>LQNS02278091.1:52040701-52056797 GCA_001587735.2 Parhyale hawaiensis | reverse complement strand
GTCTCAAAGTGGAAGCTCATCATATTGAATGCCATAGATAGTGGTATGCTCTATTTCACTCTTGACTGCACCAATTTTTCTGCCCCGGTGAGGTTTTTTTGATAGGAAAAAATGGATTGTTTACCACTCCTTACTTATGATTTTTTTTTTCATGTACAAAGCCTTATTGCAGGACCCCAAGACATCTATACAGTATAAGATTGCACCGACATTAATCTTTCATTTATGAGCAATAGTTTCCTAACACCATCTATAGAGTTTGCTTGGTTGTTCATTGTCCAATCTTTTTCTTGAACTGTCCGAAGTCACCCCATTTTACGGTACTCCGCCATAGAGCAAGGCCCTCCTCCAAAATATGGGTGGGCTAATTTCCGCCATAGAGCGAGGCCCCTCAAAAATATGGGTGCTTAGTATTCCACGTGGCTGGTTGGCCATTGTGCTCTAACATGTCCGCCAAATTGTATTATTTATACTTGCTTGGTTAGGCTATGCATTTTCGCAAGGCCGTGAAGCATGTATAGGCTATACTATCTTGGTTGTTAGGCCTTAGTGCCTAACAAATCCGCCAAGAGATATAGGCCAACTGTCGCCCAAGAGCATTTTTCCAACTATTGGTTTGCTTTTCAATACTTGGAAGGCTCAAATCGGACAGATTCTCTATCTGGGCTTATTCCAAGATTGTGCTCGGGCGCTGAAAAGACGGCAGGTAAAAAAAAAACCGGCGAGGTACACTCTTGCTTCCCTAAGGGGGTGCAAAAGAGACCACTTGTTATTGTGACTAAGTCTAAAAGTCTGTAAGTCAATGCAACTTCAACAGATTTACTGAGGGTCAGGACTTAATAATTCCTGCCCCCACATAGAAGGTTGGGACCTTTCTCTACTTGTAAGGAAACCTTCTCTGATCTTGTATCAGGGATCGTGACCTCCACTCCAGATAGTCCCTTGGAACATTCAACATAATTTGGACTTAACAGCAGAGGGGAGCTTTCTTTTGGGACTGAATTTATTCTCCTAAAAACCAGGCAGGTTCTAATCCCGAGAAGCTTACAGAAGCCCTGCAGTTATGATTTGTGAAGAAACCTTGCACAAGCCCTGCAGTAATGATTTGTGGACTTGGCTCTAACAAAAGGCAATCTGTGGAGTTTGTGACTTTTTCTTGGTTTCCTGCTGAACTCTGCAGCGGGTTGTAATATCCCAGTGGTGTAAAGATAAACATACAATTATCAACCAATGGCAACGGTGATTTAACTCCGACTGACCTCAGTCAGGCGAGAATTAAGCAGTTCGTGCGAGAATGAAGCAGTTCGGGAAGCCCAAGCTTGCACTTTCTCCACGGGCGTGTGGGCGTAGGTTCCCTAAGGATTGGTTTGGACTCATGTCAATGCTCTGTTTCGAATTCCTATAAGGGTTTTTGCTTTACAGCAGGTAGCTACTGCTTGGAGATTCTAGCTCTGGTCACTTAGGGACCTTCCGTGGCCCTAAGTTCACGATAGAATTTCAGGGGGCAGCGGAAGAGACTACACCTCAAGCGCTCACCTAAGCCGTTTCGCTGATATATTTTGTTGGAAGCTCCTTTGGGAGTTATATCCAGAATTTTCCGTACTTTCTGCATCTGAACACTAGTACGTGTGAACTGTTGACCCTCAACTCCTGAGGAAAACATTCGGTTGGAGACAAGAATATGTCATCAGGTTTACCTGGACAAATCATTGCCCCTACTACTGTGGTTAGCCGGATGATGTACCCTAGGTTTTTAGGCCTACCAGGGTTCAAGGGCTGACTGGCCCCTTTTTAACTTAGCCTTCCGAATTAGTCTGTTTTCCAGGCGGGGGGTTTAGTCTTGGTATCTTGGTAAGTCTGCACCCTGAGATCTAGAAAGACAGTACGCCTGGGACAGTCAAAGCGAGTTCCTTGACTTGGCTTAGGAGTTAGCTCAACATAGCCTCAGCGGCTCCAAAGCTGGTATGGGAACTTTGAGAATTTCCTCCTGTACAGAGTCTCTTTTTAAGTAGGGGTGAATTAAGCTGTTCTCCCGAACGCCCCCCCCCCCCCTCCCGGCAGGGCCAGTGTTAAATATGGGTGCAGCGTGTCCTACACTTGGACCCTGCTTAAGGGGCCCATGAAGCCTTATTAGAGCTTGATGCCTTTCTTGGCGCATATGGGACCCCTCCTTATGAAGGTCTAAGAGCAGCGCTCAGCATGTGCTTTCTTTATAACCCTGGGTGCCTCTTCCAGCCAATCCATTAATAAGAAATCCAAGCTTCAATCCCAGTTGGTTGTAGATTCGTGGTCTGCTTCTTGCGAGGGACACAGTCTTGGTTTTCTAGAGGGAAGTTCAGGTCGGAACAGGAGTGTACCATCGTTAAGAAATGTGGGTAACCTCAGTCAGAGGTTGGCCGGGATCCCAAGATCTGATGTGAGGATAGCATCGAATTTAGCTTCCTTCCCGAGTCAGCAAAGGCAAGATAGGGATTCCCTCGCAGGAGTCCTTCTACTGGCTTATGTTACTCCCAGAAGAACCGCAGGTTTTTGACCCCTGAGGGCTGAGTAGTCCTGTTTACAAGCTCCTTGCAGGGAATCTCCCCTCAGGTTCATTCTGATTGGAGAGGTTTGGCCACAAACTCGAGTATATATAGTTTGGCATAATGGGTAGCTACTACTACTCAAGCGGAACTTCCCGGAAAAAAAAGCTTCCTCCAGTTAGTATTAACTATTGATATAGAATTTTGCAGTTTTACAGAAAAAAACATGCTGTCAGGAGGGCAGCAGAAAGAGTCAATTTTCCTTGCTGTTGGTACTATTATGAATGACCCCTTCCCGGAGAGAAGGATGAGGATCTCAGGTTCGCAACTGGAACAGATGCGCACCTAGGGTGGAACCTCGGTCAATATGCTGGATTGAGGCGTATAGCCAAGCTTTGGGCGTCTGGGTGTAGGTTGGACTCTTGCTTACATTAATGCTGTGATATGATTGGTTTGTCATAGGCCCAGGCAAAAAAATATGTATACGCCAGTAGACAACTTCTTGAAATGACCACTGGCTAGCTCATGGTATCCCTGGGGAAGTAATAACTTCCCAAATGATTAAACAATGTCTAGGGCAAGGGACAGAGGTCCCCAATCTTTGATAGACTCTGTTCTGTCTCAAAGAAGGCCAAGACGACAGAGGGAGTCGGTATGATGAGCAAAAACAGAGCTAGTAGGTTTCTTCCTCTTCGGGATGGTTCAGGAACCATGGCTCCTAAAAGGGAGAATAGTTCCAGACCCGTGCTAGCCCAGCCTATTGAAGCAGGTTTATTCTTTGACTAAGGCTGACGTCTTCCTTTACCTCAACCTCGTCGAGTCCTCTGGATAAGGGAACCCAGGTCACGGAGAGCGAGTAAAATATAACGAGATTCTCCTGACGGAGATTATAAATTTGTCTTCCATGAGAACACAACGGCGGGCCTCCTGAGGAGGTTTTGCGCTTGGGTCTTGCTCTCAGGGGATGATGAAGACCAGCCGATAGTGTTTGGTCCAGAGATAGGCCTACTGTGCCACCCTAAATTGGTGCCATTTCTTCTCTAAAGAAGGGAGATAAGGATAACTATAGAGCGGCAAGCAGTGGTTACTAGGCGGAGGTCGACTCCTGACATTAGCTGACGTGCTTGCAGGCCACCATCCTCTGCCTATTCCCGGTAATTTCTGTGGCTGTTGCAAGCCTACATCAGATGCCTCGGTTCCGGCTGTAGTAGGCAGGCAGCCGTGACAGGGGAGGATAGTTAGAACCGTACTATGGGCGTTGATGAGTCAAAGCATTGTCTTGCTGTTCCTGGTTCTCCCAAGTCTTAGGATCCTTCTAAGGGTGAAAACAAAGTGCTCCGTACGTCGTTTGCTCCCGAAGCCCGAAAAGAAACTTGATGTTCGGAGAGCTGTCTCAAGTCCCAGGACTTGAGATGGTAGATTGGTAGTAAGTAACCCAGCTGGACCAAGCAATGAGCTTTGTCCCTTACCCTTAGCTCTGCAAGAGACGTAAAGTGGAATTTTGATTTCTCTAGAGTTCAGAATTTTATCGGTACTTTCTGGTCCTCACATTGGGAAGGAGTCCCCCCCCCCCCCGGCAGGCCGGGCTTGTCCTTAAGGAGAAGCAGTGAGTAGTTATAAAAGTTCAACGTTTCTAACCCTCAGAATCTATTCTTAAACTGCAGTCGGCACAGGGCCGCGCAAGATTCCTGATGCTCAGGTTACTCCAGAGACCTCAGAAAAAGAGTTCTTACGATACATCCGAGGATAGGTCCAGTCTATCAAGGGGCTACCCTAAGTTCATAGGAGATGGTTTTCGCAGACCTGGTTGACTGGAGAGAGCTATGTCCACCCAACAAACAAAAGAAGTTCAGTCAGTATCAGCGTAAATCCTGAACGGGGACTACTAGTAAGTGTCCAGTAGAAGTACAGTTCTAACTTCCAGGAGCTGCGTTAGAAAACGCCGGCTTGTTTCCTAGGGGGCTCACATAGAGAAACCCTAGTTCTCCCCAAGAGCATAGTTTTCTGGGGAGAAGTTAGCTAGTGTAAAATACCCTAGGTCGAGCAGGAGGTTATCCCCTAGGTAAAAGGTAACAGGGAAATTCTAGTTTTCCCAGGTTTAACCTGCTTAGACTCAGTCTTACAGACCTGAGGAGTTTTTGATAACTTCAAGAGGGGCCAAGTTATGCTGCGATACAAGTTGTGTCTGCCTACGTTAAGGAGTTTCCCCTCTAACATAGGAAAACGCCTCTAGCCAAAGTGTGGCAGAGTAATGCACACCTCCCTTGGCTGCTGGCCGAGCCAAGCAGTACTGACGAGGACCATCCACCAGTTACAGGATGGGGCCCTCTAAGAACAGGTTAAATTTGCTCGGCCTAAAACAGGGCAACTATAACCTTGAGCCAAGTCGCCTAGTAGTCACCTACCCAATCAGGTTCAAGGAGTAACTAGCAGCCGAAAGCTGCAATATAGATACAGTATATACTAAAATAAATTTGAAACTGGCTTAGATTGTGGGTCTGTCACCAGGAGGAGACTGGACTCCGGCAGAAGCCTGGAGTGGTAGGTGCCGCTGTTTCGGAAAATCGGAGAAATCTCTTCTCAAACGAGCTGACCAAAACCCCTTTGGGTCCAAGACCAGAGCCTCAAATAGGCTCAGGTCTCCATGGCCTAAGTGAGCTCAAATTGCGTACTCTCTCATCCATCACTCACAAGGTCCTCATCGAGGGTTCCTCTTGACCTTGTCTGAAGAGGGGAAGCTGGCTTAACCGTAGAATAGTTAAGGTCAGTACAGGAACCTCCCTGAAAGTCCCGTAAAGGTTTTGCTCTACTACAATGGTGGAAAACACCTTCGTTACAAGAAATTGTCCTGAACTAGACACAAGGGAAAAGTCCTTCCCCTGATTAGTGTCTACCGGACATCAGAGGTTTGTGCTCCCAAGCCTAGGAAGTGACTACTTCCTCAGTCGGCTCAGTGGATATGGTAGGTACTTATGTAAGTCCTGTAATGGAAGTGTAAGGTTCCTGGAATTAGGAATCGTCATTCCTGACTTAACCTGCTCCACCGAGCGGACTCAAGTCCTACGACCAAATCACACCTACTCCGACATTCGGAGGATGCCCAAGAGGGTAGCCCTTGGTTCCTAGGTTCAAGGAATCCTCTTTCGAGTCGGATGGCCGTCTCTCTACGCTGAGGAATACAAGCCCAGAGCAATTCTTGTCTACAATATGTTGTCGTTTCGGAAAGATACCATTTAAATATACGTACTAAAGGTGGAGCGATGGCTCAGGGCTCTGGCTGAAAAGCCAGTGCTTTCGGAATAATTCGACCACCGCTACAGCTGGTCAGTTTTCACAATGACTCAAAGCGGAATCCAGAAAGGACTCGAAAGCCTTTCCGTGTCTAGAAGGATCCAGGCAAAAAGCGGAAGTCCTAAAGGGTCCAGGAATGTCTGGAGTTGCAAGCGATTCTACTCACTGTCTAATATCTCCAGAACCTTCAGGTAAAGGTTGAATACAGCAAGAATCCGGATTAGAACAGTATTTTTCTAATAGGGTTTTGCTCCATAGACTTGTTCCAGGACAATCTAGTAAAGGCAGTTTGTTATTTATAATCCATCTTTTGATAGAAGGTGAAGGGTACAGCAACTCACTGAAGATGGTTGCCAGGTACCCCCGAAGTCAAGAGGTGACTTACCGTCACTATCTTGCTATTGTTGAAACAGCTGGATTGTCCAAAGGAAAAGTCAACAAAGAGGGAAGAGAATAAATTAGATCACGTCAAGATCCCTTGCACCAGAAATGCAGAGGGAAATGAAACCCCTTCCTGCTGCGCCGTGGGTATGTCGGTGCTACGGACAGAGGTGTTCTGTCACTATCCTGAGAATGGATAGTGTTTCAACAAATTTTTCTCAATGGCGAGCGAAGACAGAACACCTCTGGAGGATCAAACAGACCCAAAGCCTCTTCAGTTCCATGGCCTAGGGTGATGTTGACGTATTAGTGTGCTCGTCGTGCCAAAATGAGGAGGGCTGCTGGGCTCCTGGGTACCAGGTGGGCGGGGCCTAAAAAAAAGATAGAACACCGAAAGCTGCTTACAGTGAGGGCTACGCCTCGAAACGGTCTAAACTACCATTTAGACGCCCCCGGAGTTAGGCGCTGTCACGGGTCTGGTGCTACCGACAGAGGTCTTCCGTTTTCTCTCGCCACTGAAAAATTCGTTGCAACACTATCCAATTTCTAGACAAACAGTCGTAATTTGATAGGTTTGTGTAATAAACCTATAAAAAAAATGACTTTTTGTCTGGAAATAAGGGTTATTTCGGCCAATGGGGAACTTTCCTATAAAATCATATTTATTCTGACACAGAAATATGTCCTTTGAAACACTTGATGGACTACCTGCAGAGGAAAGTGCTGATAGTGACTTGTTTTTATACCATTACCTTTTATTCTGCATGTTCAGGAAGCAAAGTATGATTTGGTGGTATTAAAGGACCCTGATGTACGGGTTGATGGTTGCTCATTGCACGTCTCGGCATCGCGGTCAATGTGTTAAGATTACTATCTGTATAGTAGTTCTGTGCAGTATGCAATAGCTACTTAGGTATGATGCGTGCACTTCCTATAGCTATGCTGTAGTCTTTTCAGTGTGGAACCTCTAAAATAAAGATGTATGCAGCTACCACCTATCTCTGTTTTGGGATGGAAGTGCTAAAGCATGCTTCTTTCCCCTACATTCATTAAACAATTTCCTAGGCTAACACCATACAAAATTGTGAAGTTGTGTGATTCAGTTTTACGAGCTAGACCTTCCTGGTCACTTAGCTAGTATAGCATTCGCTATTGTTATTTCTCATGAGAGATGGCACTGTACAATTTGTCCATTCTATATTCTCAATATTTTTCTAGTTTGAGGCTTGGTTGCAAGAGTGTGAGTCGGCCGGAGTCGAAGGATTTGAGGCGAGTCGGAATCTCACTTGCTCGAGGAATTTGTTTGTTTGTATTTTTAGCTTGACTTCGACTTTGGAATCCCATAAAAAAATCGGTCAGTTTAGAATTTTCAGTCTCAATGTTTAAAAAAAAAATAAAACGTAAATGTGAACAAATTATGTTTTTACCTTTGGCTTAATCTCTGTATTTGCCATTGATAATGGAGAAGCTACCTTTATTATCTAATGCTAATGCACCAATGCCAATTAGCTAGCTACTTGATGCAATTTGATGCTTAATGTCTGTGCCATGATGTGCAATAATTAGAACGGAAATCTTCTAAAAACAAAAAAGTTAGGCATGGGAAAAAAGACCACAATTTGACCCTAGCTATTATATAAGATTAAGTTTAATTTTCTTTGAATTTCCCTGCTGTTGATCAGATTCAACCATTACATGAAAAAACGCCAAGATAATACAAGCGAAAGTAACTCCATCAGCATGACAAAAGAGTACTTTTCAATCTATATTTTATTAAAGTAAAGGTAAAGTCAACTTTGACTGTACCCTCCCCAGGGAAACCCTCACACACACACAATGGTTTGTGTTGCAGATATAGGCTAACTGGCCCCAGAGGAGAAAGAGCCGCAGCCGACCACGGGTCGCTAAGAACTATGGCGCCGAAATGGAAGCTTCAACGACCCGAGCTCCCCCCACCCTCTCATTCTTGGTCAGGCAGGTGCCCCCACCCAGCTCTGCATACCAAATAATTGCCGACTCAGCACTCCGGACGCCGCAAAGATCTCTTGACAGGCATGTCACTAGAACTCGGGACCTTCAGCACAGAAGTCAGACACGCAGGGCGTGCTGCTGTTTTGCTCAAAATACAATAGTTTCTTAGGTAACGAATACAAAATTTATGGAATACCGTACAGTACCCATATTGTGAACATTTTGTTCCGAGTACAAACTATATGGAATTGCAAATAATCCATTACGGTATAGTTATGCAATTTAATAGCATGATGATGTTTTGACGAACCGTTGAAAAGACGGTGAATAGTGGTTAGGTTTATGGGAAAAAAATCATAATTTACATTCAAAAATTACAAAAGCTGCAGACAAAATAGAAAACTGCCTTGTCGAAAAAAAGTTCAAAAAGTCAATAAAAGCAGGAATGACTTGGAAGAATGCTATTGTGGGCATTAGGTCTAAGCCTAATGTAGCTCATCACAGCATTGCTACCTTTATTAGGCATGAGACCAATAAAAATGAAAATGAACTGAGTAGTCTTGAACAAACTTTAGGTATTCAATTTATGTATCATAGGTATCTGTGTTGTCAATATATTTTTCATCAGTACTATATAATAATTCACGTCGTGTTTTTATGTATTTATTTATTTATAACTATTTTTATATCTTTCCCGTCACGCTTTATGGGAATAAGATAGGAGAAAATTCAGACTTCAAAAGGCGAAAAAAAGTAGGGTACCTTGGAATCTTTCTTCAGTATTAGATAAGGGAAAAATAGAACTTACAAGATAGGAGAAAATTCAGATTTCAAAAGGCGAAAAAAAAAAGTTGAGTGCCTTGGAATTTTTTTCTTCAGTATTAGATAGGGGAAAAATAGAACTCAGTCTGCTTGCCCTTCTGGCAAAAAGAAAAGTTGGGTACCTTGCAATCTTTTTCTTCAGTATTAGATAGGGGAAAAATGAGGAAGCCCAAAAGACGGCCGGGGTTTTGGTGAAGTGTTAATTTTTTACTGTCATTTATAATGACGGCACGGGCCGCCACTAGTTATGATATAAAATGAAAAGTACGGTAATACTTATGTGTCCTTAAAGATGTGCTCTTTTACCTAGCTATCAATATTTCAGTCAAAAACTTATTTTTGTCATCAAGTAACTACTGGTACATCATACATATACCATATGTATGGATTACGAAACTTTTCAACTTTACAGAATAGTTCATAATTGAGGAACTTGACTGTAGTTTTTCATTCTGCTTTAAATGGTACTTTCTTACTAGCTAGTTCTATTTGTGGTTCTTTTTTTGTGTGTGTTTGCGTGTTGGTTGAGCAGTTGTAGAAGTAGCTAAATAACTAATGTTTGTTAATTTCCAGGGAATGTGATTCTGCCCTGCCATGTCCAATCACAGCAGAAATCTTAAAAGTTTGTCTACAGAAAATTGTTACTGACCGGTTTGGCGCTGTGAGTAATTTTTGATTCAGGTAGCTGTATAAAAGGCATTTATTAGCTGTGTTGTTGCTATTGTGTAGAATGTTAATACTGCAATGAAGATTAGACATTTAGTTGGTGGTCATTTTGTCAATATTTTTTAGCAAGTCCTTGTGTTTTGTTTTAAAAAATTTGTTTGCTTGTTACGTCTCATAAGTGTTTTTTTCTTTTTGTGTTACATTGTACGAAGTTGCTACAAACCAAAGTTGCTGAGTTAGAGTAAAAAATTTCTAAAAGGAGTAGCTAGTCGCTAATTGGATACAAAATAGCTACATCTGGGAATTGGAGTCCGAGTCAGGATAAGTTTTCTGACTCTTATTACTGACATCTGAACAAATATACCGTATACCTACCTATTTTATATGCTTTGAAGTTAAGGTCTTCACTGATGCAAGATATTTCTTAAAATATCAAAATACTTTTTTTTTTTTCTGTAGAATCCTTCTGATTAGTTTTGGTTTTGAGTGGGGCTGATCCAAATTCAAATTGTTTAGTCTTGTTGCCGGCAGGGTTGCGGAGTCGGAGTCGGAGGATTTGAGGTGGAGTCGGAATCTCACTTGCTCTAGGAGTCGGAGTCGGAATTTTTAGCCCGACTCCGACTCCGGAATTCCATTTATAAACAAATATAATTCAATTCTGAATTTTCAGTCACAGGTTTGAAAAAAAAAAAAATGTAAATGTGGATATTTTTTTTGTACATTTCTCTTTTAAAGCTATAGCTACCATTTATTTTCCTATTCCATATGATGAGGCCATTGACAAAATGTTGGGTAGAACTTTCGCACCTGGTACATTATGTGAGGGGGGGCATGGGGGGGCAAAATAATCAATTTTGGACCGATTGTTCTGAAATTTGCATAGTATAAGTATTTTTCAAAAAGAAACACATTTTGCTTCCACAAATGTTTGGATTTAGGCCTTAGTTTTTGAGATAATGAGAAATATCTATATAGCTAGCTATATTTATTTTTTTCTAAGTTTCAAAGGAACAGAACTCAATGATTTTTCGTGCTAGGATAAAAGCAATGACAGTTTTGGAATTCTTGAAACATTCCTTACAAAACTATTGAGCAGGATTTTCCCTTTTTGCACTAATTTATTTTTTTTTCAACGCAGCTTAAAACCAATTTTTTCCTTTACATTTTAAGCTAGGTAGTGATCGGACAGAATAGAAAATGGAGAGGCCAGCTCGATAATTTTGTTAGAATGTTGCAAGGATTCCAAAACTGTCATTGTTTTTATTGTAGCATGATATCTCATTGAGTTCTATTCCTTTGAAATTTAAAAAATGCATAGGTATATACCGGTATATATGTATATATTTCCATTATCTCAAAAACTAAAGCCTAAATCAAAGAAATTGTGGGAGCAAAATGTGTTTCTTTTTCAAAAGTACATATACTACGCAAATTTCAGAACAATCTGTCCAAAATTGATTATTTTGCTTCCCATGCCCCCCCTCACATAATGTACCAGGTGCGAAAGTTTTACCCAAATTAATTTAATGTCCTCATGTCCTCAATTTAATCTCCCGAATGATGCAAAATATTGTATTTGTACAATACACCTAGCGTCTTTAACTTGATATGTTTATACTAGCTAAAATTATTTGGACATGTTTAATGTTTACATCAAATATCTACTTGTTGGACCAAGGAGTCGGAGTCGGAAGTTGGAGTCGGAAGTCGGAAAATCTTGAGGGCCAGGAGTCGGAGTTGGAGTCTGAAAATCTCGAGGACCAGGAGTCGGAGTCGGACCTTGAACCATCCGACTCCGCAACCCTGGTTGCCGGAGACAGTGTTGCTTCCAGAAATAATTTTCGTTGCTACCCTGTGAGTCATTTTTATACGTATAGTTTTTTTTATTAATACAGCATATCTCATTCACTGCTTATGATCTTCGTTGCAGGCGGAGCTGTGCAGAGATCTCGACATTATTCAAATTAACAAAGAAGAAATGAGCTTCGTCACAGCTTAAGTGCTTCTGTCAATACGGAAACTGCACTGTTCTATAGCCATGTGCGATGTTGTGTGGATTGCCGGAGACAGTGTTGGCGTTAAGTTTATGGTTCAGGAGCCAATAGTAAGATCTTTGCCCATGCTGGCTGGGGTTATGAGAAGGAAAACAATAAAATGTTGATTGTCGACAAGGATAGTTTTTGTTTTTACAGCCCAAGTAGATCTATTTTTACATTATATGAACGGAATGAAACCTCGCCTCTCAGACCAATAGCGACTGAATTCTCTGCTTTCAGACGTACGCTGTCGTGAGATAGCTAGCTATATTGTAAGAACTCAGAGTGTATAGAAAATATTTATCAATAGCCAAGCTAGCTCAGGCTTTTCCGTCAAAGGCCCACTGCTTGTGTTGTAGCCATTCATTTTAGATTATTGAGACTCGGTCGCAGTGCAGACATACACCTTCGTCTCAAATCCGGCTGGAGTTAGCTACGAGAAGAAAATCCGTGAAATGTTGATGTTCGTGGTATATAATTGTTTTAATATTAATAGCCTCTGTTTTCACGCGTTGATAAGATTTGTATCTCAGTTCTGTTAATTGCGCGAAAAGTTATCTCGTGGCATGCAGATGCCATACATTTTTCATTCGTTCGTCTCATGTTACTATTGGGAGGAAAGATGGGCTGTGGTTTTGTTCATGTTGAGCGTTACAAAATCCAGTGTCGTTCAGTGAAAGCATCCCGGGAGTATAGTGATTGTTCCTGGTCATTTCTTCCAAATAATGCAAACGTTCTTACAGTACAGTGACTGTAGATTTTCGTGTACCGTATCTATGGACTTTCTTCACCTTCAGAAGGCAATAGAGTTGACCATGGAGTTAAGGGGAGTTAGAGTTGCGCCCCATGGTTATCTGTAGGTCACCCAAGCATTTATGTCTTTGGGATATCTTTCTTTAGACGTTCACTTTAGTTTCTTCTCTATTAATACTTTTACTATCAGTTCCGGTTCTGTTCTTCATTCTCGACTTAGGTACCGTAGGAGTTACATGCTCGGTAGTTCGTTGTGTTATATAGATTTCCTGTTCTGCCTAACTCTACATTTGTTAGCCCTTCCATAGCGCCGCAGGCATCACGAGTGCTATGGGGCCAGGCAACCCCAGGGGCCCGAGTAGGTTACCTCATCCATTAGCTAGACCTTCGGGACGTCTCTCTTTCGTGCCCACTTTGCTTCCTTCCCGGTTTCATACTCCTACTTGCTCATGCTTTTTTCTGTTCTTCCTCTTCTTTCCCGACTTTGCTGTTCCCATGCGCGTTGATCCTGTGTGGTGGGAACACCTTCGTGCATGGGTTCCCCGTTTCTCTTGGCATACTATATGTCCCTTGCTCTTTCCTCTGTGATATCGTCCTGCTCGGAAACGGAGGCTTAAACTTCCTAACTATAACTAACTAACAGGCATCACGAGGCGGGCGTGATATCTGCGGCGCTAGTAACCCAACCCACTATAATAATAAATCCTCCCATTCTTTAGCTTACCATTATCATTGGCAGAGGGAATTAATTAAAACTTGTACCTACTATGGCTATGTAACTAACCAAAATTTAGTACCCAGTGCTCATTGGGGTCGGAGAAGGAATCTTGAAATGCCTTCCGCACATTTTTTTTTGCTATTATATTGTACACTTCAGCCGTGAAGTTCACCCATGAGGAAATTAAAGATGGCAAGTTTAATTTTTTGGACGTTCACATGCAGCTACAAAGAACACATATCGCCACATCCGTCTTCATCAAACCCACAGACAATGGATCCAACACCCGCTTCAGCTCACAAGTACCTCTATCATAAATACAAAAAATCAACAGGAAAGTCACTTCTCCATCGAGCCCTGAAGTATTCATCTTGGGATACCTGCACTACCGAAATGAAGCGAATAAAGCAAGTTTTAACCAACACTGACGTCCCTCTGATAATTCTCGACAAAATAGTGAAGACACTACTGGACAGATATCCACTGAACCAGCACCGCACTGAAGAAACAGTTGATCTTGACGTAGAACTTTATAACTTGAACCCTTACAGAAAAGATTCAGACTTTCTAAGCAATATCATCTCGCAGCACATTCAACCTGTCGACTCAGCGACCCAAGCTTAGAACACAGTACATGCGTAGGCTCAACCTACTTAAGCACCTGACGACACTGTCGTGGGGCGCCGACCGGCAAACCCTCCTATACCTCTACCAATCCCTTGTACGCTCAAGACTAGACGATGGCTGTGTCGTATATCAGTCTGCAAGGACTTAAGTCCTAAAACGTCTGGACGCTGTGCACACTGTAGCACTAAGGCTATGTACCGGAGCCTTCTGTACGTCTCTGCCCTGCCTGCAGCAGCGCAGTGCGCAACTTACCTATCAGTACTTGGCCCGCTTAGAACAAGTCCCTCGATCCCCGGCCTGGGACAGTGTGTGCCAAGACCGGGCAGAGGGAGCAGACTTTCCGTACACACTTCCCTCCTCCTCCAACGGCTGTGAAGCCCTCTCCTTCATAGCGGAAATTGAGCCATTCAAGGTGGCCCAGGTCCTGTTTCGAGACAAACCAACCTGGCGCATACCAATTTCAACTTTTTGCCCCGGTACGCAATACCCAAAAAAGAAAGACTCGCATCCCTTCTTACTAAATACACTCTAAACGGAGCACGTGAGAGACCAACACGGCGACTCTGTCCACATCTATACTGATGGCTCTAAGACGGGATACAGAGTTGGATGCGCAGCCACTACGACTGGTGAAACTTGAGCATGCCGGCTATTACCGGAGACCTCGACTTCACCGCCGATTTGTTTGGCGTACGCACGGCGTTGCTCCTCATTGGAGACAGCGATGAAAGGAACTTTACAATATTCTCCAATTCATTGAGTGTAATACAAGCCATCCGAGCATACGACAGCATCCACCCCGTCATCACCCGAATAGTAAATAAGATACAACAACTACAAGAGGATGGAAAGTCAGTGTGTATGTGTTGGGTGCCTGGTCGTGTTGACGTCGCGGGCAATGAGCTCGCCGATGAGGAGTCGAGGCAGGTGGCCCTGTCGGATCTGCCCGCGGCAAACCGTTGAGTCCCCTGCCGAGACTATTACCCACCAGATGTAACCTCTATCAAAAACTGTGATGAATCCATTACGATAAATGCTATCGTCAACTACGGCTCTGTCCTTTTCTTTCTGCATTACATATACTATATGTAAAAAATTAATAATATTCTTTTTAGTACTTTATAATAAATAAAATGTGATAAATTCCGCGCCCTAGCGGCGCACGAGCCTGTGGCTCAACACAGCAATAGTTCGGCGCGATATAGGCAGTGTGCCACTGAAGCGCTAGTAAAAGTTTCTACAACTACCTATCTGTCGACCCAGCGAAGAAAATAGCAGTGCAGCCTTACTACAAACCTCGGAAACTTACAGCGTTCTTTAGCATCAGACCAAGAGTACCGGACCTCCAGCGTGTGGGCGTGGTCTATAAGTTCATGTGTACACATGGTAGTTGTAATGCTACATACATTGGGCACCTGACCTGCGCGCTGGAACGGAGAGCAAAGCAGCACTGGTACTCTTCGAGCAGTATCTTCAAGCATAACAGACACGATCACCAAACGGAACCATTCCCCTTGGACACTTTCTTCCCAGCATTTAGTATAATTCAAGCATACTCGGACAGAACATCTATAAAAATAGCAGAAGCCCTGGAAATAAGGAAATATGCACCAATTATTAACGTGAAATGCATCGAATGTTCTAAGTACCTAAACCTGTTCGTCTAGCACGGCCACGCCCACGTGGACTACTTAAGGCGCTGTCCACCAGCCGCCACAATATGTTTGGGCACCACACACCCAAGGGTCCCGAGTCCCTTCTCCGCAGGGGATGTAGCATCTGGCCGCAGTTCCTGCTGACGAGGTTAGTTTTGTAAAATTAGGTAGGTTCTCTACTTTCCTCTTTCTGTCCCGTGAGGTAGGCTGTCGATCGAGTTAGCCGACTTGGTACACGGGACATCTCTAGTCTCTCTCGTGTGGAAGGACACAAAAGGGGCCGACCACTCGAATGTCTCCTACTATACTGTGCGCCTTGTTTCCCTGCCCGTAGTAGCGCACGTGGCCACCACGCCTACCCAATATGCGGTATTTGCTTACTGCACAAGTAGTTTCTCTGTTGAAACGCCTGAGTTGCGGCTACGGAGGTAAAACATATGTACAGTATATATAATAATGTCCACCAGCCCTTTCCGCCAGTCAGGCACCGACCATGCCAGCAGCAGCACTCCCCTAATCTTTCGTCTTAGCTGTTATCTTATGTGTTAGAAATTTACCAAAGTGTGTAACCTTGTAATTTGCTGATTGTGCTTCCTTTCAGACCCAATATCTGATAGTGGCCCCAGCTCCTGCTGGGGCCACTATCAGGTATTG
>LQNS02278091.1:52022757-52035872 GCA_001587735.2 Parhyale hawaiensis | reverse complement strand
GTTCAAGGCTACGCTATCGATGCGACGACGATGTTCTGTTTTGAGTTTCGCATTTACGTGTGTCGGTTCTATGTCCTAATTTAGGGTATCGCAGGAAGTTATGATATGACTTGCGAGTTGCGTTACGGGAGCGTTTGAGTTTCCGGCCCCTGGAGTGCGCGGTCACCGACCAATGCCCGCGCTCAAGTCGTCGTTCGTTGACCGCGCACCAGAGATTTCGGGCACCGTCTCAAGAACGGGAGGTGATAAGCAGTGCCGAGCTTTGGATGAGGTTTCAGCTGCTGTGATGCTCAACTGTAGTGAACTGATGAATAAAAGTTCACTACAGAGCCCAAGAAGCAAAGAATGCAACGGGCGGAATCAATTGGACTAAAATGAAACTTTGCCGTAACCGCACGTAGCAAATTTACATCACATCGACGACTCGAAGTATTTCAGTGTGGGACCTTAGGCCTTCGTAGGTTGTTTTCTTATACGTATCACTGTATTTTTTCGATTTATTGCTTTCAATCTCCCGCTCATGACTGGCCAGGTACTTGAGCAGCAAAATACTGTAAAAAGTTGTCGTACAGAAAGTTCGAGCAATAGTATATTACTGTGGTTTCTATCGCGTGCAGAATTGGCTATAATGGTGCTTATATTTGATGAAAGGAATAAATATGATCTGTGAAAAGCACTGTGAACTAAATATGAAGTGTAGAGAAGGTTGCAGTTAAGAAAAAGAAGTTAAAAATCAGGTCGCCAAAAGGGACCAAATTCCTCGCCAGTGCTGTGAAAGTTTCCACCAGCCTGCACTGCAATTTTCTATAGATACTGGCTAAATTAGTGTTTATTCTCTCTATTTATTTATACGCTAAAGATGAATTTCGCAATTTGAGACGATTTTTCTGGTTAATTTATTTAAAATACTTCTAGGCTGCTCAGCCACAGCTTCGTCGATGATGACGTCACTTTTTGATGCTAATTTCTCGTGAGTCCTCCCGTTACGCTATTTGCTTCCTGTGTGACCTAACTAACGCTAGACTGCGGCCTACGGTCGTCCCCAGCAGCGCTTTCATCTGTCGTTCAAGGGACAACAGACAATGTAACATACAGGAACGCAACATGGTGAGGCACGCCCACGCAAGACCGCTCAATCCCGCCGCTGCAGGACTACCCACATCACTGTATTCCGACGGGACGAAGGTCCCTCAGCAAGACTTCTAAGCTTAACACAAATTATCATTATTATAATCTCACTTTAGGCCTCCCTACCCACAGAGTACACTGTGATCCAAAGGGAGGAAAAAAGAAAGGACAAAGAATGCGTGGGGCCCGTGCACTTGTCAACGAGTGTGAGAACAGCAAGTCGGGAAAGAAGAACAGATTAAGGCATGAGCAAGTACGTGTATGGAATCGGGAAAGAAGCACACTGTGCACGAAAGACTGACGTCCCAAAGGCCTAGTTTATGACGAAGGTAACCTACACCACTCCCCTGGGGTTGCCGGACCCCATTAGGAGACTTGTGGGAAACATTTTGGAAAATATTTTTAAAAATTATTATTTTTTTTTAACTTCTTCAAATATTTTCATGACAATCGTTAAACCCACGCGCTTTTATGTAGAGAACAATTTTCCGCTTCTTTTGAGTCCAGAATCATCTTTCTAGTTCGAAAACTGTGAGACTAAATAGGTACGTGTTCTCCTGCCCCCTTTTTTAACGTTTTCTTTGACTAACTCGTTTTCTATGGCAAAAATGGAAAAAAGTACAGGAGTCAAAGAGATTTGTTTTTCGATTTTACACATGTGTACCAAGTTTCAATCAAATCGGTGAAATAATGAATTTTTTTTTGCGGGAGGAGGGTTCCCGCAAATAGCACACACTTAGCAAAGAATTGTGAGTTATTAATTCCTCCAGATATAATGATATGTCCGAAAGTTCACTAACGGCACTTGCGGGGTAAACTGAACTGACTGCGAACATTTTTACTTTACAAGAGTTCAACATAACGATCGTACGAGAAGATGACGATAGACTACTCGTTCTTTTGACTAGTGTGCCATCCTCATGACGAACACTTTGGGCGCCGAAGGTAAGCCTGTGAGCGTTCACTTATCCGAAATTTCAGGTAGGTGAGCTGTATTCGGCCTGTACATTGCGTTTCAGGCACTGACAATTAATTACCGTTGAGGTTTACATCAATGCAATATTGCTCAGTAACATGTAATTTTGAGCAGGTTGAAGCTAATCGCGTTGCATATTACATCGCACTTGCAACAAGTTTCAAAATGGCAAAACCGCAGCTTACGTCTAAAAATTTTGAACAGATCAAGCCTTAAATTTTGTTTTTTGAGCGAAATCGATTGTGCCCCTGTTACGAATGAATAACAAGTGCAGTTAATGAGACTGACATTGAACTACGTTTCTTTGTGGTTTATGATTGCAATGACGGGGCTCGTTCATAGCTGATAATTTCGTACATCGAGGGTGATGCGCCGCATCCTAATGAAGTAATAATTTCGTATAGCAATCAGGAACAGCTTGCAGTAGCCTAACTACATTTTGGGTCACTATTACAATTTTCTTGTTGCAGGAGCTCATCTGAGTTGTAATTACAACACACATAGCTTCATGTATGTATGCCCACGAGGATCGAAAGCTCACGCTGATGATATAGCGTAAAGTCTTTAGCGAGTATTACAAGGAGCATATGGCAATGATGACATCTCCACGGCAGCGTTTAGTTTGCTACTAGGGGCGCTAATGCTAACGATGGTGATGCGCCGCATCTTAGTCAAGTAAGTAAGCAAGCTACTATACCTGCTTTTCAACGCACCGCATTTTGCGAGAACGAATAGGACAAAGGCAAGGTAGGTACTTCACGCATTTGCTATTCACTGAGTTTTCATACAGCTCTAATTGAAATTAGAAAATTATATTTTCTTTTAAGCTGTGCAAATACTCTATGATATGGTCTGGGTATATTTTATTTACTTTAGAAACTCAATCGTCGATTGCATCACGATGTTTCTTCTGTAACCATATGCAGTGGTCCAAAGGAATTGGACTTCTGTAAGGAATTTAGCTCCTTACAGAGAGCATTGAATGCTTCACAGACGCGCAGCTGTCAGGATCTCAAGGACAACTCTATCGATTTCTCGGCCCTTATCGTCTGAATCGTCAGCAAAACAGAAACTGCCAGCAGTGTGCGTTCGGATCCCGAGTGAGGTAGTGTGTCAAAGTGTGATTATTGCCATTCTAACTGACCTCTGTCGTCGAGAATAAATTTCCAAGTGACAAATAAAGCTACAGTTATTGAATTATCATATCATGTTTGGTAGCGTAACAAATCAAGTCTCTGGACTTGGGTCCAGCCTCGGTAGCTGGTTTAAAAAGGAGAAAGAAGGCGAAGAGGGTGAGGGCAATGGCTCCAAAGAGGGAGCCACCTCCCCTCAGAAGCAGCCTGATCAGCCCTCGCCTGCATCAGCTAACATGTCTGAGAAGTCTGTCAAAGGATCAGCTGATGGTAATGAAGATGCTGCTTCCAATCATTCTGGGTAAGTTTATGCTGGTGAACAAGGAAATGAGTTGGATAGATTGTCAAGTAGCCTAGTATGCGGTAACGGCTCTGAAAATTGAAAATGTATCATAACCGCTTTACAAAGTTTCATGGTGCCATGATGGTCTAGATATATCTCAGCTGGTTAACTCACCTGATTGGTTTCTCCAAGTCAACAGATAGGGACTGGATAGACCAGCAGATGCATTAATAGCCTAATAGGAAAACCTAAACCCTGGATTGCCAGCTTTACATTCAGAATGGAACATATGCAAGAATTAGGGTAAAGGCACCTCAAGCTGTCTCCCCCCAATTCCCGTGACCCTCTCCTCAAACATATGTAAAATGATATCAAACTCCTAAGGCCGTGACCTCACGGAGGTAAGGCCATCACGGGCACGGCTTTGGCTCCTTTTCACAACTTCTCATATTATAAGGAATTGATATTTTTTCTCTGCACTTGGAGTGTTTTATCCATTTTAATAACATAGTAAATAGTTTGATTGGAAAGTTTAAACAAAATTGGTTTTGTATCAACTGTTTGTATAATTAGTGTAGGTTCATCAATGGACGGTCTGGCTTAAAGTCACAGCATTTGGGCTCTTTCCCCTACTATCAATCCAGCTAGAAAGAGAGTTAGATTGAATTTTTGTAGGTAAGTGGAATTATGAATTTTTGTAGGTAAGTGGAATTACCAAATTACGTGTAGATTTGATCGTGACTGTCAGCGGGTCAGTTACCACCATAAGCCACAGATGACCAAACGTAGGCTATTGGCGACGATGAAGAATTTTGGGTTTCGGAACCAGTTTGATTTTCCGTTGACATTGCCTTGTTTGGAGGAATAATGCAATCTCAGAATGCTTAATTATGCTTCTGTAGTTTATAAATGAGACTGAGCTTGCACCTTGCAGATTATTTTAGAGACCGCACTGGGACAATGGGAAGAATTTGTAGTCAAGCAATTTTGATAATTTTAGCAATGTATATAATATTGATGGGGCATTTTAAGAAGTTTTTCCTACAAATACCTGGTTTTTGAGCTTCAGTAAAACCCCTGTATTCTACACTTCAATAATCCGAACCCTTCCCTATTCCGAACATCTGATGATAGTTCGAAATGTAGCTAATTCAAATAAAAGGGCATTTTTCTGATTAATAGGGTAAAGTACAGAGTTCGTACAAATACCTCTGTAATCCGTACAAGGCGCTTCTCATTTTTTGGATTAAGGAGGTGATAAGCGAAAAATCTGTGCGAGGTGCTGCGCAGAAGGTACAAACAATTTCTCTATAATCCGTATTAGAGCGGAATACAGAGGTTTTTTCCGGATTTTTAAGTATCCCGGTAATCCGAAATCTTCGGTAATCCGAAATCCCCGCTAATCCGTCACCCCCTTCCCCCTGTGCCATGCAAATTAGAGGGGTTTTACTGTATTCAACTTTGAATTTGATAAGCTATTGTTCTCCTATGGCAGAAAATACCCACACTCACACAGCGTAAGGGAAAACCTCTTTTTTAGTTTTTTGGGTTAAGTTAGATTAAACTAAGCTAGTTTATGTTAAATTAAGTTGGTTAGCCTTCTATGAGGTTGTTGGGTATTTTTGTGCCGTAGCAAACAATGGGAACTTCAAAGATCAAAGTCACAGTGTTGTCCGGGTGATTTGGGACATTGGCTGAAATGTATTTAAAAAATAATTCTTTCAAAACACTGTTTTTTCCATCATAAAGCCCAACTTTTAATCCATAAGATACAATAGTTTCATCAGAAAAATTCACAAGAAATGTGTCAGTCACGTTTGAAATAAAAACTACTTTTGACCCCAAAAACAACTTTAAAAAGTTTATTTTCAATTTTCGACAGCTTTACTCTGGAAAAACGCAATTTTTGAGCTAGACGCTTGAAATTTTGACAGATGTTCTTTTATTTGTTTGTTTTAAGTGTGCAAAAGTATTTTGACTCAAATCTAATAGATGTTTTGTGTGTGACAACACACATGTCGGGTGATTCGGAACATTTTAAAAATTGAATCAAGCCATTTTTAAAACTTAATTGGGTTTCATTTGCATCCTCTAGAAGTTTTGTTATGCAAGTTAATGTTTTCCATGTAATATTTATGTTTGATGAAGTGGAATTGGTTGGATTTCAGAGATTTGCCAACATTCCTTACACAAATGGACTGGTGGAATGTGTCAATTTAGCTATTAGGTAGGCAGTGGTTTTGTCAAATGTGGCTGACACATTTCTTGAGTGAGTATTTTTCTGATAAAACTACGGCATCTTATGGTTTAAAAGTCTGACTTTATGATGGTGCAATCATATTTTAACAAAATTATTTTTGAATGAGTTTCGACCAGTGTCACAAATCACCCCGTAGCCTGTACCGAATCACCCCATCCAACCTGGATGCTTCGAAACGTTTGTTAATAACTCTAGAAGTACTTGAGGTATGGCAATAAAACTTTCTGGGCATTAAGATTAGTTAGCTAAGTACCATTATTCCTGGAAAAAAGCAAGTGCATGTGAAGCATAGTATTTATGCTATATCAAAGCTGAAAAAAGTGTCCCAAAGCACCTCAGACGATGCTATATTTGAAAATAAAGCATTTGTGGCAAAAATGTCACTCCTGAGATAGGCTACATCTTAGAAGGTCCCATTTCACCTGGTAGATGCCGTAGTTATAGCTATATTATTGACTATCAACATCGCTTGACTACAGACACTTCACATTTATCCCGCACTGCTCAACAGCTGCTGCGTGCTTGATCTCGTGCAATTCACCTCGGCAGCCCTTTCGGCAATGATGACTGTAATTAGGTCTGTCAGGTTACGCCAAGTATCTAGCTAGTTATATGTATTATATTAGGATTAGGCACATTAGATTAGTGTTAGATGAGGTTCGCCTCGGGACCAGGACAGGTTAGGAAAGCATAGAACTGGTTCTGTTCACTAGAACTGCAACAACTAGCTACCGCTAAAACTGCTGCTGTAAAAGCCGCCAATGTTTAAATATCTGTAGCTAGTGTGTTTTTATCTTTTTTTGTGAATGTAAAATAAAATTTTGTACCACAGTCACATTACTGGTGCATTTCAATTTATCATTATAGGGCCTATATCCAAGCAGGCATTATATTGTATGTAGGCATTACAAATTCAGAGCTTCACAACTCGTTAAAAATCATACGCGTATCTCTTTTCGATCAGATTAGCTGATGATCAAGGAAACAAGAGTGTGTTAAGATTTATGTAGATATTAGAATAACATCTCACGAATAAGCCTAAGGTTGCAGAACTGAATGGTAGGCCTGCATGTAAAGAACAAAATGTAAGGTATCTATGCACATAACAGAAATTGCAGCTCTGATGAGAAAATTTTTCTGCAAGTTTTGTGCTGTTTATGATTAAGAAAACACCTTTAAGTTCATAAGAACATCTGTTGTATTAACTGTTCCAAATAGCTAGTTAAAAAGAAAACTTGTGATTCGCCGAAATGTGGGCTGAGATTACAGAGTAGGCTAGGCCTAGGTGGGCTGAGGTCACCAAGGGCCAAGATCACCTGTGTCCCCATGCTAGTTATGCTACCAAGACACAAGGATAACATATGTGTGCCACCATAGCTTCAAGCACAAGAAAGTCAACTAGCTACCACCAAAGTGACACCTTCTCACCAAAGTGCATAGTGTGGCAGAAGATTCAAATGTCTACAGTCCAAATTGCAGAGTGTGGCCAATTCATCACCAAGATCGTGACATTTCCACTGATGTGTAGCCACATTTAGCACCATTGATACCATAAAACTGGTAATTTGGAACAATTTTTGACGTTTTTGTTAATAACTTCTAAATATTAGAGAGTTCGTTGGTGTTCCGTGCACCCGGCAATGTCGGGTCAGAGCTGTGGCTTGTACCCTGCTTTGTGGGTTACCGTGAGCGTGGGAGGAGGGGCGCGGGGGTGTCCAGGGGCGCGTGTTGTCATGTGGGTTCGACGTGGCCCACTGTGTTCACTCAAACCCTCCCCTTTTTGGTCCCTTCTGGACTATGGTCTGTTCCCTGCCACAATAGCCTATGTTTGGGCATCACGCACCCAAGGGTCCCGAGTGCCTTTTCCGCAGGGGATGTTGCAACTTGCCGCAGTTCCTGCTGATGAGGTTAGTTTTGTAAAGTTAGGTAGGCTCTCAATACTTCCCCTTCTGTTTTGGGAGGTGGGCTGCCGATCGAGGTGGCTGACCTATTCCCGCTAGACATCTACCTTCTTGTATTTCGTTTCCTTCCCCTGTGCGGCGCGGCTGAGCGAAAGCATTCAGCCGTGCCGTGGGGTTGGAGATGCTCAACTTGCGCCTTTTTCCTGTCAGTAGCGCACTGACCACTCTGAGACCTACCGACAGAAAAGCCGAGATAAAAATTATTGACAATTGAAAATGCGCCCTAGTCGGCGCACGTGCCTGTGGTTAAACACAGGAATAGTTCGGCGCGATATAGGCAGTGTGCCACTGAAGCGCTAGTAAAAACTTCTACTAGGCCTACTACTACTACTACTACTACTGAACTATGGTCTGATTGTGGCGTGGCCCCACTTAGGTGGTAATGTGGAACAGGGCTTGCAGTACTTGCCTGCAGGATCGAATGCCATCACTATTTCCTTCATGCAATCAGAGAGGGTGGTGTTCAAACTCTGCTCTCTTGGAGGTAACAACAACCATAGCTGGCAATGAAAGAAAAACGAGCATCCCGTAATACCTCGGCATGCGGTGCTATTCGGGACACCTGTAAAAAAGTGTCAAAAATTTATTTAAAACTGTTTCTAGAAACTCAAATGTCTTTAATGGTGATTAGAAGTGTTCATCCAGTATTTTTTTTTACCATATTAATTTCTTATAGGAAGTTTATTAATTCATATACACCTGTGGAGTAGTGTAAAAGGCCCAAAGGAGTCGCACTGGGCCAATGAAGACGCACCTCCAGTGAAGGGGGCTGTGCGGCAGCTGGACGTTGTGAGAAATGTCAAATCATACATAATTTTTGGTTGGTGTTTAGGAAACATATTGAGTTTTTTCTGCTAATATTGGACATTTCTTGCAGTGTCCAGTTGCTGCACCACAGCCTTCCTACCGCAAGTGCGTCTCCATTGGGCCAGTGCATTTCCTTGGGGCCACTTACCCTAACATTGATTTACATTTTTACTGTTGTGTTGTGTCTCTAGTTTCCAATATTTTCTCAACTCTGTTCTACATAAGTACAGGCCTGATGAGCAGGAAATGTCATTGACTGGTATCGTAAAACGGGGTTACTTAGGACGCCGGGGTGACTTCAGACAAAAACAGGTAAAAAAAAACTTAGGTACTGCAGTGACGGGAAAAGTATCAATAGTTAGAAGGAAACTTGTACACTGTAATAAAGATTGATGTCTCTGTAGTAAACTTCTTCTGGATATTCCAGATGAACAAAATCCTGTAAAGTGTCCCCAGAGAAAAATAAGTTAAGGTCAAATGGCAGTGTCATGATTTTAGCTACTTTTTAGGTACGGTATTAGACCACATATGATATTAGCTCTAGCTGCAAAAGAATGAGACAGCAGTTGTACCGCTTTAACAATTTCTGCAGTACTGCAGTTAACAGTAGCCTAGGTATAACTTTTGCACATTATGTGTCGTGGCACTTTCCATCATATTTTTTGTTATTCACTGATTGTTTAAAACTCGCCAGTACTGGAGGAATAGCTTGTTCAATGTTTGTTCCATCTCTCTTTCAAACAACTTGCTGGAAATTGAACAGCAACCACGCAATTCTAATGGCAGAACTATTCGGCATCCTAAAGGCTTTAGAAGTTAGAACTAGCTAATTAGTGTGTTATCAGAAGATTACCGGTATTTGATTAGCTAAAACAAATTCATTGTCTTCACTTCAACTTCTATGTTCCACCCCTATAGGGTGTAGGTATGTATCTCTTGTTCAACGAATACCATCATTGTTACTTGAAAATAACCGAAGCAGGAATGTATAGCTACCTACCTTCATATTGGGTGAAGGGTCATTGTGGAGTTAGAGGCAATGAAGTAGCAAATAGAGCAGCCAACTTGGCTCATGAAAATAATTGCAGTGAACTACTAACTACCTACCTCTAACTGACAGTGAATAGCTACTTCAGCAAGTTAAAGTAGAATTTCATCACTTACCTAGCTACACTGGAAAGATGAAACTGCATCTACTTTCAAAGGCTTATTTTTCAGAAATACCTATTCTGATGGCCTTGTGTAACAAGCCAATGTTTGGTTTTCTCCGCAATAGACGACAGGCGGTTTCATTACGCAGGCTCCGCATGGGACATACTACTGGACTTATGATTATAATTATAGATTTCAGTTTGAGAAACTGTTGAACATTATCTATTACACTCGCCTGCTTATGCTCATGAAAGACAAAAGCTTAATAGACAATTGCAAGCATATGGTATGACAAGCCTCACACCTCAGTTGTTATTGGGTACTGATGATAATCATGGTGATCACCTTTGAGACATCCTTTGTTTTACCATAGCTACAGTTTATAGGCCTAGAGTCCTCTGGTAGACTGCCCTGTGTATGATATGTAAATACTACCAGTAGGTACCGGTATTGTACAGTTCTTCTTTGTAAAAATTGTTTGTTCACCGTTATTGGATGTGTGGGTAATCATTTAGCGGTAGGGTGTACCTATGTTCTAATGATCTTATGTACATTTCCCTGCCACAATATGTTTGGACATCACGCACCCAAGGTTCCCGAGTGCCTTATCCGCAGGAGATATTGCAGTTTGCCGCAGTTCCTGCTGACGAGGTTAGTATTGTAAAGTTAGGTAGGTTCTCTACTTTCCTCTTTCTGCCCCGTGAGGCGGGCTGTCGATCGAGATAGCCAACCTGGTACGCGGGACATCTCTAGTCTCTCTCGCGGAAGGACACAAAAAGGGCCGACCACTTGAGTGTCTCCTACTATACTTTGCGCCTTTTTCCCCGCCAGTAGTAGCGCACTGAGCCAACCGAGATTTTCCGGCAGGAATGCCGAAATAAATTATTCCTACCGAGCTGCGGAGAACGACCGAGTTTGCACTGTGCGGATCATTCATGGAGTGGATACGGTGGTAAAACTGTGACTATATATAATAATAATAATCTATGTACATTAGAACACACTTTCGTGGAATAGAATAAAAGATTCTGGCAGAATAGGAAAAAGGATGTTGGCTAATTTTTTGTTGAATATGAAGGAGGTAGCTAGCTGTATAGGTACCTACCGTAAGACTTTCTGGAAGAATAAGAAGGGGGTTGCAGTTGGTACTTTCTAGCAGGATAGTAAGATCGAAATAATAGGTAGCTAGTTTCTTGCAGACTAGCTTGAAGGATGCAACAGTTTCGGCACAATAGGGAGAAGGATGTAGTACTTTAGAGCAGAATAGTAGGTATAGGTAGGTAGTGTACGGTACCGTACTGTATATGTAGGTGTGATCCTTTATGTACCAAGTTATCTAATACCAGTAGCTAGTTATTTTCCAGCTGTACCTAGTAACATTTTCTTGCATAATTCAAACATAGCCTATATAAGCTATGTCAATCTCTTGAAATGCTCGAATTAGCTACCCCGGCCATTATTTAAATGACGTAGGTAGTCTATGACTTCAAAATCATGTGCTGTACGACAGCTATTGCCAACATTGCGTAGGTACCTAGGTAATGCGAAATTACTGGTACAAGTAGCCTACCTGCACGAAAATGCAATAATATGAAAAATATGTGGTAATAGACTGCTAGTCGAGAAAGATGACCTAATTGAGGAAAACCAATGTGTTTTGAATCTGAGCATCAATATTACTCTACATAGCCTAGTTAAATTGGAAATAGGCCTACTCAACCGTATTTTCGTTCTTGACCGGTGAAATAGGTATCGTTTTTGTCTCAAAATAGATTTTTTTTTTATAATTGGAGTAGCTTGTGAAAAAGAAGAAAAAAACCTGAGCTGATACAGAGAAACGGGTGTCATTGTTTCAAGTTACTCTATGTTAGCTGAAAAAAACTGAGGTGTTATTCTTTGTTTTGGTGGTTCTTGCAGCATAGGTATGACACAGCACCTGCCTTATCACTCACTGCCAAATAATAATCGCTTCAAACATCTCATTTTCACGTATCATCACTACCCCGTATAGGTACCTAATTAGGTCGCTGAAAATACATACGGTAGGTACCTACCGGTATTCTGTGGTAGAGGTAGGTAACTCAGGTAGCTAAGCTTGCACATTCCGTTTAGTTCCATATCACTGGTTTCGAAAGGCTCCGAAGAACTAAGGCACAAAATTTCATAGGCCAAGCATCAATAATGTTTGGATGATTGTCTAAAGAAGTTAAAAAAAGATCGATAAAGTCTTAGCCTAGAAACTGTAAAGCAGGTAAAATAATTGTTTGCTATTTACTATGTATTTAAAACTGATAAAAGATGGAATCGCCATCGTCAAGTAATTGGGATTCAGTAGTATGGGCAACAATGGGTAGGCCCTACTAGGATTCAGCATCGGAATCGGCAAACAGAAAGAAAGATAAAATAAAGAATCGGTACACCCCTAACGGTGACCTATAGGTACAATCAGATTCGTTCGCCATGTTTAGGCCTATGACCTGACAACGGCTTAACAATATTAATGATATAAATATTAGTTGATGCGACATTATGATGAACACTATCTGTTGCGTAATAATATTTACTGTGGTACCTACCGCCATTTAAGCTTTCTTTTGAGCGCACCCTGTTTGTTTGAAAAATTTTTAGCTAAATGACGCACGATAGGTAACTATCTACGGTATTCCAACAGTATTACGTAGTAGCTATGCTTTGTAAAGCGTGAGCTTAATACCTACACAGCTGGTGCTGCGTATCTCCGTATCCATCACATGTGATTTAGTATGTCTGCTGTACAGCTGTGCTCTGACTCATACAGAACTCATTCCTGCGTCATTTGATTCCGATTTTCTGTGCAGTTGCCTTTTCTGTGGCTCGCATCTATGACAGTTAGCCTACCGCAACATTAAGGCCTATAGAAGGCATAGCTACTGTACATAAAACCTAAAGTAACGGAGTCGGATAGATTACGTCCGACTCCGACTCCTAGGCCCAGCTAGTTTTCTGCTCAGACTCCCGCCTTCCAAAAATGTGTGACTACGACTCTGTAATTCTCATCAAACCAATCAATATATTGCCCTTGTATACACTTGCCTATTCAAAGTACAGTTGACCTCGCTCACTATCGAGACGTCGGAAGTTTGAGTCCACACCAAAGAAGAAAAGGCTCGATGCTCAATCTATAGCATCATTAATTCTTTCACTCATAGCTAGTCTCTGGCAGGGGACTGTCCTTAGGGTTGCTCGGTGCATGGGCACTGTTGTTTATCGTGTATTCAGTCAATATGACGTCATAGCTCGGACGGTCTGAGTTTAACGGAAATTCTAGATGTGGCGGCGACAATAAAATAGGCATAACGCAACAAACTTTATTTTCATTGTTGAATTTAACTTTTACATATGCTAAGACTCGTTACGAACTTACAGAGACTATCTC
>LQNS02278091.1:52003085-52013391 GCA_001587735.2 Parhyale hawaiensis | reverse complement strand
GTATAGGCACCCCATAGGCCTACAAATACAACTACTAACTTTCACTCCAGCACAAATAATGAAGAAGTGGCACTGAAAAAACCCTTCATTTTGTCCGAAGTCACCCAATCTTACGGTAGCTTTGGATAAGACGTAATATATTTCTCCTAATTCCATAGTATTCCAGCTTTTGTATCAGGATCACATGATTTACAGTGTCGAAAGCTTTCCGCAAATCTAAAAACAGGCACATCGTATAAGTCTTGTTATCAAGATCAGGAAGAACATCATGAATCAGTTTAAAAATGGCTTAGGTTGTATTTTTACCCCGTCTGATCACGTATTGAGATGAAGTTAGGACATTTTCTGAGTCGAAAAAGCTACATAGGCTAATCTACTGTGTATGATACACTCAAATACTTATTGAAAACAGATCAACGTTGATATCGGTCGGTAATTAGCCTACTGGCATTTGATGTATCCCCTTGACTAATGCATTTATTAAGTATTGCACACAAGTAATTACTCACATAGGGCAAGATTAACAAAAGATGGCGGGGCTGTATTTAGTTTTTATGTAAACGTTTACTTGCAAATGAACTCAGATTTTATCGGGTAGAACGGGCTCAAAGATGCTATCGGCCTCAACAGGCGGTCGCTGGATATCATACGTGGTGATGGCAACATACATATTATCCGTCAGCTTAGAGGCGACTGACACAAAATAGTCATTAAAGTGCTGCGCTAGCTACAAATATTTCTAAAGAATACGATGAGAAGCTCGGTAGAAATTTACCCACGACGTGCGTTTCGCCATACTGTAGGTACCGCACCTCGGCTCGTCAGGTGGGAGGTCGAAGATGGTCGAATTTGAAGACGTTAAAATTTTGCCAAAATGTTGGCAGGATAGCTATCACAGTAAGATGTAGCTGTGATACCGAGTGTTCCAAAGCTTTAAGTATAATTGTCAAACTTGTAAATGTTTCTTAAATTTTGAAGCATTGTCCGCTGAGTCTACTCCAACTACAGCACATAGAAGCACCAGGGCGGCAGGATCCTCCTGCACAAGGGCTTCAAAGGTGGCACATCTGCGTGGTAGAAGGCGAAAACACAGTGCACAGTGATAATTAAACTTGACGAGAGTATGTACCTGTAGAAAAGCGATGGTAGGCCTCTCGAGTTGTTGAAAATACAATTTTTAAAGAAGCAAATGTTTTTCAATATTAAAACACTAAAATGCCTCGTGGCGCCAGATCACCCGCGGTGGGAGCAAATTTCATCGCAGTCATTTTTGATGCCCAGCAAATCCTAATTTTTTGGCATGGGTCACATCGAGGACACCCCATCAGGCGCCCTGCAAAAAATGATGAACATAGCTCAACTCCTTCTACTTGTTTTAGGGTGGAGAACAAATTTTATTTGCGTCATTTTTTATGGCCAGCTATTCTCAGCTTTTTGACATGGGTCACATCGAGGGCAACACACCAGACTCCCTGCAAAAAATTATGAACTTTGGTCAACTCTTTCGTACACTTATTGGGTAGACAGACAAATATACTTATAGGCCTATATATATAGTCCCATAGTTGGGAGAAGAAGAGTACATTTATGTATATATTACGCTCTTGGAAGGGGTCATCTTCACAAGGACGAAAATGAGCACACGTCCTCCCCCTGAATATGGGTATCTATTGCTACGTAAAGAGGACGTGAAATAAAATCTACGGACCGCTTCGCCGTCTTCTCGATATTAAACGCGCGCTTAGATGCTGGCTCCCACCCTAGTACAGAAGCCCTTTCCAATGAGCTCTTACCCCGAGAACCTTGTATGTTAGGAGGCAAGGTCGGGTTTGTCTAGTGTACTGTATTTTAAGTGTTTTAAAACGTATTTTAGGATTTTAGCAGAATCAGACCTGCCCCCTAACCTACAAGGTTCTCGGAGTAAAAGCTCATTGTTGGTTAGCTGTTCGTTACTTAGCGTCAATTTTTCATTGTTCTTACTTAGCGTCAATCTTTGATTAGCCTTACTTAGCGTCAATCTTTGATTAGCCTTACTTAGCGTCAATCTTTGATTGGCCTTAGCGTCGTCATTAAAATTGACGCTGTCAATCAAAGATTGACAGTATGTAAGGCCAATCAAATATTGACGCTAAGTAAGGCCAATCAAAGATCGATGCTAAGTCATAAGCGCACATAGGAGCATTATATGCTATTCCTACCGTGTCCTCTTCTTCTCCCTATTAAAAGTATATATATATATGTACAGTAGGTATATACTTAATTAAATCTCCAACGAAAACATCATCACCTCTTTCACTTCGTTTCCGGGTGATAATGAGCGTACCACCCCTTATACTGACGCCTCTGCCATCGGCAGACTGTGTTACTAATAACACTAGAGTTTAGAAAATACCTAATTAGATCTACATATACATAAGTTTTATGTGTCATTAGTCATTAGTAGTGTTGTCTTCACAGCTGTTCAATGAGATGCTATAAACTCTTGTTTAATTAGGTTTACTTTCTTCTTGTACTTTTTACCCAATCAAGCAACTTGAACTTTTTCCCCACTCTTGGGAAAGTTTGGTTAGACAATTGAAAAAAATCATTTACCTAACTGCATGTATATTTTACTGAGTTATCTCCTAGCTTAAAGTTATTTCACCATTATTTTCTCAGGAATTGCATAGCTTAAAGCTAATTGTCACTCCACCATTTACTACACTAGATTTTGTAATTACAGTACTTGATTTTTTGCGATTGCCTTAGCTTGTGATGTTTCACTGTGTGTTGAAAATTTTAAGCATGATGAAAGCAGGAAAACACTTGTTTTATAAGTATTATCTTTAGCACACTGGAGAAGAACTATGAAGAATTGGTGTAGCTATAATTTCACATTAGGAAAATATAAAAAAATAAAATCAATAGAGAAAAATCATTCATTTTTTTATTTTTATTTTTAATAAAAAAATTACCTACCCTATGTGCAATAGGCCTCGATTAGCGTGGGAAAGTGAAAAACAAATATATTTTAGGTGGAATTCAGTAGATTTCGGCCGATTTCGGTGTTTAGGATGACCGTATTGTACCAACTCGTAGTGTAGCTTTATGAGAAACCTCATGAAATATTCCATTTTATTCTACGTCTAGTAGCAAATATTGCGGCCATTTTTAATTTGGCTGTAAACCTTACAATCATTTACAATCTCAACTAGAGAGCACTCTGAAAGTGCATAGGCTACTGCCTGCGCCATGCTAGGCAACCGTAATATAAATTTCAATTTAGTTCTGAAACTATGATTCCCTTTGTATCAAGACCAAAATCTAATCATTTGTGCCTTTTGACAGTTACAACAATTTCTGTATTTTTTTGAAGATCTGCTCATAACTTTTTGAGTTATGTTGCTAACAATCTTTTTGACAAACGTTAGTCATACACACAAATAGACTAACCGATTATTGCCGAAATTTAATCATTTCCGTCTTTCAACTTTATTAATAATTCATGTAAATTTCATAAAGATCCGTTTATAACTTTTTGAGTTATTTTGCTAATAAGCATCAAATCAAACATAGAGACAAACAAACGAATAGGCTAATTGTTACAAAAATGTGGTCATTTACTCTTAGTTATATACACGTAACTGCTCATGCAAATTTCATAAAAATCCGTTCTTAACATTTTGAGTTAGCTAACGTATGACAATAAGAAAAAAAAAAACAGATGGATCCACGGATCTTCACCAGAAGTTAATCATCAGTTTCTCCTAACATAGGAGTCTTGCAATCCCGTGAAATTTTGTCCATAAATTTTTGAGTTATCCTGGTGACAAAAAATAGCCAGACAGACAAATAGACAAACTTGAATACGGAGGTAATTATTTCCTAGATATTATCCTGTCCTACAAGCAATTGTAAAGTTCGGCTTCTCTTATGGGACTGAAAGCATGTCTGTATGACCAGCGCCTGTGGGTCGTACACATCATGTACGTCTGCCAGGCCAGCGCACTCCCTGGCACATACAGTACACACACACGTACCTAGCCTACCTACACACGCGCAGGTGGTGTAGTGTGGTGCAGACGAGCAGCAGCAGCTTGTTTACGTGGCTCGACTCCATCAGTGCAAAGTGTTTGCTCGTGCGCTGTGTTGCCTGGACTGCGCTGTCTCTAGATAATCTTAATAATGACAGACATGACCTCAGCCTGTGGTACCTATAACCTATTTTTGTGTATAATGAACGTTGGCTGTTCTGTTACGAATGTATGGTTGGATAATTTAGTGCCGTGTGTTATTAGTGCCTACGTGGCTGAAATGAAGTGTAATAAGAGTGATGTGTGCAGCAACTTGGTAATTGAGTGTAACGGGAATGCTTTTTAATAATTAAATATTAGCTGTGTTGTGGTGTTTAGTGCCGAGCACTATCAACTCGTGAAATGTAATGCCAGTTGATGGTGGCACAGTAATAAAATATGTTGCTTCTTGGTGCATCAGCAGTAGGCTACCCATACGGAAAATACGATTGCTGGTGACTCGTATCATGCAGTGAAGTGAATTGTATTGATAGGTACTTGTTAACAGCAATTTAATAATTATTACACATAATAGGCGCTGTGTTTTTGCGTGCCTCTCGTGCTAAAGTATAGAATTAGAATCTCCTGTTATTAACTTGAATGAACTGTAACTTCGGATAATAACAATGCACTAATACGAATTATTTTCATCAATGTTATTCGCTGAACTAAGCGCGGCTTTTTTGCGGGCTTCTCTTATTTTTGGCTTTCTCTCCCCTACGGTCATATATTGTAGGAATTACGGCGAGTGGTTCTCCCCATTTATTGTAGGCCTAGGTACACAAAGGTCGGCGGCCTGTCCTGGGAAGTTAACATCACTATTTTGTTCAGTAATTATGAGGCCTTTGTAGCTATACTGGGTACAGGGAATGGCTACAAACTTTCGGCCTGAAGAAGGTCGGAAGGCTTCGGGCCGCAAATCTAAAAAAAAACTCTGCAGGGCTGCAATCTTTAGTAAAAACCTACCCCAGCTCTTGTACCTATATAATTGGTACATATTCATGACCCTTTATTGCTGCTTGTAGCGACGATGCATCGAAACGTAGTCACGTATAAGCAGTGCTTGTACGTTTCTCTGCATCGGAATTGACGTCGTATTACCCAAGGGATGCGCCGATTGCTTTTTGCGCAGGAGATGTTGCCGTTGGCCGCAGCTCCTGCTGAGGTTAGCTGGTTAGGTAAGGTAGGGTCTTCTAAAGTTCTCCTTCTGCTCCGCGAGGTGGGCCGCCGAATGGTGATACGCGGCTTATTCCATAGGTAGCTACCCATAGACCGCAACAGTAGGTAGGCTACCTACTTGACTCTTAAGTCTGACGCTGGCGGCCAAAAGTCGGCAACGGAAAAATGGGATTTTCTCAAGAGCTATTATTTCCCCCTATCTAATACCTACTAAAGAAAAAATATCCAAGTACGGTACCCAACATTTTTCTTACAGAGAAGGTATCTTGGATACGGCGGGGACGCACTTGGGCGCTTGCTTGCATGACAGTGTCTGGACATGTTTATAATAGCTCTTGAGAAAATCCCATTTTACCCATTTTAGCCGCCAGCGTCAGAAGCCACTTGGGGCTACGGAAGTGTCCCCACCGTCCTAGTGTTTACTTTCTTCTATCTCCCTCTCCTTCCGTTTTTCGTCTCTTGGAGATGCTGTGCGCCCGATTTCCTCACCAGTAGTAGCGCACTGAGCCAACTGAGACGTTCCGGTAGGAATGCGGAGATGAAATATTTCCACTGTTAGGGCTAATAGCGTTTTATACTTCACTACTGAGCTACACTCTTGAATCGCTGCGATGCGTCTAGAGTGGTAAAACACTGAATTTAATAATAGTGATGACAGACTGCAACAGTACTTGACTCTTACGTCCAAGTGACCTCTGACACTGGCGGCCGAAATGGAAAGAATGGGATTTTTAAAAGAGCTATTATGAACATGTCCAGACACGGTCATACAGGCAAGCATCCAAGTGCGTCCCCGCCGTATCTAAGATACCTTCTCCACAAGAAAAATGTTGGGTACCTTGGAATTTTTTTCTTCAGTATTAGATACGGGGAAAAGAATAGTTCTTGAGAAAATCCTATTACTCCCATTTGGGCCGCCAGCGTCACACATAAGTTCAAGTACCTACTGTTGCGGTCTATGGTGATGACATCGTACTTAGTACATAGCGACTGATAATGACTACAGTGGCTGTGACTATTTACTCGCGTGCTGCATGCATTGTGCCGGCGTAGCTACCTAATATGTGTTATTATGCCTAGCTATGTTCTGATAATGCGTTTATGATTTCCGTTCATGACTTTCTGCTAATGGGTAGCTAGCAATTCCATAGGGATTACTTATTGTAATAACAGTTGTACCTCCTTTTTTGAAGGTTCCTTCGTTTATCATTATGCTCTCGTTTTTACTGTATGGCATGCTTATGGTCCATTCTTATTTTTATTGCTTCTTTTTTTTCAGGCTATAAAACATAGAGCGGCAATAGGTAGCCCTCATGTTACGTACTGTATACTGTTTCTCCGTGTAATTTTCATCAGTCTGTCTTCAACTCCGTGAATTAAAAAAAAAAAATCCTATCAGTCTGTCTTCAACTCCGTGAATTCAAACTGATAGAATGGGCTCTATATTGGGTTAGGTTCGCCGTCGTAGCCTATGTTAGGAGGAGCAGCGCCCCTAACCGCGACTCACCTAAGAGCCCAAAATTGACGTACCCGAAATTAAAAAAAAATGGTTAGGAAAACCAGACCTACCCTCACCTAACCTACCCGAAGTTATGCAGGGTTCTTTTCCAACTTACCCGTAAATAGTTCGGGTTTTCCGACAATAGGGCCTAAAGTGTGGGGTCATTGGGTACGTGTAATTTTTAGGCGAGTGGTGAGGTACCCTAGGGGTGACCTTAGCCTTACCTGGGCTTTCGGAACGTCTTTCCTTCGATTCTACCACGCATCCACATTCATATTCCTGCTGCTGATTTGTTTTATTCTTCCTCTTCTTTCTCGACTTCCTGTTCCCCGTACGCGTTTGTTTATCCCACCTGTGAACACCTTCGAGCATGGGTGCAACAATGCCATACCTATTACATGTCCTTTCATTTCCTCTCTTGATAAGTATAGGTAGATACATTTCAAAGTTGTTTAGGGAGGCTAACTTACGGTACCTACGTATTCACTCACTTCTGAGAAGTTTGAAAATTTTAGAAAGAAGGCTACGAGATATGTAAGGCTATAGGCCTAGTCAAACGAGTGTAAGGAGTTCTTTAGGGGCGGGGCTGAATTGAACGCAGCAGTGCCAAATCTAATCTATCTATTAACTAGGCAATGCATTTTGAATTTTCGAATATAAATATAATTTTATCGATTAAAAAAAGTTATACCTTGCGCTTATAAGTGAGATTTGGCAAAGTTGCTTTGCGTTCTTAGCCACGCCCATTGGACTCCTTACGCTTGTTTTACTATAGGTAGTGCGTTGAAGAGTAAAGCACTCTTGGCATATTCATTGTAAGAGTCAATTTGAAAACTATCTCTTGGGAATCCTATAAGTTTCATTCTCAAAACGATGAATCAGCAATCATTAGGGAATTTCAGAGCCTGAAGATTCAGGCAATGTGCAACAACGATGTTATACATGTTAGGCCTATACTTTAGATAGCCGTGCGTGGTCGTTTAAGAATATATGGGTAGCTACTCTTACAAAATTGTGGCCTGCGACAGAAGCTCTATCCGTAAATTAGCTTTTAGGGCGGCCAAATACTCTTTTGGTAGCAGGGTAAATACGGATAAGTTTGGGATGGGTTAGAGCTTGCGGATAAGTATTAAGAAAGATGAATCTGGTCTCAGTTGAAGAAAAAAAGCGCGAGTTTACTTTCGTAGATTTTTATTTCATGTCTTGTGTTTCAAGATTTTCGTGGATTTCATTGTTTTTTGCACGATAATTTAATGCTGTTTTCTTAGTTTAGAATTTGTCAAGCCATTGCTTTACTGCTGCAGAGTGCATGAGGTCAACATCTTTATTCCTCTGCTATTCGTGACATTGTATGAATGCCTCGGCCGTGTGACTCACTGCATGGCGCTCATGCCGATTTATCTAATTGCTAATGCGACTAGTCGCTAACATGATTGTGTAAAGACACGTTCATACCTCGAATTAAATTACTCCTATTACTGCTGCTCTATAGTTAGCAAAAACTCGTAGGCGCATTAAAACATCTCCGCCAGTTTGTGTTACTTCTTTGCAAGAAGACCTTACCAACAACACCCAGGCGAGTATTCTGCACAGTGTCGCTGAAATTGAACCGCTAGCTTTGCAGGCGACATTTAACTCAATTTAGTTCTAATTACGAGGCTTGTGTCTTGATCTTGCGACGGAAATGTTGGCTGCGGTGTCGGTGTGATGGATTCGAGTCCGTGGCCGGAGCAAGAGCTAAATTGTTCAGCGTGGGAGGGGAAAATGTCACTTTTCAGTTTCGGCACGAGAATTGCAACATTGTTAATTATGTGTCGGATGGTCTTCTCCGTCCTTCTGTAGGTATCACTGCTCTGTATCTAAATTATTTTACATGTCATTCAAGGTTGACGGTGTGTTTTACGTATGAAAGGAGTTTTATTCCGTACGGTACCGTGGAAGATAAGGTGCTGCCTGTATAGTCTATATGTGTGATGTTATATATGGTTTGCTTCTCATTTTACTAGAGAACCTTAGGACCTCCCGATCCTATTTCACCCGTGTCTGTTTGGATTCCTTCTCCTTTTGTACTTTTTGCCACGCTTTTTCTGTAGGTGTTTTTCTAATGGTGTTCTTCCTAATTTATTTAACCCTTAAGGGTCTGCTTTTAAGCGCCGATTTTCGTACCTATAAATAGCGCTCATGTCTGAAACTGTATTATACGCTCTGCTGGAGGGTTAAGTGCTTAACAACAGCAGCTGTGTATATGTAGTAAAAATAATAGTTTGATACGATAGTCTAACGTCTTTTAAGTCTTTTGCTGAATGCTTTCGTTGTATGCTATTCAGTGAAGTAAGCTTTCAGTTATGTAGATTGTGTTGAAGAACCTTCGTTCACCTCCAACGAAGATTTCAATGAATCTATTCTACGAGAAATATATGTTTTCTTTAGTTCGTACTGGGTTAATTGGCTAATTATCTGTTGTCCTGATACTGGAGAAGTACCGTATATCGCCGTAGGCCCGTAGCTTTACAGCATCTAATATACCTTCGTGGGTGTGTATTACGCATCTGTTTACGTACTGGATGATCGTTATACCTTCGTACCATGGGGTTACAGGTTATCCTGTGTGTATAGAAGGAGGCGCTAGCACTAAAATAATAAGCGGAGACCGATGACTACTTCGGCAAACTAGAAAACGTAATCTTAGCTATGCAGCGTAATGTAGAGATGGATTGAACTACGAATAGAATGATATTGTAGATAATAATGCATATCATAAATTAGGATAATTGGAGCATATGCCTGAAGTACACTGATATATTTTTTTATTGTTATCCGCTGCATGGTAACTTTTTAAGCGCTATTTTAATTCTACATTATATGTGTGTCAGCGTGTTAGGTCCCGGGTACCTACGGGAGGGAACATTGTAATTTTCTTTCTTCTCTTTGAATCGCAGGTCATTCTTTTCCAATGTAGGCCTATAATAGTACCTACTGTGGCATAGGTAATGTTACGAGTAGGTATGAACAAATAATTACGTAAATTTTAGATAATATGTATAAAAAATAGGGACTCGTTGCTTTACCGCATTGCCGTTACTTGAACGCGCGAGATATGATGGGCCAATAGTATTGATGTCTCGCCTTGTTAAAACACGTCCGCCGTATCGCGTTCATTGGTTCATTGCTCGAACTGTTCATTAGTCGAAGCACTTGTCGGAATGCAGTGAATTCTATTACTGAGCCACCATTCTGCAATGTGTCTATAATGTGTCCCTGCCGCTGATAAGATAAAGCGTCCCAGTGTACAATGCCACAGGTGTTGCTTCTCTGCAGTGCCTCTGTGTCCGTCATACCAGAGTCACATTCGTGCGTCACTTGCCGTTTGGTGTGTGAGAAACTTACCTGGTGCGATAGTAATTACCTAGGCATATAAAGAACATTCTATATTTTAATACGGGAGTTTGTTCTGGTCTTTATCTTAGGATGAACAGAAAGATACCGGTGCTGCTTAGAACGTTGCTTAGCTATATGATACTTTATGAGCGAAAGTTCGGCACAGCTTCTTGCAACCTTGTTGTGTAGATAAGTA
>LQNS02278091.1:51975067-51991704 GCA_001587735.2 Parhyale hawaiensis | reverse complement strand
CTGTAAATAACTTTGCTCATTTTTAAGTTTATTATATAAATCCACTGTGATTTTCATTCTCCACTTAAGTCATATTCTTTGTTTATCGTGTTCCAAAAGGAGTAACGAGTTTATTCCTCCCGCTACGGTAGACACACGGTAACAACATGACATACAAAGCGGCCTTTAGGATGTATGGTGTAGGCCTACTCATTACGACCATCTGTGACAAAAGCAAACAGAAGATAAGAATAGCGTACGGGTAGCTATAGGCTATTCACGTACGGTATACAGTGGAACCCCGTTTTCCCGGACAGCACGGGGGGAGGCCATTCCGGGAAACTGAAATTTTCGGGAAAACGAGAAAATTTCAATTCCTGGAAAAACCCGTTTTTCCGGACGTATGTCCAGCAAATTGAAACTATTTCCGGGATATTTTATGCCAGAAAAACCCGTTTGCAGCACGTTAATGAACGAAAATGAAACTACTGTGTGCAGACGCATACTGAACGAAAATGGCGGTGGTTGCCTTCAGATTCCCGGAAGAGATGCTGCGCAATAGGCGAATTTCAGTATCTGCGCAGTGTCATTTTCGGGAATTCTTCTGAAGGTCCGGAACTTCTGCCAGACTTTTTCCGGGAAATGCCGAAGTTTTCCGGGAAATGCCGAAGTTTTCCGGTATTCCGGCTTGGTTTCAGTTTCCCGGAACGTTCCGGGAAAACGAGAAGTCCGGGAAAACGGGGTTCCACTGTAGCTAGATAAAAAGAAAACTTGTGATGGGCCGAAATGTGGGCTGAGATTACAGAGTAGGCCTAGGTGGGCTGAGGTCACCAAGGGCCAAGATCACCTGTATCCCCATGCTAGTTATGCTACCAACACACAAGGATAACATATGTGTGCCACCATAGCTTGAAGCACAAGAAAGTCAACTAGCTACCACCTAAGTGACACCTTCTCACCAAAGTGTATAGTGTGGCAGAAGATTCAAATATCTACAGTTCAAATTGCCGAGTGTGGCAAATTCATCACCAAGATCGTAACATTTCCACTGATGTGTAGCCACATTTAGCACCATTGATACCATAAAACTGGTAATTTGGAACAATTTTGACGTTTTTGTTACTAACTTCTTGATATTAGAGAGTGCATTGGTGTTCCGTGCACCCGGCAATGTCGGGTCAGAGCTGTGGCTTGTACCCTGCTTGGTGGGTTACTGGAAGCGTGGGAGGAGGGGCGCGTGTTGTCATGTGGGTTTGGCGTGGCCCACTGCGCTTCAATCAAACCCTTCCCTTTTTGGTCCCTTCTGGACTATGGTCTGATTGTGGCGTGGTCCCACTTAGGTGGTAGCTACATTACAGAGCTTGCAGTACTTGCCTGCAGGATCAAATGCCATCACTATTTCCTTCATGCAGTCAGAGAGGGTGGTGTTCAAACTCTGCTCTCTTGGAGGTAACAACAACCATAGCTGGCAATGAAAGAAAAATGAGCATCCCGTAATACCTCGGCATGTGGGGCTATTCGTGACACCTGTAAAAAAAGTGTCAAAAATTTATTTAAAACTGTTTTTAGAAACTCAAATGTCTTTAATGAGGATTTGAAGAGTTCATCCAGCATTTTTTTTACCATATCAATTTCTTATAACTAGGAAGTTTATGAATTCATATACACCTGTGGAGTAGGGTGAAAGGCCCAAAGGAGTTGCACTGGGCCAATGAAGACGCACCTGCCATGAAGGGGGCTTTGCGGCAGCTGGACGCTGTGAGAAATGTCAAATCATACATAATTTTTGGTTGGTGTTTAGGAAACATATTGAGTTTTCTCTGCAGATACAGTATTGGACATTTCTTGCAGTGTCCAGTTGCTGCACCACAGCCTTCCTACTGCAAGTGCGTCTCCATTGGGCCAGTGCATTTCCTTGGGGCAACTTACCCTAACATTGATTTAGATTTTTACTGTTGTGTTGTTTCACTAGTTTCCAATATTTTCTCAACTCTATTCTACATAAGTACAGGCCTGATTAGCAGGAAATGTCATTGACTGGTATCGTAAAACGAGGTGACTTTGGACGCCGGGGTGACTTCAGACGAAAACATGTAAAAAAAAAAACTTAGGTACCGTACTGCAGTGACGGGAAAAGTATCAATAGTTAGAAGGAAACTTGTACTGTAATAAAGATTGATGTCTGTGTAGTAAACTTCTTCTGGATATTCCAGATGAACAAAATCCTGTAAAGTGTGTCCAGAGAAAAATAAGTTAAGATCAAATGGTATTGACGTGATTTTAGCTACTTTTTAGGTACTAGACCATGTATGATATTAGCTCATGCTGCAAAAGAATGAGAAGGCAGTTGTACCAATTTAACAATTTCTGCAGTACTGCAGTTAACAGTAGCCTAGGTAGGTACCGTATAACTTTTGCATATTATGTGTCGTGGCACTTTCCATCATATTCTTTCTTATTCACTGATGGTTTAAAACTCGCCAGTACTGGAGGAATAGCTTGTTCAATGTTTGTTCCATCTCTCTTTCAAACAACTTTTTGGAAATTGAACAGCAACCACGCAGTTCTAATGGCAGAACTATTCGGCATCCTAAAGGCTTTAGAAGTTAGAACTAGCTAATTAGTCTAGTGTGTTATCAGAAGATTACCGGTATTTTATTAGCTAAAACAAATTCATTGTCTTCACTTCAACTTCTATGTTCCACCCCTAGGGTGTACCTATGTATCTCTTGTTCAATGCATACCATCATTGTTACTGAAAAATAACCGAAGCAGGAATGTATAGCTACCTACCTTCATATTGGGTGAAGGGCCATTATGGAGTTAGAGGCAATGAAGTAGCAAATAGAGCAGCCCACTTGGCTCATGAAAATAATCGCAGTGAACTACTAACTACTGTACCTCTAACTGACAGTGAATAGCTACTTCAGCAAGTTAAAGTAGAATTTCATCAGTCACTTTAACCTAGCTACACTGGAAAGATAAACTGCATCTACTTTCAAAGGCTTATTTTTCAGAAATACCTATTCGAATGGACTTGTGTAACAAGCCAATGTTTGGTTTTCTCCACAATAGACAACACTAGGTTTCATTACGCAGGCTCTGCATGGGACATACCTACTGGACTTATGATTATGATTATAGATTTCAAATGGTGCATTCTCCACTCTGTCCTGGTGATTGTCATGTTTGAGAAACTGTTGAACATTAGCTATCTATTACACTCGCCTGCTTATGCTCATGAAAGACAAAAGCTTAATTGACAATTGCAAGCATATGGTATGACAAGCCTCACACCTCAGTTGTTATTGGGTACTGATGATAATCATGGTGATCACCTTTGAGACATCCTTTGTTTTACCATACAGTTCATAGAGTCCCTCTGGTAGACTGCCCTGTGTATGATATGTAAATACTACCAGTACCGGTATTGTACAGTTCTTCTTTGTAAAAATTGTTTGTTCACCGTTATTGGATGTGTGAGTAGGTAATCATTTACCGGAAGGTACCTACCTACGTTCTAATGATCTATGTACATTAGAAAACACTTTCGTTGAATAGAATAAAGGATTCTGGCAGAATAGGAAAAAGGATGTTGGCTAATTTCTTGTTGAATATGAAGGAGGTAGCTAGCTGTATAGGTAGGTACCTACCATAAGACTTTCTGGAAGAATAAGAAGAGGGTTGCAGTAGGTACTTTCTAGCAGGATAGTAAGATCGAAATAATAGGTAGCTAGTTTCTTGCAGGCTACCTAGCAACAGTTTCGGCACAATAGGGAGAAGGATGCAGTACTTTAGAGCAGAATAGTAATAAAGGTGGTAATACGGTGTACTGTGCCTGCTTGGAACTGAAGGCACCTAGCCTAGCTATTTCAGTGTACCGTACCTATCGCTAGCTATCGTAGTTCAAATAAAAAATTTTGCAGTACGGGTTTAGGGGTCATGTAGCCTCTTTTCCATAGCCGAAGAACACCTTTGAAAGTGAGTAGGCTAATGAGAGGTGTTACCTATGAATATTTTGCCTAGCTAATAGCTATAGATTTTTTGCTCTTTTGGTGACTGCTTATATTAGTGATTGAGTACCTAACAATTGTTGGCGTTACAGACTACTACAGTCAAGCTTTTTGTAGCTCACGTTCAACGGTAGTAGTATCATTTCGTTGCCTAAGTAACAGTACTGAGAATAAAAGCTTAATATTTGATTGATGATATCTAATCCCATAGCTGCATTTTAATTGAATAGGTAGCTAGTAGGTGTAGGTAGGTAGTATACGGTACCGTACTGTATATGTAGGTGTGATCCTTTATGTACCAAGTTATCTAATACCAGTAGCTAGTTATTTTCCAGCTGTACCTAGTAACATTTTCTTGCATAATTCAAACATACCGTAGCCTATAAGGCTATAAGCTATGTCAATCTCTTGAAATGCTCGAATTAGCTACCCCGGCCATTATTTAAATGACGTAGGTACGTAGTCTATGACTTCAACATCATGTGCTGTACGACAGCTATTGCCAACATTGCATAGGTAGGTAATTCGAAATTACTCGTACAAGTAGCCTACCTGCACGAAAATGCAATAATATGAAAAATATGTGGTAATAGACTGCTAGCCGAGAAAGATGACCTAATTGAGGAAAACCAATGTGTTTTGAATCTGAGCATCGATATTACTCTACATAGCCTAGTTAAATTGGAAATACTCAACCGTATTTTCGTTCTTGACCGGTGAAATAGGTAGGTATATATAGTTTTTTCACAAAATAGATTTTTTTTATAATTGGAGTAGCTTGTAAAAAAGAAGAAAAAAACTGAGCTGATACAGAGAAACGGGTGTCATTGTTCCAAGTTACTCTATGTTAGCTAAAAAAACTGAGGTGTTATTCTTTGTTTTGGTGGTTCTTGCAGCATAGGTATGACACAGCACCTGCCTTATCACTCACTGCCAAATAATCATCGCTTCAAACATCTCATTCTCACGTATCATCACTACCCCGTATAGGTACCTAATTAGGTCGCTGAGAATACATACGGTAGGTACCTACCGGTATGCTGTGGTAGAGGTAGGTAACTTAGGTAGCTAAGCTTGCACATGCCGTTTAGTTCCGTAACACTGGTTTCGAAAGGCTCCGAAGAACTAAGGCGCAAAATTTCATAGGGCTTGCATCAATAATGTTTGGATGATTGTCTAAAGAAGTTAAAAAAAGATCGATAAAGTCTTAGCCTAGAAACTGTAAAACAGGTAAAATAATTGTTTGCTATTTACTATATATTTAAAACTGATAAAAGATGGAATCGCCATCGTCAAGTAATTGGGATTCAGTAGGTATCGGCAACAATGGGTAGGCCCTACTAGGATTCAGCATAGGAATTGGCAAACAGAAAGAAAGATAAAATAAAAAATCGGTACACCCCTAACGGTGACCTATAGGTACAATCAGATTCATTCGCCATGTATAGGCCTATGACCTGACAACGGCTTAACAATATTAATGATATAAATATTAGTTGATGCGACATTATGATGAACACTACCGGTATCTGTTGCGTATTAATATTTACTGTGGTACCTACCGCCCTTTAAGCTTTCTTTTGAACGCACCCTGTTTGTTTGAAAAATTTTTAGCTAACTGACGCACGATAGGCAGCTACCTACGGTAGTATTCCAACAGTATTGCGTAGTAGCTATGCTTTGTAAAGCGTGAGCTTAATACCTACACAGCTGGTGCTGCGTATCTCCGTATTCATCACATGTGATTTAGTATGTCTGCAGTACAGCTGTGCTCTGACTCATACAGAACTCATTCCTGCGTCATTTGATTCCGATTTTCTGTGCAGTTGCCTTTTCTGTGGCTCGCATCTATGACAGCCTACCGCAACATTATAGAAGGCATAGGCTACTGTATATAAAACTTAAAAGTAACGGAGTCGGATAGATTACGTCCGACTCCTAGGCCCAGCTAATTTTCTGCTCCGACTCCCGCCCTCCAAAAATTTGCGACTACGACGCTGTAATTCTCATCACACCAATCGATATATTGCTCTTGTATTCACTTGTCTTTTCCAAGTAGGGCTACAGTTGACCTGGCTCACTATCGAGACGTCGGGAGTTTGAGTCCACACCAAAGAAGAAAAGGCTCGATGCTCAATCTATAACATAATTAATTCTTTCACTCATAGTCACTGGCAGGGGACTGGCCTTAGGGTGCATGGGCACTGTTGTTTATCGTGTATTCAGTCAATATGACGCCATAGCTCGGACGGTCTGAGTTCGACTACAGCCGTGCGCTCAATTGGGCGCAAATGGGCATTTACCTGTGGTACGAACCACTGCGTGTGGGTTTCCTAGCAGTCACGGCGACGGTATCTTTACCTTTCACACTTACCTTCCACACTTACCTAGGCTACTCCTGCGTAGGCTATGTTGTAAATCGCCAATAACATCCGTGCGTGGATTTTTCTTAGCTAAGCGAGCTTGGTGGTTAGGGAGACTCAACGGAAAAGTGTTAGCTACTACATTAACATTTGATCATTTCTGTAGCGTTTGTTATTTGGCAAATGTCAACGTTGCCGGCACAACCGTGTTGCGGCAGCCATCGCTGTGGAGACCGGCGCGCTATCGATTGCGTTGGCAGGTGCTGGAGGCTGTTGCGTAAGTCTTGCAGTAGCCAGGTGGTTAAAAGCAAATGTCCAGTTTTGAGCTGAAAGTTTTATATGTTTACCTCAAACAGAAGCATTGCAATTTAATCAAGTAGGCACTTTATTTTAGTGACTCACATTTTCGATCGACACGCGTGGTGTAGGAGATGTACCTATATTCCGTCCCGCTTCGGCTTTCTGCTCAGCATTACCTATCTCGTGTGGTATTACGTCTACCACAAGCAAAATCAAGAGTAAAATCACCAGACCGGAACTTCTTAAACTATCGTCGCGTAGCGAGTTCATTCACCACATCCTCACCAAACTCTCCATCGATCTCTCGACTGGGGGGGGATGCATTTGTGCCACTACCTAACTCATATTGATGAACAATACCCACGAAGTTCTGATTTATTCATTGGCTCCCTAACTTTAATATACAATAACAAGCTCGCCATTAAACCTGCCATCGTCAATTGCAATTTCATTCGTAAAATTGATTGTCGAATGATCTTAAAGTACAAAACGTGAAATTTATAATCCTTCAAACCTGACAAAGAAGAAAGTCAGACATTTTATTCTTAACGTATTAATACTTCATTTCTACCCCTTTCTGTTAGGTAGGTACCAACAACTTTGACCTGCGGGTGTTACTCCATGTAGCCTAACTCAACTTCATTCGCGGATGTACCTACCTACTTTTGACTCTGGACCGGTTTCCTTTCACCGGTGCCGCATTAGGGCTGAAACATACTAAAAGCAGTTCAGCGAGAAGCTGGCAGGCAGGCCGGCAGTTTTTGAGAAGCACGCAATGCATTGGAGCGCGCACACCGAACAGGCAGTTGAGCAGGCCGCTGCCGCTGTTCGGTGTGCTCACTCTAATGCATACCTACGTGCTTCTCATAAACTGCCAGCTTCTCGTTGAACTGTTTTTTTGTATGTTTCGGCCCTTGGCTATGCAATTGCACGCACAACTTAATGCGAGGATGTCTAACTCGCGCATTTGAAGTCGGTACCTATAGCGTCGATATGGTATCATGAACGACGTGCGAGCTGCACATCCTTGCTTCACGTTGCGCGTGCAAATGCATAGTGTGGTGGCGGCTCCGGCGGTAGTCGTTTGCCAAGGTAATGCGCTTATAAACGTGAGTTTTATGTATAAAATCTTATTTTTTTCTGCAGCAGCCGTAGATAGGTAAATGGGTGACTGAAAGAGTTCAGTCACCCATCTAAACTCTCACGTCAATAGAAAACGAAAAAAAAACTTAATTGTTGTAGGGAATCTTTCAAGGATTCCAAAACTGTCTTTGTTTTTATTCTAGCATAAAAACTGAGGCAGTTCTATTCTTTTAAAATATATATATATATATTTTTTATATATATATATAAAGCTAAGGCCTAAACGGAAAAAGTTACATGAAATAAAATTTTTTTTTTTTTATTTTACATATTATGTGAAAATTTCAGTAAGATCGGACCACTAAAAAAGAAAATTCCAAAATTTGTAAACGATCCCCTTAAACTTGACGAGAGTACGGTATGTAGTTGTAGAAAAGCGATGGTAGTCCTCTTGAGTTGTTAAAAATACAATTTTCAAAGAAGCAAATTTTTTTTCAATTTTGAAATACTAGAACGCCACGATGCGTAAGACCATCGCTCGCGGTTGGAGCAAATTTCATCGCAGTCATTTTTGATGCCCAGCAAATCCTAGTTTTCTGGCATGGGTCACATTGAGGACAGCACATCAGACTGCCTGCAAAAAATGATGAACATAGCTCAACTCGTATCTGATTTAGGGTGGAGAACATATTTCATTGCCGTAATTTTTTATGGCCAGCTCCGGTATTCTCAGCTTTTTGACATGGGTCACATCGAGGGCAACCCACCAGACTGCCTGCAAAAAACTATGAACATTGCGCAACTCTTTCGTACACTTATTGTGTAGACAGGCAAATATACAAATATAGTAGGCTATACCGGGCTTTACAAAAGTCCTGACCTTTCAAAGCGTTAAACTCATTTTAAAGACTACATGAAATTTATTGACAATGACTCATTCCTAAACTATTTCTGATAATATAATAACGGGTAACAGTGCTCATTTCTATACATTGTTGGTAATGGAAACAAAAAGGATAAAGATTGCAGCTCTCCTTCGCTCGGGTCACCAGAAGCAGACATTGTTAGGTTGCAAAATGTCAGTTTATCAACGGTGAAACGGGTCGAAAACCGCTTTAAGAATAATGAAAGCCTCAAAGATCGACCACGTTCAGGCAGACCGCAAGTTATTCAACGGAAGAATGTTCGAAGAGCCTTTGAAAATGATCCGAAACTCAAAATGACTGAATTTGCGAAAAAGAAGATTTCTGTGTCAACCGTGTGAAGAGCTGTAAAGAGTGAAGGTGGAAAGAGCTTAAAGCGTTAAAAAAGACCGCTGCTAACTGCTAACATAGTTAAAAAGCGCCAAGAGCGATGTTCCCGCCTTCTTAACGACTTAAAAAGTCATGAAAATCGAGTCATCATTTTCTCAGATGAGAAAACCTTCTCCGTGGATCCTGTCTTCAACAAACAGAACGATCGAGTTGTGAGTTTTGGCTAAGACATCTCTGATGTTCATTATGTCTCCGCGACAAAGCATCCGGCCTCTGTGATGATGCTTGGCGTTGTTGCCGCCAATGGAAAGAACATGCCTCCAGTGTGGTTCGAGGGCGGTTACAGCTTGACATGGGCTGAATACAGGGATATCATGGGTACAAAAGTTCTTCCTTGGATCAGAAAAATCGTCAAAGATGGAGATTACGTGTTTCAGGAAGATGGTGCGCCAGCGAACAGGTCGAAAACCATCCAAAACTGAATGAGCCAAAACATGACTTTCTTGCCCAAAGACTTCTGGCCCCCACAGTCGCCTGGTCTCAATTCTCTGGACTACAGCGTGTGGCCGCATATTGAGAGTAAAGCATGCAAAGATCGCCACGACAACATTGAAGAGCTGAAAGCCTCTGTGAACCGCACTTGGGCCCAGATGAGGTAGGACTACGTCCGTAATGTGTGTCAGGACTTCCGACCACGATTAGGGCGTGTCATTGCTGCCAATGGAGGTCCTATTGAATAGCAATGTTGTTTAGATTATAATAGACTCATAGGCTACCTACATTACAAATCTTGTTTTGTTTCATTATAAACAAAGCTTTTACGAACTTCGGATGGCAAATTATTATAACAGGTCAGGACTTTTGCAAAGCCCGGAATATATACCGGTATACACTTAAATCTTCAACGAATACATTATCACCTCTCTCGCTTTGTTCGCAGGTGATAAATATACATACTTAAATCTTCAACGAAAACATCATCACCTCTCTCACTTTATTTCCGGGTGATAATGGGCGTAGGTACCTACTACCTAGGTACCTCTCCTTATACTGACGCCTCTGCCGTCTGCAAACTGTGTTACCGACTTACCGTACTAGTACCGTAGCTAGACTTCAGAATATACCTAGTTAGATTTACGTATATATATATATATATAAAAGTTTTATTTGTGTTATTAGTCATTAGTAGTGTTGGCTTCACAGCTGTACAGTGAGATGCTATGAAACTCATGTTTACGTAGGTTTACTTTCTTGTATTTTTTTACCCAATCAAACAACTTGAACTCCAAGTTTTATTTTCACGAGAATTGCATAGCTTATAGCCACTTCACCATTTACTGCACTAGATTTTGTAATAACAGTACCTACTCGATTTCTTGCAATTGCCTTAGCTTGTAATGTTTCACTGTGTGTTAAAAATTTTATGCATGATGAAAGCAGGAAAACACTTGTGTTATAAGTATTATCTTAAACACACTGGAGAAGAACTATGAAGAATTAGCGTATAATTTCACATTGGGAAAATACAAAAAAATAAATAAATAAAATCAATAGAGAAAAATCATTCATTTTTTTCTTTTTTTAAATAAAAAAAATTACCTACCCTATGTGCAGTTGGCCTCGTTCCGAAAAATAAATATATTTTAGGTGAAATTCAGTAGATTTCGACCGATTTCGGTGTTTAGGATGACCCTTCTGTACCAACTCGTAGTGTAGCTATATTAGAAAGCTCATGAAATATTCCATTTTATTGTAGCTACGTATGGTAGCAAATATTGCGGCTGTTTTTAATTTGGCTGTAAACCTTAACAATCATTTACATCTCAACTAGAGCACTCTGAAAGTGCATAGTGACCTGCGCCATGCTAGGCAACCGTAATGTAAATTTCAACTTGGTTCTGAAACTATGATTCCCTTTGCATCAAGACCAAAATCTAATCATTTGTGCCTCTGACAGTTTTAACAACTTCTTTATTTTTTTGAAGATCTGCTCATAACTTTTTGAGTTATGTTGCTAACAATCTTTGTCACAAACTTTAATCATACACACAAATAGTCCAACCGATTATTGCGGAAATTTAATAATTTCCGTCTTTCAACATTACTAATGATTCCTGTAAATTTCATAAAGATCCGTTCATAACTTTTCGAGTTATTTTGCTAAAAAGCATCAAATTAAACATAGAGACAAACAAACGAATAGGCTGATCGTTACAAAAGTGTGGTAATTTACTCTTAGTGATATAGCTAAGTAACTGCTCATGCAAATTTCTTGAAAATCCGTCTATAACATTTTGAGTTAGCTACCGTATGACATTAAGAAAAGAAAGAAAGAAAGAAAGAAAGAAAAAACAGACGGACGCATCTTCACCAGAAGTTAATCATCTGTTTCTCCTAACATAGGCTAGGTGTCTTGCAATTCCGTAAAATTTTGTCATAAATTTTTGAGCTATGCTGGTGACAAAAAAGCCAGACTAACAAATAAACGAACGTGAATACGGAGGTAGGTAATTATTTCCTTGCTACTATCCAGTCCAACGAGCAATTGTAAAGTTCGGCTTCTCGTATGGGACGGAAAGCATGTCTGTATGACCCTCTGCCTGTGGGGCGTACATATCATGTACGTCTGCCAGGCCAGCGCACTCCCTCGCACATACACACATAGCCTACTTACACACGCACAGGTGGTGTAGTGTGGTGCAGACCTGCAGCAGCTTGTTTACGTGGCTCGACTCCATCAGTGCAAAGTGTTTGCTCGTGCGCTGTGTTGCCCGGACTGCGCTGTCCCTAGATAATCTTAATAATGACAGACATGACCTCAGCCTGTGGTACCTATAACCTATTTTTGTGTATAATGAACGTTGGCTGTTCTGTTACGAATGTATGGTTGGATAATTTAGTGCCGTGTATTATTAGTGCCTACGTGGCTGAAATGAAGTGTAATGAGAGTGATGTGTGCAGCAACTTGGTAATTGAGTGTAACGGGAATGCTTTTTAATAATTAAATATTAGCTGTGTTGTGGTGCTTAGTTCCGAGCACTATCAACTCGTGAAATGTAATGCCAGTTGATGGTGGCACAGTAATAATATATGTTGCTTCTTCGTGCATCAATAGTACCCATACAGAATATACGATTGCTGGTGACTCGTATCATCCAGTGAAGTGAATTGTATAGATAGGTACGGTACTTTTTAACAGAAATTTGATAATTATTACACGTAATAGGCGCCGTGTTTTTGCGTGTCGGTCGTGCCAAAGTATAGAATCTCCTGTTAATGACTTGAATGAACTGTAACTTCAGATGATAACAACACACTAATACGAATTATTTTCATCAATGTTATTCGCTGAACTTAAACGCGGCTTTTTTGCGAGCTTTCCTTATTTTTGGCTTTAAATTCTCTCCCCAACGGCCAGTGGTTCTTCCCATTTATTGTAGGTACACAAAGGTTGACGGCCTGTCATGGGAAGTTAACATCTTATTTTGTTCAGTAATTATGAGGCCTTTGTATTTAAACTGGGTACATGCAATGACAAACTTTCGGCCTGAAGGTCGGAAGGCTTCGGGCCGCAAATCTAAAAAAAAAAAAAAATCCTTTGCAGGGCTACAATCTTGAGCAAAAAACTACCCCAGCTATTATACCTATATAATTGGTATATATGTTGTGCGCGATCGATGGATTTGCGCGATCGATCGATCGATCGATCGCGCTGCGCAAACGATCGATCGTTCAAATTTTAAAATGAAAAATAGAAAAAGTCTTTGCCCTCCTAACCTACCCGACATTAAACCCGAATATAGTCCAACTTACCCGAAATTACGACCTAATACCTACAACATCCACCGTTTGCGCAGCGCGATCAATCGATTGTCCAAATCCATCGTTCGCGCACGACATATAGCCATGTTACGCGCGAACGATGGATTTGGACAATCGATCGATCGGGCTGCGCCCTCAGGGGCATATTGTGGCGGGCCTTTTCCCTGCCACAATATGTTTGGGCATCACTCACCCAAGGTTCCCGAGTGCCTTATCCGCAGGAGATGTTGCAGCTTGCCGCAGTTCATGCTGACGAGGTTAGTATTGTAAAGTTAGGTAGGTTCTCTACTTTTCTCTTTCTGCCCGTGAGGTAGGCTGTCGATCGAGATAGCCGACCTGGTACGCGGGACATCTCTAGTCTCTCTCGTGTGGAAGGACACAAAAGGGGCCGACCACTGGAGTGTCTCCGACTATACTTCGCGCCTTTTTTCTTGCCATTAGTAGCGCACTAAGCAAACCGAGTTTTTCCGGCAGGAATGCCGAGACAAAATATTCCAACTGATGAAAAGCGTAATATTATTTTCGGTTGAGCTTCACTCTTGAATCGCCTCGTTGCGTCTAGGGTGGTTAAACACTGAATCTAATAATAATAATAATCGATCGGGCTGCGCAAACGGTGGATGTTGTAGGTATTAATCGAATGCGCACCCATCGATCGATTGTTTTGCGCGGACGATCAATGTTTTTCTTCAACTTTCCCCCTATTTCTGAGTATGTTTCATCATATTTAATTAGTTTTAACTATATATAATTAACATGTGCATTTATTAATTAGGTTAGGTTAGGCGTTTGAACGATCGATCGTTTGCGCAGCGCGATCGCGCCCAACATAAATATTCATGACCCTTTATTGCTGCTTGTAACGACGATGCATCGAAACGTAGGTAGTCACGCCCGTTGATGACATCGTACTTGGTACATAACGACTGATAATACTATAGTGGCTGTGACTATTTACTCGCGTGCTGCATGCATTGTGCCGGCGTACCTAATATGTGTTATTATGCCTAGCTATGTTCTGATAATGCGTTTATGATCTCCGTTCATGAATTTCTGCCAATGGGTAGCTAGCAATTCCATAGGGATTACTTATTGTAATAATAGTTGCACCTCCTTTTTTGGAAGATTCCTTCGTTTATCATTATTCTTTCCTTTTACTGTGATGGCATACTTTTGGTTCATTCTTAGTTTTATTGCATCAATTTTTTTATGTTAGGATCTTTAAGGCCATAAAACATATAGCGGCAATAGGTAACCCTGATGTTATGTATTGTATACTCTTTCTCCGTGTAATTTCCAGCAGTCTGTGTTCAACTCCGTGAATTTAAACTGATAGGACGGGCCCTATATTGGGTTAGGTTCACCGTCGTATGTTACGAGGAGCAGCGCCCTGAGGGTGACCTTAGCCTTACCTAGGCTTTTCTTCGATTCCACCTCACATCCACATTCATATTCCTGCTGCTGATTTGTTTTGTTCTTCCTCTTCTTTCTCAACTTGCTGTTCCCCGTACGCGTTCGTTTATCCTGCCTGACCTGTGAACACCCTGGAGCATGGGTTCCACATCGCCATACTACATGTCCTTTCATTTCCTTTCTTGATTTAGGTATATTCCAAAGTTGTTTAGGGAGGCTAACTGAACTGTACGTATTCGCTCACGTCTGAGAACTTTGAAAATTCTAGAAAAAAGGCTACGAGATATGTAAGGCTATAGTCAAACCAATGTAAGGAGTCCTTTATGGGCGAGGCTGAATTGAACGCAGCAGTGCCAAATCTAATCTATTAACTAGGTAATGCATTTTGAATTTTAGATAGAATATAAATGTAATTTTATCGATTGAGAAAAGTTATACCTTGCGCTTATAAGTGAGATTTGGCAAAGTTGCTTTGCGTTTTAGCCACGCCCATGGGACTTCTTACGCTGGTGTTACTATATACCGTAATGTGCGTTGAAGAGTAAAGCACTCTTGGCATATGCATTGTAAAAGTCAATTTGAAAACATCTCTTGGGAATCCTATACCTACGTTTCATTCTCAAAACGATGAATCAGCAATCGTTAGGGAATTTCAGAGCGCGAAGATGCAGGCGTTTTGCAATAACGATGTCATACATGTTACACCTATACTTCTAAATAGCCTTGGTCGTTTAAGAATTTATGGGTAGCTACTCTTACAAAATTGTGGCCTGGGACAGAAGCTGTATCCGTAAATTAGCTTCTAGGGCGGCCAAATACTGTTTTGGTAGCAGGGTAAATACGGATAAGTTTGGGATGGGTTAGAGCTTGCGGATAAGTATTAAGAAAGATGAATCTCGTCTCAGTTGAAGAAAAAAAGCGCGAGTTTACTTTCGTTGATTCTTATTTCATGCCTGTGATTCAAGAGTTTCGTGGATTTCATTGTTTTTTGAACGATAATTTAATGCTTTTTTCTTTGTTTAAAATTTGTCAAGCCATTGCTTTACTGCTGCAGAGTGCATGAGGTCAACATCTTTATTCCTCTGCAATTCGTGGCATTGTATGAATGCCTAGGCCGTGTGACTCGCGGCATGGCGCTCATGCCGATTTATCTAATTGCTAATGCGACTAGTCGCTAACATGATTGTGTAAAGACACGTTTGTACCTTCAATTAAATTACTCATATTACTGCTGCTCTATAGTTAGCAAAAAACTCTTCGGCGCATTAAAACATCTCCGCCAGTTTGTGTTACGTCTTTGCAAGAAGACCTTACCAACAACACCCTGGCGAGTATTCTGCACAGTGTCGCTGAAATTGAACCGCTAGCTTTGCAGGCGACATTTAACTCAATTTAGTTCTAATTACGGGGCTTGTGTCTTGATCTTGCGACTGAAATGTTGGCTGCGGTGTCGGTGTGATGGATTCGAGTCCGTGGCCGGAGCTAGAGCAAAATTGTTCAGCGTGGGAGGGGAAAATGTCAGTTTTCAGTTTCGGCACGAGAATTACAATATTGTTAATTATGTGTCGGATGGTCTTCTATGTTAGTAGCGAGGGTCCTTCAGTATCACTGTTCTGCATCTAAATTATTTTACATGGTCATTCAAGGTTGACGGTGTATTATACGTATGAAAGGATTTTTTATTCCGTGCGGTAGCTACCTACCGTGGAAGATAAGGTGCTGCCTATATGTGTGATGTTATATATGGTTTGCTCATTGTTTTGCTAGAGAACCTTAGATACCTAGCTACGTTGAGACCTTCCGATCCTGTATCACCCGTGTCTGTTGGGTTTCCTTCTCCTTTTGTATTTTTTTTTTGCCACGCTTTTTCTGTAGGTGTTTTTCTAATGGTGTTCTTCCTAATTTATTTAACCCTTGAGGGTCTGCATTAAGCGCCGATTTTCGTACCTATATAAATAGCGCTCATGTCTGAAACTGTATCATACGCTCTGCTGGAGGGTGAAGTGTTTCACAACAGCAGCTGTGTATATGTAGTAAAAATAATAGTTTGATGCGATAGTCTAACGTCTTTTAAGTCTTTTGCTGAATGCTTTCGCTGTATGCTATTCAGTGAAGTAGGTAAGCTTTCAGTTATGTAGATTGTGTTGAAGAACCTTCGTTCACCTCCAACAAAGGTTTCAATGAATCTATTCCTACGAGAAATATATGTTTTCTTTAGTTCGTACTGGGTTAATTGGCTAATTATTATCCCCGTGTAATACGAGAAATGGCTCCAGTCATCGTGAAGCCGTTGTTCGAAATATTTAATCGCTCTCTAAGAACAGGAGAAGTTCCGCAGGATTGGAAACTAGCTAACGTGATACCGATACATAAGAAGGGGGACAAGAAAAGCCCCAGCAACTATCGACCAA
>LQNS02278091.1:51939371-51969481 GCA_001587735.2 Parhyale hawaiensis | reverse complement strand
GGGAGTTTGTTCTGGTCTTTATCTTAGGATGAACAGAAAGATACCGGTGCTGCTTAGAACGTTGCTTAGCTATATGATACTTTATGAGCGAAAGTTCGGCACAGCTTCTTGCAACCTTGTTGTGTAGATAAGTAATGTTTTGACTCTGTGTGATCAGCTGACTTATTTGCTACAAAATTCTTTCATACACTGACTCCGTAACTAGCTCTGTATATGCCGTTACCGATTTTTCTAAAGTTGTTCCAGTTAGGTGCCAATAACCTACAAACCCTAGAGAACAAGCTACTGGACGGATGCGGACGGATTTGTGGGCTAAAGACTTGAATTTTCAATAAAATGTATACATTTGTGTATGTATTATCTCATGTCAATGTGAATCCACCTTATATTAGTTGAATGAATTATAAAGATAAGCTTAGATACGGCTACTGAATATAGGATAGATAATACGAAATAGCTAGCCTAGACCTAACTTGCGAGCAATCCAACATTTTTCGAAACTAAAACCCAAGATATCGCACTCTGACATGAGCTAAGTTCTGTATGTATTTGTACTTATTAAGCTTTGGAGTTTAAAATGGACTTACATTCCTACCTTTTCCGGCGCATCGTGTTTCAGTGAAGCAAAATTTTGGTGTGTCGTTCAGTGTTAGTGTGGATAAGTCCAGAGCTTCTCTGTTTACTGCTGCTAAATTTGGTGCATCGCTAAATTATGCTGTCTAAATAAAGTTACTACCTTGTAAAGTCTTCCTGCGTAACTGTGTGTTTGTTGTATCGTTTGGTGTTGTAGTTAAACTATATTTGGTGCAGCGTTAGACAATCTAACTACGGAACAAAAATTTGGTGCGGTACCAAGTGTTCGCGTGGAACTAAATTTGGTGCATCGTTACGTGTACCGATAGTGTAATTCAATTTATCTCTTTCACTTCATCGTTGCCCGGCTCCTGACACGTATAGGAAAACATCGCAGATCTGTTTACGCCTCCCTGGAACGCCGGCAGAAGTGATGTAAGGCCGCGGGATTGTGTTCAGAGCCATTGCAAGTGGCGGCACCGCACGGCCTCTGGAGGCCTCAGGCAGCCCCAATTTTGGCCTGTTATTGCGATATCTTGTTGACCGGACCAACATGGCGGAAGCCGATCGGGGGAGAAAATCACTCAAAGACACAAACGCCGGGGCAGGGCGCGAGGTTCAGGCTCCTGTTGGTGCGGAAAAGAAAAATAAGAAGCAGGTGGAGTCTAAAGAAAGGAAAGTGGCCCAGGGTCCTTTAAATAGTGGGACAAATTCGAAGGCGGAGGAATCGAAAGGTAGTAAAATGATTAGTACTAAAACTACCAAAACGGCTGTTAAGGGTGGTGGTAGCACAAGTACTCCTAAAAGTACATCTGAAGCTAAGCATGCTGCACCTCGTGAAGCTCATTGTAGTGAAAACTCGCAGAACATCAGCCCTGATATAATGCATAACCCTAGTAAAACTGTTGATCTTTGTACCCATGAGGATAAACTTACGTCGGATACCCTTTCTGGTATACCTAATGAGTTAGGCCTATATACTCCTGACGCTAAACCGACGCCGAGTCTTCATGTTGGTACACTTGATGAATCAGCTGCATCAATTGAGAAACTGAAGACGAGCCACAATGCACGCAACGAATTTTCTACGAAAGACCGTAGCCATGATGTACCTCCTAAGGTAGATACTCTTCTTGATTCCGACGACCAGGCTTCTGGCGGATTACCTCTTCAATTTTCGGCGACGCTGCAAGAAGATAAAATATCCGTTGATCGATTTAGTGTGGACGAAGACATGAAAGATTTGAGCGCACGTGCGTTGCCTGTGCTCAATAAGCTGGCCAGTGACTGGGAAAGATACTTTGTGAAGGTTGGGGATTGGCTCATTAGGTAAGCTGTGGTTGTTTTGTTGAATTATGGTATTTGATAAGATTTATACGTTATGTACGTTCTTAGTATGGCAAGCCATAATGTCCGGGCCACACTAGACAATCATACATTCAACTTTATGAGCGGGTGTTCAGCCTTCATTTTATTCATGCTTTTTCTTTAGGTGACGTAAGATGGACAGTAGGGTTAGGCTCGCTCATCCTATGTTAGGGGAGCAGCGTTCCAGGGTGATCCTATAAGTTAGCATTAGCTAGATTTTCGAGACGTCATCCTTTCGTCCTAATATTGTCTTGCTCCTATTCCTTACTCCTGATAATGCGTTGCTCTTGTCTGCCTCTTCTTGCTCGACTTGCTGTGTCCAGGCACGTTTGTCCAGTGTGACAAAACGCTCATAGCTACTGGGATTCCGCGTTTCTTCCATTCAACTACTAAACTTGAATTATACTTAGATATGCCCCTTTTCCTCTCTTGAAACTCCTTTGCACTGGCTTGGAAGGCTTAGAGAAACATGGATAATCTTAATAATGATTGTACTAATAGATGTACGTACTCTTTTCTTGTGCAGTGCTACCGAGAGTGCAGACAGCAACCCTCCTAGTGACCACGAAGACGAGACCGCTGATGCCAACAAGGCGGGCTTTGCTTCAGGTAAGTCATTACAGTTTCTATTTTTTTGCAGCTAAGAAACCTAGAGTCTGTTACCTCTTTTTTCAACCAGGCTGTGCTACCTTTCTACGAAAGCTTCCCAGTAGCAATATAATATAACCTGCTTAGGATAGAGTTTAAATGATTAAGACATTGGTTTAGACTTTAGATCGAGACCAGGACACCAAGTCAGTTCATGAGACAGAACCACGGCCGGGGTGTCGCTGTATATTTGCTTTGTCTGGTAACATCTCTACCGCAGTTGAACACCCCATGCGTTTACCCAATGTTGGACCTGTTCACTGCAGTAGTGACGTCACCAGTGGAGCCCTGGCTAATGGACTGATGCTTCCTGACGTAGCTTCTCCGTATTCATAGGTATTGTGGTTTAGGGAGTCGCATCCTGCAGGGACCTAACCCAATAAATAATAAGTGTTTGCCTTTGTATAGTGATATAGCCTACTAGGACGCGCGCATTCGCGCTAAATGGGCGGACGCGCGCGTCCGCGATAAAATTCAATCCGCCAGCTTGTGTCATCTAATGCATGGGGCCTGATCAAACGCCAGCGTTTTTTTTTATCGCCCATGTTGGCGGGAGGAAGGAATCAGCTAACGTGCGCGTTCGCGAATTAAAGAGTCAACACATATCTACTAAGTAGTAGCTAGTGACACAACTGCCGCGCATTTCAGCGAAGAACGCGAATCAGCTATCCGGACTATTTTGTCATTTAATTTTAAAGATTATAGTGCTGTGCTAGTGAAAATCTTGCTTAACGGTCATTTAATTGAAAGTATATGATTACTATTTTATTATTAGAAATGTTATTTTTCCAGAAAGTAGGAAATTTTTTCCCTTAATTTCCTTCTCCAAAGAGTCGTCAACCCTGCCTGCCTTGACCTTAGGCCTAATTCGCGAGGTTTTCAGTGCAGGTGTTGGTTTGCTGTCTCTGTGTCCCGCGTTTTCAGGCATTAAATTTTGGCTTTTCCAAACAACATTGAACGCAAAAACGCGAGACAACCGCGGATAGTATGTCATCTACTACCAGAGATTTTTTAACGCGAACGCGCGAGTCCTAATATGTCTCTACCCTTACGCTTTCCCGATATCTAGTTTTCGTGCCCTTCTCGTTCCCTTTTTCTTCTGCCAATGATCTTGGCGTAGTCTTCTTCATCTTTTTTATCCAAACTTGTTGTTCTTATGCGCGCTAATCCTCCTTGCTTGGGTTTCGTGTTCTTCCCGGCATGCTACGTGTCCCTTTTCCTCTATTGAACCACTGTAGTGTCACAGTGAGTAGTTAAGGTAGGCAAAAGAGAGGTGCGGCGCCCGAGGGAACTTGGAACTAATTTATGAAGCCATTTGCTTATATCTGGAACTATTTTTCTTTGCCAATTTTCATAGCTGAAAAGATGGAATGACAATAAAGGATTTCGAAACTTTAATTATCAGATCAGTAGGATATGACACAAAAAGTTGAGAATCATTCTTGAGCTCGGTATGTACCAGTAACGTACTGTCGTAGTAGTATAATGGAAGTCTTGTCCATGGAAGAGACTAATATAAGTGTTAGCTATTTGTTTGTTATCGAAAAAATAATCGGCCCTTTGACATACAGTGCCGCGGTCAGTTACGTCTTTAGAACTTGACCGTTTAGTACTGTATGCGATTTAATTTTCCTTTTCCGTTGAAATAACATTGTTTGGTCCGCACCACGCACTGTGCATCGGCGAGTTTAGTTTGGGATGTGCCGTCTCTTTGGAGCGTGTTTTCCGATACTCGAAAATTGTAGGGTATTGAAATGTTAATCATTCTAGTATAGATTTAAGTATATACATATCCTAGACACCTGATTAAAGTATTTACTAGCTAGTACGTAATTGATAGATAGGGGCTTAAAATGGGCCATAGGTTTTAGGGCATGGTCAGCTATAGATTCGCCCATCCTATACCAGTTATGAGATAGTCGCACGCGAGCTCTCGTGCGTTACGTAAGCCTTTGGGACATCATTATTTCATAGCTCCATACTGTGCGTCCATGATACTTCCACGGTATTGTTGGCTACACCGGCGGATTATTGAAGCATATAACGGCATACAATTGAAAGTCGTATCGGTATATTATCGAAAGAATTTAGGTATAGGTATTAGAAGAAATGCCGGTGTTTTGTGTAAAGGCATATATACCGTACCCATGAATTTTTAAAGGACGTAGTTGCGGTTCTATTTTGAAAGTTATATCTGAAAATTAGTGGAGGACATCCTAGTTTATATTTATTAGGCCGTGTTGAGTTTACGATGGAGTATATTACCGTTCGGTAGAACCTGCCGGTTTGCTAATTATATATATATATATATATTTACATATACCCAGCATTCATGTCCCAGTCAACTTGAGTATGGTGAATATATCATTCTTGCGCAGTAATTAGCGTGGTTTTATACACCGATAGAGCAATCAATATACAATGGCGTGCAAAAGTTAAGGATCAGTGAAGAGTTCAAGAAAATCGAACATGGCATTGATATGGTAACACCTTTTTTTTCATTTTGCCACTGTACGTATATGTGTAGCTCGACGCTGCCTGTTGGAATTACGTAACCCGCTCTTAACTATAGATGCACCACTGCAATGTTCACTGCAAGCGAGACAACGCAAAGTTTCACTGTCAATTTCCTGTGCGTTGGTCCCTGAAGGCGGGCATCAGGCCATCTTAATGGGTCTCTGAGGTGCAACTCGACGTTCTCCTTACGTTCGCTGCTCGTACTGCACTTATTTGTTCCTAATTCTGTTGTCTTGTTGTCCTCTATGAAATGGCTGTCGGTGGGCTATTTCGGCTCATTTTTATTGCTATGACTTGACAGGTGTACGTAGTTGTTTCTAATTTAGGTGTACGTAGTTGTTCGTATTGTGTGTGGTTGTCTTCTTTAAATGGCGTTCTGCCGATCATTTCCGTTCTCTTTTTGTACTACGCCTGAAAGCTGCAGGTCTTTGTGATTCGTAATATATTTTTCTTCTTGAAATGGGTCTCGGTTGAATAATTCTTCTGTCTTTGTAGGTACTGTATCACGCTTTACACAGTTACTACACATCGTCATGTTTTATAGGTACTGTCTTGTCTTTTTAATTAGTCATAGTGATTAGGGCGAAATGGTTCGGAAAAGGTGGATATATTTCTACTACTCCAAAGTACTCGTGGTTATTATCAACGCAGTCAACGGGCATGCAGCTGAAATATACCCACCTGTTGAAACTGTTCATAAGAAGTTAGGGCCCATGCATGCTCAATTTTGAGGGATCGTTTTGAACATAGGCAGGGCCATAGGCTAGTAATTACAATGTTTTTTTTTTCAATTTTATTGTGGAGAATATATATTTGCGGGGGTTCTCTCAAATGTGAAATCCTGTTTTCTGAGCAGGTAACCATTGTTTTGAGCAAAGATTAAAGACTTCCCTAACCACAATTTGTGTGCAAATGGGGTACCTACTCTGTACAATTTGTAAACCAAACCATAATTTTTCCAAACTATTTCATTGTTACATTGTTACTATAAAAAATTAAAGGAGTAATTTGGAAGCCAAACTGTTCGCTACAATGGTTTGGAGGCAACGTTTGACGATCGAACAGAAACTTTGGCAAGTTGGTATGATGGAAGCTGGAATATCTCACTGCCAGATGGTTCAAGGCTTGTGGGTTGTTTCCCCATTGGGGGTGCGTATGAACCTGCGTACTCCTGTTTGTTCACGCACTGATCGACCGACGACTGGTTCATGACGTTTGAAGCCTCTACAACAATATTTTATTGCTGTTGTGTTTGTATTACATTGATGGTATTAATACGGTATTAATAACTTTTTTGGGATTTAAATAGAAAACGATATGTTTTCCTGAATTATTGCATCATTTATTTCAATTTAACACGTTTCATTGTGATGTAGCTAGTTAGCTACCCTTTAAATGTGACGTATTTCATCATTGACAACATTAGATTTTTCTGAAAAACTATGATTGCAGCATAAGATTCCTTTAGTTCAATGTGAACAGTCATTTGAGGAAAATCTAAAAAAGATTCTTGAGAAGTTAGTGGATAAATTCACTATATCTGATTAACAGCGATATCATGTGAGTAATTAGCTATATATCTGGCGTTTGGTAGTATTAACTTTCAACTCTATTCTATAGGTACTCACATATGTTCATATTAACATGAGTGTTTTAAGTGCACCATTTAGGAGATTAAATTCAGCGATATATCTAATTACTTATGTCTGGGCTGAAAATATTTATTCCGTTTTCACCCTGGAATTTTGTAATTCCAGGATCATGGAATGATCATGAAATATAGAATCTTACTTTCTTCGAGTGCTGCTAAACCTGACTAGGATTCTGGATCAGTTATCGTTTGGGGGGGGGGCATAAAGGCTAGGGGAACGAATTTGATTGTCGCGCGTGGAAACTGGAATGGCCAGTGCATCTGTTGGATAGGCCGGTCATGGGGTGTGGGCACTATCTGTTCAGGAGCTGACCTGGTGACCCCGGGAGGAGTGGCGTGGTATCTTTCAGGCAAAGATCCAGACACTGGGATGTAGCATGACGCACAGGTGCATTGCTATCATTGATGCCCAGGGCCGTTTATTTTCGTTACTGAGGACTTGTAACAGTTGTAAGACGCGTAGGTACCTACTGTTCATTACTAGGCTTCTGTGAGCCGATGTTTGGACTGCTTGACTTGGAATCTTGCCGCCAAATTCATGAATTCAGATTGAATGTTCAATGTTTCTCTGTTTATTGAAGAAATGTTAGGCTATATTTTTGAAAAATTAAGTAGGCCTACCTAACACAGCAATTATTATTTTCCAAAAAATATGTGTATGTACCGTAATAGTGGGCCCAAGCGTATTTTGTACAAACTATATTCCTCTACTAAGACGTGAAAATTGTATATTGAAGAAGCTTCAAGAATGAATTAAGGAATGAATACCAGCGCAGAACGCAATCCACGCACACACATTGGCTATAATCGGTACGGTTAATTCAGGTCTTTTTCCACTGGCAAGCTTACTTGTTGGCTGTAGTTATTCGAATTTGTATTGGTGTCATGTTCTTGTGCTTTTGCAGCCTCGGGGGCATTGGATGGGTCATAAGCCGTAGGGTTATGCTTGTAAAGTTAGCCCAGCATATGCAATGGGGAGTCGCACTCCCATGACAACCCCTAGGTTAACGTTAGCCTTCGGGACGTCTGACTTTCGTGCCTTATTCGCTTCTTTCTACTGATGGTGATTTGCTTTGTCTGGTCCTCCCTCTTGTCTTCCGACTTCTAATCCCATGCGCGTTGCTCGGGTGGGGGGGAACACCCTCGTTTATGAGTTCCACGTTTTGTCGACATGCTGCATGCCCTTTCTTTTTTCCTCTCCTGAAACACTAGTTGTGTCTAGGAAGACTCAAACAGCATATTTACTCTCCTACACGGTGTTGTCTTCTGCTCGATCCCTTTACCGTAATAAGTTTCAGGCACTAAACCTAAGATTTCGTTGGAGTAGTAGCTACCATTTGTAAACGTGACCGTGCGATTTTTTGTGCCGTTAATTGATGTACGTCGTCGCTATGCTTCACTACAGTTTGTGTCTTGTGGTGGTTTCCAATTTGTAGTCTTGCCTGCCCCATCCTTCTCCTTTCCCAATGGCAAGCTAATTCAGAGGCTTAGAAACAGGTTTACATTGGGACCGGTTACTGCACATACAATGTGTATGATAAACATAGCGTGCGTATAGTGCAAACTGCAAATGCTCAGTCATAGACCACGCCATACATAGCCTATGCCTATGGCTCAGTCATATAGGTACGTCAAGGACGTCCGAGTTTTAACATAACACTCGAGTAACGAGAAGCTATTTAAATTTTTTATTCTACGACTGATTTTTATCATTTAAGTAACGGGATCATCATGTTGTTTGTATTTCTCCTTTTACATCAGTTTTCTCTACAGTAATTCCTTCTGTATTTTGTAGATTCTACAATTACTGTATTCTGCACATCGCTTGTCTCTTATACTGCTGTTTATGCTAATAATTGATTTACAACTTCTCCGTTAAATATTCCATTATAATTTTATGTTTAAATTCTAATGAGAATCAAATATGGCGACGCAATAGTTGCAGTTTATCATCTTCTGAGCTACAACTTATATTCAGTAATTTTACCGTGCAGTATTCTTCTCTGCTACCCAGGTACCTGTATCTTCTTTGTGTTGAGTTGTTATCGCAAGCTTGTTGAATATTCACGAGCTTTGGAGCTTAATGGATACACCTGCTTGCAGTTTATTCAATCTGCATGATAGACACTGCAGTTAACACACACTGTTCGTGTCATTGCCACCGCGCTGTGTTCCGCTTCCGTATTACCGTCGTCACGCTACATGATACACTCGTTTCTTTTCACTGTATGAATTATGTGCTAGCGGTGAAATAATAATATGCTGCTTTATGGTTGGGGTTTCGTTTCCTTTTCTTATCTCCGGGGTGTCTGTCACATTATACGGAGGAGCATAAATGTACTCCGCGTTGTGTGAATGTCGGCGCTCTTACGGACGCTTCTCGTGCCACACATAGCCTTCTTTTCTTGCTTGTTGATAACTTTTTACAATAGCATAGGTAGCTTTGTTGTTTAAGTTGATCGGGCGGCTTTCTTCACTGTGTTGCTGTGCTTCTTGTGTGTTGGATGTCGGTCCCAGTGCCTTGCCTCTCTTGGTGTCAGCTATAGCCTATAGGTGATGTATATCGTTCTGCCTTGGAGTGCCACGCAGGTTTTATCTAACAATTTTTGCGGTTTGTTGTGATCTTTCATTTTTGCTCAAATAAAGTTACTGTCATTGATGGCTCCAGTTGAGCCTACCCGGTTCGGCTGTCAGTGTACCGTAATAACGGTTCATGTTTTAATTTTTTTTTTTCGCACGGTCCTGAATAACAGCTGTGAACTCTTTCTTTAATTAAGTAATGTCGCCTGCATGCCTGGCTGATGTATACCTACAGAATAGGCAAGCGCCTCGTCCAGATCATGAGTCTAAAATGTGAAAAGTGATGAATAGAAGCAGCAATAGGGTACTCTCTGGCCATCCGCTTTGGTGTCCCTTTGTCCATTTGTAGAGATGCACTGAGGTCCTGTTTCCTAGATATACATAAGGAATGGCACTCTGTGTACTTGACGCAGTTATCCTCCAATCGTTCACAGTCCTCATTAACCGCAAATGCTTCTTGCCGGAAAAGCACTAATTAAAACATGACGGAATTGTCATTTCTAAGCGGCAGAGGATTAATGCATTTACTGTCGCTGGCAATTGTATAATTGTGGGCTTTTGCTTCGGTACAAGTTATCGCCCCATGCTGGTACGCTCCCCGCTATTGTTTGGCCACTGGTAAAATTCAGCATAATAATGGTGGCGTCGGTCGCCTGTCGTTAGTACCGCAGTGTTTAAATTTTTCGTCTGTAAAGTTCTTTCTTTGATCATGTTCTTAGTTTGTTTACTGCCCTGTTGTACAATATTCTCCCCTCAAGAAGTGTAGGATGGACTATAGGGTTAGGTTGGCTAGGTTTGCCCATTGTAGTTAGGGGGAGCAACGCCAGCAGGAGGAAAGGGGGACTCGGTAGTTCGCCTTAGCTGCTTTCAGGACGTTTTTTTTTTTGGTGCCCACTTTGCTTCCTTCCGTTTTCATACTTCTACCAACGCTACTTTCTCTGTTCTTCTTCTCCTTTCCTGACTTGCCCTTTCCATGCGTTTTAATCCTGTTGTGTCGATTTGCTGTAAGTCGCTGCTTCCTTCCTCTGGGAGATCGCCTTTGTAGTGGAAGAAGAAAACGCAGGCCTAATCTACTTTATATATATATATATATAACGTATAGTTTTCTACCGTAATGCATCCCCTCAGGGGGCATGGGATAGGCCATAGGGTTAGGTTTGTTAGTTTCGCGCACTATGTTATGGGGAGTGGCGCCCCCAGGGGGTTTGTGTAGGTTACCTTAGCCATTAGCTAGGCCTTCGGGACGTCTGTCTTTCGTGCCCACTTTGTTTCCTTCCACTTTCATACTCCTACTAATCTTACTGTTGTCTGTTCTTCATCTTCTTTCCCGACTTGGTTTTCCCATGCGCGTTGATCCTGTGTGGGAACACTTTCGTGCATGGGCTCCCCGTTTTTCTATCGACATGCTTTATGTCCCTTCCTTTTCCTCTCTTAGAAGCGCTTACTATTTATTTAGGGAGGCTTAAATCTTCATAAATTACTACGGTACTACCGTAATGCATATGCAATCACTCCTTTAAAGATTTTTCATTTCAAATACCGGTATTGGTTATTTTTAACTTATCAATAGTTACCTACCAACAAATGTATCACATTCTAGAAGGTATTTCCTTTACGCACCATGGCAACTTTCGTACAGTTGGCATTTTCCTTATGTATTGTTGGGAGCAGTTTTGGTATGTATCATTCTCGATAATACTACTACCACTCTTCGATCAGTGCAGTTTTTCGAGGTTATGTGTATATCACACCATCGTCATTCAACATTTTGTTTGCATCCTGTTGAACAGTTTTCTTAACTTCCAAATATTTATGCTTTTCATCTACCAATTAGAGCACTCTGAGAGCGCATACATGATACCTCCGCCTAGCAAGGCAACGGTTACGAAAAATGAATATTGGTTCTGAGACCATGATTTTCTTTGTATCAACGCCAAAATCTAATCAGTTGTGCCCGTCAACAGTGTTAATAACTTCAGTATTTTTTTTTGAAGATCCTTTCATAACTTTTTCAATTATGTTGCAAACAAATATGACAAGCATGAGTCAAACATACACGAACCAACCGATCTGCACCAAAGTTTGATCAATCATGTCTTTTAACTATACTAACGACTCGTATAAATGTGATAAAGATCCATTCATTTTTTAGTTATTATGCTAACAAGCATAAACTTAAATGCAGTGATAAACGAACGAACTAGCGGATCATTACCAAAATTTGGTCATTCACTTTTCGTGATATACCTAACAACTCATGTTAATTTCATAAAAATCCATCCATAACTTTTTGAGTTATGGCATTGAGAAAAATGAGGCAGACCAACAAACAAACAATCAGATGAACAAATCTTCACTAAAAATTAATCCTGTGTTCCTCCTAACATACCTAACAATCCCTGTAAATTTCGTCGAAATCTGTCCATAACTTTTTGAGTTATATTGATGACAGACAGACAAACAAATAGGCATAGAGACAGGCAGAAAAACCCTTTCGAAAACATAACCTTTTAGGCGGAAGTAATTAACTCATCATTTTTACCTGCTCTGCATACCGTACTAATTCCTCAGATACATTTCCTTTCCATTTCATTGCTCCGGTGTCACTTAACATGCATAAATTATCGCTTTAAGTAAAGTTCACCCGCACATCATCGCCTTGTTTTAACTGACCGTGTATATAAATCATTACTCCCTCGAACAGGTATACTACCTTTGCACATCGTCGCCCCGTTTCACCTGCGGTTCAGAGATCACTCCTCCAAGTACGGTACATTTTCTTCTCATATCATCGCCCAGTTTTCAATTGTTGTGCAGACCGTTTATCACTACTACCTCAAGCTCAAGTATGCTTTCTTTGCATATCATTACTATCGTCGACCAGTCTTCTTTTGGTATGCATAGGTATACCATTCCTTCAAATGCTCATCTCTTGTATATTTGCCTATCATCGATCAGTTTTCCCTTACCATACCTACATCACTCCTCCAAACACGTTTCCTTTGCACTCCGTCACTCTTTTAAAAGATACTTTGCATAAATTCAGCACCACGCACCACTACCATATGGTGCATGTGGCCCGCTGTTCAGAAGCCAGCCAGTGTCGCTGCAATAGCGACTCCCTGGAGCACCTTTCGTATCAATACACGCCAGCCCCTCTTGGATTATGAGCCACCTCTCGCTCTCAAGTGGCGCTCTGTTCGCTACCTCAATGCCCTTACTCGTTCTCCTCTTTCCAGGGAGCTTTTCGTCCGTGTTTTCAGCTCTGGGTCGTTTTTCTCGTCGAAAGAGGAATCCTCTTTAGGGAATGCTATTTGGCCGTGTTTTGTTTAGCTCGAGCTGCTCTTTCTTCCTCTCTCTCGCTCTCTGCGATGTTTTGTTACGAACATGGTTTTTAGGGCGTTGACAGGATCTTTAACGAGTGATTTTGGTGCGTGTTTTCGAGATATTATGCGAATGATTATTACGCGTTAGCAAGATCTTACCAGAATGATTGTTATGCGTTTGTGCGTTTGTGATGTTTTATTAAAGTGTTTTCTGGCGTTGGAGAAATTTTGGGAGAATGAATTTCATGGGCTTGCAGTATCTTTCAATACCGATTTTGGGCGCGCGTTTCCGAGCCGTGTCTGAATGTTTTTATTCGTATAGGGTAACATGCTTAGTACCCGTCCACCACGCTAGTAGGCGTTCACTTGGCACTAAAAACTTCTTGTGTGAAAGCTAGCAGTGCTAGAAAGCCGTACATAGGCTTAAACTGTAGGCTGCTCAACTGCCGCTGTTCGGTATGCGCGCTCCAATGCATTCCGTGCTTCGCAAAAACTGCCAGCCTGCCAGCTTCTCGCTGAACTGCTCTTGGTGTGTTTCGGCCGTAAGAGCCCAGTATTGACGCGGCTTCTAAATCACGCCTCTTTAGGCCGTACTGTCGCAAAACGGTGCCTAATCGGATAGTTAGGCATATAAAACCCCTTCGTAACATCGGGCAGGTTAGGTGAGGGTAGGCCTAATTTCCTATTTCAATTTTCGCCCCGTGAAAATTGGGCTCTTACACAATATAGTGTTAGGAAGGGTACGGCTGCAGGTAGTAATAAATTTAAAAAGCAGGCTGCAAAATATCTGGGGATAGTGCCTCGAGGGTTTAATACGGAACAAGTAGCTAGCTCTTGCACGAAACCCATAAATTGGACGAACTTGTTTCCTTCACAGTAACGCTAGTATGTTGGTTACAACAGACGTAATTCTTATTTATAACCTTAATCGTTATTGGTTTTTGCGATAGTGTATGGCGGTGGTTGTTTGAAACGTTACGCTTGGTGCATTAGTTTCGAGTAGTGTAAGGCGATTACCTCTCTACTTTCGAGATGTAGGCTAGTTTAAGAAAGCATAGCATAGGCCTTGGTCGCAACTATCGCCCAAAGCCTATGCGGTCATACACCAGGAGCATTTTTCTATTATCGAGGGGAACTGATCGATTATTCGTGTTTCGCTTCTGAAGTAAAGTAAACTTTTAGGATGGCACCCGCAAGTGTGTACAATATAGGCAAGAACTGAAAATAAAGCTATTTAAAAAAAATGTTTCTACGACGTACTAGTATATGCATACAGGACTTATCACTTTGTTGTGAAACGGATTTTTTTGTTGAAGCGTTTCTCTTTCGTTAACTAGAAAGTTTTCCGCATGCAGCGGCGAATTAGCCGGTGAATGAAAATTGTGATCTGCAGAGGCCGTGGTTCCCATTGGGGGTGCATATGAACCTACGGACCCCCTAGTTGTTCACATACCGACAGCCTACCGGTTCATGATGTTTGAAGCTTCTGTGGCAATATTGCGTTGTTTTTATCCCATAAATGATAAAAAATTACAGAATATTTTTAGGGCATAGGATGAAAAATATAAAAACTTTAAGTAGCTTATAATAATCTTTTACATCGAGTTATTGAAATTGAAAAAAAATTAACTAAGGTATAGTTACCCCTTGTTGATCTATTATTGCTCGATCACAAAAATTTACATTTTTTGTTAAACGGCGAGAACAGCATATGCTAACCCATCATTCAATGCAAATAGTCATTTAGGGCGAGTCATAATAAATTCAAGAGAGTTAAAGGTAAAACTCGCTGTATGTGAATAATGGGCTGAGCTGGGATGTCACGTGACTGCGACATGAATAATTATATGTTTGGCGTATATTGTTATGCCTCTGCCGTTCTGTATTAACTGAAAAGCAATAGCCAGGAAACCATCGACATCTACAATACTCATTTCGTACGTAATATACTAAGTTGATACCAAAAGAACTAAACTAGGGTAATAATTTAATAATAATAAGTCGACATAATTAAAATTACATAATGTTTCGGGATAAATGACCACATCGTCAGAAAAACTATTAGAAACCTATTACTTAGAAAAATACAAAATTTCTTCATTTCGTAATCGGGGAAGGAAAAAATTTTGTATTTTTATAGGTTATTGGTTTTTAATAGTTTTCCTGATGATGGGATCATTTACCCCGAAACGTTAAAGAGTTTTAATTCTGTCGACTTCATGTTATTAAGTTGATACCATTTTAATGGCGGGATGTCCGTGTAGCTACTTCAGGGCGATCTCGCAGGGGGTCCGTAGAAAACTGAACTTTGGGAACCGCTGTACTGAGGACTTGCACGCGATGCCTACCACAGTACAGGTATGCCTACTAATGCGCAAATCTTATTCTGGATCTACAGTTCACTGAAACTATGTTCCCATCAAGTATACCATATGTATATATTCTGGAACACGGACCTATCATTAGCTTTTTCAGTCTCTTTTAAGAATACCATAGAAATGTGGATGTTGTGGACCTAAAATTCGCTTTTATAATGTTCCTTTCAGAGTATCGTAGCAGTATGCATAGTTAAGAGTTCCCACACGTCCTTGAAGTCCTTCAAATGTCCTGGAAAAAGATTTTTGTCCTCGAATTTTCATCCAAGTTGAAAATGTCCCTGAATTTTTATCAAAGGTCCTTGATATTAATAGTTTGTTTTACTGGTTATGATAAGTCAATCACTTTGAATTGTGTCTGAGCCAAAATGTACGGGTTCGGACTAGTACTCTAGTCCTAATAGGCAAATTTGTGCCTTCTCCCATGCCTAAGCAGTCAATCTTTCATGAATACACTTATTTAGAGCATTATTTCTGTAAGTCTGAGTGTAAGAGAGATCAACATTAAGTTTACTCATATTTTTAATATTGCCAGCAGCTAATAATTTTGTTTCATTATTTTTTTTTTTCAGACTGAAACATTGATTTTATTTTATATCTTACTAGTAATGCCTCTAGCCAAACGTGTTAACATGTGCACCTTCAATAATCATGAACGGCTCAAAGGCATGCCCCATCCAGAGAAAAAGGATAACTGGCAGTAATTATTTGAATAAATATTTTATTTTTTGAATAAAAATAATCTGGCTATATAGCGCCGGCAAAAAATCTTAATACTTCACTGCCAAGAAAAAATTTGACACCAGAAATGTGAGTTTACCCTACCCGACATAATAAAGCGAGAAGATGTTAGTGATGACGCATTCCCTCCGGGCCTCCGCCCACTCATAGCAAACGTCCATCACCAGCCAACCGTCAGCGAGGGTTGTGGGCTGCTGCTGCAGTGAGGTTGATAGTGGGGCGCTCTTGCCCACGTGTTATTTTTTCTTTCTTATAAGTTTCAAGTCATATAACTTTTACACCAACTGTACGTAATGGGTCAAAAAATGCTTCCAATGAAGGAGTAAACCCTTGCATTAACTATGCCAGAAAAGGGCCACTGAACGTGAAACGTGAAGAGCATGGGTTTCTTTCCGGCACGCCGACTTAGAAGACCCAGGTCCTTCTGCAGGCGATCGTGAACTGTCCTTTTTGCGACGTTCTAGAGGTGTTCAGGGTGTTTGTTTGTTTTTTAGTTCAGCGATAGTTAAAGCATGATTTGGGATTACCTCACGCATCAGAAGCCTATTTAATCTTAGAGTAGTTTTCTTAGGTGTGCCAGAGCCTGACTGCTTCTAATGTACTGTCCCTCCCTGTTGGTGATTTTGTCCCGGACCGCCTCAGCTGATAGATTGTCTCTCTTGACACCCTCAGATTCAGATCATTGGCTACGGCGATCACACAGTCTCCCTTTTCTACCATAGTTAACGCAAAGGTTTAGCCTACTCCTTCATTGGAAGCATTCTTTGACCCACTGTTTTCAGTAGGTGTAAAGTTATATGACTTCAAACCTATAAGAAAGAAAACATAACACGTTGGCAAGAACGACCCACTATCATCCTCACTGCAGCAGCACACAACCCTCGCTGAGGGTTGACTGGGTGATGCACGTTTGCTGAGCTGGCGGCGGAAATGCATCATCACTAACATCTTCTTGCTTTATTATGTCGGGTAGGGCAAACGAAATACGAACTCAGTTTTTTTTTTTGCCGGCACTGTATTTTTGGCAGTTTGTTGGCAGCCAAATTGAATTTATTGTTGACAGGATTATTTAGTTCATTATTAATATTATATTAATCAAATATATCAAAATTCAAACATAACCCTATTGATAAAGCTTTCTCAGATCCATCTAAGGACTCTTTAAGTCAACTTTTTTTTTCAACTGCCTAGTCGGTCGGGGCAAAATTTTTTTTCTCAGTATAAAACTAATTAGCTATTATAATTTATACCATCGGTAAATTTTTACTTTTCCCCCACTCAAATTTAGTATTTATGTTGAGATATTTAGGTAAAGACGGGCATTCTAAAACTTTTTTTTTAGGAATAACGTTTTCGTCGGAAATGCTTAGTTTTCGAGATATTTCACTTTGAAATTCCCATTTCTTTTTCTATGTGAAAAAATACTGATGTTATAGGCTATCTTGGGACCCCATAAGAGCCTGACCGAACCTTCCCTCGCCTAACCTAGGTTAGTTTAGGCTCCTATGGGGTCGTTAGCAAGCCTATAATAATGCTGGTTATTTTTTATCATAGAAAAAATAAATAAAAGAAAAACAGGAAACTTCATAGTAAAATATCTCGAAAACTAAGCATATCGATGAAAATGTTACGAATGTTAGTCTTAGAATGCTTTATTTTACCTAAATGCTTCAACAAAAATACTGGATTTGAGTGGAAGGATCAGTGAAATAGTACTAAATCCTCTAAACGATGTCCTTGAATTTTTCAATTTGTCTGTGAAATGTCCTTGATTTTTTTTTCGTCTCTCTGTGGGAACCCTGATAGTCTGGACGCATAATCAATATTTATAGTCTTCATTCAGAAACACCATGCCTGGAATTTGCTGGAAATTCGCGTTTTGCTCTTCTATAGCGCCTTTTTTCTAACATCGAGAAGTTCCATAAAACTAGATATTCCGGAGCCGGTGTGTACTTGGCGGAGCAGGCTTTCTATATAAAGTTGGTCCCTTTACTGCTGGTGTGGCCGCGCGACGTCATCTTATGGGTCATTTCTTCAGAATCAGACCTCGTTAGGTTTGGTTTTATAGGTGCGACGCTCTCCAGTCCTAACAGGTGTCTGCCTCCTGTGGTGTGTCGGACGTTCGTGACATGCAAAATTACTTGAGTAACTGCACTGAGCTGGTGCCGGCGTGTGGTAGGCTTAGGATTTGGCATAGAGGTTAGTGTTAGGTGTAGGTATCCGTGACTTCTATATTGTCTTCGTTGATTACTTTGACGTGTTTGCTCATTAAGACCCCGTTGATTACCTTAGCCTGTTATCTGAATAGAGAATCGTTGATTTCCCTGGCCTGTTACTCCATTGCCTTAGCCTGTTAGCGTATCGAGACTCGGTTGATTGCTTTGGCTTTTTAGGTTTTCCGGCCATCCTCATTTCCTGCTAATTGTGCTATCTTCTCTACCCTGGGTTGGATAAGCTCGGATTTCGGTTTCAATGACTTCCACCGAGCTTGGTTTACATTCCTCAGCCATCTGAAGGCATTCGTCCCTTTTCCTGTGCATGATATGATTTATACCTTGTGTGAGATGGGTGGGTTGGGGTAAGGTCATAATGACTTGCGTAAAGACATTGATTTCACTGGTTTGCAATGTAATTATTTATTTTTTATCCTGCTCTAGCTCCCAATTAGAGCATTGACTTCAGATGTGCAACCGAAACTTGGCTAGGAATGACAACACTTAAAACGTCACTGAGCGTGCCTAGTGCAGGAATAATGCTGATTGAAGTAAAAGTGGCGCTGCTAAAACACTGTCTTCCTCCTAATTTTTTAATTACAATGTAGAATTGATGAAAATGCAGTTAGAATCATTCGAAAAGCAGGTTTGTTGTTGACTCTGCCTTTAGATAAAAAAGAAAAATTTTGCGGCTTATATACGTGGGTTACCTTATACCCTCTTTTTCCATGGCATTGCATTCTGGCCATATTAAGTCCCTTGGTTCCAGGCACGTACCTAGCTACCGACAGGGCCGCCAAGGGAGACAGTTATGTTCTGACATACTGAGATAAATACTCCGACTCGCAAACTTTGATTGTTTGTGCCTTTTACCCTTTCTAACAATTCCTGCAAATTTCATGAAGACGGTCCATACGGTATATCTTTGAAGATGCTAAGAGTTACATTTAATAATACAACATAATTATGATTGTTATCTCTATGAAATAACGCAGGAAACTTGAATTATTTCATATTTCTATGCGAGGTAGACGTGATTTCCATCTGCCTTTATATTTTAGCACTAACCCTGCACGTGCCGAGGCCGGGCTAGGGACACTGGTGAGAGCCAGGGCAAGGGCAGGTATATATAGGCTGCACCACGTGGTGTAGCAAGCCCTCCTGCAATCCAGGTTTGGGTCTGTCTCGAAAATAGTCCAATCACGTTCAGCTCTTGGACTCGTTATTAGACGCAGCTTGAAATTTTTAGTACTTAGTGCCTACGTTCCATGTTTCTCATCTATCTGGATAGAGATCTTTATTTGACCGACTTAAAGGCTAGGAATTTAAGATAGTTTGAGTTTTCTATCCAGATAATCCCGGAATATGCAGAGTAGGTACCAAAATGATCAGGCTGCGTATGATAATTTGTCCAGAGACTGTACAGGTCGGATCAACTTCGTAACGTTCAGACCCATGGTCAGTATTTTGGGAGGCCTTGGGTGTAGTCTTGGGTCGAAACTACCCATAAGTTCAGCTGTATCCTTTAAGGTGCACGCAATTCAATGGGGACTTAAACTTTTGCCTCCTGCGGTCACTGTGATACCGTACTTATATTTCAGTCACTGGCTGGTCGTTATGTGTAAGGCACCAATGGAACCGTCTAACAACAAAACTCCACACCTCTCCCCCTGGCAGGTCTGGCCTCCTTCAATCTCTCGGGCGTATCGAGCCGGGCGTCGGCAGGAGCTAAAAGCGTCGGCTCGTTCTTTGGCTCGGCATTCTCCAAAGCCAGTGCCTCCGTCAAGGAAGCCGGGTCCAAAATCAAGGAAACTGTCGAAAAAAGCGTGAGTATTGCACCGTACAGTTCTTAACGTGAGCTTTTATTACTACCTACCTACCTACCGCCTACCCATGCGTTCCACTACAGTTTGGGATGCCTGTATAGTGCAATAATGGCATTCCTACCTACTCTCTTTATTTTTGCATTTTTTAGACAATGAGATTTATAACAGAATATTGTGCAATTGGATTCTCACATTATTATTCTATTTTTTGCTGGAGTACTTAGCTTCAAATTTTTGAGTAGCTTTGTATGGGTAGGATTCTTAAGTGACTAGGTAATATAGGTCGAATGTTTTTTGCCGTAGGTATTTATTTTTTGTAACGGTAAATATAATTTATTACTGAAAGATCCGCACATTAATTTTAATTTCTTTCAATACTGATATTCTTTTTTAGTATTACTCGTCGGGATCATCTTAGGTCAAGGCCCCACCGACACAACAAGCGATGCAATGCGATTATTGCAGGAGACATGGCGGCTACGAGCGAGTCGCCCGCAATCTGGGTTGTGTCGGTGGGGGCAGTAGAGAATACCCTACCCGATGTACGTTTTTTCATGCAACAAATTTGTTGCGTCGCACGTCTCTTCTAGGCTTCGATAAGGTCCCTGCCTATACCTTCCTAACCGTGCAGCGAACGCTACGTGCGTACAGCTTCTGTTGGGAGAATTCTGCAGCTATAAGGCTTCTGCTGTCCTACTGTAGTCACGGTGGTGGTCGTCCACGAAATTCAACCGTTTTCCCACGCGTAGCAGTCAGATATATGTTGTGCGTTTTTTTATGGGGACTTTCCGTTAGATATCTAGTTTTATCGTGCACCTGGTAATAAAAATTGTTCCCCCTGTATGTGTTTCAATATGTATTTATGTGAATATTTATATATTTTATGCTTTCAATAAATTATCGAGTCATAAAAATCGGGAATCTTATCCAATGCTCCGTTTTGTAAAAAAATATGAAAGAGTTATTAATAATTATGAATAAGTAGGTATATTTTTTAAAGCCCGTCCCTTCTTTTTTCTTGTGGTGATCATGAAGAAACGGGATAGTGTCCCGTGTGTTTTCAACGAGTTGGTTGCGAATGTATATCAAATAATTTTAAAAAGTCAGTCTACCAAAATGTTACGTCAAAAGCCCATTTTCTTGTTTATAGGATCAAAAACTACCTCCAAGCCAAATTGTGTTTGCGGCATCCGTGATAATGAGGACAAGTCGAGATTAGATAGCTCCCAGTAGACGGACCAACAGGTCCATTGCCAGATAAGAGCCAAAGCTCACGCTCCAGCCCTCTCTGAGCTATTGCTATTGTCTTGTAAAATGTGTGTGCAGCGTTTCTAGTGGATCGATTCCGACTGTGGTATTAACTGTATCGAAGAAAGTTTATGCTGTGAAATCTGTGTGTAATACGGCTTTATTCTATCTACTTTCTTCTTCTTCTTGCAACCTTGCTCTGACTGTTCTGCAGAACGTGAGTAGCAGATTCATGTTCTTTCGACGTTTCACGTATGAATACAGTGGTCATCAGTTCTATTGAGTTTGCTTCTACAATTAAGGTGTTTTCTCCCATCACAAGTGAATTAACCCTTTATTTCGTGATTCAGTTTTGCCTTTCTGTAGAAGAGCATTACCTGGAACGTTGCGGAGATAATACACCATGAAATATAGGATTGAGTGCGTGCACACAGCAACTGCCTAGTGGATCCTAAAACATTGTTCATAATGATCCGTGCTTGATTTGTGACGACTGTTGTGTTATTTTTATGAGAGTGTGAATAATAACGTTCCAGGATTCTTAAGAACGTACTTTTCTCTTATTCCAGTCTACGTTGTGCATGGTAGTGATATAGTAAACTATCTCTACGATTTCATGTACACGCTTAGCGTGCGTTGGTTGTGAACAAATAAAGGCAACAATAAAGTGTCTCTGACGTGGAATCTCTCTAGCAGCTGTTAGCTTAAAACACGCCGCTTCGCATGCTATTCTTCTTACGTATGTTACACTTTCTATTTAAAAAACGAAACAATATTTTTTTAATCTAGCCTTGAATCCAATTTACTGTTCTCATGCTCGTTGATTCTGTATGGGAACACTTCCGTATATGGATCCAACGTTGCTATCGGCATGCTGTTATGTCCCTCTCATTTTTTCCTTTGTTAGATTACCTTTATTGTGGAGGCGGAGGCTTAAACTATTCAATAATTTAATGTAATCAAGCCTTGAAGGTAAATTCTTCTACCATCTTCCGTTTTTGGCTATAATTTATGATTGACTTTTGTGTTAGTATATACAGTTATGTTAGCTTTCTGCTGTATAGAGAAAATTGAATTGAAATGCACAATTACAAACTTTACGAATAGGTGCAACGTTTACCGTGTTGCTTTTGCATGCGTTATTATTTTAGCAACAACATATGAGACGCGTAGATATTGTAGAAGAGAGCTATAGTTCCGTGTTGTTAACTCTTTACTGCAGGACGACTTAATCTTGCTCTTCTTGTAGAATTAAAGCTATTAGCCTATTTGCGCTTCATATGTATAATAAGATCTGCATTGAAGAATTTAACTCTTCGCTGGGCTGCTGCAAGACGCTCTCTAGGACTGGCTTTGGGGGAGTAACCTTGTATGGTTACTTGCTTGTGAAAGGATTAATCCGTCGGGTGGATCTCAAAGTCCGCATGCAAATAATGCCATTCCTTTGAAAATTGATGCTTAATGTGTGCTGTAAAATATTTTTTCTTCTGCAAGCTCAATACGTGTTTGCTCTATGGGGTGGAGGGGGAATTAATGACGTTTATTCGGCATTTGTACGAGGCAACACCGGATCACATCGAATAATCGGCTGAAATTTTTCATTTGGCAGTAAAATCCGTGCCTGAATTACGTAACATCAATCAGCCAGAGAGAAATCCATGAATTATAGGCTTGCGTATAAAACACTTACAGCATTTGTGGTATTATATTCAGCAAAGTTTTTCTTCTAATCTGATCAGGGATTCTTTGCGCCAGCCACATTATTTTCGTTATGTTAGCCGTTTCTTCGCCCTCGAGAGTCCAGTTCATCGAAGAGAATTAAAATTAAACGGCTCTTTTACTGCTCCTTTATGACCCCCCTCTCGACTTGCCCCCTAGCTGCATGTATTGGCACTTGGTGTGTTGGATCTGTCGTACCTTGCAGTCCTTTTTTCCTGCTCCTGCTGCTAGTCTCTGTTCTGTTTTTCCTCCTCTGTCTCTCTGAGGCTGCTGCTTCTGTGCGCGGTGTTCTTCATGGTTCTTGGGCAATTACCCCGCGAGCAATTATTTCCTTGTACAATTACCCCTTTAACTCGGCAATTACTTCCTTCACAGCACTGCGTTTTCGTACGACACTCAAGAATACAATTCTGTAACATATGTTAGCTACAATATGATGATAATCATTTACATATCATAGTGTCATAAAAAAGGTTTATACGACATGAAAACTAAAGTACCTACGTAACATAGCCGTGCCCTGCCTTATTCCTACCTCAGATAACTGTAACAGTTTTACTTTTCGGTCCATAGGATTCCAGTTTTCAGTGACATTCTTCACATCCCTTGTTTCTTTTCTTTACTCCGCTCACCATTTTCTTGGGAAGTCTTCTTTAAACTTTGAATATGGCCTGCAAGTGAGTTAACGAACTAATTCGGTGGCCTCGGCCTGCGAGGCCTTGGCCGGCACGTGCCAGTTTTCGTCGACGCATGCCACCTTGGCCGCCATCCAAGCCGTCGCTGGCTGGCCATGCTTTCGTCTTATTTTATCGTATCTCATCTGGTCCAGCGACTGTCTGAGGGGAGATACTTATATCACCCGCGAACGCAGTGAGAGAGGTGATAATATTTTCGTACTCTTTGTGTTCATGTACTATGTATATTATATATATGTATTGGTTCGTAATTATATATCTGTACTTCTATCTACCCTAACACTGCTAGAAGGAATTGAACTTTCGCCACAAATTAGTCGTATAGGAAATGAGGTGGGTTGACGTAGATGTGGAAAATTTCGAAACTGCTGTCTCAGCTCTTTCAGTCCTCCCCCTCCCCAATGTGGGTTGATGGGCTTACGCCTTGAGACGTAGGTACTAGTTTTCTGTATATTTTTCCGATTCACGGATCGGTCCTGCCTGCTATATGCCTGGTATAGTGATAGTGATTCTCCACTGTCTAGAGCGTACATTCATGGTTGCGTTTGATTATTGAAATTAACTTTGCCTAAAAGCGCCAATTTGAAATTAACCTTGCCTAAATACATAAGCACCAATTTAAAATTAACTTTGCCTAAATACATAAGCACCAATCCTTTTACAATGTAGGGAATTTACTGCAGTGTCGCTAATGGCAGCATTTGGATATTAACCCATTGACTGCGAATGACAAAAACATCCGTTCTCTAAACGGTTAAGCTCTGTCTGTAACTAACTACCTAGTCCTACTAAATGGCTCGCCTGATGTGGTGACTAAAACATAAAGACACAATGTGGATATCTGTCGAGTTTGGCTGCTGGATGGACGCGATAGTGCCGTTTTAGCAGTTATATTAAATCTTCTTTGTTCGATGTGCAAACCCTCCGGTTATAAAGAAATAATTTTCGCAGCTGGTCTAGTCATGTCGGGAGTGATACAAATTTATTTATAGTGTTAAGTTACGGCTCATTTTTGCTTAAGCTACTCGTAACTTTAAAAATAGCTATTGCAGTTGTGATGGATTGTGCCCTATTGCAATTCTGAAGAAAATGGGAAGGTTCGAGGTACGTAGCCTTCGGCGAAACAAGCTTTAGCATTGACGTAAGCCTAGGCACTCCTGATGCCAGTGAGAATTAGCGCGACAGGCATGAAAACCGCATAGAGATGCACGCTAATTCTTTGCGATCATTTTTAACGGTCGAGATCACCAGCAATTTTCTCATTACCGAATAAAATAAACCTTTGATTTTCACGATAATTGCTCGATTAACTCCATATCGGGCGGCTGAAAAAGGCTCTTGCCGACATCGCATTACGGAAGTTATAATATGTCTCGGTAAAGAGTTAGCGCCACCAGAAAAGTATAGAATAGGTAGGCTTTAATGGGTTGTAGATAGAACAGGTTAGAAGCAAGAACGCTCTACCGATAACTGCCCTGCCGTATGTCAAGAGGCACTCTGCTGGCGTATCGATTACTCTCACCATTTTACCGAGCGTTTTAGCAATCCCGTCGCCAATGATCGGCGACGATATCGAGGGCCGTTATATTATCGCAGGGTTTTATGCATACTTAATCGCCTGCGCGCCCGGATGCTCCAGCGAACCTTCAATAATATTGCATATTAAATGAAAAATTATACCTAAGACCAACGATTTTATTGGGTATTTCTAATTTGCGGGCGATGTTTGGTTGAGGACCCTAAGGGGGTTATGTGTAATCTCGTTTTCTATCCCAGGACACAAGGGATGGGGCTTAGGTTCGCCCATCATATGTTATGGGGAGTCACGCCCCAGGTGACCCTATGTTTTGCATTAGTCTCAGTTAAACATTCGAAACATATTTCGTTCATGCCCATTTTACATTCTTCCTTTTTCACTTTCTATTTCAATAATGTTCTTGATGTTCATTTCCGGTTTGTTCGCCCCATCCACGCTTTGTTTCAGTGTTGGTAACATTTTCGTGCAAAGGTTCCAAGTGTCTAGCGACCATACTAAACGTCTCTTTCGCTTCCCATCTTGGAACATCTTTCTAGTATTTGGGAAGTCTTATCTCAGCCGTTCCGGTGAACTATCTAACTAATGAAAAATTTGAGAAGCGAACAAAGCCCGCACATTCCTTCCATTTTCTAATACTGCCGCTGTTTTGTTCTATTCTTACTCCGCTTTCCCCTCGTGGCTTTACCCTTGCGCCGTTGATGGAGAATATTCCCGTGAATGGGTTCCACGTCTCTCGCTAGATCCTCCATGTCCCTACTTTCTTCTTCTCTTTGTACCGTATGAATTGCGAAGGGTCGAGAGAGTTAAACAAGGAGTTTGATAATTAAAGTTTTAGTACTAATGTTAGTGATGGGCTTAAGGGGGCAAGGATGGGCCATAGGCCATAGGGTTAGGTAGTTTAGGTTCGCTCATCCTATGCTATGGGGCCCGGCAACTCCAAGGGGCCCGTAGAGGTTACAGGTACCTCAGCCATTAGCTAGGCCTTCGGGACCTCTCTCTTTCGTGCCCACTGTGCTTCCTTCCCGATTTCATACTCCTATACTTGCTCATGCTTTATTCTGTTCTTCCTCCTCTTTCCCGACTTGCTGTTCTTGGTTGGAGCACCGATTTAGTCTGATTGATATAATAGCGGCAGATGAAGCGTAGGTTTCTCAAGCGTTTATTAAATGACGCCATAGCCGCGTGTGCTTACAATATGGATTACCTCAGCACTGCAGCAACAAGCNCGTGCCCACTTTGCTTTCTTCCCGATTTCATACTCCTACTTGCTCATGCTTTATTCTGTTCTTCCTCTTCTTTCCCGACTTGCTGTTCCCATGCGCGTTGATCCTGTGTGGGAATACCTTCGTGCATGGGTTCCCCTTTTCTCTCGGCATACTATATGTCCCTTGCTCTTTCCTCTGTGATATCGTTCTGCTCGGAAACGGAGGCTGACACTCTCTGACTATAACTTGTGATGGGCTTATGTGCGTAAGATGCGGTTTGGGCAAACGGTACGTACCGTACCGCACGCTGCTTTTCTAATGTTCAGATAGCGGGAACGCAGTTCAGAAAGTTGAACAGGTACGAGTCTCTTTTGTGTATTTTAAAGTTCTTGGTTGGAGTACCGATTTAGTGTGACTGATATAATAGGGCAGATAAAGTGTCGGTTACTCAAGCGTTTATTATTAGATGACGCCATAGCCGTGTGCTTACAGTATGAATGACCTCAGCACTGCAGCAACAAGCCGTCCGTTTGAACCTTATGCTGTTAAAAGACTGAACAGTGTAAAAAAGGTGTTACTAAGAGTGCAGTAAATAGCTATCTGTTATTGTGCATCTTTGTCAATTTCTGCTGATGCTATTTAACTTTTCATTTCATGCTCAAGGCTTTTCTGGGGACGTTGTTACAGTAGTAATATGGGTTTTTTACACTGCCTGAGGAGGTAGTCTGTAGAAGTTCTCCCAGAACTTAAAATATATTTGCACTCTTGCATAGCCCGTACGACTGTTTTTTGATTAAATGTAAACGAAGCTTGCCACCGTGCGAAATTTGTGCTCTGGGGTTAGTTTTTGTCTGTATAAAAAGCGTCTGTTTGAGAATGGTAAATGCGCTACCTCTACACCTCAGTCCTGCCAGATAGTGCAAATGTTACAATACTTTTTAACCTGTTCACCGACGTATTGTGGTGTTGCTTGCAGGCTGCAGTCCCACAGTGAACTCGATTCGCTCGCGCCAAGTGTTTCACTAGCGCTCCTCTCGACCTATGTTGATGCATTTTTTTCCTACGGCGGTCAATATCGCTTTGAATCGTTTTTAGATTTCGTCTTAGATGCATTACGCTTACCGTGAGACTGGGTCATAGCCCCCTAAACTACATAAATTGAGTCAGTCTCTAACATACAATGAAGTAGCGACATCGGGGGGACGTTTTTTGTTCGCGCTCAATTTACGTTTTGCCTTTTTCCTAGTTCTTACCCCTTCTCATAATTTTTTTTACCTTCTTAATGTTCTTTCTCAACGTGTTGTTTCCGCGCGTGATCCTCCTCCGTGCTTGTATTTTTCCTATGTTTCCTTATACGCTGCATGTCCTTTTGTCCCATCCTTTCTTTCGACATCCACTGTTGTGGATCTGGGAATGTCTAGATTGAGACTCCTATTACCTTCACACGTTGAACGGAACCCGTAACATGCCTCAGTCACTGTTACGGTTGAGGATGCCCTCCGGCCAAGGACGTGCTAAGCTAATATACGCACGGTAATAGAGCGCTCTCCATAATAGCCTTTGCGGTTTGCTGGAGCTACACCACACACCGTCGTGTGCGTCTAATTCCCCCGGGTCTCATTTGCATTGGAATTGCTCGGGGGCTTGTGAGACTTGTATCCCGCTTATGAGAGATCTGTTTGTCCTTGGGTGAATTGCCCCTGGGAATTACATTCATATTTTATTGTTTGCCGTGCGGTGACGGTAATCGAAATCTGTCACTATAGAGGGATTTTTCAGATTATGCCGGCAGAGTTGCGTATCGTAAGGTGATACTATTCAAATATTAACGAAGTTGATTCCGAGAATATTCTTTATTATTCGTTGCTAGAAATGTTCAAGCTACGTTTTTGAGCATATAAGAATAGGTAGGTAGCTATATACGAACGATATCCAAGATTCTGGATAACGCTGGAAGTTAGGACTAAGTTCGTCATGACATTGCGCGGTGCGGTACTTGAGAAGAAATAAAACAAAGGGACGGGTGCGTCGCGGTTATAAGTGAATCCATACCCTGAGGATCGCATTAATTGAGAACAGCAAGTCGAAATAAGAGAGGTAAAACTGACAGGGAAGAAATGTATTGTCAGTTCTAGCGGATGGGCATTGCAGCTACTTGCTAATTGGCCTGCTGCACGCTATCCTTGCACGCCACCAGTTGCGTCTGAAATCCTCCGATTAAGGCCTGTTGACGCAGTGTTAATTTGTTGCTTAACGCGCTGCATGCCACATTCTCCAGGCAGACAAGTTTTCCCCTCTATATGATTCTCATTTCCGTTGAAAGGGATGCCTTGCAGAAGTCCAGTTCAAAGCTTGTTATTATTCTTACATGCTTGGAACAGGAATGAAGATCGAGTGTTAGTAGCAACTGTGTTAATCTAGAAGCAATATCATTCAAAGTTAAGAGTGCATTTCCAGGAACGTGGGGCAAGTTCCACGGAGTAGCAGACGCATTGCGCCACGAATTTGCATTGTGTAAACACACCTTTAGAGAATTTATTCAATTTCAAGTGACTATGAGACAACGGCACACGCGTTATCATTAACCCTTCCTTGCTGTTGCTACATTATCTCCTTTTTGTCACTCGTCTTTGGTCGCTTCTATTAGTTACAAGAACTAGGGCAATGATAATCCTGTTTTGCCTTTACATTGTGCTATAAGCTATCCATTTGAACCAGCCTGCATTCGCTAGCCTCTGCCGATATCGGAGAAACGTACAATATCCTTGTTCGCACCGCATTGCCTGGTTGCCTAGACTTTATCGTGACGTTGGTTCTTGCACGCCTTCAGAATTTGGCGTGTTCATCTTGACATCGTCGGACGCAGGTACGGTAAATCATCTTGTTAGATAATATCATCCTAACGCCACTTGCAGGCTAGTACGGTATAAGCACGGCAAATAGCTCTTTTCGGCACCGTATCTGTTGCATTGTGATGAATGACCCGCTGTTTTTGAGCTCCAACTCCAGCAGCTCCTCACTCCAACATTTTCCGTTAGCCATTATATATGTTTTCACTACGAACGTCAGCCCTAAGTAATATTCTTGTTGGTCTTGGAAGTACGGTATGGTAGGACTTGTTGAAGGTCTCAATATTAGATACTCGTAGCTACTAGTTAGTAATATTGTACAGTTATTGCAATTTCATATTTTTTAAGAAAATTGAAGGAATCCGTACACGAGTCCTTTCTTGCTCTTAGGTGGTTCCAACGTGCATTGGTTCCAATTGCATCGCCCATTTTTCCAACTAAAATTATTGTGACTATTTTCCTGTTATGTAAAAGGTGCCTTATTTTGTTTTCGTTAGGTTACATATTCTTGTATTTTAGAAAATTCTAACTGTAAGGGAAGACATACCCAGCTAGCAGTGTCAATAGTTCGTACTCGCATTCATTCTTCCAAGTCCAGTATACGCCTGCCATGCGTTGCCTGCCGTAAGCTGGAGTGGTTTTACCATGTATTCTGAGAATTTTATCGCCCTGCAGCTTGTCCATTGCTTTTCCAATCCACTTCAGATTTCCTGCACGTATCCTATAGCCGTCATCTTCAGTGGTCCATCCTGGGCAAATGAGCAAAGTTTCTTCGGTGCCTTTTCTTAAACTTTGTGTTTAGTTTTGTGTTTTGCTGCTGGCCCGTGACTGCGGAGATATTGCTGTTTGTGTTTTGCTGCTGGCCCGTGACTGCGGAGATAGTGTTGTTTGGGTTTTGCTGCTGGCCCGTGACTGCGGAGATAGTGTTGTTTGGGTTTTGCTGCTAGCCCGTGACTGCAGAGATAGTTTTGTTTGTGTTTTGCTGCCGGTCTGTGACTGCGGAGATAGTGTTGTTTGTGTTTTGCTGCTGGCCCGTGAC
>LQNS02278091.1:51905230-51938446 GCA_001587735.2 Parhyale hawaiensis | reverse complement strand
AGAGATAGTTTTGTTTGTGTTTTGCTGCCGGTCTGTGACTGCGGAGATAGTGTTGTTTGTGTTTTGCTGCCAGTCTGTGACTGCGGAGATAGTGTTGTTTGTGTTTTGCAGCCGGCCTGTGACTGCGGAGATAGTGTTGTGTTTTGCTGCCGGTCTGTGACTGCGGAGATAGTGTTGTTTGTGTTTTGCTGCCGGCCCGTGACTGCGGAGATAGTGTTGTTTGTGTTTTGCTGTCGGTCTGTGACTGCGGAGATGGTGTTGTTTGTGCTTTGCTGCCCGTCTGTGACTGCGGAGATAGTGTTGTTTGTGTTTTGCTGCCGGTTTGTGACTGCGGAGATAGTGTTGTTTGTGTTTTGCTGCCAGTCTGTGACTGCGGAGATAGTGTTTGTGTTTCGCTGCCAGTCTGTGACTGCGGAGATAGTGTTTGTGTTTCGCTGCCAGTCTGTGACTGCGGAGATAGTGTTTGTGTTTTGCTGCCGGTCTGTGACTGCGGAAATAGTGTTGTTTGTGTTTTGCTGCCGGTCTGTGACTGCGGAAATAGTGTTGTTTGTATTTTCTTGTGTTTTGCAAAAAAAAATATTGTTGTGCCGAAAGCTGCTAGAGCACATTGTGATCGTACAAAGACTCACTCGCTCTTCTTTTATATACTACTTATAGCTTGATACTTTCACAAAAGTAATGAGTGATAACAAAGCGAGCTACAGCTAGATTATTTAGCTTACCTTCCTTTGTGTTCATCTTATGCCGCACCGCACATTACTTTTGAAACTCTTCGGGACGAGGTCCATCAGTATTACACACGGAGGCTCCTGGCTGTTGATTTATCTTGTCTTAACCTTGTTTTAAGCCTAAAGGATATCTGTCGAACCTACTGATCAAGACAAAAGGCAATGCTTATCCAAAACCTCTGAACGAAAAGTTAGTTTCTCATAGGAATATTATTGACTGAACTTCTTGGTAAATTGAAGCTGGCGATGCAAGGTTAAACCTTTTCCGTCTCTTGCGACTACCGTGATTTTCTGCCGACAGTACTGAGCGAGAGCAATACGATCTCAAGTTTCCTTTCATTTACAAGTTGGCAGTGCCCATGAGGCGAGTAGCGGACCCGGCTGTGAGGCTCTCTTATTAAAGGTGAGTGAGGGAGACTGCCACCTCCCCCCTTCCCTCTGCTGCTGGGCAGTGGTGCTACCACCCTAACCCCTCATCCATACCCTCCCCTCTTCTCCAGCCGCTGTGTGTCTTCGCATCCAGTCCCCTTCTTTAGTCGTTTTTCGTTTTCTACTTTTCGTACTCTTCCATATGCTTCTTTAGGAGTTTAGAAAGATAGGTCTTCGTCGTGTACTGATCTTCAGTCGATGTCATTAGTTTGATTACCTACCTTTCGGTCAAAACGCCTTTTGTATTCGTGTCTCTCTCTTCTTATCCGTTCCTCTTCTTCCTTTTGCTGTTGATGAATCTTCGGTAGAGCATCATCAGTTCGCCGTACAGCGGTTTTCACTCCGTGTCATTCTTGTTTCATCCTTGTTCTGTGCTCGCCATGCAGTCGTTTCCCCATTGCCTCTCTCTCGCTCGTCATCGTGTCATTCAGCCATCATTCGGTTCTGGGGCCCTTCCTTCCTCATCCTCTTATATCTCTTTCGTCGTCATCTCTTTACTTTCTGTCTCTCGTTTTCCAAGATACGGTCGATGTTCTTTCAGCTCTGTCATCCATTAGTGATATCTTCGTCGCTTTCTTCCAAATCTCGCTCATCTCTTCGTCATCGACTGGCTTATCTGATCATTCTTCGTTCCAGACCCTGTTTTAAATGTTTCATAATTTTTCTACTGTTCGCTTAGATTACATAGCTGGCAGTAGACACAGCCAGACGTAACCGGCCCATCCTAGAGACCAGCCGAGACTAACGCCCTGGCCTTCTATGAGGTATTGCTGTTATGTCATTGTTGATATCAAAGGATGAAGAGAAAGAGAACGAAGAAAAAGAATCCGAGCCTAGAAGGTGATCGTGCAAGCACGATTAGCTACAGCAGACTATCGGAGACTCAGAGACGTTCGTTAAGATGCGCTTGATAGATGTAGACTAGGGTGACATTAGAAGCTTTCGTCGTTAAGAGTTAGTGACTTTTGGAGGAGTTCGTAGCTGTAAAGGGTGTTGCTCCCAGTGTTTATCAAGACAGTTCAAATGCTCACTATAAAAAGTGCGGGAAAAAGTTGTGATTTTGTGCAGTTCTTCAACGTCTTCGTAAAAAAAGGGCCATTGTCCATTGTAGGCTCGTTCTTGGAGCCATTCAAGTTCTTGGAAGTTTAGATTAGTTGCCCCGTAAGGCGTTTTTGCTCTAGAGAGAGAAGTCCGACATCCTGTAGGCAAAGCTCGTATAGTAAGTTCACAGCCACGGTATCAATTTTGTGTTGTTTTTCGTTGCCTTCGTTCCATTTTATCTATATCATTACACTGATGTGGTGAACAGAATACTCAGAAAACTCGAAATGCGCGCTCACTAGTGCTTTATACAAAGGAAGGATTATGTCCTTAGTTTGTATTCAGTAGTCCTGGTATTGCATCCCTGGACTCTGCTTACCATTGTAAAACTCGTGTCAACTTGCTGATTGCTGACTGTGTTGTTTGTAATAGTTATTCCCAAGTTACATGTTGGTTGACTGCTGCTAATTCTGTCCCGTTCGTTTCCAGTCTGGCGAAGACGTTCTTTGGTCTAATGTGCATTACCGAACATTTGCCAACAATGAAATTCATCTGCCGCGTTGCGGCCCATTCCATGAGGCGATCAAGGTCTTGAACACTGTAGAACACTGGGAGAAACATTACCGAGCCGGGGGGATTTGTACACACTCAAGAATGTCGGTTGGTGATGGACCTCGTACTCCGTAAAAACACACGTTTCTAAGGGCGCTACTGCATGCCTTCGGTATTGGTTGCGAAATATTCATAACATTTTCGACGGTAAGTGACATCGCGCGCTTATTGTGTGCTTGCCTGCTGTCGACTCATTCGAGCATCCTTGCCTTCTTGGTGGTTCCCGATCTTACCTTCCTGTTTATCCCGTGTTCTCATTCTCCTGCTTGTCCCATTCTTTTTGTCTTCTGATTAGTATTTCTCTTTGCATTCTGATTTGGCTTACGCAATACATGTTTTTTTTTCTTCTTGTAGTCTTCATTTGATGTAAGGCTCCATCCTTCGTTTTTGCGTTCCATTTTTTTCTTCCCCTTCCCTTTCGCCTCTTCTACTTCTTTTCGTCCTCATCTCCCTGCTACCTTTCCCCTAATTACCAACATCAGTTCGTCCAGTACCGGTAGCTACTAGTTTGCTCGCGATGTCATTCTACCCGTCCTGGCCTAATTTTTTTTTTCTTCTTAGTGGTATCTTGTCCTTGCTGGGTGTTCTCTGCTGCTTTTTCTTTCGGAGCCGCGAGGATGCCGTATTTAGCTCATCAGTCGAACATGGCTCTCTGTACTCAAAGTTCCTTTTTATCTACCCGTTTCCTTCATCGTATCCTTCCTCCTCACCTTGCCAGCTCGGAAGCACTCGCACCGGGTGAGTCTGCTTCCGTCCTCAAGTTGCTTATCGTTGCATTCTTTTTAAAGGATCCAGTGCCTGATATCCCAAAGAGGCTTAACGGCTTTCCTCGCTTCAAGCCATCAATAGTTGGGTGCTCGCTACACAAAGGTGCCACCTTATGGACGCTCCTGTCTTCAGAGTGTAAATCTTTACCGCTGAAATTGAACTATTTATCTGCTGAGTAGTAGTTAGAAAAAGTATTCTTAGCATTCAACGTTTCCCACAAATAAAACGAAACTTACACGACGCATTCTGAATATTTATCTGAACAACATTAATAGTGCTATTCGTGTGAGAATTGCAGTGATGCATATTGCGTTAACGGAATAATTATGTAGTGGAGATCTCGACTGCATTTCCTCCGATAAAAACCAACTCGCTGTTGTTATTGATTAAAGACCCTTCACGGGGCACCGGATGGGCCATAGGCCATAGAGTTAGGTTAGGTAGTTTACGTTCGCCCATCCTGTGTTATGGGGCGCGGCGAACCCAGGGGGCTCATGTAGGCTACCTTAGCCATTGGCTTGGCCTTCGGGACGTCTGTCTTTCGTGCTACTTCGCTTCCTTCCCATCTCATACTTCTACTGATCGTTTTTTCCATCTGTTCTTCCTCTTCTTTTCCGACTTTCTGTTGCCATGCGCGTCGATCCTGTGTGGGAACACCCTCGTGCATGGGTGGCGCGTGTCTATCGTCATGCTATATGTCCCTTCATTCTTCCTCTGGGATATCGCCGTTGTGGAAACGGAGACTTGAAGTACTGAATACAATAATTGATTGGAGATCGGAATTGCTTCTATAGCTGCCCACATTAGCGAAAGAGTGTCTAGTTTAAGCAATGGCGCTTTTCGTCCTCAGAAATATTACAAGCTGTTACCATAAGGATTTCAGATTTCGAATTTACGTAGGCAGATGGCAGCAGACACTTGTATCTTAGGCTGCCAGCACACAGAGGAGACGCGATGCGATTTACTTCTGCCCGTACTTTCCCATTAATTCCTAAGCAGATTATTCTGACTCCCGCACTCAGAGGCGACGCGATGTTGCTTAACGCTGAGCGACGTTGCGCATCACAGGCGATCCGTTTGTAGTTCTAATATTGCCTACCTGATATAATAGTGGCCCCGCACATAGAGACAACACAAAGCGATTCGGGACGTTGTGACAGCCCAAATTCCCAGTCTATCCTATGGAGTATCACATGACCCCCAGCACACAGAAGCGACGCGATTCAACGCGATGCAACAAGGAGCGATGCTTTTGTAGCAGTGTCACAAAATCCAGGCAACACAAGGCGATATATCTATCTATCTATTTTATATTAAAAGTCTGTGAACCGGTCTTGCTTGTTTATTTACTTGTGTCTTGCTTGTTTATTTACTTGTGATCTTGTTTGACACAGTTTCTTCACTTTTAGATAGGGAATAAATGCGATAGTTATGGGTCCTATGGGGGGGTATGGCCTATGGCCTATCCTCTGCTATGGGGCATGGATTAGCTCTTTAATTCGATTGTATCTGTGTTACGGAAGTTGAACTGAGCTGGGCCTCAAGAACAGGCATGATCAATTCAGCGGTTCCATGGGCAATACAACTGAAATACGTTACATATAACAATTTGACTTTGCTTACANTGTCGACATTAAAGTTCATCTGCCACGTTGCGCTCCATTCCATGAGATGGTCAAAGTCTTGTTGGAGCTCGGCTCTTTTCGTTGTAGGATGACATAGTTTTGTATCATCCGCAAATTTACCGAACATTACCGAACATTTGCCAACAATGAAATTCATCTGCCGCGTTGCGGCCCATTCCATGAGGCGATCAAGGTCTTGAACACTGTAGAACACTGGGAGAAACATTATCCGGGCCGGGGGATTTGAACACACTCAAGAATGTCAGTTGGTGATGGACCTCGTACTCCGTAAAAACACACGTTTCTAAGGGTGCTACTGCATGCCTGCGGCATTGGTTGCGAAATATTCATAACATTTTCGACGGTAAATGACATCGCGCGCTCATTGTGTGCTTGCCTGCTGTCGGCTCATTCGTGCATCCTTGCCTTCTTGGTGGTTCCCGATCTTACCTTCTTGTTTATCCCGTGTTCTCGTTCTCCTGCTTGTCCCATTCTTTTTGTCTTCTGATTTGTATTTCTCTTTGCATTCTGATTTGGCTTACGCAATACATGGTTTTTTTCTTCTTGTAGTCTTCATTTGATGATGTAAGGCTCCATCCTTCTTTTTTGCGTTCCATTTTTTTCTTCCCCTTCCCTGTCATCTCTTCTACTTCTTTTCATCCTCATCTCCCTGCTACCTTTCCCCTAATTGCCAACATCAGTTCGTCAAGTACCGGTAGCTACTGGTTTGCTCGCGATGTCATTCTACCCGTCCTGGCCTCATTTTTTTTTTCTTCTTAGTGGTATCTTGTCCTTGCTGGGTGTTCTCTGCTGTTTTTCTATCGGAGCCGCGAGGATGCCATATTTAGCTCATCAGTCGAACATGGCTGTCTGTACTCAAAGTTCCTTATTATCTACCCGTTCCCTTCATCGAATCCTTCCTCCTCACCTTGCCAGCTCGGAAGCACTCGCACCGGGTGAGTCTGCTTCCGTCCTTAAGTTGCTTATCGTTGCATTCTTTTTAAAGGATCCAGTGCCTGATATCCCTAAGAGGCTTAACGGCTTTCCTCGCTTCAAGCCATCAATAGTTGGGTGCTCGCTACACAAAGGTGCCACCTTGTGGACGCTCCTGTCTTCGGAGTGTAAATCTTTAACGCTGAAATTGAACTATTTTCCTGCTGAGTAGTAGTTAGAAAAAGTATTCTTGGCGTTCAACGTTTCCCACAAATAAAACGAAACTTGCACGACGCATTCTGAACATTTATCTGGACAATATTAATGGTGCTATTCGTGTGAGAATAGCAGTGGTACATATTGCGTTAACGGAATAATTATGTACTGGAGATATCGACTGCTTTTCCTCCGATAAAAACCAACTCGCTGTTGTTATTGATTAAAGTTCCCTCACGGGGCACAGGATCTGCCATAGGCCATAGAGTTAGGTAGTTTAGGTTCGCCCATCCTATGTTATGGGGGCGCGGCGAACCTAGGGGGCTCATGTAGGCTACCTTAGCCATTAGCTAGGCCTTCGGGACGTCTGTCTTTCGTGCTACTTCGCTTCCTTCCCATCTCATACTTCTACTGATCTTTTTTTCCATCTGTTCTGCCTCTTCTTTCCTGACTTTCTGCTGCCATGCGCGTCGATCCTGTGTGGGAACACCCTCGTGCATGGGTGGCACATGTCTATCGTCATGCTATATGTCCCTTCATTCTTCCTCTGTGATATCGCCGTTGTTGTGGAAACGGAGACATGAAGTTCTGAATACAATAATTGATTGGAGATCGGAATTGCTTCTATAGCTGCCCACATTATCGAAAGAGCGTTTAGTTTAAGCAGTGGCGCTTTTCGTCCTCAGAAATATTACAAGCTGTTACCATAAGGATTTAAGATTTCGAATTTACGTAGCCAGAGAATTTACGTAGCCAGATGGCAGCAACAGACACCTGCATCTTAGGCTGCCAGCACACACAGGCGACGCGACGCGATTTACTTCTGCCCGTACTTTTCCATTAATTCCTAAGCAACTAATTTTGACCCCCTTTCACAGGGGCGACGCGATGTTGCTCAACGCTGAGCAACGTTGCGAAACACAGGCGATCCTTTTGTAGTTCTATTATTTCCTACCTGATAAAATAGTGGCCCCGCACACAGAGGCAACACAAAGTGATTCGGGCCGTTGTGACTGCCCAACTTCCCAGTCTTTCCTATGAAGTATAGCCCGACCCCCGCACACAGAAGCGACACGACGCGATTCGAAGGGACGTGGAGCGATTTTGCTTCTGCCCGTACTTTCCCATTAATTCCTATGCAGATTATTCTGATCCCCGCACACGGAGGCGACGCGATGTTGCTCAACGCTAAGTAACGTTGCGCATCACAGACGATCCGTTTGTAGTTCTATTTTTGCCTACCTGATAAAATAGTGGCCCCGCACACAGAGGCAACACCAAGCGATTCGAGACATTGTGACAGCCCAACTTCCCAGTCTTTCCTATGGAGTATCGCCTGACCCCCAGCCCATAGAAGCGACGCGATTCAACGCGACACAACGCCAAGCGACGCGACGCAATAAGGAGCGATGCTGTTGAAGCAGTTTCACAAAATCCAGGCAACACAAGGCGATATATATTTTTTGTATCACTACACGTTTTCTTCCAAAATGTAATGTATATATACATATGTAGCCTATCTTTACATGCACATGAATCTTTATCTTTATATATATTGTGATTTTTGATACCGCACATCAGTGGTTCCAAAACTTTTTTGATGCGCGCGAGTCCGCGTTTTAGTCGATGATCGGGGGTACATGACGTAGCATTTATATTATAGTTTACGATAAAATTCGGTTGGTGGTTTTCTTTGGTAAAATTTAGGTAGAACTGATGTAGAATAGACTAGAACGCCTCCTGGCGTAAGACCATCACCCGCGGTGAGGGCATATTCAACGAAGTCATTTTTGTTGGCCAGATAATCCTTCTCATATGGATGCTAGGGCAGAGCGCCCCGTTCAGAGCTCATAATAATAACATAGGAAAAAATAATAAAATAGAACGCGTCGTGGCGTACGACAATCTGCCGCGGCGGAGGCAAATTCAACGCAGTTATTTTTTATGGCCAGCCAGGCCTAGTATTTTGGCATGGGTCACATCTAGATCAACCCACCAAACTCCCAACAAAAAATTATGAACATTGCTCAACTCCTTCGACCATTTATTGGGTGGACAAACAAACAAATCTGTATACAAACTTAAATCTTCAACGGAAACAATATCAATGCTCTTCGCTTGGCTCGCGGGTGATAAAGATGTTTTCTGTTTGATAGAAGATGAAATATTTAAGCTTAACCCTTTCGATACTGACGGTATCGTCAGATGCCGCATCAAAATTTTGATTATTAAAACCAGTGCGTTATTTCTTTCTCTCGAAACTTGGACAACATATTTAACAACCCGTCTGAAGTCAATCTATCATAAAATAAATGCTGACTTGATTTGACATCCACTCGAGTTCACTGATGTTACTATCAAAGAAGACACTCGAAGAAAATCTTGGAGTATCGTTCTTGCCTCAAAAGCATCAAAAAGGGTTAAAGAAAAATTTAACAATGGAAAGTTTGAGCCATTCTAGATATTTAGAACAATTGCATAATTACGCAATTTGCCTCTTAAGTTGAAATAATAATAATGACTGCACCGACATGGACATCAGAACCAAGAAGCTCTTGACCATCTTTCGAGCACTGCACCCAAGATCGTTCTCAGACAGTCTTCACCTCGACAGAAGTGAGGGGACCATGGTCTCATCAGCGTCAAGGACTGCATCGAAGCGGAAAAACGAGCTCTCCCGACCCTTCAGAGCTAGCGACGACCCGTGGGTACGATGCTTAATTGACGTCAAAGTTGCTGAAAGAGAACGAAACAGCTGACCAGTTCAAACAGCGACGACGCCTCGATTGGACTAACAAATGGAAGAGCAAGAAGATGTCCGGCCAGTACCTAGAAACTGTCCACGACAAATAGTCGCCGACTCTTGGAAGTTGGAACTGGCTTTTGAGGGTGAGCTTAAAACAGCAGGATGGGAAACAGCAGGCACCATCCTGACAGCTCAAGACCAAGCCCTCAGAACCAGGTATATCCAAAATAGAATCGAAAGACAGAACGTGCCAACAACCTGTAGAGTTTGCAAGAGCTCGGACGAAACCATCAAACACGTGATAAGCGAATGCGGAGTTTGGGCGTAAATGGAATTTAGCGCAGGCACGATAAAGTTTCTCGACACCTTCACTGGACCCTTCTGCGGATCCATAACTTCCCCGTCAGTGAGAGGGGATACGAGTATGAACCCGCGCCCGTGGTTGAAAATGAAACCGTGCAAATCTACTGGGATAAAAGCGAGAAACCGACAGGTAAATTCACGCCAACCGACCGGATATCGTCGTCAAAGACAATCAGGAGAAGTCGGCCAAGCTGATCGACGTTTCCATCCCCTTTGACTTTAGAATCGTGGACAAGGAAATTGAGAAAAAGGGAAGAAAAGTACCGTGACCTTGCCATCGAACTTCAACGACTATGGCAAATGAAGGGGGACGACGTCCCAGTGGTCATCGGAGCTCTGGGGACGGTGTCCCAAAATCTCAAGACTGCCCTGCGAGAGCTGAATGCGGCCATCTCCATTCAGGAACCCTCCAGAAAAGCGCTCTGCTTGGAACTGCGCCCATCATTCGCAAAGTGCTCTGAGCATTAAATTGCGGGATGCGACCGGCGCTAGAGCGTATCACTAAACATCGCTCAACCAATCCAAAGTTTGGGTTGTGAAATCCCCTCGATAATAATGATATACAGAGCTTTGACTATATAAGGGGCTATAAAACTATAGAACTGCATAGACAATTCTGAGGTAAGATTTGCCTACTAGTCTTTTTTTTTTAACCATATCCTTGCATCAATCTACACTTCTACGGTACTGTTACTGGATTTTGATGGTTAGGAAAAAAAACAATGCACGAATCCGGAGTGCAATGGCAGGCTGTTTCCATAGAAAATGCTTCAAACTGCACCACTAGTGTATATTTTTGTTTTTAGCAACTACAGATCATTGAGTTTATGCATGAAACTTATAACAAATGCAAGACAGATGCCTACCCCTGTTTAAGACGGTGGTTGCAGAAAGAATGATGTAATACCTCTAACGTAAACTGAAGTGGAGTTAAAAATGTCGGTAACGGTATCTATCGGCTACTGAGTCATTATACCCTAGTGTTTCTGGTGCATGAAACCGGTATATTTCACACTGAGAAACATCTAATGCATTACACTGTACAATTCTTAACGTGAATATATTATCCCATTCTTACTTTTACCGACGTTATAGTTTCAACATTTTCTCGAAAATTTTTTCTATGCCTTTTTTTACTCGAGTCCCACTTAAAAGTGAATTTTGCAAAATTTTCTATCTGCATACTGAAAAGAAAATAAGCAGGGAATGCGTGGTGTACCCCCGTGCATTGCGCTCAGTGGTGTAGGGGACTAGGGGTGCGCGGCACCACAGTTTGGAAAACACTGCCGTATAGACATCGAACCGTTTTAAACACTTATTACAAGACTAGTGGCCTGAACTGTCATTATAAATGACCACAGAAAATTAGTAATTAACGGAAATGTTTTTACTTTTCAGGCGGCTTTTTAAAAAAATCAACATTTTGCCTGAAAACTGACTATATATAGCTTAGCTATTATATGGCACAGTCAAGTGGCATCTCACGCAGCACTTTTGAACATGTCCATACACTGTCTTGCTGGCGAGCTCAGGTCCCTCAGCTGGAGTTCCCGACCAACCTTCATTAAATGGTGCCAAAATACATTGACGAGAAAATTAATAGATTTGCCTAGTCTTCAGCTCGTGAATTTCTTCCTATCGTATTCCCATAGAGGTAATAGATTTGCCTATTTACTTCATATCTTATTCCAGTTGAGCGTGGCAGGAAAAATATAAATGCCTATGTATAATATATAAATAAATAATAGAGACACGACGTGAATTATTATATAGTATTATTTCATTCTAGTACTGCATAGCTGCAGCAAATATGTTTCCACTAAACGGAGAAGGTATTAATACTGAAGGTATTTTTTTCTGTTTGTGCTTTATGTGCATGCATCGGGTTGGTACTAGCCGGCCCGTCTGGGGGCTAGTCCGGCCCGTCTATTTTTCAAAGTTCATGAGGCCCATGAGTCAAAAAGTTTGCCCACCCCTGTTCTAGAGTAAGCTAAAAGAAATTAAAAAGGGGTTGACAAATTGTTAATCAGTTTCTTTTTCTTTTCACAAGTTTAATATCTCACATGACCATTTATTTTAAATGAAATACTTTGTGCAGAATATTATTTTTGAGTTATAGTGTAATGGTAGTGTATCGTTAACGGTATTCAAAGAACGGAGAGTAAAAAATATACCTGTTCCCTGACGAAAGGATACTTCACAGCGTGGTCTCGAACTTGGCACACCAGGTATTTCATGTCTTTGTTTACCACGCCATTCGAAGAGGCAGCAAGCAACAAAATAATGGAATATCAGATAGTAATAATGCAAGAAAATTTTTGCGAAGGTATATTGTAAGATGTTAGGAGTTAGTGAAAGCAATATTTTATAATAATTAACATATGAATTACATGAATAAATAGCAGCATCAGCGTCCGTGAGCATTGCTTCGTGCTGCCTCTGTGTGCGGGCTCTTTCATCATCGCTTAGAATCGCATCACGTCGCGTCGCCTCTGTGTGCGGGCAGCCTTATGTGTATAAATTTTTGGAGTCATCGTCATAGATTTTGCCTTCTAGAGGTGCTTGGCTGGTGACATTTGCAGACGTCCTAGTTCTCTTTGAATGCTGGAAATAAAAGCCGAGAGGCTGATGAAAGTCCTGCCTCTTAGCTGTGACTGTCTTTAGAGTTGCTAGAGTTAGTTTGGATTTTCGATTATAGATGTGCGTCCTTTGGTGCAAATTAGGATGGACGATAAGAAATGGGAAGTTTTTTATAACGTTTCCCTACCACTTCTCATTAGAGCCTGTTTACTTTCACCCGTCAGAATATTACATCATGTATATATATATATATATATATATAGGTATCTAATCAAATACAGATCTTTGTGTACGGAGAATCACTGAGCTTCTGAAATGTTTTTGTTCACCGTGCCAAGTTTGAGGTTAGAATCTACTCTGAATTATTAAATTTCAGTTCTGCTTGTCTGATGTCAGATGCAGGTCTTTATTTTCTTTACACGTAAGGCTTATTTGAGACTGTATAGTTGGGAATTTTCAGTGGTGTGTTTTTTCTTACTAATTTGAAAGTTTTGTTTCGGTTTCATCAACATTTTAGGTTCCAACGATACTTGGCCCGAGTGATGCCAGATGCAGGCATTCTCTTGTCGCGAGCAAACGGGTGGAAATTTTGTATTGTGTGGATCGAGCGCAAGTCGTGCCGCTTAAATATACTTCAGAAAATGGGACGCTTTCTAAACTGATTTAAAGTAATTTTTTTCAACACCTTGTTTGCTGTAAAAAGTAAACTTACGTAAATGTCGGGTTGTACATATTACTGATTTCTTACATAGACTGCAATAGCATTATAAACTAGTCCTAGCATATTCCAATTATAAATCGATATTAATCGGAGTAAAAAAATTGAAGTGTGACCGAATGGGCCTATTGAGCTTTCAAGGGTTCTGTATATCGGATGAAAGTTTTTAAATTTGAAGTTACATTATCTTCCTGCGTGTAGTAATACTTAGGGATACGAAATTATAGTTGTCATATACTGAACTGTCGAACAGTATTTGCATCTCTTACTGTCTCAACAGACAAGGCTGAACATCTTCCTCTCTATGATTTCATAAAATTAATACTCTAGACGTCTCTGTTCTGCTGCTACTGAATCTGTAAGATGTCATATTAGTAACGCAGCTTTATAGCTTTATAAAGAATTAAGTCTCATGTTACGAAACCGACGCCTCTACAGCATTTGTGACTGTCTGTTGTCCTCAGAAATTTCTAAGTCAATTCATGCGTCTAGTTGCTTTCTTGTCGATTTTTTCTGTTACATAATTGCTTAGAAATCTCCGACGTGCCCCTAGTGGTTTCATATTTTCGTGACAACATGGTGTTGTAGAGATTTTACCATCATTACAATGCAGGTATATGCGTCTTCTTTGCCGAGAGTTTGTTGTAATAAATGCTAGGATAAGACTCAGATATGCCCCAATAGTTCCCCACTGCTGCAACATTGTGGTTTCATAGAAACTCCGCAATCATTACAGACTTTTTGATTTAGACCTCTGCCTGGAGATATAACGGCGGCTGCTTTCAGACGCTCCCGTCCTTTGGACAAGAATCCTTTGGCCAGAAAGACTTAGGAATTGCTCCGTATTTTGCAATTTTGAGGCTCCAAAAGCCTTGGCTGCACGAATGCTTTTCAAGGGAGAATTCTGGCTCGAAATTGTGCGCGTTTTGCTGGCAGAATTTTCGATCTTTTCGTGGCGACAGCTGCGATTTTTTTATTTTTAATTTTTTTTTTTCGGCTCGGAGCCATCGAGCGCTGTCAGTTGGGAACCGTAGCGTCGCTCCCCGGCAACTGGTGGCTATGCAAATTATAAGGTATTGAGCTTTCCTATGATGAATTATTCAAACCATTATTTCCACACGAAGGTGTCTTTCTTAGCAAAAGAGCTGAGCCCACGCCTGCAGAACATATAGCAAGTGTATTAAAGCTTCGCAATGACGCACATAAGCTATCCAAAAGCCACCGATTGTTTAAAGAAACACTAGAGTCTGTAAAAATTCAAACTGCTCAATATTATAACTACGCCAAGCAGAATATTTGGCCACCTCAGATGCTGATATCTGATACGGTAGGCATGCACAACAACTGGTCACTAGGCACTAGGATAGATTCATGCATGCAGTATGGTGATTATTTCGCTGGTGATTCACACAGTTATACGTCTGCTTGCGTGTTGATAAAACCTTCACTTCTAATTTTTGATCCAATATGCTTTTCCATGCCTGCATAATTTTGTCAATTTTTTGTACTGCCTACTTCTGCCACTCTTTGTGGTGCATTTTCTTTTCTCTCTCAAATACTCGTTGTGCACGCCCGCTCACTGATTCTCCATGCACGAATTTCATGTTTTACATGGTCATGTTACGTTTCCGTTCACTATGAGAAGTCTTAACTTATTGATGATTTTCTGTAGTTCCTTTGTCAAGGTGAAAAGAAAATCTGTAGCAGCAAGGAAGCTACTAACGTTTTGGGTGCGTACATCAATGTATGTAGTGGCCGGGTGCTTAGAGCGCGATGCTTCTTTTTAGGTCCGAAGTTCGTTTCCCAGCCAGAAAGTGATTCGCGCGTTACTTGGGGATATAGCGTCAGCGTTTCTCAATTTAGTAATTCACTGTAAGGGCACTGACTGGATCTCCAATTTCGACACTTGGAGGGTTTCGGCTGTCATCCAGTCCTCTGTCTGTCTCGTATCTGTTGTCGACTGTTTGCTGGAAAAAATCTGTAAATTTTAAGGAGAAAAAGAATGGCAGCAAACACGCCAGCGAAATCCCGTAAGATTTCCGAGAATTGCACGTAACTTTTCCAGCACTTCCTGAAAAAAGCTTTCGGTGCAGGATGCGAACTTAGCTGCGTACGTCATGCCGTAGCGGATCCGGAGTTAACACCTGAACCGAATACACGTTATGTCGTTTTTTGAACGTCTATAGCTGTATTGCAATTATTGAAATTTGAAATAAATGCTTTTGCATACTGATGCTCTGTTCAAGTTTCATCATCTCATTAGTTTCGATGCATTATCTTATTCGTAATGTATTGGTTACTTTATTATATATATACTCACGTTAGGCATGTATCTGCTGAGGGCTGTAGTCTAAATTTAGAGAATGTGTCTATATATGGTTCGCAATGTGTTCCTTTGAAGTAAGTAGGTACCTGTTTTCTGGAGGAAAGTTTCAGAAAAACGATATTGCACAGTTAAATTGGTGTTAAATAGCATTTCTGCAACTATGCTCCTTTATTTTCATTCAATGTACGAATTTTCTCCTTCTCTATCACTAGTGAGAATTGTAGACCACCTGATTCGTAAAGACAATATATTTTCAAAAGAAACGAATGAAATTGCGAACAAGGTGCCACTTTGCATACTAAATAATATGACAAGTTATAAGGAGCTGCCATCTGGTACCTACTAAGTGCAGTAAGCGTAGTAGAGTCCTTTCCTGAAGGAGAAAATATGGAAATTCTCCAGTAAACCAAAATACGGTGCTTTCCGTGAAACAATTGTGGAGTTCCTACGTTCAAATTACGGATTTTTATTTTTTACATTGTAACTGCGCAGTCCACTGAGGAGCTAGCGGGTATTTACCTGCAGCACGAACGTTTACCGGCGGCGGCTCCTAGTTAAGGTGTGTCGTCCCAGCACTGCAGGGTAGGTAGCGCACAGCTGACCTGCAAATAGACCCACTGTCCCCTTCTACGTATAGCAGCAGACCCACAACTGACCTGCAGGGTGCATGCAATGTCATGACATTGTCCCTGCAATAAAAATACCTCGCGTTTCAAAAGTTTTCCCCCTCGGGCTTTGAATCTATCGCTGGTGCCTTGCTCCCTGCGCCGGTTTGGCCATTTTCAGTGTTTCCTCTCTGTGCACTTTTGTGTTCTGGAGACCTTTTCTCTCTGTTGAGTATTTACTTCCCTGGCGCCTTCCGACTGTATTGTTTTCTCTCTTACAGAGCTTTGATCGAGTGTTTGTCACAAGTGTGCGTTTTATTCACCATCTATGTCTTTTGTTTGTATACTTTCTGTGTTTTAACCCTTACTTCACCACATTCTTCATTCTTTGATATATTTTCATTACATTTATTTTGCACTTTAAGTTGTTTGCTACGGCAGAGTGGATAGATAGCTGCGCGTAATGACCTTGAAGTCTTTAGTTCGCTCCCTTGATAGCAGGTGAGTCGTTGGTGCTCGGGGTTGCAACGTCGTCGTTTTCCGATAATCAAAAGTCCGCTGCGAGGGTAATGACTTAACTGGCAATGGAAGCAGTCGGGAAGAGGGGTAGAGGGCAGAGGTCGCTGTTGCCATAATGAGCACAATGAGCCATACGTTATTTGACGCCGTTGCTCGAAAAGCCAGTGGTTGACTGCGGCCGTTCACTCCGCTGGGGCCTAGCGGACATTAATCTGCAGCTCAACACATGTGTGCTCCAGCTGGGGTGTGTGTGTTTGTGTGTGTGGTCACGTTGACTGTACCTTTTCCCTGATGCTCAGCTGTGCATTAGCACCCAACCGGTTTGCACTGCCTACCACTCCCATAAGTTAGTTAGGTTCGCCCATCCTATATTATGGGGTTCGGCAACCCTAGGGGGCTCGTGTAGGTTACCTCAGCCATTAGCAAAGCCTTCGGGACGTCTGTCTTTCGTGCCCACTTTGCTTCCTTCCCGATTTCATACCCCTACTTGCCCATGCTTTATTCTGTTCTTCCTCTTTTTTTCCAACTTGCTGTTCCCATGTGCGTTGATGCTGTGTGGGAACACCATCATGCATGGGTTCCCCGTGTCTATCGACATACTATACGTCCCTTGCTCTTTCCTCTGTGACATCGTTCTGCTCGGAAACGGAGGCTTAAACTTTGTGACTATAACTAACTACCTACCATTCTACTCCCGCGCGTTTTTGCAGCCCGTTGTGGAAAAGCGAAAGTGAGGCTGTGCAGGCGACAGCGTGGGGTTCTGCTTCCTTTTCCGTATACCCCGCATGCAATGTTTGTTCTGGAGGAGGGGCTCAGTGCCTATCAGACTGTTACATTGCGTGATTTTTTGCTTTTCTGTTGGATTTGGGCTTCTGATTGTATCCTAGTTCTTCTCTACGTTTGTTTGAATTTAATTTTTTTCTGCAGTAATTGATTTAAACTTTTTCAAATGCTTTGCCCGTGCGTTTCTTTTGAGTTTTCAGAGTTATGCGCTGGTCTTCACAACGGAGCTTTTATTAATCTCCTGCGTCAAACTCGCGGGTTCTTGCATTTTTCCGTTGACTGATTCTCTCTCTCTTTCTCTCCCTGCTCCTGTTCTGTTGAAAAGGTTTTCTTCTGCACTGGTACGTTTTACTTTGCCACCCTTTTCTCCGCGTACCTCTCGTGTGTGCTTTTATCGAAATTCGCTTTAATTCATTTGCCGACCGCTTTACTGCACTCTACCCCTTGCATCTCTTTGGCTTCTGTAGGTTTGTTGTGTGTTTGTGCATTGTTTGATTGTTTGCAGCACAGTATGCTTTGGTTGGTGTGGATGTTCACTAAATGCTCTTCGTTTAAAGATATTTTCTATGATTTCTAGTAGACTATTGGTTGCATTATCCGTAGATTTATTCACCACTGAGCTGGAACAGTTTGTTAATGAAATGTGCGGTGCACCGTCCGTAGAGTGCGCCGAACATCGCTTCTCTGTTTGACTTAATCCATTATAACGATCGGACGTTGGACCGCATGTGTGCTCGCTGTATCATTCCACCGCTTGTATCGGCGCAGCTGTGGTGTGGTAATGATATGGATATGCCGGTGCATGATAATGGCCGTAATGGACTTGCCTATTTCTTCTAGGGTACCATAGTTATTTACTGATAGCGTCCCTGATTTGGCCTGTTGGAGTTTACCCTTTGTCGTCCAAACGGACGGTTCGTCCTAATTGAAGTTGTACTCTTCCCTCATACTGAGAACAGATTGCTTGCAATAGCCAGCAAGTTCGTATTATTATTTTAAATGAACGCATTGCATATTTGATTAGGTACCTACTTGAACCAGCCCGTTCGTGCTCTGTGTGTATAACAGTTTGTATTAATTATGAACGGTAGCTACCGGGTCGTTTGGTGCTCTAGTTGAATCGCGTCTTCGGCTCTGAATATTCCTCTCATGCAAAGTTCTGCAGAAAATATTTCTTATTTGTCATGGTAACTCAGCTAAAAAAGTATAAAATTTGCGTATAAAGACTTATAGACATGCTACTAGAGATGTTAGTATTTTCAGGAGAAAAGGAAGGTCTTTTTTTTTGCACTAGATTTCTATAAAGTTATTTGAGGTATAAGCAGCTTAACCCATTAATTGCGAATGACGGAAATCTTCGTTCCCGAAACGTTATAAGAGATGCGCATGCCGCAGTTAATGGGTTAAGGGTTAATTCATATTGGTGCGAAGCAACGCACTCAGTAAAAGTATTGCTAGCTTCCAATGCTATGTACATGGGAATACATTCAATAGCGGTAACAGTAAGTAGCCTTGTATTCTGTTGATACCCATCATTTACGAAAGGGATGATCGATAATGCTCTTTGGAAGAAAAAACCGACCGGGGCCCCGGCAAACCCCGACCTTTTTCAGCCCCCCGGCCCCGGTTGATCGAAAATTGCTTACTCCGGCGCCGACCCCGCCCCCGTCCCCGTTTTCCGATACCACTTCCGGCTTTGGCTTTTCAAACTGTGAAAAACGAGGGTTTGGCCGGAGCTTTTTTGGGGTGAAAGAAACACTTAACAAGCAATAAAACATGTTTTCTGGGGGAAGCTAATTTTTTGTGTAAGCTGATTCATTATTAGTTACGATTGATCAATACCATATCAATCTAGCTACTGTCTTAACTACTGCCAGTGCAAGAAACCCCCGGCCCTGACTAATTGGTTGGTTGATCGCCCCGGTGCCCTCAGAGGTATATTCTGGCGGGCCCTTTCCCTGCTACATTATGTTTGGGTCTTTCACACGCATGGGTCCCAAGTGCCTTCTCTACAGGGGATGTAGCAGTTGGCTGCAGATCCTGCTGAAAAGATTAGTTTTGTAAAGTTAGAAAGTTTCTTTTTACATTCCCTTCTCTTTCGCGAGGTGGGTTGTGGGAAGCTACCCATCCCATGTGACTCCTATCTGCTGCCGTGTAGAGGGCCTCGGAAGGGACCCCCCGCATGAGTGTTCGCTTTCTTGTCTTCTTTTTCGTTTTTCGTCTTCTTCCCTGCGCCGCACAGCTGAGCGATTTCGTTCGGCCGAGCCGTGTGGAGTTGAAGATGCTCGCGCCTTATTTCCTAACAGACATGGTGCACCTGGCCAAGATTGATCTAATAGAACCCATCTGAATTTGACTCAACTTCTAAACTATACGGTATCATACTAAATTGGATTCCTGTTAGCCTATATAGTAGTCATCGTATCTATTACGGCGCGAAAACTCGCAATATAATAATTTGTCGCCTGGGCCTCGATTGTAGACTTTTTTCTTTCCTTGAGTATGTTAATTGGGTCAAATTGAGACATATTACATGAATAAATAGTCTTGAATTGACCCAATTAACATACTAAAAGCAAGAAAAAAAAACGTGTGTGAAGTAAAGTAAAATAATACGCTTCATTTTTGGTCACCCTGACTCCAAGCCCCGGCCCCTGCCCCGGCTACTTGGTCGTCAACCCCGGCCCCGGCTACTTGATTTTTGGTCGCCCCGGTCCCGGCTGCTTGATTTTTGATCGGCCCGGTCCCAGCCGCGGCTACTTGATTTTTGGTCGCCCCGGTCCCGGCTAATTGATTTCTGGTCTCCCCGGCCCCGGTTTTTCCGAAATCGTCACCTTGGTCGGTCTTTCTTTGGAGGTAATTTGAACATCAGTAGTGTCAATGTCAAGTGTTGTGCTCTCGAGAAATCCTCTTGAACAGAGATAGGGTTTATGCTGTGTGGCGTTCTCCATAGTGACAAGGTCGAGGCATTCGGAACACCAACCTTTCCGTACGTAATCTAGCACTGAGCTCATCACTTCCACCCGCCCGTCCGCTGCAATTTCCGGTTTTTTGGACTCGCGCTTTAATGGCCTGAGTGGGGAAGCAATTTTTCGACTGCATACGCGCCGTGATGAAAGTTTGGCTCTATCATTCGTTTGATTGCAGCGCTTTTGAGTTGCCATGCGAGATGTTTGTACCGTCTGTCCGATGGCCTCTCTTGTAATGCGAAGTCTGTATTTGCTCTCCTGTTTGGTTCTGTCGGCATCAGTGGTAACGGTGCTAATTTGACACTTGTGCTCAGTTCGTGTTGCGCGCTTCATGCAGATTACCTACCTACACCTTTGTCGTTTTCTCCGATTCATCACGTTAGGTGTTTACCATTAGGGTTTAGAACGCCTTTTATTGACGCCAGCGTGCTATTCTTCTCCCTTTCCACTCTTAACTTTGTTCTTTCTTCCTCTTCTTTTACTTAATTTTTTCCTTGTGTTTCGGCATCTCCAGTGCTTGCGCTTTCCACTTTGACGAAGGCTGCTTAGGGATGCGGAGAAACTTATGTTTCAAGTCCTTGTGGAAACTCACAGCCCGCGGTAGCGCTCTGACTTGCACTGAGCCCCTGAACAGACATTGTCGCCTAGACTTGTTCGGACACACACCACACTTTCGCCAATACAGCCTTCATTTTTTTGTTTTATTTACAGCGGGCGGGAATGACCGCATCGTGCACTCTACCGTCAACAATGACGGCGAAGAAATTGCATTCATTGCTTTTTATTGCCCATGCCCGTGGTCATGTTGCTTCTGCAATAGCGGCTATACGGCGCACCCGCCCACGCTATCTTCAGCTTCCAGATGCCAGAATAGATGAGTACCGCCATATGCTCTTTGACAGAGAAGCACAATCAGTTTTATCGTGCTGACTGTACATACGTCTTGTGAAAATTATTGTTAACCATGAAATTGGCCGGCGATGGTCAGACTTGTCATGTACCTGGCTAAGTACAGTCAGTGCCAGTAGCTACTCAAATTGTAACAGATAATCACAGCTAAAAACCAAACTTTTTACAAAAAGGTGAAATGAAAGTCTCTATCATGGTGTTAGATTATTAAAACACTCTATTTAATAATGGTCAGTTTGTACTGTACCGTCCAAAACTAAGGGACAAATTTTCAAAACGGCATAACTTTTTTCTAATCATGCCAGGTACTTCTTTTTCTGCACACAATTAGCCAGTAAGCTGTTGATTATTGTGTTAAAATTTGAGCCATGTATGTTGGATGATGAAAAAGTTATGAATGAGAAGCTTTTCTCATGAAATTTATAACGTCCAGAACTAACGGACAAACAAGAAAAAGATGCATTTAATTCAATATTTTGCTAGAAATATTTAGCAAAATGGTGGTGAAAAATCAATATTTGATAAATAGTCCCTTGCTTTCGATTACAGCTGCACATCGTCGACTACATGACCGAATGAGACTCTGACAATCTTCAACAGTAATTTTCGCCCATTGCTCTTGAAGTTTCATCCAAAGATCTTCCGTATGATAAGGTTTCTTGCCATAACTTTCACCCTTAGTGTTTCTCGATTGGATTTAGGTCAGGACTGTGTTGTAGCCAATCCATAACTTTGAGATCTTGCTGCTCAAGGTATCTCATAACTGTCTTTGCCTTGTGGCAGGGGCATTGTTTTGCATGAAGATAGGGCTGGGAACACCTGAGTTTACAATATTACTCTCGACAATACCTTCCAACAGATTTTTATACACCTGAGCATTCACACGGGTTTGCAAACGAACGAGAGGCGATGTCCCTTGACTACAGAACATACCTAAAACCATCTCGCTTCCGCCGCCTAACTTCACTGTCTTCTTAGTAGGTACTCTTTTCACTTAATTTCTTACCTTTACGTCTTCTAACAAAGTTTTTAACGTCATTACCAAACAATTTCAACTTGCTTTCATCACTGAAAAACACTGGCCCAATTTTCATGGGACCAATTAACATACTTGTTTGCAAACTCTGATCTCTTTTTCTTGTTCTTGGCACTCAAAAGCGGTTTCTTCTGTGGGCGTCTTGCAAATAACCCTATTTCTTGAAGGCGCCGAGAAACGGTCTGACGTGAACCGTTCATACATTTTGTGTCATTGATTTCCCTACTTATCGCGGCTGAGGACTTGAAACTATGCTTCAATGACGTACGCTGGATGACTCTGTCCTCTCTAACTGACTTTTTACGGGACCTGCCGGTTTTTTTTAGGGGCACCAATGGAGCCCGTTTCATCGTACGACTTCACTATTCCGCCCATAACACTTTCCGAATGGTTTACCTTCTCAGAAATTTCTCTAATAGTGAAATTATTCTTGTGCAACTTGATGATATCCTGTCGCAGGATATAATAAACTTTCTGACGTGGTGCCAGCATGTAACGAACAGCAATGTTTACAAATGGCAGTGTCAAACTTTGTCTCGATGTAAATAAAGAAATACGGACTGAATAACAAATTATCTGAATATTTTTTTTTTATCCCTTAGTTTTGGACGTTATATATTTCAAGAGAAAAGCTCTTCGTCATAACTTTTTTATCCTTCATACATGTCTCAAATTTTAATACAGTAATCAACATCTTACTGGCTAATAGTGTGCGAAAGAAGAAGTACCTTGCATGGTTAGAATAAAGTTATACCATTTTGAAAATTTGTCCCTTAGTTTTGGATGGTAGGTACTGTATGGTTATTTATTTTCCGGCTGATTTCGTGTCCCCTCTCCTGCATGAGTGACTAGGCAGAAAATCGACCGTCAAATTAACAAGACAAGTTGATGAAGTGAGCACACTGTAGAATCCATCGTCCGTTCGATGCGGTCTCTGTCAGGAGTCTGACTGCAACGTCCTTCAACACTGATAAGGTGCCGATGCAAATTTATCGCCGTCATATTTGACGGCGGATAAAACTTACAATAACTAAATTTCTCACAGAAACTTCAACCCTCTGCGTAGCATAACCTGGCGCGACAATAGCATGTGTGTCACTCTGCGCTGGATTCGACAAAGCCCGCACTCATCCTATACTGTCACCAATGCAGCCGTGGCTTGCGCTTCGCCCGCTTCTCTGGCCGCTGATGTGCTACAGCTTAACTCTTGACGTTCTGCATGGTTTTGATTTGCTTGCTTTGAGCCGCTGACCACTATCTTACTACAAAGCGAAAAATGTCTTTAATACTGCATTTATAGTTAAATTTTAAAAGGTGAATCTAATCAAACTCCCGTTTAGATTTCCTGGTAGATACAAACTTACTATTCTTGAGATTTCTCCTGTGTGTAGGGAGGATTATACTGTTGTCAAATACCTACCTCCGGTATTTTTCTCTGGCGATAATTATGCCACAAAAAAGTATATATAAATTATCCTTTGCTCCCTGAAACGCCCACTTTATTCGCTGCGGAACTTATTCATTACGGACGCTGAATATTTTTTACTATATACGGTACTTAGTTGCGCGCTTCCATCGCCATCAGGCTCAGTCTCGGATCAAAGGCTTTTGCGAGAGGCACACTTTTTCACTGTGCCAGTTTGGGCCTCCTTGATGGCTGTACTTTATTTTATGCTTTATGTAATTTTATACCAAGGGTTGAATCGGGTCTGGTACTGTTGGTTTTGTGGATAGTACGCTGGAAATTCCTAGCTGCTGTACTTCTAATTTTGATCATCTAATTCTTTGAATGTGTAGTTTTTATTATTTTCAATTAATGACGCGCACACGTTCGGTGTGCCCCAGGAAGCAAAGAGTGTCACGGGAGGGCTCAATGGGACTAAAATAAAACTTAACCGTGGCCGCATGTTGACGACTGACGTNTACTTCTAATTTTGATCATCTAGTTCTTTGAATGTGTAGTTTTTATTATTTTCAATTAATGACGCGCACACGTTCGGTGTGCCCCAGGAAGCAAAGAGTGTCACGGGAGGGCTCAATGGGACTAAAATAAAACTTAACCGTGGTCGCATGTTGACGACTGACGTCACAGCGACGACGAGTTGAAGTGTTTGAGGGTCGGACCTCAGGCTTTCGTAGGCTAAGCTTTTAATCCTAACGAAAAATTGAAGCAGTGTTATATTCTCTTAGCTAAAAAAAATCATTGGAACAGTTATTGCTCAAACGTTCCTGTCTTGACAACCATTTTATCGTGTTTAGTGTATAGGTGCAGCTCAAGTAGCTGGTCAGTCAGGAGCGAGAGATTGAATGAAGTCGAAAAATACGGTGATATGTTCAAGTGTGTTTTGTGAAGAGCTGGTGGATTGAATATGAAATGGAAATAAAGCTTCACTTAAAAGAAGTTATACCAGCACGCTAGACCGGCCCAGATTTTACCTGTTGTGCTGTGAAAGCTTCCACCAGTTTCCACCTCCATTGCAATTCTTTATCGATTGTTTATTGTTCAATTAGTATATGTTCTCATTTATTTGTGTACGTGAACGATGAAATTTGCAATTGATGACAATTTTTCTTGCGAAATGAATTGAATAAAAACTCACAGGCTGCTTAGCCATACCGTTGGTCGATGTGACGTCATTAATGACGTCACTTTTCGATGCTGGTTTCTCGTGAGTCCTCCTGTTACGCTCTTTGTTTCCTGATGTACCCTGTCGAAGTGCACAGGTTCATTATATAACTCACCGCGATTTAGTACTTTTTTCATTTTCTTTGTCAACCTCACGATTCTGTCTAGAACTTGCAAAAACGTGACATATTTCCATTTTGTTACGTCGACAGTTGAGGGTATTGATCGATTATCAATTTACTATGGGAGGTTTCACCACTTTTCTGTCTTGTTCGAATTTGTGATTTTTCTATAGTTATTTACCTGCTGTGCTAAATTTGCACTCTTTTTTTTACTTTCCCGGAGTTCTTTCATGTCTTTTGAAGTTTATTAGTACGGTGTATTCACTAGCTATTAATACGAATAGTGAACCGCATAGGTTACCGGAATCTTAGCTAGGCCTTCAGGACGTCTTTCCGTCGTGCCCACTTTGCTTCTTCCCGTTTTCTTTGTCGTAGGGATGATGCTGTCGTCTGTTTTTCCTGTTCTTTCTAGACTTTTTGTTGTTATGCGCGTTGGTCGTGTTTGACAACACCCTGGTGCATGTCTTCCTCGAATCTCTGGGCGTATTGCGCGCCCCTTTCCCTCCTTAAACTAGGAATACACAAGTAATGCTGTTGACGCGAATATGTGATACATTTTTATACTGAATCTGCCGAGAACATTCACATCATCTCTCGCGTCGACCGAATATATATTGCCTGCTTTGTGACATCGCTGCTGCCTCGCAAGGGTCCCCATGTTTGTATTATCATTTGAATGGCAACGCCGAGTTTTTTTTTGTTTTTTTTTAGTGCCTGCGACCTCAGTAGCTCCGGTGCAGTTCATGCTGCGTCAGCGTTCAGCGCACACTGCCGCTACTCGCGAGTGACTGCAGTCATGCCGAGTAACTTAATTTGATTAGCGCCAAGTTTGGGGGTGTCATGTTCGTCCCGTAACAGAATCTTTGGCCGCCGCAGGAGCTATTCTACGTCTTAACTCATGGGGCGTCCAAGACTTGTGTTTAGGTTGCGTCCGTATTTTGTTATAAATTTTGAAATAGTAGCTGTAATTTATCAGAGAAGCTCGAAAAAATGTGCCTAGAAATGCTGCATTGTGATATTCGTCCATATCGCGGCCGGGGCATAAGCCATAGAGTACCGTTTGCTTATGTTACCTAGTTACGTTCTCTCGTGGGAAGGCCTTCTTGAGCACCTCTAAGGATGAGCAATAGCTAGGTTACGTTAGGCGTCCGTCCACTTGGCTTTCATGTTTTTGGTCTTGTTGTCAGTGTTTCTTTTCTACTTCCTCTTCTTTCCCAGTTGCTGTTGCCGTGAGCAGTGGTACTCTTTGCATCGTTGGTTTTCTTACTTTGCCTTGCTTTATGTCCCTTCTTATCTCCCGAAACTCTGCGTGTAACTAGAGAGGCTTGTATACTAGTCAGTTAACTCAAGTTTCCTCAAGTATTGTTTTCTGTGTGTGCGCTGTGTTTAAGTACGCTTAGATGGAGTCCATAAATTGCGATGGAATAGCGTCAGTTTAATTCGGTAAGCCTATTTTTAACAAGGCTGTACTATCTGTCACAACACAAGCTTTTTCTCCGTCAGAATGCAACTCTACTTGGTTTTATATATCACTGCGAGAGTTATTAAGAACGGCGGTTCTCTGTATTTTAGCGCCTAAATGTGCCCAAAATATCAAGAGCCTAAAACATCCTTTCGTTTAAAATTGCTATAGTCCGAGAGAACTGCTGCGATTTGTCGAATGTGTTCCGTGTGAACTCCGTCTCCAAAGGACGTCAAGTTTTATGGCTTTCAGTGAGAGCGGCCAAGTGTGTGCGGTACTTTTTAGAAACGCAAGGGAGATGGGCCAAAGCCAATGAAAAGGGTGAAGTTAATCAACGATGTAAAACTAAACTGACGCAGAACATCGCCGCCCAGTTGGGAAGAGTTCCTTCGTCTTGAAACCTACAAGCTGTTAGAAATATTGCGAATTGGGCTCCTTGCCCATTTCAGATACTCTTTGCTCATTTCAGATACTCCTTGCTCATTTCAGATACTCCTTGCTCGAGAGTATCTGAACCAGAAAAAGCCCAGCAGCTTCCTTTAAGACGTATTTTCGAAAGAGAGCTCGTCTTGGGAAGCTTCGGATCGGTGGATCATTTTTAGTAGTTTTACAGGTGGAGCGCATTTTTAGAAAGAAAATTCGTATTGGACAAGGCGTTAGGGGACCGGGCCCGACTGTGTCGAGGATCAGGCCCTTCGCACGTTGCAGAGTAGTCTCGTCCGAGGTCGTGGCCCTACCCCCAGTCCTCAAATATACTTCGCTTGAAACTAAATTTTGTATGAAATAGTGGTACCGCATCACCTGCTGTGCGGACATGTCTATAACGCCTAAATTTATAGATCCGAACCGCTCTATTGGCATCCATGTGTGCCTTTTGAAACTAATAAACAAAAAATTCAATAAGTCATCTGCTAAAAACCTGCTGGTATCCTTAATTAAAAAACGTAACTGCCGAATAAATTCACTCAGTCTTGGAAGCAGCAGCGACCATACAATACAAGAATTACATGAGAACAGATAGGCAAAAAAAGCCCTGTAGCAGACGTGTACAACCTGGTGAAAATAGGGTCAACCCCCCCCCCCTCTCAAAGACTACCTTTGAAGCAAAGCTATAAGGACAAGAATTAGAGGTTATATTTGGCCCGTAGGTATGGGGTTAACTCTTGACAGCTTGAAAGGTTGAGTTTCATGTAACGTTGTTCTTACGAAACCTGATATTTCAGTGTTGATGGTGAACCTCTAAGTCTTCCTTTGTGTAGCAGATTTGTAACTTTCCGAGTACTATTACACTTAGCAAAAAGACGAGACTACACGATGAGTTGAAGGGTTAATTAACTTAAAGCTATGTTATTTAGGTTGTGCTGTTGCGCTACAATAGTTCTTTCTCTTATTATGTGGATTTACGAGAGAGAGAGAGAGCGCCCTTGCACAGCGTGAGTNTTCCGAGTACTATTACACGTAGCAAAAAGACGAGACTACACGATGAGTTGAAGGGTTAATTAACTTAAAGCTATGTTATTTAGGTTGTGCTGTTGCGCTACAATAGTTCTTTCTCTTATTATGTGGATTTACGAGAGAGAGAGCCCTTGCACAGCGTGAGTAAGATAGGACTAACCCTTTATGTCCTAGCGTGGTCAATGTGCAATTCTAATTGTGGCATTCCTAGGAGAAAGTCAGATAATATTCATGAGAGAAAAGGGTTGAGCTTCGGCCTTCAAATGCATTGGCAGGCATGTGATCTACTGAGTCAGCATTGTCTGCCGCAACCTTGACACGAGCTTAGCCAGGAGCTTTACATTCTTCTGCTGAGCGCTCCTGCGATAAGGCTCCACCATCGATTTTTATTCCTGTCAGGAAATGCCGACTTTTTGTGGGGACGTCCATGTTCTTCGATTCTTGCATCGGCCAAGAATCCTTGATTTGGGGTTTTTGTGTTGAATGTACAAATGCGTGTACTTTGTTTTTCTTTTGCTGAGATGTCGTCGAGTCTATTCTCTATCTTTCCATTTGTTTTTGTCATGACTCGTCGATCGATTTATGTCTTTTTTTTTTAGTCTAGCTCCGCTGCCCGTTATTTATTTTCAATGTGTTGAATTTTATAACGCGCGTTTTCATTCATCTCATGCACCGGAGTTTTCTATCGAGATAATTATATTTTGGTCTTCAGAGCAATTCTGTGGTGTATTAGCAATTTGCTCTAGAAATGTCGCCGATCTTGTCCGGCAATATCGTTGTATTAAATGATTAAACTCTCAAGCCCCGTAAATTTATATTCGTTTTTTATTATATTTAATCATGCTAGACATCAGCCATTCCTTAGTTATAATGTACGTATAATTTTACAGTTGTCTGAGCACGAAAAGTTTAATGTTCACTCGGGAAGATATAGTTTCTCGATTCAAATTAGATGAAGTTCTTGCCGTAATCCCGAAATGGCGCTCGGAAACATGGAGCTCGCAGGCCTCTGCAGAGAATGCGATGCCATTTTGAGCGGCGCCTGCTCGTGTTCGAAGTTTCCTCCAACTCATCTAGGAAGTCCCAGAAACTAATTGTAAGCGGCTGTTTATATGCGTCTAGTTATTGGATCGGCGAGTGGGTCTTGCGCCCTGGCAAAAGAAAAGGCTTAACCTATAGTCGTCTTGAGGCAGTATAGGCCTTGTGTTTCTGGATATTTGTCAGTTGTATTCGTTTGCGCAGTACTCGGGAAACGCTAGGCTAGATTTTGTAGTGGTCCTGCATCTTCAGCTGCTTCTGTGCCAGTTTTATTTCTTCAATTTTTGGGGTCTTGTCTTTCATAAAATGAAATATTTTTCTGGCGTTTGGAGACACTAAGTTACTTTTTGGACATAAGAGATTTGGGTCCTTATATGCGCCTCGTACTTGTAGTATTTTTAGATGGACCACGCCATTTACAGCTGTTACTTATATTAAGATTTATTTTGTTCTAGTTTAACGCTAGCTAGGTGGGATTTTGGGCCGAGTAGTTTACGAGCTTTGACTGAAATTTGTAGCGCATTGTTTGTAGGTTCCTGAACGAGGCACACGAGTTTATGGGTCATTGTGCATATTATTTATATGGGTTTTACCTTTTCTTTACATGGTACTTGCTCCTTATTTCTGTGTTTGAATCACCGAGTATTGTGTGGGTATTGGTAGGCTTTACCTTTAGCAGTTTAATAATATGAATAGTTATATTTTTAAAGCTTAGAACTCATATCGCAAAATTACTCACTCAGGTATCTCTCTATGCAGAAATGTGGCAAGGATGCAGGACTTTGACCTCCCGACGCTATCGAAACTTTTTTTCTGATTACAGCGTTCATTTATATCTGCCACAGCCAGAGAGCATCGTGCTATACACTCCTGTCGTATTTATTGGCAGACTGAACGACTCTTCTTAAATAGATGTAGGAAGTCCCCTGCAACTGACTAACTTCATCGCTATCTAATGGGACTAGAACTTTAGATGTGATCGCATTTGTTTCACAGGAGTTATAGACCTGCTAATATATACCGTACTGTGACTGTAAATCGAACGCTGCTTAGTGTCCTGCTGTTTGTAGGAGTTGCCTTCCTATACCCAGGTTCGTCGTGCGTGGTGTTATCGAAATTAATATTCTGATATTATATTTGTATAATATGTAGGTTGCTAGAGCTAGTTATCGCTATGGGAAAGAAATGGAGTGGATTGGTATTACGAGGTTTTTTGTAACGCGAAGTAAAGGTAATGCTTACTGACTGGAGACCGTTAATTCTACCGAGAATAGAGTACTTTTCCCCATTTTGGATACAGAGTACGCGAAAAAAGCTAGAGCAACTTGAAGCTTTTCAAAGATCGCTCACTGCCAAAATTGGAGGCATGCAAGAGTACGACTCCCACAAACGACTTGGCCGTCTACTGTTGTATTCTATACCATGCTTTGAACGCATCGCAATCATATATCTTTGGAAAATTCTGGAATGTACTGTGAACGTAAATGAACGGATTGTCGCCAGACGCTCAGAATAAACTGGAAGGACTTGTGAAGTACGTATTCCAAGCAGAAATGGTAACGGAGTCGCGGCGACAAAATATTCTAATAGCTTCACTGTACTGGAAACAGGATTATTGAACAAAATTCCGTGGCTTATTCGAAACGCCCAAGATATGAAAGTTGCTAGTTGGATTCTCATTTAAAAAGAGTGCCAGATAGACCAGCAGTCAGCGGTTACGTGCACTGCTGAGATGATTCGCTGCTGGCTCTCCGTTTGGTCACGAGCTGCGACCCAACGGAAGAACCCATCATCGTGATTCCACACACGTACGTGAGGTGATGTGTACAACGTGTCACCTGAACTTCGTCCGAAGACACACAAGGTATTATAGTGGGATTTTGAATGCTTCAGTGATGTTACTTGTGATGTTACACGCTTTGAGTGCCTATATCATGAACTTTGAAAGGTACTTGGAGAGCTCCGCATACCTTTAAGTACGAAAAATTGAAACTGGTCCTGAAACCAGTATTATTTTTTATCATCACTAATATTTGGTTATTTATGCTTCTTGGTATTAATAACAGTTGTTGTAATTTTCTTGAAGATCCGTCCGTAACTTTTTGTGTTGTGTTCTGACAAACATGAGAACAGCCAAAGAGGCACACAAACAAAGGAGCTGACAGATCATCACAAAAATTTGCTCAGTTACAGGCAGACAAAAAAACAGACAGTTGAACTGATCTTCACCAGAAATTAATCTCTTCCATCTATAGGTAGGTACCTAAAATTTCCAATAAACTTCGCCAAGATCTGTCCATAACTGTATTGTGGTAACTAGCAAACAGACTGACAAACGAACAAATAGACATACTCCGACAAAAACATAACCTCCTTGGCAGAGGTAGCTAATTATTGCGAAGCCAGCTAAAAAAAATATATACAGTTTATTAAGATTTGATGGCGCGTCCACTGGCCATCTCTAATCCGCGGGTCCTAGAGCGAAGGGGAAATTCGTGCAAGAAAGAACACGGACCACAAATTGGCCTGCTCAAACTCATTGCATAGAAGGTACATTCTATTTCCACAATTTCCAGTTGCTAAAGGTGCGGGGCATTAAACCCTGTGCATTGAGCTCCTGCTCCAGGCGGTTTATCAAACCGGGTGACACTAACTTCTAAAACTTTGCTTAAGCTTCTTACAACGCAACATTGCGAGGGGCGCTTTTGGAAAGGCGCGATGACATTCTGACAATGCACAGCAATGTGCTTGACCTAAAGAAATCTTGAGAACCAGCGATTCCCAAGTGGTTAGGTATTAGGTACTAAGGAAAGCGATTTTCAGTATACGTTAACTTTGCGTATTATCACTTTCTGTCGTCCAACTATTTGCCCTTGCGTACCACAACTGCTGCGCTCTTGTTGCTGTTGCTACTCTTGCTGTTGCTCCATCGATTGCGGCCAGTTGAAATCCGTCCTTTCTGTATTTTATGTCCAGAGAACATCGACCGCCCGCCCGCCCGCCGCCAGTGTCTCTCGTGCCAGCCAGACCCAACCAAGTATTGCCCCTTCTTGCTCCGCTAAACTTGTGCTGGGGCAGTTTTGTTCTGCGTCTTCCTGCATTCTTTAGAGACTTAGCTACCATGGGTCATCGTGTGTCTTGAAGTTAGTGGTCGTTTTTCATGCCGTGTCGTAGTTCCTGAGTTGGTTGTCGATCTCCCATTGTGCGTCTCCTACTTTTCGCTCTGGGGTGGTTTTGTGCATCTACATGTGTTCTTTTGCTCTTGCGGTAAGGTTGTCTTCCTTGTTTTGCTATTGTCTCATCATGAATTGCTTCGTGTGTTGTTTTTTTTTTGTCTTTGGGTACAGTTCTTCTTGCTCTGGTATATTGTCGATGAATTGTTTTGTGGGGACACCCTGTGTGCATCGAGGAATTTAAGTAGTATTGAAGTATTGGGGCCTTGGGTATTGCTCTGTTTGCTTTGTTGAGGTATTTTTTATCTTTCTTTTTCTTGTTTTTTTTTTGCGGAGGGATGGATCCGCGATAGTGGCTTTAAAACGATTGGTCGTACCACATACTTTATTATCGTTGAACGATGTTGATAACTCTCTGCCGGTGCATCTTCTTTTTATTTGCCGAGAGGTTGATTTACGCTCTTCCCTGCAATACATGCGAGTCCGATATATATAGTCTTTCTTTTTCGGCATTAGACTTTACACTTGACGCTGAGAATTATTTTATAAGTTTGGTGCGAAAAAATTTGTGTTGCTGAAGTCCACTGCACGAGTGCAGCATACCTGACAAAGTGCGCAGTTAAAGTTAATCATATCAGTTGTGGCGTGAAGAGTTGGCACGTTGAAAGATCTGTTCAAGATTGGGTGTCGAAGTACCTAGATTAGATCTAAGTGCTTAAATAAGTAATTGAAAGGTACCTAATGGATATGTATTGACTCCACACATTAGTTCTTAATATATTAAGTACAGCAGGTGCACGCATACGGTAATACGAGGTATCTAGAAGGAAGTTCAGATTGATGGAAAATGGACAAGATATGTCGGGTTATATCTATACCTACAAAGGACATCAGTTTACGTAATCCATCGCTGCAGTTGGCCTTTTCATGCTGCAAGCAAGCATAAGTTTTTGGCAGAAATATTATTTGTGCCGTTCACAAACATGGTTGGTAGGCACTAATTAATGAACTTAATATCAGATTTGACGCCCACCATTTTCATTTGAAAAACAAAAAATCAACGTCTAGTCTAAGATACTTTTCTCTTTGTTTGGATTTGAGGTATTTATCTTTCCACTTAAATTGCCAATTTTGGACTTTGTATCACCGGAAAAAACTTCTTCTCACGAAGCCACTTTTTCTTAAAGCTAGAAGCGCGGCACGAGTTTTACTTAAAGTTACCCATGGAAGTTTTTGTCTGTGTTGAGTATTATAGCTGCTGGTTGCTAGCCCGAATGCTGCTTCTCCTTATTCTCTAGTATCATAGCACAGAAATTGTTCTGTGTGCGTCTATGCGGTCTTGTGGGGCTGACATTGCGTGATTGTGGCCCCTGAAATTGGCCGTCGTGTTCCTGTCTTTAGCTTTATGTGCTTGTGGCTCTCTATTCATGCCAT
>LQNS02278091.1:51885450-51904605 GCA_001587735.2 Parhyale hawaiensis | reverse complement strand
TTGTTCTGTGTGCGTCTATGCGGTCTTGTGGGGCTGACATTGCGTGATTGTGGCCCCTGAAATTGGCCGTCGTGTTCCTGTCTTTAGCTTTATGTGCTTGTGGCTCTCTATTCATGCCATGCTTTTGCCCGTGTTATTGCGCATCGCAGTCAGCCTTTGCTCTCAATGGTTAGGTAGTATCTTCCGAAGATGGCCGATGGCAGTTTTCACGTATCTCGTAACAGACAGCGACTCAATGGTAGGTACTTTTCGTATAGGAAAGATAGGGTATTTAGGAGATGGTCGTTGGCGCTTTCCTCATAGTACCCACTTCAACGCATGTAAGTAGTGCCTTACGGTAGGTTATGGGTACCTTGAAGATGAGCTTTTCATGTTCTTTACACCATAATAGATAGAAAACGACCGAATCCTTTCTCAGGAAATGCATTGTTTTTAATTTGGCCGTTTTTTTTTTTCAGCCCATTGCTTCCGAAGGTATATTCCTTTGCTAACCAGGTTCCAGGCTGTATTAACATACTGTATGTGCATTTGGTTAGGTATCATAGCCTGTCTATTGCTGTGGCTTTCATAAACAAGAGTGATTCATATAAATGAAGTTGATATCGACGTGGTGTAAGGAACAGAGCTTCTCTTCTTATTCCAGCTGAAAATTACTTCGTTTCTTCTCCATTATCGCCTGGGTTATTTTATACTCACCCCGTTGAAATACAAGGCTGTTTCTGCTCCATTATCGCCTGGGTTATTTTATACTCACCCCGTTGAAATACAAGGGCTGTCTACCTAAGCCGTCTAGATTGATTTTAGTTGCTCTAGTTAAATTTAGCGTTTTTAGCAATTTTACGAATTCATTATGTATCTTTTAATGGTTTAAGGTTGTCGTAGATAAAAATCGTTGATTTACCCAAATATCGATCATTTTTTTTAATGAAGTCCTATTCCTAGTACGCCCCGGCCAACAAAGAACTTAGACGAATCTATCCCGTCAAAGTGTCAGTTATAGCTTACCTCAATGACCCCTGTAGTCTGTACCTAACCTCACCGTGTTTGCCCAGTTCATGGTTTAGTGACGGCACAGATGAGAGGCCGGCCGTAACTTCCGAGAGTAGGCCTGTTGTTTCGATATGCGTTCTTCCGTTTTTTGCGAGCGTTATGGGACGATTGCGACCTTTTATACCCTGTCGTGTCAGCATTTAATATGCTGCTGACCGCTCGCTGCGGCAGTCACATTCTCGGTTAGCTCGAACTCCGCTGAAGTGCGTGGTATTTGCTCGCCGCGCGAGTATTATTTACCCATCCTGATTTCCTATTCAGCGTTTTTGCCTGACTTATTGCCATGCTCTGAGCATATAGAATGCAAATTGAAGCGTTTCGCTGGCTTAGTGAGGTTACTTGCGGTATTGGTTATGCGCGCATGGTGTACTGCTGTTCTGTTTTGTCTTTGTATGCTTTTTGCATAGACGATTGTTCCGGCGATTCGCGTTGCATAATGAAGTATTGCCGTTCTGTGTGCTCTTCTGTGTTTGCAGTGTTCCTTATCTTTTTTTAGGGCGATGGATATAGTTACCTTTTAAGTTTATTTATTTTTTTTTTGACCGTTCATTGGATGCTTTTCATCCTTGGAGTCGAAAAATTGGTTGAACTGGAGTGTTGGAACGGCAGAAATCCTCACTCTCGCAGTGAGGCGGTTGGCTAAACTTGCATGTGTTATATGCAGCGGTGCAATTTCTCATCCTTACAGTGGACAAGTTTGCTGAACTGGAAAGTGTTATATAACGCTGAAGTGTCTCATCCTTAACCCAAGGTGATAGAATATTCTGACGTAAAGCATTCACTAGTCACGCAAAGTGACCCTTAACGACATTGTACATGCGAGCCTTTACGACCCGCCTACACCTGCTGACGTCACACACATTAATATTATCTCTCTGTTTAATAAAAAGAAAAAAAAACTACCAATCCCTGCCCCCACAGTAATTACCGCCCTGACCTGCTGATATTTAACATACACTCAGGGTCGTCCGTCAGCGCTGTTAGATAGCGGCGTCCAAGAAAAGAAATTCAGGGTAATTACGAGCGAGTTCAGTCGTCCTGCTCGTAAAGTGGGCCTCGTTAGCGAAGTTTTACCCCGTTACAATAGGTAATGGATTAAGTTGTACGTACCAGCCCGAGCTATGTTGTAGTGATCGTCTAATGCCTGACTGCGTTCTCTCTTGAGTGCAATTGGCCGATGACGATGGACTTTTGGCTTTATCAGGGATTTTCCATTGCTGTGTAATGTCACGTCAAGTGGGGATTAAATATCAGGATTTGTGAACTGAATGAAACTTGATGGAATTTGAAGGGAGGTGCCGGCAGTTCGATAGGAAGTGCATGTATTGCGATGGGTCGCTTGCTATTGAAAGGGAAGCGCTTACCATTGGAAGGGAAGCGCATGTGCCTAATTCGAAAGAAAGCAAATGCAACGTGAAGGGAAGTGAAGGTAATGAGAATAGACTTTCGTTTTATGTGAGTTTTGTGTAAATTTATGGAAATTGCATCCTAATCAATAGGAAATGGATATGGGCAGGGTATTGAATTGTGAAGTGCTTATACTGTATATTTGAGAGGGAGTGAGTAGGTATCGTCTAAAATCTAAATATTAGTGCCGAAGATGTTCGTCCTTAAAATAGTTTTTTTTTTAAATATCACTCGATCAGCAGCTGCCAAGCCTCTTCGATAAGACCAATTAATTATGTATTCCAACTTCAATTGAAGGCACCTGTTTTTCGAACTTCAGTTGGTGACATCTTTCATTCCAACCTCAATTAATGGCATTTTTTATTCCAATCTCAATTGATGTCATTTTTCAGTCTCCTTTCAGTTGCAGACAGCATTTATTCCAGCTTCAATTGGTGCAATTTGGTGGCACCTTTTATTCCGACCTATCTTGCTGTGGTAGCTAGTTTATTTCCCAGTTCCACGTAAAGCCTTTTATAACTCAATTCATCTTGGCTTAGTATTATACTTCATACTAAATTTCCAACCGCCAAAAATGGCGGCAATAAATTTGTAATGAAGCTTTTTATTGTTCTTTTTTGCCGTACGGGTTTTACTGGACAATAAAGCTCAAATATTAGTTTTTAATTGCTCGAAAGTCAAGCAGCACCAAGAATATGTAGTTCAATCAAAAGAATTCGCACGAGTACTCAATTCGCACTGTATCCTGAAAACCAGAACTATCAGGAACGGCTTCAATAAGAATTGAAAATACTATGGCTCTGCTTAACGTCAAGTTTCAAACTGCCACGCAGCAGTTCAGCTAAGGAAAACAAGTGAAGTAGAATATGGACCAAGGGAGTGACAACTACATCCGACATTAAACCTCTCATCTACCACCTTCAAAAGAATGATATCAAATAGTAGCGAACAGTATTTGTTATTGTAATCTGAGACTCGAATTTCCTTTTACCTCATCTTCTTAATGAGGTGGTGAATTTTCTCCTATCTAAATCCTTAATATCGTGGCGAAGAGATGGGCCTACCAAGCAACCAAGAAACTATGTTATTATACATATAGTGGATGAAGTTAGAAGCAATGCCGAGGTCAGCGCAACATTCACCAGTCGGTAATCAATATATATAACCATGAAGATCCTCCGCGTTCTACAAGGCCTTATGGTGTAGTGGTTACTAGTCAAACTTTAAATTCAATAACCCAGGTCCGAATTTCGGTGCAGCCTGTTTTTTTATTATTTTTCGTTATTAGGAAGGCAAGCGCTGTTAATGAATGATTGTTTCATTAACAGTAACTAATGAACAGCGCTTGCCTTCTTTATGGCGAAAAATTAAGAAAAATTAGGCCCTACCGGGATTGAAGCCTGGGCTGTCGAGTTTTAATTACAGTCTCGTGTGCTAACCACTACACCATGAGTCCTTACAAGACGTGAAAGAGCTTCATGATTTTATAGTTTATTATGTAGCGTAGTGGTGAATATTATGCTGACATGAGCATTGGTACTGTTAATTGAATTAGAATTTCAAAAGCACTTGCTCATGAAGTTCACATGAGCTTACTTCCGTATCTTGTCCTCGTAACAGTAGCTTACGGTCATGCTTCGGTAGCTTGTATGTTTTTTTTTTTGTCGTCATCGATAAAGATGGCATCTTACCGTCGGCCTCATTGCTTATGGTTGCCAAAGAATAAGGCGAAAAAATTCAGGATACGACAGAAATTAGTGAGAATTTGGTAATTGTGTGATAGCTTGGAGTTTGCGCCAACTCTAGTCAAGCCACTTTATAATCGAAGAAAGAAGGCTCAGGATACTCGATAAAAAGCAAATGGGCAAGCAAATAAAGTTAGGCATTTGGTGCAGCAACACAGAAAAATGCGTACATGTGAAGAAGCATCGGGAGCAATTCATGATTCACAAAGAGGAAACCTTTCATCTCCCAAGCTCAAGAGAAAGACGCTAAGAAGCACCTAGCTATCGACTTTTCTTTTTTTAACTAAAGCAGACTTCAAATAATAGGTACCGGTACTGTATCTCACTCATACTCCATGAAGTAATCTATATTTTGCTATATTAATTGGACACTTGAATTTCGTCCTATCTTATCCTCTGGGCGTTCAGCAGCTATATTAGTTTTTTTCTTTTCGTTAATATCGGGCTGAAAGTCCAGCCAACGAAGCAAGCGACCAACAACTGTGTATTCTTAAATAATGATCGTGGATGGTAGTTACTCGTGGTAGGGTACCTATCGCTACCACCTGATGTTTCTTACATTTAAGGCCGTAATGAAGCAGTTCTTGCTAGTAGCGCTCATTGTTACTTTTTGCTAAGCCTTCAATCTCCGTTTTTAAATTATACCGAGTGTTGCTTATTTTATATGCTACGTTATCAGTAGAGGACGGTATCGTAAAGTGAGGTTATTTTATCCGCTATATGGGGTAACTTTATCCGCTATGTGGGGTAACTTTATCCAGTCTTTGTTTCCAATTTATATAAAACTAAAACGCCTCGTGGCGTAAGACTATCATCCGCGGTGGGGGGAAATTTCATCACCATTATTTTCGATGGCCAGCCAATCTTAGTTTATTTGCATTCGTGGCATCGAGGACAGTCAAACATACTCCCTGCAAAAAATCATGAACATTACTCAACTCCTTCGACCACTCGACATAAATCTTCAACGAAAACATTGTCACATCTCTCACTTCGTTTGCGGGTGATTGTGAACACTTCTCGGGAGACCTACGGTGGGACATATATGGTTAGGTTAGTCAGGTTTGCCCATCCAATGTTATGGGGAGGAGCGTCCCGAGGCCGGAGGTCTCTGTAGGCTACCATAGCCATTAGCTAGTCCTCGAGACGTCTGTCTTTCGTGCCCACTTTGCTTCCCTCCCATCTCATGCATACTCCTACGCACTGATCTTTCTTCCATCTGTTCTTCCTCTTCTTTCCCGATTTGCTCTTTCCATGCGCGTTGATCCTGTGTGGGAACAGCCTCGTCGTGCATGGGTTCCCCGTGTCTATCGTCATACTATATGTCCCTTCTTTTTTCCTCTGTGACATCGCCTTTGTTGCTTAAACGGAGAGTTAAACTTTCTAATATTATAATAACATAAAAAAATGAACAAAAGCGCGATTCAGCAAAGAAGTGGTACACTTTATATGCCACTGGAATAATGGCTTCTAGCCACTGGCGGCTTTCTACAGTTGGAAAAAACCAGTGACATTCTGTGCTCAAAAAATTATTTCGGCCTCACACATTCATTTTCTAACATAGAAAATACTACAAACACTGAAATGACCGCAAATAAATGCTCTAATGGTTTATGTACTCATATCTTCTTCATAGTGATTTTAACTCTCCTGTGGCAGAATTTTTTTGCTCCCAAAATGACCTTATCGCCTCTTGCCCCGAATAATTATAACTGATAAAGTAACCCCACTTAACGGCGCGTCCAGTATTGACTTATTCTCGCTCACTTTTATGGCATCAAGCAATCCATGATTTGAAATGTACGTAGAGCTCGGGCTCTTCATATTCGCTCCTGTCAAACATTCCCAATTTTCCCCCCGTAATTCAGCACCTAGCTATTGCACCCTGCACCCAGTTATTCGGCCCTCTTATTGCACATGACTGTTATTTATGGTCGTCATTTGTCGTCAATACGAACCAAGCTCGTGCGAGCGCCGCTTCATACGGCCCGCGTGTGTTGTGCTCCATCATGTCTGCTTCTATAATTTATGTGCCTATATGTCCAATAGTTCAACTTCCATTATATGTACTTCTCTCTAGATCGATACTGCCATGCTCTTCCATTATATGTGGCTGTGTGCATCATGCGTGTACTTCGATGCTATATTATGTGTTAGAAATGTGTTATACATTGATTGTATATTTGTATGCTCAATAGAATAACTGCGATTATGCTCGTATGCTTGGGTTTTTCGAAAGATCCAACAGCGGCCTTTGTATTGACGTCAAAGGGTGATGTCTGTAATTGTCACCGTTTCTTCCGTGATGTTAGTAATTATAGCAGTGTCTATGTCGTGTCTCTACATTGTTCTAGCCTTCATCATTCATTACGTTCTGCGTCACACCCGCCAGTCTCACCATTTGCTTCAACTACAGTACCTACCTCTCCAGGTCTTGTGTCTTCTCCGTTCTTACCTTCACTTCTTGTTAACTTACATTTTTGTATGATTTCATTCTCATCTAACTCCTCCCCTGTGCGCTTCCTCTCCAGGTCTCATATGTCCCTGTTATCCTCACCTCCAGTTCTCACTGCACCAAATCTTACTCTGCTACTTTCTGTATCACAAGTGCTTTATGGCTCCCACTCCTGTTCATATCCGCACCATCTCCCCTGCTGTGTACGTACCTACCATGCCGTGAACATTATCGTTACCTTCAGCTTGCTAGTTTGCATTGCGCCACACTCCCAGTATAGCCTCCGCAATCTCTGTTGCGTGAGCATGTCCGTGCCAGGCTCGTTATCCTTATTGATCGGCGGGGCAGTGCCATCCTGATTTCTTACCCAAATAGCAATTCGCTTGTTGCAGATAGCTGCATCATTCTCTATTTCAGTTGCTGAAAATTTATTCCATGCAGTCGTTCATGCCAACTGCCAATTCTGTTGTAACTCGTTCGCTTTTCGTAGCCCACTGGTGGCTAGAAAAATTTTCGGAGTTGTCGCCGTTTTCCTATCAGTGTTGCCGCTGTTTTCCTATCAGTGTTGCCGCTGTTTTCCTATCATTGTTGCCACGGTCTTCCTATTAGCTACGTATCATGTCTGTTCTGATAATTAAGCTGCGATTCGTCCATATTTTGCTTCTCGTATACCGTCCCTATGTAAATATTTTCCCAACCACATGCTTTTATCTTGCTGCCGTACCTTTGATGATTTCGACGGCCTATATCGCGGTTCCTGTCAATGTTTAGCGTCCCGTTATAGTGCTTCTATCTGCCAGAAACTACTGTCATCGTCAACATCTTGTTTCTATCGCCGTCGGTATTGACAGGGGCCTGTGGCAATAGGTTTGTGCATGCAAGCCTGACTTGCGTCATCCGTCGCTGGATACTTGCCCTTTGCGAGATGTGGAGCGGGCGAGCCGGCAATATTCTTTGAGAAGCCTCTATTGGAAACGAGCGCCGAATTGGATGGAGCGCTTCGTACCGGAACTATACAAGCACTGTACGACTACAGACGTACGCACGGCACAACAACTCACGACGGTTACGAAGGACGGACAAGCGAACACGAGATTTCCATTATTATACGGTTACAGCACACCTATATAGCCTCGCGCGTGTTGCTGACACGTCCAACTATTGAAAGATACGAGCGTGGTGTGATATAGGTCAGGCTTGGGACTGTTGCTGACGTATGGCAATCTGGGAAAATAAGAGTGTACTGTACAGGTAAAGTGCGTGTAGATTGTGTAAATATTGCTGGTACATAAATATAATGAAAGGTATGCGTGCAGTGCGATAATATCGCACGTGTCAGTGAATGTTGTTGACACTTGATAGCATTGGAAGACGCGAATGCTGCGTGATAATGTCGAGCATGTGACTATTGCTAAGTAAAATTTCAGGTATTTCAAATCGATATTTAATTTCACAAAGGATTTAATAGAAAGCTATTAAATCCTTTATTGCTAAGTACTAATATTAAAAAATGTTGAAAGATACGAACTGGGCATGATAATGTCGGACTTGTGAATATGGATGTGAGTGTAACTTAACCTTTAAAAGTACACTAGCTATACTCTAACATCACTACACTTTCAATTCATTTTATGTATACGGTGTGTGTCTCAGAAAGAAAGTTTAAGTCTCGTTGCATCTCATTTTCCCGTACCTTGCTCCCTCATTTTCTCTTGTTATCATTACGCAACCATTTCAACAATTTTTACGTCGTTTCACCTTCGTCTCCGTATACACAGTTACAAATGCTTCGAAATTTTGCATTCCCCGTTCCATTTGCACCGCTTGCCTCTCTCGCTTTCTCATCACTTCCTTTTTTTCACGAGGCAATTTTTCGTTATCACGCTATTGCTCTCCTATTTNTGGATGGAGCGCTTGCATGGCCTTGATATGTTCGTGACATGCTGATGTCTGCATGCGTGCCGTGTTGTTGAGTGCTGCCAATGCTTCCTGCCTGTTCGCTTGTGCTCTAAAGGTAATAATATGCCAATGTCGTGTGGATATAAGCCTCGCCCATATTGCTGACACGTCCAACTATTGAAAGATACGAGCATGGTGTGATATAGGTCAGGCTTGGGACTGTTGCTGACGTATGGCAATCTGGGAAAATAAGAGTGTACTGTAGAGGTAAAGTGCGTGTAGATTGTGTAAATATTGCTGGTACCTAAATATAATGAAAGGTATGCGTGCAGTGCGATAATATCGCATGTGTCAGTGAATGTTGTGACACTTGATAGCATTGGAAGATGCGAATGCTGGGTGATAATATCGAGCATGTGACTATTGCTAAGTAAAATTTCAGGTATTTCAAATCGGCATTTAATTTCACAAAGGATTTAATAGAAATCTATTAAGCCTTTATTGCTCACTACTGATATTAAAAAAATGTTGAAGGTTAATTACGAACTGGGCGTGATAACATCGGGCTTGTGAATGTGGATGCGAGTGTGGCTTAAATTCAAAGCTGTAAAAGTACACTATATTCTAACATCACTACACGTTCAATTCATTTTATGTGTACGCTGTGTGTCTTAGTGTTATGACATAAATAATTATTGTTGATACTGTTATTTAATTTGTTGGGAAACAAGGCAAGGGTCACGTTAATTAATGGTGGATGTTTGTGTGCATATGCATATATATATATGGGAAATACACTTTTACAAGATTATTCTCAATGATCAAAATGACATCATCAAAACAGCAAGGGCAAGGTCATCAATATGAAAGCATTTACGTTAAAGCTGAAACAACACAACATGAATTGCANCACCTTCGTCTCCGTATACACAGTTACAAATGCTTCGAAATTTTGCATTCCCCGTTCCATTTGCACCGCTTGCCTCTCTCGCTTTCTCATCACTTCCTTTTTTTCACGAGGCAATTTTTCGTTATCACGCTATTGCTCTCCTATTTATACTTTTCAGCATCACTACACCTTCATCCGTGTGTGTATACGTTCTGGCTGAAAAGTTCCAAGCTGCTCTCTTCACATTTCCCGCGCTTAACTGCCCTAACTTGAAAGCACCCCGTTACAATAGACTTTTGAGTTTATACTGCCCCTGACTCTCCACCAAAATGACTCGATCTCAGCACCCCTTATTTATTGCGCACTGCACTCGCTCTACAAAAGTTAAGCGCTCTTTATACTCTGAGGATCTCATCAACAGCTGCCGCTAATTATCTTGCTGCCGCTTCGCTTCATTTCCTGCGCTTTGTTCTGCGTGGTTTGGGGCGTCCGCAATGGCAGCGCCCCTAGTGACTGCGGCTTTCATATCGCTTCATTTTCCTTGTAATCTGAGCCCAGTTTTATAACTTGTGAATGGCGGTGCTGTGTTGTTGTTGATGCTGCTGCTTCCGCGAAAGCTTGTTTATTTAATTTGAAATTCAACGCGTGCGCTTTGCATAATTCAAGTGCTCTGCCTTTGCCAACAAGCTTGTTGTATTTGTCTCATTGAATTAATAGGAAGTAGGTACATGGTTTTTAAATGAAAGAGGAAATTAAAGTGAGATAAAATTATGACCACACACGCTATTTGCGCTAGTAAAGGAGCTGTGGTACTTCCGCAACAGTCGTGTTTAATCTATACTGCTGTATATTGCTAAACCATTTCCTTTGAAGGCCTGCTGAAAAACCAGTCGTTGTTTGCAGGGTAACCTAATGGTCCTCTCCCCTGAGCAACAAAGGGCTAACGTTTTCGTTGTAATTACCAGGTGGTATTTCCAGAAAATACTTCTTTTATCTCGTTTTAGTTATCAACAAGCGCCTGTTGTTTCATTAGCTACCTTCCGCAGAGTATCCACGAGAAAGTCTTGTTTTCAACCTGTGTAGCTGTCCATCCACACCCTTAAAGCTCATCATGAAATATGTTTGCTTCCATTCCAAGAAAACGAACTAAGTAATGGTGGACTCGTACACAGACTGTTGCTCAGTCTTGCTAAATTCCCGTAGAAGTTCATACGTAATTTCTATGCCACTTTCAGTCCACTGAGGTGAGATATAGTGGGTTGCGGGCTGGGAGATCCTAAAGGACAACGATTCTAGTTAAGTGGAAAATCGCATTACGGAGTGTCTCCTATATCCAGTTGAAGTTATCACTTCGATTTCCATGCTAGGGACCAACATCGGTGATTTCTTTAGCAGAGCTACTCGTAGATAACATTAAACATGCGAAAGCCTACTTACAGTAGCGAGAAGATGAAGTCTCACTTAAACTCTATTACTGCCCTGTATAGGTGTAGTCTAGATTTTGTAAGCTATCCTAGCAATAGCTACACATCATTTGAAATTGATTAGGCCGTATTCGTTTTTGTACCATACGCTTTCACCGAACTTGACCGGCATATAGGAGCCACGTGCTGTGCACAGGTCAGGAGGGCCAACCCTCGTTATTAGTTTCGATCTTTTCGGTGCTTCTGCTGGCACGCCCCAGGCACACAGTATCACATTTTATCAGAAGCGAACAGTCAATACATTTAGAACGGTTTGTATTTAATGGAATAAAGTTAACGCTCATTGAATTTTTTTACATGGCAAGTTGTAAGCCCTTGGGTTTAGAAGGAAATATGTGCGTGAATTTGCTAATTTTTTAGCGCATGGGATGCTGTAGCTTGCAGTCAAATCTTTAAAAGGAAAAATAAAACAGGCTCACTAACATGAGAGAACTTTAGGAAACTGTTGCAGCTTACAGCTTACGTAATTGGAAATTAAAAAGATCACACTCACCTAGTTGACCGTGCACGGACCCACGCAGATTATGAAATGACGTTGTAAGTCGTAGTTTCATTATGACCTTAAAGGGTTAGCTATAGGCCTAGTTTTAACAGTGAAGTTACTTTTTTGATTATGGAATTAGAAATGAAAGTGGTTTGCTATCAGCTTTGCCAAATTACTGAATAGGTACGTATGGGTTGCATCGGAAAAATATTAGCACTTGCCCTTATGAAGCCATCTTAAGTTTAGCTATGCGTTTGTTGATCCATTGAAGAAATAATTTTACAAAGCGCAGCACTCCGTAAATTAGAGAACTATGGTAAAGTACATTGCATCCTGCGGGAACTAAATTAAAATTGAAAGAACCTTGCTGTGCTCAAAGGCCACAAAGGAACTCTGCTAGAATACCTGACTTTGGCGGGCCTTCGGTTCATTATGGAAAAGGCCTCACTCAAAGAGATGGATAAAATCATGTAAGCCGCTGCTGCTGCTGCTTCTGCTGCCAACACAGACTTTTTAATATTACAAAGCTCTTGCGGCTACCAAAGTTATTGGCAGTGCTGCTCATTTTATTCACGTTAAATATTATGTGGCAATTGTAGAACAAACTATGAGAAGTCTTATTTGCTATTTCGCGACAATCATTGGCTGTTGGATTTATTGCATGGCCGTAGAGAAAAAGGGGAGGTCGGATGGCGTTGGAGTGGCTATAACAGCTGTTAGCTAGAACGCCTCGGTGCCGTGAGATCATCACCCGCGGTAAGAGGGCAAATTCAATGAAGTAATTTCTGATGAACGAGGCTAGAGCGCAGCCGCATTCATTCCATGGATTAGCTCTTTCAATAATAACATAGGAAAAATAGAACGCCCCGTTCTCCAGACGATCTGCTGCGTTGGAGGCAAATTCGCCGCGGTAGAGAAAATTCGACGCCGTCATTTTTTATGGCCATCTAGGTCTAGTTTTTTGGCATGGGTCACATCTAGGTCAACCCACCAAATTCCCTACTAAAAATTTTGAAGATTGCTCAACTCCTTCGACCACTTCTTGGGTGGACAGACAAATATATATACAAATGTATACATGTATCTAATTGCCCTGATATAGTTACACCCCCTCCAAGAACCTTGTAGGTTAGGGAGCAAGGACTGGTTCTGCTCATATCCTAAGTATACATGTATATATAGGTATATATACGCGTTTACTATGTATTGAACGTCATTAGGACATTAGTACAACCAGTCCTTGCCTCTTAACCTACAAAAATTGCGTGGTAAGAGCTCATTGGAAGGGGTGCTGTACTAGGGTAGTAGTAGGTGGCAGCATAAAAAATTTTTGGACGTTTATCTGTCGAGAAGTGAGCGTGCGTTCCAACGTTGACTTATTTTCCTTCAAAATGTGACCTAACGTGCGAAAATCTTTGGTGTTAATACTTTTTTCTCTATTTGAAACTAACAGGCCGTTAGACGGCCTAGACTTTTGGTACCTCTATCGATACGCCGGCCACTTGACAGGCCGTATAAGAATATTGTTGACCATCCAATTGGCCATATTGAAATATATATATATATATATATATACACTAATATATCTTCAACGAAAACATTATCACTTCTCAGTTTGTTCGCAGGTGATAATAAAGATCACCCAATAACAACTGTTTGTGAGAGTGGGCATGTGTGTGCATCAGTGACCCTCTCGGAAATAATGGTTGTGATTATAGCAGAATATAGTGGTGCATGAGAGATTTAGGTCGATTACGGATGATAAAACAATATGGTTGATATGTCGACCAAAACATAACGTTGATTGTAGTATATTTAGGTCGATATTGGTGGAGGTAGTTTTGGTTGTTTAAGGTTTGTCAGGAAACTAATGTCGATGATAGTAGATAGATAGGTCGATGATAGTACGCCCGGAACTAAAGTGGAAACCAAGTAAGCACCAGCCGATAACTGAAATTAGGTTACCGATAGTATTGAATGCCAGATGTGTGTTTCTTGTAAGTTGCATACGTTTTTGATTTTGATACATAATAGCGTGCTTATTGTTTGTCTTTATGATTCTCGTTGCAAATTAAAGAATTATGCAAAAAACATTCAATCACTCCAATTCAAGATACTGATAACGCTGCATCTCTCTCTTAAATACGATGGGGACCCCGTTACTCGATCTACTACTCAAACAATTCGTATCTCGAGTTGACATTTTTTTAAGGTGTAAAAGAATAAGTTCACGTTTTTGACTGCATTTCTTTTACTCGCTTGCCCCAGGCTTAATGCGCAGATGGCTTGGAACGACGTATACTAGTTGCAACAATTTCCGTTATTTGTTTCTTGAGCTAGTTATTCGTCGATCCACCCCAGGAACGAAGTACATGTGGGAAACGAGGTACTAGTACGTGCTTGTGATAAAATCTTGAGCGAGAACTCAGCCATCGTTAATGTAACAGGTGCTTTGTAATTTCCACTAAGGCATTTTACAATTAGCCTGCACCATGTTGCAGTAGTTCTCACATCTGAATCGCCGCGTTGCGTCTGAGGTAGTAAACCTTTGAATCTAATAATAACAGTGATTATGCAGTAGTTTTCTCTCAGGCCGTAAGATTTCTACAGTTATTACTCTTCTGTCTTTAGAGCTCGGAACGAAGCGGAGCCTTGGCTTCGACTTGTCGCTGGGACTGGTTCTGCTGGTTTGCCTATTGCTCGAATTCTGACGGACTTAAGACTAATCGCTCTTTCCACCCAATCGGTATGCTCGTATTCCATGCCAGTATAGGTGTCCTATTGGTGTTCCAGAGGGGATGTGAGGATACTGAACCATAGGGTAAGGGCATGTTTATTCTCCCTTTCCTCCATGATGTTTTTTCGTGCATTTGGTTTGGCCCAATTTTCCGTGTTGAATTTCGCTGAATAGGGCTTCGTCCCTTCGCGACGATTTTGCGAAACGTCGAAAATGTTACATATATATTTTTTTGCATTCCTGATACATTAAGGCTGTGCCAACGAGTTCTCTCTGTGCCGCAATTATCTATTACACGAACTTCAGGCGTACATGTTAAGGAAACTCTGGTGCTTGTATTACTTGGAATCGGGGCAGAAACTGGTTAGTGGGTTGGAAAAAGTGCGAACAAGGAAAATGGGTTAGAATATTTCGCTTTAGACCAGCCAAATGGCATGGGGTGAGAGGGGCTGGAGAGTTTTCCTCACTAATCGACCTTACGATTTTGTATGAATTTTCCTGCTACTAGTACTTCGTAATAATTGGCCTGACGCTAACTCACCTACTCTAAGCGCTCAATTTATGGCAAATTATCCTTCTTTACGCAAAGGAAGAGACACAATTATGTATGCATCCAAGTTGTCCGCGTAAGAGATAAGTTAAAAAAAAAAATAATAATAGCTTAGCAAAGCTGTAATTCGTCAGTCACGATATTTTGTGTTTAAGCTACACCGTTGGCAATACTTTTTGTTATTTTTACATAATACGGGTATTATCTTAATATAGTAGGTAGCTATTCAAGCGGATTATTAGAAAAGGTATGATTAATAGCGCTTCTCATGATTCGAACTAAACTGTCTAGTGCTTATCTGTTGCGATGAATACGTGAAACTTATCTGTTCATGTTTTTGTTTGTTCTTGTGTTCTTCAATAGGGATTCACTGACGACAACTGGGTGTTTTCCATATGATGAGCTACTCTTGTTTTTTTGCTCTAAAATGCATTTCTTTTTATCGCAGATCGTGCTTGCTTTCTTCCTTTATGCACTATTTATTTTACAACGGGGACCAATCGTACGGCATCTGTATTTACCACTTTCACGAGGAATCAGAGCGAACGGTAACATTTACCAAAATGCATACTGTACGGAAGGCTCCTCACGGGAGGTAGAATGGGCTATAGGCCATAGGGTTAGTTAGATTCGCTCATGCTACCGTATGTTATGGGAAGCAACCACCCCTTTGGTTTGTGTAGGTTACCTTAGCCAATAGCTATTGACGTGTCTTTCGTGCCCACTTTGCTTCTTTCCCATTTGACACTTACTGATGCTACTTTCACTGTTCTTCAGTATCTGAAGGTAAAGGTATAAAGTCAACTTCAACTGCACCCTCCATGGGCACTGGAAAACCCACACGCACNCAATAGCTAGTGACGTGTCTTTCGTGCCCACTTTGCTTCTTTCCCATTTGACACTTACTGATGCTACTTTCACTGTTCTTCAGTATCTGAAGGTAAAGGTATAAAGTCAACTTCAACTGCACCCTCCATGGGCACTGGGAAACCCACACGCACTGGTTCGTGCGGCAGATAGAGGCCAACTGGCCTCAGAGGAATGAGTACAGGTGAAGCCGACCACGAGTCGCTAAGAACTAGGGCGCATTAGCTTCAACAACCCGCACCCCTACCCTAATTAGGTGAGTAGGTACCTCAATGGTAACTGTGCACACCAAGTAAGTTTGCTGACTCAGCGGGCCGAGCGCCATTCACAAAGATCGCTCTCCTGGCTTGGGAATCGTTCCCGGGACCTTCAGCACTACTGTGCGGCAAGCAAGGTCCGCTGCTACAGTGGGTAACAGCGGGCTTTCTGTTTCCATGCATGTTGATCATGTGTTGAAACACTCTTGTGAATGGGTTCCTTGTTTCTGTCGACATACTGTACGCCCCTTTCTTCTTCTGTGAAATTGCCTTTGTTGTAGAAACGTAGGCTTAAACTACTCGTATACAAATGCAGTACGGTACACAGAATTATGGAAATAATTTGTTGGGTATTGTAAACAGTATTTGACTCTTTGTTTATTTTTATCTTTGAAGTTGTGAACTGCCGTTCATATGTTTCTCTCAGAGTGAACTTGTGATAATTTTAGCACTGTGTGTGTAATTCAAAATTTAGAAACTTTTTATTTGAAAAAAGTGGATTTTTTTCTACATTAGATCCTGCATTTATCCCCCACATCCTTATAGTACTTAAAATGAAAGGCTAACTTTCGTATTTGAACTTTAGCTTTATTTTATGACAAAAAATTCTTTTTGTATTCTCATTGATCGTGCCCTCTGTTGGTCACAATAACTCGTGTTCTCACTCCAAACGATATACAAATATTTTCAAAGCCTTTGGGCTGGCGTTTGTAAATGTCCTAGCTCGGAGTTTTAGAAGAATAACTAATGTGCTGCTGTTGCAAATTAGAATTTATCGTCGTTCGTATTACCTGAAGTTATCGAAAAAATAACTTTTTCATTATTCGCAAACTTTGTTTTTGCGAGAGTTTATAATTTACAGGTTGGGAGGAAATCCTGATTGAGCATAACTCACGGACGTTTCTGTTTCATAGAGTAAACATAACCTGGCAAAATTTTGGGACTGGCTAATGAAAATGCTGTCAACATTTCCGACGAAAGAACGCTTTTTTTTAATTATACTCTGATGCTAATGATTAGCATAGCTCTTGGCACACTACCAGGAGTATAAAAAGCAATATCTTGAGAGAAGTCAAAGAACCTTTTTCTCTCAGGAAATAGGCCAAGAAAGTTATTTTGGCTTGTGCATTCCCTAATAAAATATCTTGATCGCCCCAAAAGCAGGTTTACTGTTATCAGCTTGTACGGCAGCCCAGAATTCTTGTAGGGTGGCAATATCTGGAGATACCGTCTGTAGCGAAACTGTCGAACTACACGTAATATCATAAACAGCAGCAGCTGCTGCCGCTGCATATGGCAACATCCTACCATCCCTGCACCGATATTGATTTTGCTCATCTGACGGCCGTGATCTTGTAAGAACTCGCCGGATCAGCTCAAGATTCTCTGAAGCGACACTAAGCTCCATCTTTTGTTCGGGCTTAGGTCATTGCGTTGCAGGCTTTGTCTTGTCCCTGCAGTGCCGACCTTGTTACACTCCTATTTTATCGATATATCGACGGCACTCAAGGTTTATTGTGTGTTTCTTCGCATTAAATTGTCACGTGAACTACGCCCCGCCAGCAGTGTTTCAGCTTAGCTATTTTTGTACATGAATGCCGTATGCCGTTGTAGTGGGGGAGAAGCCACCACGCTCAACCTAAATAGCTTTACAGTTTCGTTTTGTCCCGACGCTGACCCAGGTCTACGCTATCACTCTGGAAGGGTGCAATGAAAACGGACAGTTTTACAGTAGTTACTATTATTTCGATACTCAAGCTACCTTCAGAGAAATGGACATACTGTACAACTTGTGAGTCGTCAACTTGCAACAGATAATGACACGTACGTATACCAACGCAGCCGTGCACACTCAGGCGACTCGTGTTTTTTTTACGAGCTGAACAATAAAAATACTGGCTATGAATACAATCGGAAACTGTGGAAAATCTCAGATAGTGACAGTCTACAATTACAAAGAGCACTTGACAAAAAATTGTACTTTCAGTTGAAAACTAATGCTAACATTACATCCCGGGCAGACTACGGCTAGCCTAAGCCACGGCTGTTGCTGTACGGAACAGACGAACAATGGGTCGTGGCCAAAACTGAGATAAGAAACACGGAACGCGCTCGTTATACGGGCGCAACAGTCGCAGCACGGGCGCAACCGTCGCGGCACGGGCGCAACAGCTAGTCCCCGGACGGGCGCAACAGTCACCGGACGGGCGCAACGGATATCACCTCGGCACAACGAATACCGCAAGGGAACACGGGTTCCGCAAGGGAACACGGGTTCCGCAAGGGAACACGGGTACCGCAAGGAAACACGGGTACTGCAAGGAAACACGGGTACCGCAAGGAAACACGGGTACCGCAAGGAAACACGGGTACCGCAAGGAAACACGGGTACCGCAAGGAAACACGGGTACCGCAAGGAAACACGGGTAACGCAAGGAAACGCGGGTAACGCAAGGAAACGCGGGTAACGCAAGGAAACACGGGTAACGCAAGGAAACACGGGTAACGCAAGGAAACACGGGTAACGCAAGGAAACACGGGTAACGCAAGGAAACACGGGTAACGCAAGGAAACACGGGTAACGCAAGGAAACACGGGTAGCGCTAGGAAACACGGGTAGCGCTAGGAAACACGGGTAACGCAAGGAAACACGGGTAACGCAAGGGAACACGGGTAACGCAAGGGAACACGGGTAACGCAAGGGAACACGGGTAGCGCAAGGGAACACGGGTAGCGCAAGGGAACACGGGTAGCGCAAGGGAACACGGGTACCGCAAGAGAACACGGGTACCGCAAGAGAACACGGGTACCGCAAGAGAACACGGGTACCGCAAGAGAACACGGGTACCGCAAGAGAACACGGGTACCGCAAGGGACCCGGATACCGCAAGGGACACGGATACCGCGAGGGAACAATGGATACCGCGAGGGAACAATGGATGCCGCGAGGGAACAATGGATTCCGCGAGGGAACAACTTATAAAAATATTCAAACAGAGCTAAACACGAAGGAAAAGTTTGAGAGCTAGGCATAGAGCACAGAATTTCCAAATTATTACGCACCAATAGAAAATACGGGCAAATTTGTATTATAATCCCCCATACTGCAGTCTCTAGCATTTGTGACATCACTTCATACAGTAAACATTTGCTGAGTTTCAAGTTTCCCTATACACGGTACAACTCAATATACGCATAGAGCAAGGGCTACTCCACGATAATGTCAACCAAATACGTTGTCACAACTAGTCCAACGAGGTCATATGGCTTCCGAGGAGGAAAATTCTGTCAACCGTTGCTCAATACGGTGAATCGTCCATAAGGACTTGAA
>LQNS02278091.1:51833967-51847143 GCA_001587735.2 Parhyale hawaiensis | reverse complement strand
CGCGATCCCAATTTTTGACTGATGAACATTTCCTTTTTTGCCGCCTTCCCGTCGAGAAACTAACTTTTGTAAGCAAGTACCAACAGCTTCACTTAACATAGCTATGACCGCAAGTTGTTTGTTGCCAATAGTTTCGGTTGCGCGTAGGTCATATAGCAGTCACCACTCCTACCCTACAGTATATTGGTTGGTAGACATCCGCTATATCTACTTGGTTACATCTCGGCATCTGTGTGACTGATGGCATTATAGAATATAAAACACGGTGGACAAAGTTGTCTTTGAGGACAACAGCAAATATTGAATTATAAATTATTACATATAGACAAATATTAAAGTGTTCAGTGTTCTTTTTTATAAATATTTCAACTTTTCTCTATCCAATCAATACCTTGCCTTTGGTGCTTATTTGCTATTTCATAGGTTGATGATTAATACCCTCTGGAGTCGGGTCTAAAACGGGCATTACTTAAAAATGGGGTTTGGTGGTTTAATCATTGATTAAAAAAAAAAACTATGCAAACGATTACCGATCGCGGAATTGCAAAAATTTTGGTTCAGTCCAACATAATATGTGAATCGCTGTCCTGGAACACCAAATCTTTGCGAAATAGGAATTGCGGACCACCCATTTACGACCGCGTGCCCAGCACCGAATAATTCCTCAGTATTATGTAGAAAACATGCGGTGTGCAGAACTGTGTGTGAAGTTAAGCCGTAGACCATTAATGGCACAACTTGAGTGCAATGTGTTAAGAGAAGGTTGAAGTTTAGGATTGTTTCCGGATGAGTCTGAGTCCGTTGCTTACGCTGTTGTCCTCGTTACTTGAATCGGAAGAAAGTATTAAAATAAAATAGATAAAAATATAGACTCAGTACAGTATATCATTTCTGTTACTCGCATACTCGAGACGTTCTGCCCATTTTTGTATCATTTGCTTGCCTGCAGAACTTTCTACCGATGCATTTCCTTACTCGAGATAATCATTAACTGAACTGCTGTTGATTCGAGTAACGAGCCATCGTTGCAAAAGCAGTGGCTCAGGGGTTGCATTTTTGTAATTTTTTTGAATTTTGATATCACTAACGTGTATTACTATTCAACAATTTTGCTATTTGTCATAATTTGCTGTCAACCGTCCGTATACATTACTAACTATAAAGTGCTGTAGTGGTAAATTTCCCCCATTTTTAGGTCACGTATGCGCATATTAACGATCGTCTTAATTGTTAATGCAGTGCTGATATTATGCATTTGTATTAAATAAAGTAAACATCTTTGCAAAATCTACCATCACACCAGGCAAGCGAGCAGGTTCACCTGTTTACAGCCTCGCCTCTAACCACCACCCACACGCGCAATCGTGTTGCCCAGGAACGCTTATCAAAACAGCCGCTGTTGTCAAGTGTGCCGCACCAACGCACCGCGACACAATGCCAGCGAGGGATAACAAGCCAGCCGCTTGCTCTAATACATGAGCTTCTGCGTGTGCTCTTTCCATGTCAGCTGCTAACTCGCCACAAGTAGTCGACATTTTGGGAAAACTCGTTTCTTAACGCCCCACTTGGCTGGCTAGGTGCTGTATGAAATTGACTGCCGACCCAAACTTACCAAAGTGCGTGGTAGAATAATAAATGAAATGGATCGGTTCTGTACGGACTAAGTGAGTTTACTGCCTCTGTCTCAACAAATAAAAAATTAAGACGTAAAACGCGGGAGTACAGACTATACAGAGAGACTTGCGTAACTAATTAATATACACTTTGAACGGAAATAATAGCTTTAGCACAAAATTGACCATATCTCATATTTGCGCGATCAAATGTTCATGAAACTTGCGAAATCGTATGGCAACACTATTGAGTTTGTTTACATTTTGCTGTGTCTCCTGATTGACAACTCTTTGCATTTTTTTCTCTTTTTGAGGTTGCTATAATGGGACGTGAAAAAGCTCTAACTGACGGGGAGAAAGAAATTATCATGCAAGAAACTACTAAAGGCACCTCTCCTGATGTTATTGCACGAAAAATAAATTGGACGCCATATTGACACTGTGACACAGTGAAGAACCCTTCACCACGGAAAAAAAACGATAAGATGCTGGGCATTCAAGAACTGTTACTGATAGAGACACGAGAAATTTGGTTCGTCAGCTACGTAAAAGACTCGGTCAAACAAGTAAGTTAATTTTGACGACTGCTGGGCTTCCTGAAGTGCCTAAAACCACAAGAAATGACATCCTTCGCTCCATTGCTTCTGTCAAATCCCCTCTGTAATTGCCTCCTCTGACCCCAATACATAAAATTTTGAGGCAGGAATGGGCAGAGAAATACATGAAGATCATCATGTTCTTTTAAACGACGAAACCCGGGCAACCCTTGATGGACCTGATGAGTGAAATATAGGTTGGGTGCTACCTTATAGTGATGTTCGAATATTCGCATCCGCGGAACATCCGCGCCTTTTTTGACATCTGCATCCGTATCTGCGGATGTCAAGATGGCAACATCCGCACGTGCATCCGCATCCGCGGATATCCAAAAAATTACATCCGACCCATCACTGCTACCTGGAAGTGAGTCTCATCAACGCGTAAAACGTCAAGAACAGGGAGGTGGTCTTATGATATGGGCTGGTATCATAGGGGATCGACTTGAAGATTCGGTGTGAGTACCTGATGGCGTGAAAATTGCACTTGCATCATATTGTGACATGTTAAAGGACACCCTAACACAGTCTACATGGTATGCTCGTCATGGATTACATGAGGCCCTATAAGTCGATGACCGTTACTTTAGACACTTTGCAGCATCATTAACGTGACCCAGGCGAACGAAGACTTACCGCACTCGGGTGCCATTATTTATTATTGCAAGACTATCAATAAAACTTTCGGAGATTCTGTTAGATAAGCACCGTTTCATATATCAGACCTACTCGTGACTTTTAGCTTTGAAGCTGCGATTTAGATCGATTGAACCTTAATCGTACAATCGGTCCTCTAAATGTGGGACAATCGGTGCACACTGAGGAACTATAGGACCACAGGTCGCGGCGTTCACAAGGCTTTAGTGTATATAGTACTATGACCGAGCCTCCGCTAAAATCTGCAAAATTGGCACGACAGTACCACACACTGTAACTTGGTAGGAATAGTACCAAAGTGTTGAGTTTGTGTTGGGAGCTTCCATTGCGTGCATCATTTTAGCTCGAAGTGGCGCAGGAGGTTATAGTAAAGGTCTTTTGCTTCCTTCCCCTTTCATACTCCTACTTTGCTTCCTTCCCCTTTCATACTCCTACTGATGCTACTGTCGTCTGTTCTCCCTCTTCTTTGCCAACATGCTACACCCGTGCACGTTGATCCTGTGTGGGAACACCCTCGTGCATAGGTTTCACATTTCTATCGACATAGTCTACTACATTTTTCTTCTTTCTTCCTCGGCGAGATCGCCTTTGTAGTCCTTGGAAAATTAAAATTTATTCCATTTTCTGCCACGGTTTTGTAAACTGTCACCATGCTTTTCTGATTATTATCATTTGTATTGATATCGGTATGTGGATTGGTCCTACAGGCCACAGTATCGAATGAAGGAGGCGGAAAAATACGCCATCCGTCTGTTTCTCTTGATACTCCGTAGTGGGGCTAAACAACTGGAAACATGCTACCAAGTTGACTTCTCATTATATAATAAAATGATAGCAAAATTTCTGTAACTTCGAAGCCCTAAATTTAGTTGACGCATTCACTTGTGTTTCCATAGTAGTTGCCGTCATTATTTCGGCCACATGCACCAATATATCTGGGGCAACCTTAGTATTCTGTAACCCATACTTATTCGCTCTCCATCTTTCTGATCAGCCCGTGGTTGTCGTCACCAATACCATCATTATACCACCATTGGTCTCCCAGGAAATCATCAATAGTCGCTCAATCCATCCGCATTACTCATTTCTATTGAGCACTCTTGATCTAAATCGAGGCAATGTTTAGGTGCCTCATTGTCTCGCTGAGGCTGGGTCGGTGTCGCCTGGTGAGAGAGGAGAGAGCGTAAGGTTACAGGAGATATCCGATATTGCTGCCACGATACGGGATATTCGCTGTGTGTTGTAGTACAGGGCTGCGCACTCTTCCCTAGAGCATTGCTCTGCAACAGTGATTCCTGAAGTGAGTGTGATTTTAGTCGTATTACTTCTTACATCCCACTGCCAACACTGCATGCGGTTCGTCGTACTTCCACAGTTTAATAATCTAAAACGGGCCCTTTTTCGTGATGGATTTTGTTAGTCCTTGACACGTTTCTTTTGTAACGTTCTGAGCTTGGTTTCTACTCTGTCCCTAAACTGTCATTCTTATCTGTTCTTTTTTCGTCATGATCTTGCTAAAGGCCCGGTTCCGCAGAATTACGGATGGATTACGAATGAATCGAGGGTGCCAATTTTGCTAGGTTCCATCTGCCCGCAATCATCCGCAGCCAAAACGGACTTCTTTTCCGCAATAATGTGCGGATATGAACCGTATGATTGGCACATGTATTGAGAATGTGTCGCGGATTTATTTTAAACAAAAGCAGAATGCATTGCGGAAGCCATCCGTGGGTGAAAAATACAGTTATATCAGGCTGAATGTATTGCAAATATTGCGGATATAATACGGCAGGAGCTTTGCATGCGACATGCTTGCAAACTATGGCCCCAATAGTGTGCAGGAAATTCCATCTCAGCATTAATTTATAAAAGCTGGCGCTATCCTTCTTCAGTGGTAGAGCATGTGAACTGCTCATCCAAGTACTCGTCCAATATAGCCTAACTAAATGACAGCTGACGTGAGTCAAGTTCTGGCTCACTTTTATATACAATCTTGGGTTTTCCCACAATCGAATTGGCATTCGTTGCCTGATTATACGCTATGTATTTGCAATGCATTCTTATAATTCGTAGCAGGTATGTGATAGCTACGCTGTACATTCTGTGTACATACGCGCCCATTCCGCAACCAACACGCAATTGCTCTAGCGGTGCGGATAAAGGGCGAACTTAACAAACAGTAGCAAATGGATTGTGCATGTATTGCTAATGTGTTACGGAATCTCATTCGCAACGAAATTTTGTGCTGCTCAAAAATTTGGGTGCGGATGAACAACTCAGTGCGGATGCAGTGAGAACGTGTGCGGAGATTGAGCAACTGATTAGAGGATGAATTACGAATATTGCGTATATATACCTACGTCGGATGCCTACCATTTTCGTTCCTGATTCATTCCCAAGGCCTGTGGGACCGGGCCTTGAGCAAGCAACGTGTGCGCCCATTTGCTTTTGTCCTTATCTCTGCATCTCTGATTTGTTGTCTCCAGAATGTCCCAATATCGTCTCCCTTTTTGTGTCTGTGTATCTCCACCTGAGCAACCATTAGTGTACCCCTATTTCTTCGTATCCCCCTTCCGACGCCCCAATCAATTTGCATTGAGAATATCCCGACAATGGCTCTCTCTTCACGTCATTTGCTAGGTACTCTTTGTATTTCCATCCTTAAGTAACCTTGCTTTTATGTTTACCTTTTTCCCTTTTTTCTCGTGAATAACTTTGTGTTGACTCGGTTTTACGTCATTGGCTAACTAGCTACTCTCTTTACTTCCAACCTAGAGCAACCATGCTTGAATGCTCACACTTTTCTTTCTCCTCTTTTCCCTTTGTATCCAAAATATCCCTCTGTTGTCTCGTAAAAACAAGACACAGCAAGCTAGTGTCAACTCGTTGCACCACTAAACACCGTTCGTTAAGCACCCTCACGGAGACTTGTTAAGGTAATTTGTTCTTGTAATTACCCAAGTGAACTTTGGCTGCGACCAACGGCCCCACTGTAATAGCTTCAGCGTCCAGCCCTTCCAATTTATTCACTTTTACTTCGCTGTGTGCCGTAATTGTATTATTTTGCTGGGGTGTACAACGGGTCTTGTGTCTGTGACATGCTCGACTGCTGCAGTTGTGTGTAATTTGGCTGCTAAATGTCGACATTTATTGAGCGTCTCTCCTTGCAGATAACTTAGCTTCTTTGTTCAAGAACTGCACTTGTTCTCTTCTGAAAGTAGCTTCTGATCCTATAAAAATTGTCTGGCTACATGTGACTTGCGTAGTTCCGTCTCATAGTACCTATTAGTTTTAGCTGAACACCCATTTCATTCTTTCTTCTATTCATAGTAGACGTTTCTGTTTGTGTTTACGAGTTTAGTCTTTTGATCTTGTTGATATGTTTAGGCTACAGTTACGGTGATGACAGTTTTTTAGAGTATGAATTTAATTCTCCCGATGACCGCTGGAGGACGTATTGTATGTGAAGTTTCGCTGCTATCCAGTCGTACATTAATTGTTTTAATCGCGAGTCATTGATAAATAATTCTGGGCAAATTATACTTTAATTATACGGGCAAGTCCCGCTTTAATTATTGCCAGTAATTCATACACCCTACGCTAATTATTAGGGCGAGCCATACAATAATTATTAAGGAAATGTCTTACAATCATTGTTATGGGCGATTAATTAATTGTGGTCAGACTTATGTAGACATTCATTGTTGGCGTGTTAAGTATACGCATGTATTGTGTGGTCTATGTGGTGTAGGTAATAACTTTATTTTTGAAAATACCGGATTATATGCGGTAATATAGATTATTGTCCTTAGCAAGAAAATAGTCTACTTTCTAGAGATGGGCGATAAACGTTTATTCAGTGTGTTCAGATTAAGTGAAGCATTCCGCGAGCATTTTCTAAATCGGGTGATAACGCTCTAGTGAAATATCTTAACTACTGAGGCCTCGCGTTATATAGCAGCTGAAGACTTTGCCGTGTGGAGTAGCTTTGAGAGCGACGTCTGCTGATCTGACCACCTACGTGGTTACATGGCACTGCTGCTCTAGCCTAAATTGGAAGCCATTGTGGCCGAACATTTCACCGGACTCCAGCCATGTCACCGACCCACCGAGGTGTTATGGAACCAAGCAGTGAATTTGCTGAAAAGTGAATTTAAAAATATAATTTGTGGTTTCTAGTTATTCTTTAACAAATTTCACCAACTTTATTACGAAGTTATTTAAGAAAATTTTTGTTCGCACTTAGTGGGATCAAGAACCCCTTTAAGAACACTAATTGTTACGGGGAAGTCGTACGTTATTGCAGGCATGCCATCTATCAAAGACGGTACTGTAGGCTAATCATAATAAATCGGCACGATTGAGTCGTACCATCCGTTACTAACAACACCTCGATATACATGTGTATTATCTACCTATGTTTTTGTCCCATCTACACCTGACATAATCCCGACACGGACTGTTTGTCCATTCTTGTGTTTTTAATAGAATAAATATAAGGAGTCGCGTCAGAGACTCAACTGGGCGTGTGCTTGCGCTGCTGTTATGCTGTGGTGGTCCAGTGGCAGAGCGTCGGCGGCGTGGTGATCCGTAGACCCCCACCCATCTGGGGGCATAGGCTTAGGCATTGGCCATGGGGTTGGATTAGTTAGGTTCACCCATCCTATATTATGGGGAACAGCGACTCCGGAGGGATTGTGTAAGTTACCTTAGCCATTAGCTAGCCCTTTGGGACATCTTTCCTTCATGCCCACTTTTCTTTCTTCCGCCCTCTTACCTATCCTGATGACTTTTTTCTCTGTTCTTTCTCCTCTTGGCAGACTTTTTATTCCCATGCGCGTTAACTTGTGCATAGATTCCACGTTTCTCTTGACATTGTTCTATACCGGTATACGTTCTGCACCTACAACATTCTTACGTACTAGCTCTAACATCCACTGTTTAAACTCATTCCCTGTCTCATTTAAGTTCATGTAGACGGATGTTTGCACCGACCGTCTTTCAGATATCGAAGGCAAAAAAGTCGGATGTACAGTATTTCCCATATCAAATGAGCTCACCTTCCACCATCGCTAATGTCAATGACAGGAAAGATTCTAAATGACTTTCCGGCCGGAACCTGTCAGTAAATTTGTCACTCAAACCTCCGTAACCAGAGGTTCGGAGATATTTGCTAATCTCATAAACATACAAATAATTTACTTGTGAACTACACGGGACTTCCGACCCTAAGCTTACCGGAACATGCCGGCTGTCAGGCGAGGATCAGATGCAACTTGTATTGAAACGGCTTCTGCAAGAAGCAACCCAGCATTGAGCTTACAGCATTCTGATACAAACCTCGTTCCTCTGTCTGGATAAGCTCCTTCTCAAGTAACATGCTTGCTACTTATACTTGTATTATAACTTATAAGTGTTGTATAATAAGATGTAAATAAAAAATATGTTAGAGATATCCTTTCACCATTCTGCACCGCAGTCTGAAGCTGAACATACTACTTGCACGGTAGTTAGCCCTCAGAACCAAGTACGGTGACGAACCCAGTAAGAACACATCTACGCACGCAATTAATACTCGCATCCAGGAATATTACAGATATTCTCTGTTCTTTCCTACTTCCTTTAGGTCACAGCTTTCTGTGTAGGTAGGAAAGCTTGAAGTAAGAGAATATACTACTACGGTACTACTCTGTACGTCCCCAGTTCTAGTCCCTAACTGAACTTTTTGTCTATATATGTAAAATATGTATTTACATATTTATTAATGTTTATTGTGTAAATATAAGTAAGAGGCTGACACTTCTCTTAGTTTCCTACATAACCTCATTGAATTCCGGGTCTTTCAGACTCTGCTTTTTGACCTGAGAACCATGAAAATCCCGCAAAGATCGAGTTTGGTCTCGCATATGTCCCGAAATGCTGGACTCAGGCGAGTGTGAATGCTCGGCCCTGGTCTTTGTCCGGCGCTTTTGCAAAATTCATTACTGAGCGGCCTGTTTGTGCAGTCGTGGAATTAAAGCGTCCCCGGATTTACCCGAGCGTGATGTACAACGATTGCTGTACGTGGTCCCGCGCCGGGTCCCGCATGGCGCTGCGCCGTACGTGTTTGCTTATCCCTATTTTCTGTACCTGGTTGCTGGCCTAGTCCCCTGTTGCGCCGCGCCGTGTTCCATCTTTACTTAACCCTATGTGAACCAGGCTGTGTTAGTTTCTTACAAGGGTACCTACTGTATCCTGTTGTATTCCTACACTAAAAAACTGTGTTGTGAGGTTACAGAGCTGGGCTAAAATAGAACTAAGCGTCCTTCTCACAGCTAAAGCGTTTCTTGCTCTCTTCTGTTTTATGTTTCTGAAGATGGAGTTGTGGGAGGTTTCTGCTACAACCCTTCACGAAGGGCGTGCCATGTACCTACGGTTACGCTGCTCAGATTCGCACATTCTGGGGGACTCGTCCAAGGGAAGCCGCTCTTCGTCGCGGGGGGATCTCATAGCTTATCTTCGCTTTAGTTTCCTTCCTTTTCTTATTTCCATACTCTTGCTAGCGCTTCTTTCTCTTGCTCATCTTTCTTGACGTTCTGTTTCCGTGTGCTGTTGTCTTCAGTGTTACAAGTTCCCCTAGCAATATTATTCTTGCCGTGCTTTTCCTCTCATGCACCACTCTTATGTACAGTGCTTCAAGATACTTAGCCCTTTCAGCGTAGTATGTTTAAAACTTTCCCAATATTATAGTGCTAAACATACGAGAAAGACCGATTAAATGCGAGAGAAAGGATTAACTGCTACTGCGCAGCTGGGTTGCGGAGCCGAAGAAATAAAGTCGGACTCCAACTCTAGCCAACTTCCGACTCCGACTCATGGCCCCCCAAAGTATCCGACTCCTATTAATTCAGATTCTACAGCCCTGGTGAAAGAGTCCTCATTTATAACTCGACGCTGATTCTGTAAGGTAGCTAATATTTCCGTGCGGGGCTTCCACGTTTTCATCGACATACCATATCTGTCCCTTTTTACTTCTTCTTCTGGGTGATCGCCAATGCTGTGCAATAGGGAGATCTAGATTTCTTAATATAATAAAATATTCGTAAATATGGAATGGTGTAGTTTCAGTCCCGGAGAGGATCAATAAACGCACGTGATAACAAAATGTTTGTATAACTTTTATGTAGAATGCGTATGAGGGCGGGCCGGAAGATTCCGGTGCTGTGTCAGCCCTCTGCCCCCTAGCTGTTACAAAACCTCTCCCTTTAAAGCTCGGGTTGGAGGTGGCGTGGGCGGTGATGTCGCTCCGTCCTCATGCCATCTCTCTGCTGTTGCCTTTGCTCTTCCCAGAAAGATACGGGACGTGCGCCTCCCCCCTAATTTGCTGTTATATCAACACCTTAATGCCAACTGGCAACCGTCTGTGCAGGACAAATCGCACGTTGCTTTTTCCATGTCAGGAGGCGTAACATACGACGTGGGGTCAAGTGTACCAAATGCTTTACCAGAAAATCATTACTTTTTGTATTTTAACTACCAAGTTCACATTTTATCTCGTACGTGATTTTATATAGCTACCTCCGCCAAGAAGTTATGTTTTTGTCGTGTCTGCCTGCCTGTCTGTCCCTCCGTCCGTCTGTCAGTCTCTGTGTCTCCCTCTTTGTCCGTCCGTCTGTCTATCTATTTTTCTGTTTGTCACCACCATAACTCAAAAAGTTATGGACGGATTTCAACGAAATATACAGGGATTGTTGGGTAGGTATCTTAGGAGAAACAGATGACTTACTTTTGGTGAAGATCCGTCCATCCGTTTGTTTGTTTGTCTACCTCATTTTTCTTGTTGCCATAACTCAAGATATATAACCAAATTTTTTGTGATGATCTGTTTGTTTGTTCGTTTGTTTGTCGCTGTGTTTGGTTTTATGCTTCTTAGCACAATAATTCAAAAAGTTGTGAATGGATCTTTATGAAATTTACAGGAGTTGCTAGTAATGATGGAAGACATAATTGATGAAATTTTTGGGATGATCAGTCAGTCTGTTTGTTTGACTAATGTTTGTCATGATGGTTGTTAGCAGCATAACTCAAAATGTTATTAATGAATCTTCATGAAAATTGCAGAAACTGTTAATACTATCAAAAGGCATAATGAGTAAATTTTGGTGTTGATACGAGAAAACTCATGGCTGCAGACCCAATATGAATTTTTCGTTACCGTTGCCTTGCTTGGCGGAGGTATGTGTTCTCAGAGTGCTCTAGTTTTTGTTTTACCTTTGACAAAACACAATAAGACAGATGTTCCCAAGCGAGCATGATTTAATTATGCTCGTGCACTTATGCAAAAAAGTGGCTGTGCCGTATAAACACGCCCCGGCTCGTGCTCCTGTGCCGTATAAACACGCCCCGACTCGTGCCCCTGTGCCGTTTAAACACGCCCCGGCTAGTGCTCCTGTGCCGTATAAACACGCCCCGACTCGTGCCCCTGTGCCGTTTAAACACGCCCCGGCTCGTGCTCCTGTGCCGTATAAACACGCCCCGACTCGTGCCCCTGTGCCGTTTAAACACGCCCCGGCTAGTGCTCCTGTGCCGTATAAATACGCCCCGGCTCGTGCTCCAGTGCCGCATAAACACTCCCCGGCTCGTCCTCCTGTGCTGTATAAACACGCCCCGGCTCGTGCTCCTGTGCCGTATAAACACGCCCCGGCTCGTGCTCCTGTGCCGTATAAATACGCCCCGGCTCGTGCTCCTGTGTCGTATAAACACGCCCCGGCTCGTGCTCCTGTGCCGTATAAACACGCCCCGGCTCGTGCTCCTGTGCCGTATAAACACGCCCCGGCTCGTGCTCCTGTGCCGTATAAACACGCCCCGGCTCGTGCTCCTGTGCCGTATAAACACGCTCCGGCTCGTGCTCCTGTGCCGAATAAAGACGCCCCGGCTCGTGCTCTTGTGCCGTATAAACACGCCCGGCTCGTGCTCGTGTGCCGTATAAACACGCCCCGGCTCGTGCTCCTGTTAGTGCTCGAGGAATTGTGTTGGGCAGCACTGCCCAATCTGCTGCTTATGAGTAAACACTGAGCGGTGTCGGATAACATCGATAATCGCCTATGAATTTCCGATTGTGTTGGGCATCTCAAGTCTTCTGTATGCGAATGTCAATTTAATGAACGAATGGTGGCCAGAAATATGAATACGTATTATTTTGAACAGCCACGCTGTCTTGCTTTGAGTACCTGCCGAGGGTATCTGGGATACAAATTTTCACTGTGAAATCGCGTCGACGTACCTACGAGCTGAACGTCCGCTTAAAAGTGGAACGTACGATTGTGTGATGTGGTCCCGGCACTTAGGCTTCATAGAGTTAGCGCTACCTACTCTGGCTGTATTGTTTCGCTACGATGATCCGCCCGCCTGTTGTAACGCTGTAGCAGAAAAAAAAACTTACAAGAAGATAGGGTTTGCCGTCTAATGCTGGAGCCGCGTTGTACCACCACGCGGCCGACTTGATGAGCGCATGCGCATCTCACACGGCAACATAAAGTCGCTGGCATAGATACGGTACTTGAAAAGACTTGCTAGCCAACCGTCTGCTGATCAGGTTGATTGTACGTACATTTCATTGTATGGCCCGGGTATAAAAAATAAAAAATGTTCTCCCTCTGCAATATCCATTGCTATGTCGCCGGTCTACCATGCATGACGCTCCGCTCGCCGAATATCTCTCGTAGACTAATGCTCTAATGCACATTTAATATCCCGCCTGCTTTATAACGAGCGAAATAGCGTCGTAAGTTCTCATATACCGTCAGCTGTGGGCCGTGACCGCGTTCCTTCGTTAAGGAAATGAATGTTCGTCTTCTGTAGCAGCAGCGCAACTCGCTGCAGTGGCCAGTTCTTATGCATCTGTATACTAACAACAAGGATGCAGAGTCGGTGTCGAGCAATTTTTAGGGTCAGGAGTCGGAGTCGGAGTTGGTCAGTTGTTAGTGCCAGCCTTTGGCAATTTATGGATTAAATAAAAGAAAAATAATTGTTGTTATAAACGTTTGATAGGTTTATTACACACAGACACATTTTATATTACAAGTATTTGGTAAAGTAGTAATACACTATAGAATAATGCATCTGTGTAGCCACTGAAAGTTTAATGAACTTTTTGGGCAACATACCTAAAACAGAAAACAAAAGCTAATAAAGTTGCATGACGTATTCTTTAAAACGTTTTTTTAGGACATTGTCAGAAATGGGATCTAATAAATACGCAGGAAGTTTATTGAGAAGAGTTGCAATTTGAAATACTGTAGCGCGTTTCTCAACATCAACACGCACAGTTG
>LQNS02278091.1:51810176-51820381 GCA_001587735.2 Parhyale hawaiensis | reverse complement strand
CCAGTCATCCATTATTTGTTTGTTATCAGTTGTATTTTAATTATTTTTCCTGCATCCCAGAAGCTAAGAAGAGGTTAGTAATTCTTATGCTCCTGAAGGAATAAGGATGTGTGTTCATTTTTCCAGGATCTAGTTATTTTAGCATGGTTTCAGATTATTAATACATATTTTGTTTTACAATAAATAGATAGCCAAACAATAATATTGTTTAATAAACGGTGTTACACCCCATTTTTTCAACCTTATTCCTCATTCTTTTATTGTGGAGGTCGAGGCGACTGTAAGGGGAGACGTGGAGGCCGCAGGGTCCTCATTTGATGTTCGCTAAGATATAGTTATGCAATTATAAGGTAGTAAAATCTTGTGTTGGAAAGGTAGTAAAAAGTAGTAAAAGGTAGTAAAATATGGTTTTCACATTTTGTAGACACCTTGTTTTGGCAGCGTAGAGTTAATGTAGCAACCAAGAAGCATACCGAATTGATTAGATATACTCAGTATTGTGAGTTGAAGTCTCTATCTGCGCTGCATTTCTGAGCTTCCGTTTCGAACTTGGCAGATACTCGCAATCTTGAAATCGCCTCCTCTTTATTCACTTGTTCGCTCTCATTTTAAATTTTACTTTCTAGGCAAACTTACAGAGCTACACTGCATTGCTAAGGTCCCGTCTCAGTATTCAAAGACTCCTTATCGCGGTCTCGCTGTTCCAGAACTCCTGGGCCTCGTGGAAGTCTGTTAAGACCGCTTTCCCATTATTCCTAAGGCTCGTCCGTGTATTTCCACGACACCCGAAAGCATTTACTGCTGGCCATTTACCTCGCGGTGCCGCACCTTTTATGTTTTCTTGGGCTCTCACCTTACCTTTCCTTGTGCTTAGTGTGGCCATTCGTCTACTGCACTTGTGGTGTTGGAAACAGTCCCACTGACACTATCGGTGTCGTTCAGACTTCTTGTTTCTTGTTGTAATATGACAGTTTAATACAGTGGTCCCCATTGGGGTGCATAATACTGCATATGAACCTACGGACCCCCTGTTGGTTCACACACCGACCCCCTACCGGTTCATGATGTTTGTAGCTTCTGTGGCAATATTACATTGCTTTTAATCAATAAATGATAAGATTACACAATATTTTTAGGTCATAGGAGGAAAAATATAAGAAGTTCAAATAGCTTATAATAATCTTTTACATCAATTTTATTGAAATGGAAAAAATTTTAACTATGGTAACTATAGTTACCCCTCATTGATCTATTCTTGCTCGATCACAAAAACTTGCATTAAAAAAAAAAAACGGCGAGAACAGCAGATGCTAACCCATCATTCAATGCAAATAGTCATTTAGGGCGAGTCAAAATAAGTTCAAGAGAGTTAAAGGTAAAAACTCGCTGTATGTGAATAATGGGCTGAGCTGGGATGTCACGTGACTGACATGAATAATTTTAGGTTTGGCGTATGTTATTATGCCTCTGCCGTTCCGTATTAACTGAAAAGCAATAGCATGGAAGCCGTCGACACCTACAATACTCATTTAGTACGTAATATACTAAGTTGATACCATTTTAATGCCAGGGGAAGGGGGGGGGGGGGTCCGTGTGCTTCAGGGCGATCTCGCAGGGGGTCCATAGAAAACTGAACTTTAGGAACCACTGGTCTAATATTTCACATCTCTTCCAGCCTCTAATATCCCGTTGTATAGTGCACAATAATTGTCACATAGTGCACGATTCCGGTCGTGAATAGGAGCATGGGAAAACCTTTAGTGTCGTTCGGACTTTTTTCTTGATGTTTGATTATTTTAATACGTTTGTATCTCTTCCAGCTTCTGATATGTAGCAGAATGTACAGTGGATAAAATATGCATTGTACAGTTCTGGTCTTAACAAGAAAACTCACAGCGCGTTGAAGCTTTCGCTCCATTGTGTGTGTATTTTGCCTTGAATTAGAAGCAAAGTTGTAGCTCCATTTCCTACAGTGGCGGAAATTAACGCATTAAACTACTACCTGGCCCGCGCCGCACTAGTGCCTGCAGCAGTCGTGAATGTATAATGACTCTCGAACGTTTGGTGTGCCCAGCCAACCGGCCCACCTGCCCCCCAACGAGTCTCTTTGAGTTTAGTAAAAATGTGATAATAACTAAATACCCCAAATGAGCTTGAAGTTATAATTGTGTTGTTTTTACGATTGAACTAAAACGGTTGAATGTGTGCCTCACGTACATACATACTCAGCGCGTTATCATATGTAGTTCTGAGTAATATATATATATGCACAATTTTATGTTTGCACAGTTTCCGTAGTGCTTCGTGTCATATGTTACGGTGGATGAACTTGGACTCGAATTACAATAATAGCGAACGAGTTGAAGCTTCACGGCCCTAATAGATTGGAAAGCCTTTCGAAAGTCGCTCTATCTATTTAAATACCTAACCATCTGTGATCCTTAGGACTTAGTCCAGAAACTATTAATCTAAATGCATTTTAGGAAGAATACGTTATTTTTCATTTACGCCTGTACCGACGCCGAGCAAGATTATTATTAAACATAAAGTCACGGTAGAGGTTTCGTTTGCTATTATTACCTACATACTGTCCATGTTGAGTGAAGGTCGCGTTGATGCTGCTCAACAAAACGCACACCGAGCGCATTGTTACATTTAAATTATCTCCTGCTGTTATCTCCTCAAGCAATAATAATTTTGGTTATTTTTAAAACCAAAGTTGTATCCTATCCTCCTTGGCTTTCTTTGTTTTTCGATATTCGCATTCAAGGCGATTTGCACTGCGCATGGTTCTCCCTTGACCAGTTAAGGGAGATACATTAAAGCCAATGGGAATTGCACAGCGTGATTTTTCCCTTCACGCTTCAATACAGGTAGTTAATATATGTCCATTAAAGGCGATGGGTACTGCGCAGCATGGCTTTCCCTTCACGTTTTAATAAAGACAATGAACGCATTAAAGACGATGGGCAATGCGTAGCATGGCTTTCCCTTCGTGTTTTAATAAACGGATTAAAGGCAGCGGGCACTGCTCGCCTTGGCTCTCCGTTTACGTTCGTTTTATAAAGGCAATGAGTTCATCAACCCATTACTGGCTACCGTCCAATTTTTTTGGACGCTGTTAACAGTGCTATTCTTACAAGAAATAAGAGAGGTTACTTTGTTCGTTAATGAGTTAAAGGTGATGCGCACTGCACAGCATTGCTCTCCCTTAACGTTTTCGATAACGGCAATAAATGCATTAAAGGCGATGGGCACTGCGGCGCAGCATTGCGCTCCCTTCAAGTCTTGATAAAATAAAGATACTTAAATGCACGAAAAGCGATGGGTATTGCGCAGCACGCTTCTCACTTTGCACTGCAATCAAATAGACAACGCTGCAGCTCCTAGATATTTCCCCTACACCCAACTCTCTCTCTCTCCCTTTCTCTGTTGCTGTGTTTGCTCTCGAGTCTTACTCCACCGCCAAACCGGCAGCTCTCTTTGCCAAAAGTTAAATTGAATTTAGAGCTAAAGGAATTAGGTGTTGAGCAGAGGAATTGACTTGAGTGTTTTTGCTCCTACCGCCGTCCTCGCCCATGGCCTTTGATGAGGATGCCGCGGCTGGCAATAAACGCCCGTTGTCCTTCGGTCTCTGAGCAGGTGTCGTATTCTGCTTTTGTGGTAACCTTACTTGTGCTCTTAATGAACCGTAATTGGTTTACTGTAATTTATTCATTTGACGTGGGTACCCTGCCAGTTCTCTAATTGTGTCATCAGTAATCTTTTTTCTACTTAATCAGCGATGTTATTTTGGTCTCGGTTAGAAATAATTGGACATTCATGTATTATTTCTGTATTTTACTAGGCATTTTCTATCGGTACTTTACATCCTGCTGTCGTCAAGCGGCCGTCGGTCTTCCCATTGATAGAGTTTTTACTTGCGTTCTGCGTCAGTAGCTACGTTCTCGGGAGACGATTTGACAACCAGCTGTGTTTTGGCTCTGTGGTGGTGGTGTGGTTTATTTTTTCCTCGGTTACCTCACTTGGGCTAATATAAGTTATATAACACTTGAATGCTCTGTCCTCAGCATTACGTTGGAGCTTTGACGTACACAATTTTACGTCAGTGACGTCTCTGGAGACACATTTGAAAATAATTTGTAGCAGCTTTTATTTGAAAATGTCCATAATTAATTAATGTAAAATATCGTGTGAAGCGTTAAATAGACGCCATTGCTAATATAGACGGTAAGTTAAAGTTCAGGTGTCAACTCCGTAGACTTTTGCGCCTGCAGAGTAACTTTTTTTTTTTGCCTTTCTTTGCATCGTGTTTTCTTACCCGCACAGGTTTTGAAATCCTAAATCAGTTATTATGAAAGCATTTTCTGTTGGCACTTAAGACTCGAATCCCTTTAAACTTTTTGGTTCCTTGCTGCGAGCTGAATCGATGAAGAACATTTTATATCTACTTCAGTAGCTCTTGAAATTATTATCTCGCTTCGGGAATTATTTTAGCCGTGATCAGTGCCAAGGTCCTACCCTTATACAATTATTACACAAACTTCACGACTTCAGTTAAAATGGTGGTAAAAACCATTCCAAGTTTGGTGATCCAGGTGAAGTTTTATCCGCAACGGCTATCGATCTCTTTCGTGCAGTTATTGGGCCGCAACTGGCTTGAAAATTATATAGCCTGACAAATTCTCCTCTGGTTGACATGATGGCCGACTAGGGACCAGCCCGTAGTGATGCGTAACAGGACCGTAATGTTTCTCAGGAGTGTCACCGTGTAAGAGTGAACACTTTGAGTCTGTGTGGGTGTACGCAGCTCATCCTTCTTTTGGTCAGGATGATGGATGAGGCCTGGGACCCGTCGTGCGGCGTCTAATGAGTTCCGACGCTGTCTCTTCTTGTCTTCGTCTTTCTGCCGTCGTCTTCTTTCCTTCTCTGTAAAATTTTGCTGCTTTCCTGTGCTTTCTCTTGCGTTAATTAAGTTCCAAATATTTTTTCGAGAGTGCGTTCTGACGCCGTCTGTTGATTCTTTCGTCATCCTGCGGTCTCCTTTTCGTTCTTTTTGCATTGTGTATTGTTATTGATGAAAATAATTGACATCCAGGTTGCATAATTCATTAGGTTTTTTTAGTAAGACGTCTTCTGGATTTTATAATTTTTTGGCCAAGCTTTCGACAATCTTTGCGAAAGTCGTTTTCAAGGCAAGAAACTTTTGTCTAGGAATTCTTACCAAGTAGCTAAAGTGTATCAAAGATACTCAATTGAATTTNAAATTTTCGACTAATTGCTCTAATTATTTTGAACGAAATTCAATTGAGTATCTTTGATACACTTTAGCTACTTGGTAAGAATTCCTAGACAAAAGTTTCTTGCCTTGAAAACGACTTTCGCAAAGATTGTCGGAAGCTTGGCCAAAAAATTATAAAATCCAGAAGACGTCTTACTGAAAAAAAACCTAATAAATTGTGTATTGTGTAATACTAATATGAATTATAGTCGCTTAAAGGCTCCAACGCTTTGTCAAGTCATTGCTTGTCGAGAGTAAAGTGGGGGTAATTTGGAGATGCTGCTGTTACACATAAGATACGGTAAACAATTTTAACGAAATCCCACCATGGTATTAAAACTGAATAACACGTTTATTTTTTTTTTTACTTCTGCTCTATATCATTCAGAGTTACAATGACCCCTTTTAGATTTATATTTTTTCCTGGGAGAATGGGGCCGGGTTTATTTGTAGCAGTATCATCCATTAGTTATTTGATGCATTATCGGTTTTTATTTCAAGCTAGTTTCATTCATCTTATCCTCTTGTGTCCTGTCAAGTTCCGGTGCTCTGATGGATGATATTTGGTAAGCTCACAGTGTTCCTCAACATTGTTACTTCATCCTTCTATACTTGCATGATCTTTAGACGCAGTAGCGCTAACCCTAATAAACGCAATTTTTACGACCGTTGGAGAACAATGACCATATTATGATATTCTGTCACGCAAGAGTAGCGGAATTTTTGCCGACTTGAACTCTGCCCTCGGCAAGGTTTTTGAAGCAGTTTCTTGTCTATGTTCGTACTGAAGCTCTTGTTATTTACCACGTGGTACGTCGAGTCGAGTGCAATGTAGGCCACCTAGATAGCGTGTGAAGAAATCCCTCCGTGGTTGTCATCGGTTCAGTTGGAGCTTGTGCGTTTTATGGTCATTCCTTTGTTCATCAAAACGTTTCTACTCTTACTGGACCAATTTATCACATTAAAACGTCGTTCAGGAACATTTTTGTTTCATTCATCATCAGAACGCCCTCATTTGACTAACTCATCACGTTGAAATTAGAACGTTTACGAAAGTTTTTGCTGCATCCGCAAAGCCAGTGTACGATAAAGTATCGATATTAAAATACGTGCTCGTAGCCTAGTTGAAGTCGTCACCGTTTGACAGCGCCGTTCGCAGTATGGATCCCCATTCTGCAATAAATGTAGCGCACGGAAACTGCATTTACCTTAGACATGTACCGAATAATTCCATGCGTATTATGCAAGACCCATAAGATCAATCCCTTATAGAAGTACCTACTGTACTTTTACTTCTTAGTTGTATTTTCATCTTTCATTTACTATACTGTGTCTTGTATTATTTCCTCCAACGCTATTGTTAACTCGGTCACATCCATAAAATTTACTACTTGAGCATATATGAGCGTCTATACCCAGGGCAATATTTTCTAATTCGCTATGTTGCCGTGCAGGTAAAAACTGGTTAAACACAGCATGAAAGTTACGTATAACGTGCAAGATGCCATTGTAAAATAATAACTAGAACCGACTTTGTAATCACTTCAGAACCTCCCAGCCCGCCACCTACAAGGTTATAGGTACCTAAACTAAAGGGTCGACACAACATCCCCCCCCATCCACCGCCACCGTCGTCGCCGTTATATTGAGGGCAGCAGCAAAAGAGGTGTGGAAGGACAGAGATACGATGAAAATCGTACATCCTCGCGTATTCTACACGAGCTCTAACAAAGGGTGAGCCTATACATGGGCTCACTAGTCCTTGTCTACGTTAGACGTAACTTCCCGAGCTCTTTCCAGTGACTTGTTTAAGCCGTGTATTAGTTTCCTTCAACATTCGTGTATGTATATATATTAATGTATAGGTATGTTGGCAGTTTGGTACAACATCGGAGAACTTGCACAATTTCATTTATTTCCCCTCTGTGAATATGTTCACGTATAGCAACTCTTTTCAGCAAGCGGTGCATCTTTCAGCAGTACATGTAGTGCGCTTTTTTTACCAGTAATGGTGATTGATGTTGCAATCATTCGATATATATTTCGAAACGGGCTATTAGATGGCTAACAATATTAATTTACGGCCTGTTAAGTGGCCTTCTGGTTCGAGAGCGGTACCAAAATCTTGGCCACCTAAACGCCTCAATCTTCCAAAAGTGAAATAAACACTATAAACTCCGTGGATTTATTCAAATTTGGTCTCATTTTGAAGGAAAATAAGTCTACGTTCCAACGCACTCCCTCTTCTCGATCGTAAAACGTGGAAAAATGTTTTGTACTACCACCATTCATCCTAGTACCAGCCCCCTTCCAATGAGCTCTTACCCCGCCAACCTTGTAAGTTAGGTAGGGTAAGACTGGTTCCCGTAGTGAAATATGAAGTTTAGAACACAGTAAACCCGTATAAAGACCTATATTTGATATAGGACATTAGCAGAACCAATTCTGGCTCCTAACCTGCAAGGTTCTCGGAGGGAGTGTATCTCTATCAGACCAATACGACATATATGTATATTTGTACGGCCACGTTCCCTAGCCGTAACCGTGGTCTCTGTACAAACAGCTGAGCCTACCCATTATTATTATACCTATTAATTAAGAGACATGCGTGCGCTCAATCTTAATCTATTTTGTGTTAGGTACGTAAAACAGTGATTGCTCTAGATGTTCAATATTGCTGGAGACATATCTTCCCTCATCCTTCATTATCTATCGAATACGAGTCTCCGCCGTCTTGCGTGCCTATTGCGTCGCTCCTGCTAATATTCGCAGCAGCTGATCCTTTGTATCCGAGACAATTTGCATCTCCAGAACAGTACCATTGCTCGGCCTCAACTGCCCAATCATTGCAGTGGTGCATTAGCCTGCCGCCTCAGCTGGTGGCCGTTTAATATGGCGGTGTATCGTGTGGCTAAAGCCATCACCACCGCGCACTGCATAGAACTCGGCTTCCTGTGCTTCCTCTTGGAATACAAATGTTCCTTTGTCTCTCTTTGCCTGCAGTCTTGGGTGTGTTGCGCTCCGGCGGACTTGTGCCCTACGTGCTGAGCTGTTGCCTGAGGGCTTCGAGTTGTGAGCGTTAGGGGTGCTTTTTTGTATCGTGTTACCTTTTGTTACTTGACTGCGCTGTGTTGTTTCGGATNCGCAGTTTGCGACCAAAGAGAGAGCCAGCAGCGAATTATCTCCACAGTGCACGTAACCGCTGACCGCTGGTCTATCTGGTATTCTTCTTAGATGTGAATCCAGCAAATTTTTGAACTTTACAGTTTTGATATCAGTGGCGTTTCGAATATGCCGAGGCATTTTGTTAAACAATCGTGCTCCCCGTACAGCGAAGCTATTAGAATATTTTGTGGCCACAGCTTTTTCACCATTTCTGCTTGGGATACGGATATCACAGGTCCTTCCAGTTCTTTCCGAGTGTCTGGCGACAATCCGCTCATTTACATTCACAGTGATACGTTCCAGAATTTTCCAGACATATATGATTGTAAATCGTTCGAATCTGCGCTGCATTGAATACAAGTGGAGACAGCTAAGTCGTTTGTGGTAATCGTACTCCTGCATGCCTCGAATTTTAGCCGTGAACGATCGTTGGATACCTTCATATATATATATATATTAATGTATGGGTATGTTGGCAGTTTGGTACAACACCGGAGAACTTGCACAATTCCATTTATTTCTCCTCTGTGAATATGTTCACGTATAGCAACTTTTTCAGCAAGCGGTGCATCTTTCAGCAGTACATGTAGTGCGCTTTTTTATCAGTAATGGTGATTTATGCTGCAATCATTCGATATATATTTCGAAACGGGCTATTAGATGGCTAACAATATTCATTTACGGCCTGTTAAGTGGCCTTCTGGTTCGATAGAGGTACCAAAATCCTGGCCACCTAATCGCCTCAATCTTCAAAAAAGTGAAATAAACACTATAAACTCCGTGGATTTATTCAAATTTGGTCTCATTTTGAAGGAAAATAAGTCTACGTTCCAACGCACGCCCTCTTCTCGATCGTAAAACGTGGAAAAATGTTTTGTGCTACCACCATTCATCCTAGTACCAGCCCCCTTACAATGAGCTCTTACCCCGCCAACCTTGTAGGTTAGGTAGGGTAGGACTGGTTCCCGTAGTGAAATATGAAGTTTAGAACACAGTAAACCCGTATAAAAACCTATATTTGATATAGGACATTAGCAGAACCAATTCTGGCTCTTAACCTGCAAGGTTCTTGGAGGGGTGTACCTCTATCAGGCCAATACGACATATATATATATATATATATTTGTACGGCCACGTTCCCTAGCCGTAACCATGGCCTCGGTACAAACAGCTCAGCCTACCCATTAATATTATACCTATTAATTAAGAGACATGCCTGCGCTCAATCTTAATCTATTTTGTGTTACGTACGTAAAACAGTGATTGCTCAAGATGTTCAATATTCCTGGAGTCATATCTTGGTTATCTTCCCTCATCCTTCATTATCTGTCGAATACGAGTCTCCGCCTTCTTGCGTGCCTATTGCATCGCTGCTGCTGCTGGTATTCGCAGCAGCTGATCCTTTGTATCCGAGGCAATTTGCATCTCCAGAACAGTACCATTGCTCGGCCACAACTGCCCAATCATTGCAGTGGTGCATTAGCCTGCCGCCTCAGCTGGTGGCCGTTTAATATGGCGGTGTATCGTGTGGCTAAAGCCATCACCACCGCGCACTGCATAGAACTCCGCTTCCTGTGCTTCCTCTTGGAATACAAATGTCCCTTTGTCTCTCTTTGCCAGTCTTGGGTGTGTTGCGCTCCGGCGGACTTGTGCCCTACGTGCTGAGCTGTTGCCTGAGGGCTTCGAGTTGTGAGCGTTAGGGGTGCTTTTTTGTATCGTGTTACCTTTTGTTACTTGACTGCGCTGTGTTGTTTCGGAT
>LQNS02278091.1:51796589-51810076 GCA_001587735.2 Parhyale hawaiensis | reverse complement strand
CAGTCTTGGGTGTGTTGCGCTCCGGCGGACTTGTGCCCTACGTGCTGAGCTGTTGCCTGAGGGCTTCGAGTTGTGAGCGTTAGGGGTGCTTTTTTGTATCGTGTTACCTTTTGTTACTTGACTGCGCTGTGTTGTTTCGGATGCTAGAAGCTCCTTTCTTTCAACTGTGCAGGTGTCTTGGGTGAGCCCTGTCCCTTACAGATTCTGTTACCTGTTAAGTAAGGTAATGTAGAGTGGTCGGCGCGACTGGGACGTGTCAAGTCCGAAACGCTTGGTTTCGTTGTATAACTGCTACTTACCCTAACAGCATTTTCTGCCGCCTCACACGCTAAAACAACCAGCGTCTGAGGGAGGCTAAAAGTTCAGTTTCGGCATTGTATTTTCGTTTTTCCACTTACATCTTCGACTGCGGTGTCATTTGACTATTTTATCTTTCTTCTTTTCGACGGAATCCGCTCCGTTGCACCCATTGTGACCAAGCTATTCAGATGTGCTCTATCCGATCTTTGCCCGCCGCACGTGCCGCTGGCCTTCCTCCTGCAACTTGGCATTCTGGACACGCGCTCTCTTCATCTCGGGACCGGACGCCCATGGACGTTCTTAATTCTGGCGACGCCCTGACGTTACTTCGTTTTACTCAAGCGGATTTGCTCTTGGTCTATCTGCGTCGCTTTTTGCCAGGGCGGCTGGGCGCTGTTGCTCCTGGTCTATTGCTTCTCTTCTTATTAAGGCTCTGTTGTGTTCCTTTTCTTACTGAGTCGCTGTTATTTCTTTTCTATATATGCCTCTTTGTACCAAGGGGAATTTGCTCATGGGCTTCCTGCGTCTCTTCTTGCTGAGGCGCTGTTGCTCCTGGTCTATTTGCGTCACTTCTTAGTGAGGCGCTGTAGCCCATAGTCCAGATACTTTTTTCTTGCTGAGGCGGTAATTCTAGTAAATTTGGGGACGTTCTGTCTTTCTTAAGTACTGCTGTTTTTAGTGTAGGATACCGCGCAGCTTCCCACAGTATCGGCAGCGTTCTTCGTCTAGTCTAGGTCCATTACTGTGTCTGAGGCGCTCTTGCACCTGTAGCTACCGCACTTCGTCTCACTGAAGCACTGTTTACTACTTGCTTTATCAAAGCGAAAATGTAGTTTTATATGCGCTGGTGTGGTGTGTGTCCGCGGCTCGGAACAATGTCTGTTTGGGGTTCACAGCCCATCAGAGTGTCGTCGCGTAAGGTTGTGTTTTGCTACGAGCTGTCTACTGTATTCCTGCCGGGATTTTAGTACTGATGATTTCAGTGCTGATGGTCTACCGATGCCGTGCTACTCCGTTTAAGTGAATAGTGATATGCGCGTGCTCGACTCATGCCTTCCTTGCAGAACTAGTCGCGCTTTTTCAATGTTCACTTGTATCCTACCGAGTTAGTATATCAGATTTCTATAGTAACGTACTTATAGTTTGTTTTGTTTTACTGTCTTCAAGTAACTTGGCTACTCGAGTCTCTAGTATATGGTTAGTGCTGTTTCCCTGCGACGGCTCAGCTGATATTTCTTGTTACCCCAGTACGGTACCTTCTAAACTAGGGCGGTCACAACGCTTCCATGCAGTGTTGGGATTCTTTGGTATAAAATTCCGCAAGTTATTATCACTGCCGTTGGAGGTGTCTGTGTTTTACTTTTGTGTCGCCTTTCTTATAAACGTGTTTGCTTACCGCTTCGGCAAATCAAATTACTACTTCCATTAGTTGATTCCGTCATAAAAAAGAACTTGGGAGGACGCGTCTTACATTTTGGCTGGCATTTGGAGCAGCGGGGGCTCCAGAAATTCCGCCTGCAAGTTTTGTGTCTCCTGGCAAGCGGCGTAATGTGATCGTGCATGCATTGCAGCCGTAGTGCCAAGCGACCGCGGGCCGGCCGGCTGTCGCTCTCACATTTTGGCCCAGGTGTTGTGCTGATTTCTGCGCCGGGAACGAAAGTAAAATAATGATGGTAATTTCGCGCCACGCTCTGTGCTTGTTGCCTGTCTCCAGAGCGTGGCAGAACTAATGCAGCTGATAACGTCATGCAGTCGCCGCTAGTACGATAGAAGTACGGTACCATATATAGCTGCGTGCGTGTGCTAGCGTTGCGTTGCGGCCAGCGCTTGCAGTGCCAGTACGGTATGGCATGTGGCCTATGCCTTAGATATATGTATGTTGCCTATAACTAGAGATTTAATCAATCTGAGGAATAAGTGAATAATACATATTAGGGGTGATAAATGAACTAGGATTTCTAAAGTACAAAATCCTAGTTTATTTATTACCCCAATATGGGTTATTCATTCATTCCCCCAACATGCGTTATTCATTTATTCCCCTGATTCACTATAGGCCAAGGCGTCGAAGTACAGGTCTGGGGCTATCTCTCGAATATGGCCCGATCGCGTACCGTCCCTGGACAAATTATTCGACGCAGTCCGTGGTTTTTTGTACGTTCTTCGCATATTTTGGACATATATGGATAGAGACTTTTATTTCAACTATTTGAAGGTAAAAATCATGCTAGATTGAGTGTTCTGTCCAGAGAAGCCCAAAATGTGCTGAGTAGGTACCAAATATACCAATTTTCATCTTAAAGTTTAGCTAGGGACTGTGGCGGTCGCACAGGCGTCAAACTCGCCATGCGCTATGTACGTTCGTGTACGTGCATCGGTGTACGTGCGGGCGGCGTTAAAGTTCGTGTGCTGTGCTTGCTCGCTGTATCGCAGATTAGGTTAGGTAAGGTTAGATTATGCAAGGTTAGATTATGCAAGGTTAGATTATGCAAGGTTAGATTATGAAAGGTTAGATTATGAAAGGTTAGATTATGAAAGGTTAGATTATGAAAGGTTAGATTATGAAAGGTTAGGTTATGCAAGGTTAGGTTAGGTAGTGCGTATTGTAGTGCTTCTGGTGGTTGTTGCGCGGCAAGAAAGCTTATTTGAACGCAGGCATAGTGACGATCGTATACAGAATGGCGAGTTTGACGCCTGCGTGTACCGGTCGGGCCATCTTCGTAACGTACAGACCCGTGGCCTTGGAGAGACACCTATTCCAACTGTACCGAACATATCCTAACCTAACCAAGCATATACTCTGAAGTATGTCGCGTAGTATCCCGGCACCGTGTTTTTTTTATGTCACTGAAGGATAGTGGAAGAAATGTCATATGTTGCATCACCGCGGTCACGATTTTGAAAGGTAAATATGGGAGAAAAACATTTGCGGATATTTTGTACCTTATCCATGCCTTGGTTTATGTCTAGAAAGCTATGCGAAAGACGTAGATCTGAGTACGTCTTACAGTGCGAAAAAAATGTGTCAATTGGTACTATGCTCGGTGCTTGTTTCAATTGTTTAACGAATAAATGTTGATTGCATCATCGCGATTGCGTTAACAATACGATTGCTCATTTGTTGACTTGTTGTCTAACAGGGTTAAAAACGAAGTAATGCTATGTACCTACGCTGCTTCGACGGCGATTTTTGGTCAATGACTATCACAAGAGAAAAGTAATTTTGTCCGCACGTCGAATCACGTTTTGTAGAAATTTGATTTGTAAAGGGGTATGAAGACAACAACTCTGTGAGTTCGTAGAACCAAGTTCCGTCCAGAGTGTCCTTTTCTTCTCTACAACACTCCCAGTTTCTTCCTTTTTGCCTATGGAAAGAAATCTTCGAAGGCGCAGTGCACAAAAGATCCGCCACACGAACGCTACTGAACTGCTGCAAAAGTTCATATTGTTGCCGTGACGCCAGAATTCCATCTCAATTTAGTCGACTTCCAACCACTTGCTCCGGCGTCAGCAGCTGCTGTGCACTTTCACTTTCTCTCTCGTAGATTGTGTAGCCGAGGCCAGCCAGTGTCTCTGCCTCTATAGGGTGTATCTTTCTTTTCTATTCTGTTCGCTTTCACCGAAGCACTATTGTGTATCATTTCCAAGCGGCGCCGATCTGCTGTGTCGGACATTTTTTATTTACTTTTTCTTGCATAAGTACATCTAGTAAACTCGCAGTTAACCCTCCCCGACACCTAAAGGCTGCTTCAGCTGTCAGGATTTTGGTAGACGGCGCTTGCATACCTAGTGAACTCGTTGCAAAATCACCTTTTTGTAGGTACAATCCAATAGTTTAGTGTAACGTCATTTCAAACACTAATTTACTGGTTTCTGCAAGTTTTTTAGATAAAATATAACAGTTTCATGTGGCATGTTCAGTTTTTTTTCTGGATTTCTGAATTTGTGATTTTTTGGGTTAAAATAGTATCAGGAAATCAATAGAATTTTGAATTTCAATTTTATCTCTGTAAAACTGGCCATTTGTTTATTTTGAGATTTTTGGGCTAATTCTGAGTGTTACTTTATAGAAAAAAAAAAAAATCAGAAATCGAACGATATCTTCATTTTGTGGCTACGATGATTAGAAGAAAAAAAAAAGTTTTTATGAAAAAAGTATTATTTATAAAAAATGACTTCTTGATTTTCGGTTCTGAATGGCTATTCCTTTTTGGTTATGTTCTTTTTTGCTGGTTTCTAAACATTTTCTTATTGAAAAAAAGAACATCTCTAATCCAACAGTGTTTTTTTTTTGTCAAAGTTGAAAGATAAAAAGGCCTGGCTGCTGAAGCAGCCTAGGTGTCAGCGCGGGACCTTTGAAAAGTAGATTTACTATGCAAGCGAGGGTCAATGCCCTAGGCCTTAATGATGAACGGTTGTGCGGAAGTGGTGTCCGTGACTCACTTTAAAAATTTAGTGGCGAACTGGCGATTAAATTATATTTGTAAGATCTATAAAACTTTGGAGCATTATACATTTGCTTGACACTGTTCAGGTTCTTTTCAGATTTACTTTGGTTTTATAAATGCAATTTTTCTACTAAGCGCGGAAGTCGTTTGAGCAGCCGCTGGTTTTATCGCTTTTAGTCGCTGATGCGCATTGCGAGCAGCTTGTCCACTCTTTTAGTGTTCTGAAGGAGCTTATTTTTACTGCATGCGTTACAAAATTCTCACAATGTGCGTAATCTCGAGGTTTCTAGACTATACAATTCACGCTTTTGCACCGCCAACTTTATGGTTTTCTGTTATAATATTCTTCGCTAGATTTTGGACGTAATGTGATGATCTCCTGAAAGTTTATATCCATTTCAGTCTCCATCTATATTTCTCTCACTATTCTTCACAACTAATTTTATCTTACTCATATTTTCGTCGGTATCTTAACTTTACACTGGCGCTTCGTTGCCCAAGCTCCACTGTATATTTATTTCCACCACATTTTGTACTGCCCACTGCCCAGCAACCCAAGTCCAGCATTTTCCTCAGTTTGCAGGAAAAAATTCACTCCTTAATGTAGGTGCGAAGCTGGCGCACCTCAAGGCACCGTGTTGTTTATCGTCTAATTATACAGCACAGGCTCGTAAATCTTCCCCTCCCGCTTTGAACGAACGCACAACTGCTCCTGTGTTTAATCTTCTTGATAAGAAGTTGTGTGTCGGCCGCTCTATCTATTATTCTCTGTGCTGTATTATACATGCCATTATTCAGTTCTCGTGAAGCGAATAGCGTTCATTTGTTCTGCATACATTACCCGAAGCTTGCTGGGATGTATGTCAGCCGTCATTAGTACGTCCTTGGAAGTGTTTGTGCTATTTATATGAAAGTGATTTTTTTTATTCCCTTGTGTTTTGGGGCTTATCTTGTACTAGTTCTATCCATAACTACTTTTGTTTTACTGATAACTTGTGTTTACCAGTCTTTATCCGATATCAGGTAGTAAGTCTACAAATTGTCACTTTTTTCTTCACTTCAGAGCAGACACAAAGGCTTCGAAACCCTATATGTTTGCAGATCGCGGGACATGCTTTCCGAGCAACGACGCTGCATGGTGTTCCAGCTACGACACAAAAATATTTGTGCTTGAAGTGCCGCTCACTTCAAATAATTTGCGAAAAAGATTTTCGAAAATTTGCCCGAAGCTTAGCACGGTACCTGTCACAATTTACCATTGCTATTCACGTGTTGGTGTTTACTATAGAGTCTTGTCTTTATCGTATCGAATCATGAGTATTGTCACTGTACTCGCATTTGCTCTTTGTTAGATAGTATGCATTTTAGACTCTTATTACGGTATTGAAATATTGCCGCGCTCTCCCGATTCTATCTTAGAATGCGCTGGGCTTGGATATTGTCAGAATTTTTCTGTATTTGGTAGTTTTTATTTTTATTCTTCTTTCTCGTTCTGCCAGCCCATCGCTCTTTATTTTACCGATCTCTCCCATGATTGCTTGAAACCTAGTTCCTCTGCCTTACCTTTCCACACTCAAATTCTACATACTATATTTTCCCACAATTTGTTTATTCCCTGTGAAGTTTTCTTTGCAGTCTCATGATTTCTTTCACAGCGTCGCTGGAGGTTATGCATAAGCCAGCTCGGGGCTATCCGCCCGGGACTTCGTGCCAGCCCACTGACACATGTTGCTTTACCGAGGAGAGAAAAGAATTTACCTAATGTCTCCAATACTTCTTATATCATTTTCTGTTGATACGGAGTAGACCAAATGTCTATACAATGTAGGATTGCGGTATTCGACGTTCAAAACTGCGACTCCGACTCCTGGAATCAACAGGTGTCTGACTCTGACTCCTTGCGTGCCCAAAAACGTCTGACTCCTTGTGAATCCAACCATGCATTTTCAGTGCGCTATCAGTTCAACTTTTACGTTACAAAGCATGTATTATTTAGTTATTAATTTCAACGTTAGAAACATACCGTACTCTTGATGACACCCACGCACAGACGCATTATCTTATATTTCTATACATTATCTATTCACCGTGAAGTTGAGTGTGCGCTCGGCGCAAGAGGCTTAGATTAGCTAGACTCCCTCACTTGTTTCACCTGAATCCGGCCGGACACACATAGCCCACTAGGTCATGTACCAGCACCCGGGCCGGACACAATACACGTTCCTCATGTCATTGTTCGCTTGCATTACTGCCTGGCAGGTGCTGACCCGCAGACTCTGGCGACAGTCACCACACTGTTCCGTATGTTGTAAGCATCTGATTACCCTACGCTTGGCATTAATATGTGCCGTTCTGTTTGTTTGGGATGTTTTCAATTTGTTCATTTTTGCCCCATGGGTTTACTTCCCACCCACCCACTTGAAGGTAAGGCAGAAGGTATAAAGGGAGAGTCGTGCGGGGTGCCCACATTCTCCGACTCCTCTCTTTGTAAGAAAACAGACTGTCATTAAGCTCTAATTTTCGTCCGACTCTTTAGACAAGTGAGTGCCCGACCTGCGACTCCATGCGCCCAGAATAACTTTCGACTCGTTAAGGCTCCGACGCCGTAACCCTGGTTTAACTATCATATTTTCTGTGATTCTTTAATTTATTGTATTCGATTTTCGTCACTGTGGTATGCCTGCTCATACTACTTCAGTTGCTTGATGTCATGGATACACTAGACTAGGCAGTAGGACGCACGCCTTGATGCGGGGATGTATAGTTCGCACGTTGTTGCGATGTATCGAATCGGTAGCGTAGATACGATATAGCATGAGCGACATGCGAGCTGCACATCCTCGCGTCGAGTTGTGCTTGTGATGGTATAATGTGCCCATGACATGCAGTGTGGGGTCTGAGGCAGACCAGAATTCTGGTAGGGTTAGGCGTATTTAGTTGGCCTAACATACCAATTACTGCCAATTTGCTACCTTCGTGTCGCTATCCTGCCCAGTAGCCCTTTAGCCATGAGACTATAGGCTGCTATGTTCGGTTGACAGCAGTCGCTTGAAATTTGAGCGTTGGGCACTTGATGAAGCCAGTAGCTTTTGAAATTAGTCTTAATGATGTATGTAATAGCTGGAGGCATTGTCTTAGTTATAATGCCGAGCACCGTAATTAAGACGATATTCTCGTACTGAATGAATGCTTTCCAGTTTCATCTTCAGTGCTCTCAGAACTGAAGCAATTTATTATTGCAAACCGTGTGTACTTTCATTGTTAATTATGTAAGTATGCCGCTATCAATAGCTCCTCTAGCGTTGTACGAATATAATGAATAATGTAAGCCTTTGCAGTGCTCTTAATTAGAAGTTCAGTATCATCTACCGAATACAACGCATTGAAAACTCTCCAGCCTTACGTATAACAATTATTAGTTGCAGCTTTACGCTCTTATGAAGAGAAACAAGGGACGCTAGAAGTTGAATCACATCTATATACAGTAATGTAAGCTCTTCAATCTTCTTTATAATCTAGAATACAGCTGAAGATTTGCTTACTGATTGAATCAACGGTCGCAGATAGAAGTTCAGTCATGTTTATGATATATTTGATATGCATTCTTCAGTTCTAGTAAAAATCAGTGCCGTCAGAACTACAGCTTTAATAATGTTATAAACACTACAGGCTTTGCAGTCTCATCTGTAAAGCAATTACCAGGAGAACGTCAATCTCATCAATATTGTAAACATCGCGATCGCTTGAATGCCATCAACAAACTAACCAATCACAAGATTCTCTGCTGCTGTTTGTTTACAGTGCAATATTTTTTGCAAGATTTTAAGCAAAGAAAAGGCTGATTCCATCTCGTTAGTTTTCAGTCTTTTTGGCCGTAGGACAAATGCAACGTCTGTCTGGACTTTGTTATATGTAAGTCAGGGCCAATGCATTTACAAGTGTTAAGTAAAGAGGTACAGCGAGGCGTACTTATCTCAAGGTTGCGGAGATCAACTTTCCTCTATTTCAAGCGTAATTAGGCCAGACTTTCAACTTGCGTAAAGGAAATATACACTGTAGAGGTTTTTTCTGTAACGCAGATTAGTGACGGTGATTAGGTCAACAGTTTTTATTTTGAGAACCAGTTAGTTCCTTTTCTGTTGGAAATTTGCACTATATTTTTAATGTTAAGAGGTTATTCGTGGAGCTTAAGGGATAGGCCACAGGTTATGACTCGTGCACACGAGTGATAAAAATTGCCGAGATTGGCAATTCGCCCTCAAAATGCTTTATTTGTGCAGACTCTGGGAAAAAGTTGCCTGAGAAGCGAATTCATCGCGATGGATCAAGGCCAGTTTCGTTCATAGAGTTCAAGCAATTCAAATCAGCATGAAATTCAGTTTCCCTGTTAACATTCTCTACACTAGTCGTACGTATCCATGGTTATTTCTTAAATCTTTACTTGATATGGTTGCGACTACAAAACGTCCGCTTTGAAAGTCTAAAATGAATTTGTCTCGAAGTTAAAACGGGAGTGACCAGCAGAAAACGGACTTGTTGAGGCGGGGTCACATGACAGTGTTTCGTCTCCCGTGTGAAAGTGTAGCATTTAAAATGAATGCGTTGCTGTACCTGTTCAAAAGTGTAAGAAGTGCCCAGCATGGTTAGATGTAATTTACTCCAACTTGATAAAGACATCCGAAACTTTAGTTGTGACACCTGCTAAGCCGAAGGACTTGAAGGCCAACGTTTTAACAAACGTTCTAGTAGTCGAGCAGTTTGGTTTACAAGATACAAGAACGTGCTGAGCATTTAGTCGCTGAGCGCTATGTATGGAATAAAAAAAAACTGGAATAGTAACGGGATTAAAGTGAAACATACGAATGTTTTTCATTCTATGAGTCTTGTAATCGTTTTACAACAAAATGGGCCTCAGGGGTATATTCTGGCGGGCCCTTTCCCCGCTACAATATAGTTGGGCCTCACACACCCAAGGGTCCCGAGTGCCTTTATCGCTTGCCGTTTGACGCAGTTCCTGTTGACGAGGTTGTTTGTAGAGTTTGATAAGTCGTTTCTACTTCCCCTCTCTGTGCTTTATTTCCAACCAGTAGTAGCGCGCTGGCCTCTTGAAACCAATAGAACTCTAGTTCGCATCAACTTGAGACCTTTCCGGCAGAAAAGCCAAGAAGAAAAATACCTGAAAACTTGGTGCGATGCAACTTAGCTCTGCTGCGCTATAGTAATGTTGCTGCTGCTACTATTACTACTACTACTACTACTTGCCGCCTGTGCATTATGATGTCGCGGCAAGCTTGATGTTCCGGCTGTTTTGTCTCGTCATTATCAGCGAAGATGTCGTTCGTCTGCACTCGCCTTTACGGAAGAAAAGTCCGTGCGTCCAATGTTGAAGAATGTCTTGGTGCGCCAGGGCTCACCAGCGTGGCCCGGGACGTGAGGACCCGAACATCATCCAGGAATCCAGGATTACTTTATATTTCTCAATCCTTACCAGACTTTTGGCTTTACCGGCCTAGTTTGCTCCATTCGTCGTTGTCCACCTGCTGATCGTTAGAGCCTGTTTACACGGTAGTCTTTTGAACGCGCTCACTCATCCGCTCCTACAAATGTTTTGTGTACGCCACAAGAATTCATAAAAATACTAACTGCCAAGTCAGTTTCCTCAGCAAGTGTCACTAGGCTAGTTTCGGATATCTCGTCAAATTTAGGGTGAAATAAAACTTAGAGAACAGTGCACGTGTCCGCTGTGTCTACGGTGCAGTAATACGACGTTGGGACGAGCTGGTGAGTGAACGCGTTCAAGAAACTAATGTGTAGACCAACCGCTGCTTGCTTTTCTTCGTCTTCCATTTCGTCGTTTGCGCTCTCCCATACGTCAGATCTTTGTTTTGCGTGTCGCTTTTAAGTTCGCTGCTGCCGCTGCCACCGTTGTTGTTACCACCACTTCTGCCACTGTAGAACTTGGTCATCACTTCCACCACCGCCTTGGTCATCATGCACATCCACCGTCACTGTTGCCGCCGCCACTGTTTAATTTTGACGAGATTGCAACAAGCGGAGCATTTAATTTGCCCCATGGACCGTCTCATTGGCCGCCCCGCTCTGGCGAATTTAGGTCCATTTTGGACCAATTGCTCGGCGTGCTGCTGCCAGCAATAGCGGCGCTCCGGCTCAATTGATCTCTTCGGCCGGACCGTTGTGTTGTGTGGACTCTCTGACTGTGTCTCTGCGCGTGTCCCCGCAGCATCACTGTATTTGTCTTCCATCGCAGTGCAGCAGTGTGTTGAGCGCAGCACGAGAATGATAAAGAAAACTTTAGCGTCTTCTGTAAGACTGAAACGTAATCGGATTTTTTTCGACGATTGTCAGACAGTATTAGCTGCCGCCCTAGTATCCAATGTTATCCGATACGGCTCACTATTTACTCGTACGCAGCCGATAAATGCCTATAAATTTCTGATTGAACTGAAGACATTAGGCAAATACCGGTAACCTCACCTTAGCTATAGGTATGAATTGCTTCATCTCTTCTGTTGACGTTAGTTGAAAGTTAGTAGACTTTATGCAGTGCTATGTACTATCCATTGTTCTATAGTTTACAATAGTAATTATATTCGGCGCTTAGTCGTCGTGATATTTTCGCCGTGTATTTTGTAAGGTATTACACGTTGCATCGCTACCGGAGTGTTGGGAGTCGGTGTATCTGACCTCTAGAGCATACATGCATTCATAAGGTTTCATTTTCCTCTCCATCTCCACTTTCTATTTTTTTCTTTCCAATACGTCAGTACAGCTAACGGTGTTATTAACGTAATCTTTGCGGAATTCGTGATTTTATCCGCCTTTGATCTGCTTTGTGCCTGATTTCCTGGTTTTGCCGGGCGTACTGGGTCTTGGTCCCTTTCTTTGTTCCGGTCGTTGAGCCGCAGCGAATAAGTGGAAAGTGAGTCGTAAATTTGTAGTATTATTCTAATAATACGTACGTAGTAGTCTTAAGTATTCCTCTTCTGACGTCTATAACTTGTTTGTCTGTCATGACCTGCAAACTACAGTGCTTCAGTCTTTCACGTACCGTAGTTTTCTCCTTTGTCATAGCATAGCTGAGGGACTTGTGTGAACAAACATTAATATCTGCCCATCCCACAGCTATATCCATGATGTGACTTGATTGCTACATTATTCTTCCAACTAGTTATGATGATATTTTATCTCTTATTCTCTTTCTCTCCTTTCTTCTCGACTTGTTTCCGTGGCCGGTGCTCTTCTCTGCACGGGTTTTCCATGCTTGTAACAAGCTACATATGTATCTTTTGTTTCTTGTTGTTGCTTCCTCTCTTTAATTGCGTACTTGTGAACAGTAATGACTTAACTTTGAGTATTACCAACTATTTATGCCACGCATTTGTTTTTCTTTTATGTGTAGTGCTGCTGATGCTGCGCGGTGCGCTATTACCCTTATCAATATTGCCGTGTCTGCTAAGGGAAGAAAGTTGAATTTTCATTTGCACTCGATCACAGCACGCAATCAGCTGAAGCCTGCCTCATGCGGGACGTGCAGTGTGCCCCCAACTCTGCAGCTGGACGTGCGTTAACGAAGCGCCCTTCAATATCAATCTCGCGCTCTCCCGACAATCGTCCATTAATCGACGACATTGCTTCCTGGTGTGAAGCGGGAGCAAGTGGAGATGGAGGAGAGAGTGGATAGATCGAGGCAGCTGCGTGCAAATTGAACTAACTCGAGTTTGTACATGGGAGAGGAAAATGCGGGGACAGATGCGTGCCAACTGAGTTGAATCGAGTTTGTATAGAGGAAGAAACTTTGGGGACAGCCGCGTACAAACTGAACTCGAGTTTGTATTGGAGAGAAAAATGCAGGGGCTGCTGCATGCGGACTGAGCTTACTCAGCAGCTAAATATTACCATCGGACATTGAAGTCTCTACCATGTCTTATATTTTATTACCTTTCGTTGACCTCACCTCACGAATTGAAATAACGCGTGTAAGCTGAAATTAGCTGGAACCTGTGAATTCCACCGAACGAAAGCAATGTTCTTCAGTGATATCTCAAACCCATATCATTCATAGGAAGTGAGAACAAATGTTCCCAATTAGACAGCAAATCCTTTATCTGTGACCTGCGAGCAGTCGCAGCTTAAACAAAAATGAATTATGACTCTTGTTGTTGTTCCCTCCCCAGATCGTATCTAGGCTTCCCTCATTTTCCCTATCTAATACTGGTGAAAGCGTCACGGTCGTACTAACTAAAGGAGGTACAAGCAGAATTATAATATAGATATTCCTCTTGCTAATGGTTCCATCCATGCCCACGTCCATTCCAAAGAGGTTGTAATTTGAGGAGTACACCCTCTCTACCCTGCGGGAGCGTTTCGAGCAAGGAGGTTCTAATAGAGAGGAGCGCACCCTCTCTATCCTACGGGAGCGTTGCGAGTAAACTTTTCCCTTAAACTGGCTGAGTGGCTTATCCAATCGGAGAGCGGCATTGCCTCACGCAGCCTATATAGGAAGGAGTCCTGAGCTCAAATTTTTATAGTCATTAACCATCGACGAAATTCCGAGCCGATGGAAGTATGTAAAAGAAACTTGTATTCTGTAGGGTAGAACGGGGTGATTTCGCCGCAAAAGCAGGTTTTTTTTAATGTCACAAAAATACAGTGAAGATAATGGCAAATGTTAGTGCAGTTTATATACATTCAGGGTTTTGGCCATAAGTGTGCACTATT
>LQNS02278091.1:51752626-51778028 GCA_001587735.2 Parhyale hawaiensis | reverse complement strand
CCCCCACCACCCACTTGAAGGTAAGGCACAAGGTATAAATGGAGAGTCGTGTGCGTGCCCACATTCTCCGACTCCTCTCTTTGTAAGAAAATAGACTGTCATTAAGCTCTAATTTTCGTCCGACTCTTTGGACAAGCGAGTGCCCGAACTGCGACTCCATGCGCCCATAAGAACTTTCGACTCGTTACGGCTCAGACGTCGTAACCCTAGTTTTAGCTATCATATTTTCTATGATTACCTCCGCCAACGAGGTTATGTTTTCGTCGAGTTTGTCTGTTTGTCACCAAGATAACTCAAAAAGTTATGAACCGATTTGAATGAAATTTACAGAGATTGTTAGGTATGTTAGGAGGATCAGATGATTAACTTTTGGTGAAGATATGCCCATCCGTTTGTTTGTTTGTCTGCCTCATTTTTCTCATTGTCATAACTCAAAAAGTTATGAATGGAATTTGATGAAATTAACATGAGTTGTTAGGTATATAACAAAGAGTTAATGACTAAATTTTGGTAATGATCCGTTAGTTCGTTCATTTGTCACTGTTTTTAATTTTCTAATTGTTAGCACAATAACTCAAAAAATAATGAATGGATCTTTATGAAATTTATAGGAGTTGTCAGTAATGTTGAAAGACATAAATGATCAAATTTTGGTGCAGATCGGTTTGTTCGTTTGTATGTTTGACTCACGTTTGTCATTACGTTTGTTAACAGTATAACTCAAAAAGTCATGAACGGATCTTCAACAAAATTGCACAAGCTATTATTACTATCAAAAGGCACAAATGATTAGATGTTGGAGTTTATTCAAAGAAAATTATGGTTTCAGAGTCGACTTAATTTTTTTGCCACCGTTACCTCACTTGGCGGAGGTAGGTATGCGCTCTCAGACTGCTCTAGTTCTTCAATTTTTCGCATTCGATTTTCGTCATTGTGGTGTGCCTCTTCATACTTCAGTTGCTTGATTTTATGGATACACTAAACTAGGCAGTAGGACGCACGGCTTGATGCGGGGATGTACAGTTCGCACGTCGTTCCGATATATCGAATTGGTAGCATAGATACGGTATAGCATGAGCGACGTGCGAGCTGCACATCCTCGCGTCGAGTTGTGCGTATGATGGTATAATGTGGCCATGAAGTTACTGAACGGAATTTTTACCGCTTTCAAGCTTATGTGCAGTGTCGGGGTCTGAGGCAGCCCAGAATTCTGGTAGGGTTAGGCGTATTTAGTTGGCCTATCACACAAATTACTGCCAATTTGCTACCTTCGTACGTCGCTACCCTGCGCAGTAGCCCTTTAGCCATGAAACGACTAGCCTGCTATTTTCGGTTGACAGCAGTCACTTAAAATTTGAGCGTTGGGGACTTGATGAAACCAGTAGCTTTAGAAATTAGTGTTAATAATGCAGTTAATAGCTGGAAACATTGTCTTAGTTATAATGCCGAGCGCCGTAATTAAGACGATAGGTATTCTCGTACTGAATGTATGCTTTCCAGTTTCATCATAAGTGCTCTCAGAACCGAAGCAATTTATTATTGCAAACCCTGTGAACTTTCATTGTTAATTATGTAAGTATGCCGCTATCAATAGTTCCTCTAGCGTTGTACGAATATAATGAATAATGTAAGCTTTTGCAGCACTCTTAATTAGAAGTTCAGTATCATCTACCGTATACAAAACGCATTGAAAACTCTCCAGCCTTACGTATAACAATTATTAGTTGCAGCTTTACGCTCTTATGAAGAGAAACAAGGGACGCTGGAAGTTGAATCACATCTATATACAGTAATATAAGCTCTTCAATCTTCTTTATAATCTAGAATACAGCTGAAGATTTGCTTACTGATTGAATCAACGGTCGCAGATAAAAGTTCAGTCATGTTTATGATATATTTGATATGCATTCTTCAGCTCTAGTAAAAATCAGGGCCGTCAGAACTACAGCTTTAATAATGTTACTAACACTAAAGGCTTTGCAGTCTCATCTGTAAAGCAATTACCAGGAGAACGTGAATCTCATCAATATAGTAAACATCGCGATCGCTTGAGTGCCATCAACAGACTAACCACCGACAAGCTTCTCTGCTGCTGTTTGCTCACAGTGCAATATTTTTTGCAAGATTTTAAGCAAAGAAAAGGCTGATTCCATCTCCTTAGTTTTCAGTCTTTCTGGTCGTAGGACAAATGCAACGTTTGTCTGGATTTTGTTATATGTAAAGTCCGGGCCAATGCATTTACAAGTGTAAGTAAAGAGGTACAGCGAGGCGTACTTATCTCAAGGTTGTGGAGATGAACTTTCCTCTATTCCAAGCGTAATTTGGCCAGGCTTTCAACTTGGGAAAAGAAAATATACACTGTAGAGAATTTTTTCTGTAGCGCAGATTAGTGACGTTGATCAGGTCAACAGTTTTAATTTTGAGAACCAGTTAGTTTCTTTTCTGTTGGAAGTTTGTACTATATTTTAAGCTTTAGGAGGTTATTCGTGGAGGTGGAGGGATAGGCCACAGGTTGAGACTCGTGCACACGAGTGATAAAAATTGCCGAGATTGGCAATTCGCCTCAAAATGCTCCATTTCTGCAGACTCTGGGAAAAAGTTGCCTGAGAAGCGAATTCATCAGGATGGATCATGGCCAGTTAAATCGTTCGTAGAGTTCAAGCAATTGAAATCAGCATGAAATTCAGTTTCCCTGTTAACATTCTCTACACTAGTCGTACGTATCCATGGTTATTTCTGAAATCTTTACTTGATATGGTTGCGATTACAAAAATGTGGACTTTGAAAGTATAAAATGAATTTGTCTCAAAGTTAGAACGGGAGTGACCAGCAGAATATGGACTTGTTAAGGCGGGGTCACATGACAGTGTTTTGGTTCCCGTGTGAAGGTGTAGCATTTAAAATGAATGCGTTGCTGCACCTGTTTAAAAGTATAAGAAGTGCCCAGTATTCTTGGGTGTAATTTACTCCAACTTGGAAGAGACATCCGAAACTTTAGTAGTGACACCTGCTAAGCCGAAAGACTTGAATGCCAACGTTTTAACGAATTTTCTAGTAGCCGAGCAGTTTGGTTTACAAGGTACAAGAACGTGCTGAGCATTTGGTCGCTGAGCTCTATGTATGGAGCAAAAAAACTGGAATAGAAACGGGATTAAAGTGAAATATACGAATGTTTTTCATTCTATGAGTCTTGTGCTCGTTTTACCCCAAAACGGGCCCTCAGGGGTATATTCTGGCGGGCCCTTTCCCCGCCACAGTATATTTGGGCTTCACACACTCAAGGGTCTCGAGTGCCTTTTCCGAAGAAGATGTTGCAGCTGCCGCAGTTCCTGCTGACGATGTTAGTTTTGTAAAGCTAGGTAGGCTCTCAATGCTTCCCCTTCTGTTTCGGGAGGTGGGCTGCTGATTGAGGTGGCCGACTTATTCCCGCTAGACTTGTACCTTCGTGTATTTCGTTTCCTTCCCCTGTGCGGCGTAGCTGAGCGTAAGGGTTCAGCTGTGCCCGGGGGTTGGAGATGCACAACTTGCGCCTTTTTCCTGTCAGTAGCGTACTGACCACTCTGAGACGTACCGGCGGAAAAGCCGAGACAAAAATCATTGACAATTTAAAACGCGCCCTAGTGGCGCACGAGCCTGTGCACTAGTAAAACTGCTACTACTGCTAGTTACCCCAAAACGGGCTTTATTCTTCTATTTCGAGCTTTGGGTGGCGAGGGGACCTTGTATTCTTTGGCCCTTGCCTTTTACCCTCGCAGCCTCTCGCTCATTTTGAATAATAATAATAATAAAGATTTCTAGCGCATCTTTCCCGTACACTTGCGCTCTGCTGTGGGCACTCGAGGGTACATTGTGGCGAGTCCTCTCCCTGCCAAAATACATACTGGCATCACTCCCCCTCAGGGCTGTCCCGAGTGCCTTCTCCGCTAGAGATGGTGCAGCTGGCCGCAGTTCCTGTTGACAAGGTTAGTTTGTAGAGTTTGGTAAGTCGTTTATACTTCCCCTCTCTGTGCTTTATTTCCTGCCAGTAGTAGCGCGTTGGCCTCTTGAGACCAGTTGACCTCGAGTTCGCATCAACTTGAGACCTTCCGGCAGAAAAGCCAAGAAGAAAAATAACTGAAAACTTGTCGCGATGCAACTTAGCTCTGCTGCGCTATAGTAATGTTGCTACTACTACTTGCCGCTTGCATTATGATGTCGCGGCAAGCTTGATGTTCCGGCTGTATTGTCTCGTCAGACTCATCGAAGATGTCGATCGTCTGTACTCGCCTTTACGTAAGTAAAGTCCATGCGTCCAATGTTGAAGTGTGTCTTGGTGCGCCAGGGAGACAACTGATTACTTTATATTGCTTCAATCCTTACCAGACTTCTAGCTTTACCGGCCTAGTTTTCTCCATTCGTCGTTGTTTACTTTCTGCTGATCGTTAAAACCTGTTTACACGGTAGTCTTTTGAACGTGCTCACTCATCCGCTCCTCAAACGTTTTGTATCGTCGCTGTGAACACAGCTGGAGTGTACGCCTCAAGAATCATTAACATACTGGCGGTCAAATCAGTTTCCTCAGCAAGTGTCACTGTAGGCTAGTTTCGGATATCTCGCTAAATTTGGGGTGAAATAAAACGAAGAGAACAGTGCACGTGTCTGCTGTGTCTATGGTGCAGTAATACGACGTTCTGACGAGTTGGTGAGTGAACGCGTTCAAGAAACTAATGTGTAGACCAACCGCTGCTTCCTTCTCTTCGTTTGCGCTCTCCCATACGTCAATTCTTTGTTTTGCGTGTCGCTTTAAAGTTCGCTTCTGCTGCTGCCACCGTTGTTGTTACCACCACTTCTGCTACTGCAGAACTTGGTCATCACTTCCACCACCGCCTTGGTCATCATGCCCATCCACCGTCACTGTTGCCGCCGCCACCACTGTTTAATTTTGACGAGATTGCAACAAGCGGAGCATTTAATTTGCCCCATGGACCGTCTCATTGGCCGCCCCGCTCTGGCGAATTTAGGTCCATTTTGGACCAATTGCTCGGCGTGCTGCTGCCAGCAATAGCAGCGCTCCGGCTCAATTGATCTCTTCGGCCGGACCGTTGTGTTGTGTGGACTCTCTGACTGTGTGTCTCTGCGCGTGTCCCCGCAACATCACTGTATTAGTCTTCCATCGCAGTGCAGCTGTGTGTTGAGCGCTGCACGAGAATGAGAAAGAAAACTTTAGCGTCTTCTGTGAGACTGAAACCCAATCGGATATTTTTCGACGATTGTCAGACAGTATCAGCTGCCGCGCTAGTATCCGATGTTATCCGATACGGCTCACTATTTACTCGTACGCAGCCGATAAATGCCTATAAATTTCTGATTGCACTGGAGACATTAGGCTAATACGTAAATGGTAACCTCACCTTAGCTAAAGCTGTGAATTGCTTCATTACTTCTGTTGTTAGTTGGAAGTTAGTAGACTTTATGCAGTGCTATGTACTATCCATTGTTCCGTAGTTTACAATAGTAATTATATTCGGCGCTTAGTCGCCTTGATAAGCGAGAGGTGGCTATAAACGATAGATGAGTTTAACACTGCTTAAGTAGTTCCTGACTTACCATTTCACAGCAGTGTAGCACTGTTTAAGGAGTTTCCTAACTTATCAGGGCTCCACAGTGTAGCACTACTGTTTGAAAAGTTCTTGGTTCACTGGGGCTCCGCAGTGAGAGCTAGCATGTTTTAGGTTTTTGTAGTTTAGTTTGGTGTGTAGGGATTTATAGGTATCTACAACTGGTGTGGATTCCTCCCTGGTCTGGCTGTCCTGCACTGGTGGTGTCTGGGCCTGGGGAGATGCTGAGGTGAGTTTGCAGTGCTTTGTATAGTCGAATGACCCGAGCAGCTTTTGCTCCCGTGTGTTTGCTGTGACCGGCTACCATATGGTGGCAAAACATGTATTATTTAGAGCTACGCAGATATATCGATCCAAAGATATGATGTTGCGGGTCTGCCCATGACCTGATGCACATCACCCTGCTAATGGAATTGGATATTTTCGCCGTGCATTTTGTAAGGTATTACACGTTGCATTGCACACCGGAGTGTTGGAGTCGGTGTATCTACCTCTCCTCTAGAGCATACATGAATTCATAAGGTTTCATTTTCCTCCCCATCTCCACTTTCTATTTTTTTTTTTCTTTCTAATACGTCAGTACAGCTAACGGTTTTATTAACGTAATCTTTGCGGAATTCGTGATTTTATCCGCCTTTGATCTGCTTTGTGGATGATTTGCTGGTTTTGCCGGGCGCACTGGGTCTTGATCCCTTTCTTTGTTCCGGTCGTTGAGCCGCAGCGAATAAGTGGAAAGCGAGTCGTAAATTTGGATTATTATATTCTAGTAAGTAGTAGTTTTAGGTATTCGTCTTCTGACGTCTATAACTTGTTTGTCTGTCATGACCTGCAAACTACAGTCCTTTAGTCTTTCACGTACCGTAGTCTTCTCCTTTGTCATAGCATAGCTGAGGGACCTGTGTGAACCAACATATTAATATCTGCCCATCCCCCAGCTATGTCCATGATGTCACTTGATTGCTACATTATTCTTCCAACTAGTTGTGATATTTTATCTGTTATTCTCTTTCTCTCCTGTCTGCTCGACTTGTTTCCGTGGCCGGTGCTCTTCCCTGCACGGGTTTTTCATGCTCGTTACAAGCTACATATCTTTTATTTCTTCTTATTGCTTCCTCTCTTTTATTGCGTACATAGTTGTGGACATGGATGACTTAACTTTGAATATTACCAACTATTTATTCCATGCATTTGTTTTCTTTCATGTGTAGTGCTGCTGATGCTGCGCGGTACGCTATTACCCTTATCAATATTGCCGTGTCTGCTAAGGGAAGAAAGTTAAATTTTCATTTGCACTCGATCACAGCACGCAATCAGCCGAAGCCTGCCTCATGCGGGACGTGCAGTGTGCCCCCAACTCTGCAGCTGGACTTGCGTTAACGAAGCGCCCTTCAATATCAATCTCGCGCTCTCCCGACAATCGTCCATTAATCGACGACATTGCTTCCTGGTGTGAAGCGGGAGCAAGTGGAGATGGAGGAGAGAATGGATAGAGCGAGGCAGCTGCGTGCAAATTGAACTAACTCGAGTTTGTACATGGGAGAGGAAAATGCGGGGACAGATGCGTGCCAACTGAGTTGAATCGAGTTTGTATAGACTATAGAGGATGAAACTTCGGGGACAGCCGCGTACAAACTGAACTCGAGTTTGTAATGGAGAGAAAAATGCGGGGGCTGCTGCAGGCAGACTGAGCTTACTCAGTAGCTAAATATTATCATCGAACATTGCCGTCTCTACCTTATCCTATATTTTATTGCCTTTCGTTGACTTCACGAATTGAAATAACGCGTGTAAACTGAAATTAGCTGGAACCTGGGAATTCCACCGAACGAAAGCAATGTTCTTCAGTGATAGCTATCTCAAACCCATATCATTCATACGAAGTGAGAACGTATGTTCCAATTCAGACAGCAAATCTTCTATCTATGACCTGCGAGCGGTCGTATCTAGGCTTCCCTCATTTTCCCTATGTAATACTGGTGAAAGCGTCACGGTCGTACTTACTAAAGGAGAGACAAGCAGAATTATAATAAAGATATTCCTTTGCTAATTGGTTCCGTCCATGCGTACGTCCATTCCAAAGAGGTTGTAATATGAGGAGTACACCCTCTGTATTTACCCTACGGGAGCGTTTCACGTAAACTTTTCCCTTGAACTGGCTGAGTGGCGTTTCCGATCGGAGAGTGGCATTGCCTCATGGAGCCCGTATAGAAAGGAGTCCTGAGTTCAGAGTGTTATAGCCATTAGCCATCGACGAAATTTCAAGCGGATGGAGGTTTGTTAAAGAAATTTGTATCCTGTATGCCCCCTTTTGATGCCCGTAACAAAGTGGGTCCTGTGGTATCAATCTTCAGACACAATTTTCTTGCAAAAATATTGAAGAACTGTCTGTCTGTATCTTCCTTAATTATTAACCCTGACCACAGCCTTCGACCCACTGCATGTGAGCAGTTCAGCCAGTTTAGGAGGTCCAAAACGTCAGCTCCCGGCACGTGACTCAGCCATGTGTGCTGAGAGAGCTTAGGCTTTTCCTCCCATTACAACCTCCTTGGGCCATCCATCCGTCTGTACGTTGCGCTTTCAGCATTAGGGAAAAATTAAGAGTACCCTTGATTTGACCTCCGGAAGAAACGACAGGAGTAGCAGTCTAGTTCAAATTCAGCTGCTGATGTTCGTAGGTCATAGGTAGAAGATTTTATTTTCGCTGTCTGACTGGAACATAGTTTCACACCGTCGTATAAATGATGCGGGTCGGAGTGCCTAATCACAGACAAAGGAAATCACGCATAACTTCTAAGCGCACCTCAAATCTTCCGCTCGAGACCGTTGAGATAGCGTCTCGGAGCGAAGCAGGAGACATCTGAGTGTCACCGATACCTATGGTGGATACGAATATTCTGATGCAAAGCGAGCGATTAACTGGGGCATCACCGTCGTCAAAATAAAAAAAAATCTCGTATTAAGGCTGAAGAATTGCCTGTCTGTTTTTTTTTTTTTTTTTGTCTTTGGCGAAAGAGAGGAACAGTGCGTTTGCTCTGTAGAATTTCAACAGGTTCCTGATTGACAAACTTTATTCGCATCGAAACTAGATAGACAAAGTACGTGACGTAATTCTTGAGCTATTTTCTGTCAACGGCACATCGAGGCCCATATGGTGCAGTGTTAAGCACATCGGACTGTAAATCCGAGAACCCGGTTTCGAATCCCAACAAACCCATTTTTTTTTATCCAAAACATCTGATCATCTGTAGATTACAACTCCCAGTACCACTCTTCCTCGATTAAATGCCGTATTCAATAATATAAGTTTATAGTGAATGCTTCTAAACACCAGTAGATGTTTTTGCAAGCTTGAAAAATAATGCAATATCAATGAGCTCGTGTCTCATCGGCGTACTGTCTAACTATATTAGACAGCGGTTCTATACGAACGTATGACCTTATAAGTACGTCATATATATCCTGGTTTACAGACTCGGCTTAGGGGCAAACCTGAGTACCTTTTCCGTAGGAGATGTTGCATCTGGCAGCAGTTCCTGCTGACGAGGTTAGTTTTGTTGAGTTAGGTAGGTTCTCTATTTCCTTTTCTGTTCCGCGAGGTGGGCTGTCGATCGAGATAGCGCACCTAGCCCACGGGATTTCTTACCATCTCTCTCATGTGAAAGAGGCCGACCACTCGAGTGTCCTACTATGCTTTGCGCCTTGTTTCCTGCCCGTATAGTAGCGCACGTAGGCCACGCGAAAAATTATGTGTATATAAACTACTACACACTCATATCTGTTGGAACGCCTAAGTTGCGGCTCCGGAGGTTAAATAAAGTTTATAATAATAATTAGAACAGCAACCCACGACGGCGTGATCGGAAGGGTGGGGAGAAACTTTCCAGTGTTTCGACTTCCGCGTGCGGGCAGACGTTGGTCAGACGGTGGTCGTCAGGGTTGTGTGACGGACATGTTAAGATGGGCAAATTCGATTAGGGGAGCTGCGTTAGAGTAAACTAAAGTAAGTTATAATAGCGTGACTGAGGATTGCTACCGTTTACAAAGTGAAAACATTCACTAACCATGAAATTTCCACCGGTCCTGCTAGTTTCAATAATTACACCTAGCGTCGTGAAGTGATATTGCAACGCTTAGCGTTTTAGTGTAAGCCTTAGGGTATTAGAAATTCACACACTTTGCGTCCATCTAAACTATTAGTGAGCACTCGCCCTGAGCAGAGATGCTAGTTGCGGCACGACAAAAAGATCAATTTTTCTTCAGACTTTTGTGTCTCAGATCTTTGATAAAAGCGATACAACCACATGTAACCATAAAAGTTTTGGAAAATATTTTGTTTCCTGTGTATATACCATTCTGCTTTGTAATTGGACGAGCCTGTGTATTTGAATTGTGATATCTGCTCTTGCTGAGGGAATGCTATTTATTTTATTTTTCTAACAGTAGGTAGTCGTCTTTGTCTTGGAAATAGCGGCGCAATCTGTATATCGAAAGATTTACATACTAGCACTACCCGTGAACATTTCAAGGGAGAACTTATGTTGATCTAGTGACTTTATTTACACACTGAAGCCGCGCTTTAGCAAAGCCTCCAAGAATTTTCTCATTCCTACTAGCAATACAAACGAAGTCTCTGTTCGCAGTATAGTGTCCCACACAGACTGACACAGTGTGTAGGGCCCTTGTCCCGTAAGCAAAAAATGTACATTTTTGCTTCTTGCAAAACTGTTGTACTTAGAACGATTTCGCAATACGTCTACGGCGTTTGCTCCAAGCATTTAACTTACAATTCACTAAGTGTGTTGCCTCGATTCTCGTCGGGACTGCGATTTCACTTTTTTTTATTACTGTGATCTATTTTATTCTTTTACAACCCTCATCATAATGAGGTTTGATTTCTTGCACTACAAGCTTTAATCGAGCTCAAATGTTTTTTCTCAGCTTCGTCCGATTCCTTTACGCTGTAATTACTTCAACTGCGTCAGCCGTTCTTATTTCCTACTCTTCGTGCTGTTGCGTTGCCTTGTATTTTACCACAATTTTTTTTCTTAGAGCCTTATTTGACTTGTTCTCCTAGGTTGTAACCTGTTTATGTGTACCCTCTTTCCTACACTTCCTACTGACTTAAGTTGCATAGTAATTATTAGCTTCGACAAAGAACTTATGTTTTACCGGGATTTTTATCCGTCTGCTAGCAACATAAATAACAAAATTGTGGACTGGATGGGTCTTTTGAAATGTACGGGAAGTGCTGAATGTCACGGAAGAAAAGATGCCTAAATTTCGGTGATGATCCGCCAGGCCGTTTTTCTGTCTGTATACTAGTTTGTCTTTTAAGTTTTAACATTATGTCGATTGGCGGAGGTCAGCGCTCGCGGAGTGCAGCTTGAGTTTTAAAATGTTTTTTTTTCTTCTACAATCGCTAGTGACATGTTCTGCTACGCAGTCGTGTCAGCAACACCATGCTTCTACTCTCTCTGTTTCTTAACCTTTCTACTGATGTGTATATTATAACTGTGTTGTTTCTGTTGTTACAGCCCCTACTGAGCGAGTTCAACAAGGAGCAGGAGGCGTTTATAGCAGCGAAGGGAGGCAAGCCTGGTGAAGCCCTGCCTCCGTGGGTGGGCTACCCTCAGGAAGAGAAGCTCAAGGAAGAAATTCTTAATCTCTCCACTGTGAGTATTCGCTTTGTCCTGAAAATTTTGTCAGCTTCTGGTTACGATGACATGAGGTAGAAGGAAGAATGACAAGCACCCAGCTTTACGGAGACTTGCTTGGACTCATCCAGTCAACTTATAATTATCTAATTTCTGTCTAGTGAAACATAATTTTACATAGGACGAGCACTGATTATAACTTTTATATTTAAAGCCCGTGGTTTTAATAGGTCAAGAGACGGGAATCCCTCCTCTCCCGTCTTGGTTGTACTCAGCGTGCCGCAAACCCACGCTTGTTTCCCTCTTTCGATGTAAGCTGGCCTGGGCCGCGACGCTTCTCGGCAGGTGGTGTGTGTAGCAGCATGCTACTCGTGAAACTTATTAGTATACTTACTCTTCGTAACATGGATTGCTAACTTATTCACTTTTTTATGCCGGAAAAATACTAATACCATCGATACTGCCGGGAAAAGTGAAACTGATTTCGTATATTACCAATTGAGCTAAGGGAAAAGTTTGTGATATGTCGTTCCTATCTTAGCAATCAATACGAGGCGCCTTATCTTGTTGCTCAATACTTTGCCTTCAAGCTCCTACCAATCAACGATTAATATCTCTTGCAAATAACAATGTTTGTGAATCGTCCCTCACGAGACGTTTACGCTCAGTGATAACGGGTTGCAAACAATATACCAACCTTCAGGATCTCCTGTCGTAGTGCTGTTCCTATCAATCGTATCGCCTTCACTGTACCGAGCACGCATTCGTGTGGACAAAGACTAAAGACAAGCAATTTCTGTACGCAGTGCTATTCGTACGTGCAGCGCAAAACCTTGCCTATATAGGCAATTACCAAATCGGACGATACATTATTGGAGCACATTGTTATTATGCCTTACGTGTATCGATGGAAGCTAAAGGTGGACATTGTGTTTGCCATGCTATTCGTACGCGAGCAGCGCGTTTGGTCGGGTAAAGAGCCAAACCGTCGTAGTTGCAACGCTAAATTGAACTCACTTTGAGGCGGCTGACCCCTCGTTGCTCTTGGGAAAGCACTTAATTTTGTCGATCGGATTTGATGGAGAGGCTTGGGGCCTAAAACTCTAATGCATGGGTGAGTTTTGGTCGCTTCGGGCGAACCTCATTTGCTTTCTTTCTTTTTCCCTCTTCCACTGGACGTTATTTTTATGTTTTTCGTGTCCTGTTCCGACTAGATGTTCCTGTGCTATGACAACCTACATGTATGCTTGGGTTTCCCGTTTCTCCTCAACATGGTAAATTTACCTTCCTCTCTCGACATACTTAGAAGTTGTCTGGGAAGACTAATCTAACGTTATAATACCACATCAGTTATTTTGTGGTGCATCAGGTAATTTCAGTGCGAACGTTGTTTCCAATTGAGACAGTATTTATACCAATGTTATGTTTTGAGGTGTATTTCCTGCACGTCCCCATTTTCAGTGTTAACTTGATGTTTATGCATCAGCAGTGGTGGCTCGTGCTATGGGGCCAAAGGGGCCGGGCCCCACCAACAATTTGAGTGAAATGATACAAAAGTTCAAATATAAAAATGAGTCTTGAATATAAATCGTTAAAACTATTCAAAACTTGAATTCCACTTAGAAACGAACTTTTTTCCTCAGAATCGCTTCCACTTGAATGCTGAGGGCCAGCATTTCCTGGCCCCATTTTGCCTTTAGTTTTCTGATGCGTGAGGAGCGACCAGGAACCGCGTAGTGCCGGAGTTTTCTATGCAACGAAGTGGCAGAAAATATGGGCCAGCGCCTCCTGGCCCCAGGGAGCCTTACCTTGGCTGCCAATGCTTAGGGCTTTCCCCCAAGTTCATGGGATTTTCTCAACGCCTTGAGTTTGATTTTTGCAGGTTTGGCTTTTTTCGTTCTTTTCATGACAACAATACAACCAATGAGCTCGTCAAACAAACTCAGTAGGTAATAAAGTATATGTTTTTATTAACATTTAGATGTTTTGAGCGCAATTTCTTTGTTACAGCTTGGTTTTTTTATGGTGCGATTTTGGGTTTTCTCAAAAATCCCATCGATTGCCCATACTTATCACTTTGCAACTTTCAGTGTGCATCAAGACTCCGTGTGGTGTGTAACGCTATTATGCTCGTGCATGACATCTCACTCGCCCTTCCAAACACGTATGAGCTGCCACTGCATGCATATTTATATCTTATGTAACTGTCCCTGTAAAGTTCGTACCATTGTTTTATTTAAACTCTGGTTGACCTAAACAAGCTGGCAAACATTACACAAAAGGCCCAATTCTGTTTACTGTGAGCTGGCCCCACCATTTCTGGAAGGCACGAGCCGCCAAAAACGATATGTAAATATTTCTCATTTTCTCTACATACTCCAGCTTGTGTATGTCAACTTCTTGCTGCAAAACAGCGTTTCAGTAAGTACTTATGCCGCTCATGCTTCCGGATTTCATGTAAACACGATACAAAATAACGGTATAGTAAAGCTCTATGCCGCCCACGTTCCCGGATATTTTAGCAACTTGAAGTTGATGCAAAACACCGCAGCAATAAGTACTTTATGCCGCTCATGTGCCGGATTTGATGTTAAGTTGCTGTTTTTCAAGCCGGGGAGCCGTAAAGCGCCTGTCGCCGGAGTTTATGAGGCACTCACCCCTGCATTGCCATTGTCGTCTGCACTGCGTAAAACTTAGCGTGTTGACACCCTAATGGCTTTGGAGTTTAATGGAGATGGCGATGAGCGGTGGTCTCCAAAGTGGCTGTTATACGCCTTTCTTTTACCTCTGGTTAAGGATTTTTTAAATTTTGAATGTTGTACCCAATCCTTTCGAATAGGTAGCTGCTGAAGGTTAACTTGGGTACCATATCTCGTCTTTCTCTATTGCCTCGTAAGGAATAAAAACGAAACAAGCCTCCGTTAATTGAAATATCAAATATTTGCATTTATACTGTTTTTCCTTCGTTTCAAGGCGCAAGTGACTAATTCCATTGACTTTCTTTACGCGATGCTTTGGAAAAAGAATGTAGGCTAATATGCAAATTTTTTTATCGTGTCACGAACATGGTCACACTTTCTCTGTGCTGCTTGAATGTGTGTAACGGGGTCTGACGTTGGTTATCTTAGCCTCAGTTGTGTCTTTTGCATGTTCTGGCCGTGCTCGATTTACGTCTATTTTCATAGTTCCACAGACAGTCTTCGTCCTGTTGTTCCTCTTCTTTCTCCGCTTTCTAGTTCCCATGTTCCATGCGTAGGACTTATATGTAGGTATGCTTCGTGTTATTTTATTCTTTCACTTCTTGTTTATTTAGCATTGTTCAACTCTGAATGTAATTAACTAACTAGTGTTGCCTGTTTTACCGTACGACTGCCGTGACGTCACTATAAGGGGCCATTCATCGTGCCTGTGAGGGTACCACTTCTGAAATTCCTTAGCCCTTCGCTCGTATATTTCCCTCTTGGCTTCCTAACTTGGACCATTAATGCGTAATGCCCTAACGTACAGTGCAACTTTGGGCCTTGCATCCTTGTGGCTTGTGCGCTATACTTTTCCTTCCCGTAATTTTAAACAAGATTTAATTTTCCTGCTACCCCTAGCAAAAATATTGGCCGCTCAAGAAGCTGTTAGCCGATTTTTGCTTTTAGTTAGTCAAGATTTCTGTTAGGGTTGAATTTTAATTTTAATGCTACTGAAAACCGAAGATTTATGTCATTGCACATGAAACTGAACCTTATAGTATCAGTATGCATGCGGACTGAATTTTTATTTTGATGCATCTGAAAACCGAAGCATAAGTTTGATACAAACGTAAACTAAAAGTTGTATTTATGCGAAGTGAAGTGCAGTTCGTAACCCCTGAAGTTGGATTTCAAGTGTTGAAGTTTAGTTTGAAACACCTGGAGTGCTATGAAAAAAATCTTTCACTCACTTTAAAGTACCGAAGTTTAATTCAAAGAACTGCTGTTTAATTTAGAATAAGCTAATTTAAAATACTAGGTAGTGTGAATTGATACAACTGATATTTTAAACCAGAGGTGTTTTTTTCTTCAAGTTCGGCATCAGGTGTTTTACTTTGCTGGTGAAGAAGTGCCGTATGTATGTATATATGTATCGTACGCGGGATGTCTCATTTCGCGGGTTACTAGCCTATAGGACTCGAGGCCTGTTTGTTGGTCGACACTGAAGTTCAGCCTTACCTACTGACCTCTGTTGGTGAAGTCACTACAGCCTGTGCCAATTTTGCAGGGGCAAGCATGGTTCCAGAATCTGAGCCGCGATCGGTCTTTTTTCTTGTGGGCGGGGCCAGGAGTCGGAGTCGAAAATCGGCTAGAACTAGGAGTCGAAGCCGGCAACGGTGCGCCTATTGTGTTATTAAGAAGTCGGAGTCATTTAAAGTCGGCTATTTTTGGAGTTCAAGGAGTAGGAATCGGAAACTGCCTGAAGCCATGAGTCGGAGTCGGACTTGGCCTATCGGTCTCCGCACAAGTGCGTATTGTGTTGACAAATTAATGTATCTGTCTATATTTTCACGTCACTTCCGGATCGATCAGGGGAAAGCAGTAGAGTAGAAAGCACAGGCGATGGTCTGAGAAAGAGGTTCGTAGCTTTAGGAAAAATGGAAGAAAGGCGAAACAGTGTAGAGAAATGGCTGGGCAGTACCGGTTTCTTTGCCGTTTGTGCTGCCCTCGATACAAAGACGCTGTAAATACAAACGGTTTATCCTTTTTTACGTCTGATACACGGAAGTATTAATTGGAATTCCTCGTCAACTTCGAAGATATGTGCACATATTTCTCACTTGCTGTATTGACGCTACTTGCATTTGTCACTAAGTTGCGCCCAATGAACTTGCATCGCTCGTTGAGATTTGTGGTACAGTTTTAGCATTCTTCCATTGTGCGGTAAGTGAACTATCGTGTATAGTATCTAGTAATTATTAACTCATACCGTGACTGAAACAATTAGTATGGAGGAATTGTACAGCACTGGTCAGCTTTTTTGAATCACATAAGCAATGCACGCGTAACTGAAGAAATGCACGCCCTGCATCAATACCCAAAAGCGTTCAGGGTTACATTGAACGACGGCGAAGGCAGTTTTTGTCTTGACGTTAGCCCTTTTTACTGTGAACTCATCTGCCTCGCTATGAAAGGGATAACACACACCTTACGATGAATCTGAAGAAAAATAATTGGAATATGTATTACATCCGAAAGCGATTTCCGTATGAGAAGAACTGCTCTCCTTAAACTTTGCTAACAGTTTCTATCCGTCCTGTAATAGACTTACGTAACTTTTCGGCTTGGTGCCGAGGGATGGGCCGAGTGCTCGTCTTCCAATATATCTACGTTGCTCGAGTTCCTGCGCAGACGGTGCTAGGGGTTTCTGTTATTGCTTGGCCCGTTTATTTTATTATTAATATGCGGGACAGGCGAAGAATTAACCGGTTAAGCACTAACCATCAAGTTTTGCGTAGGGGTGTCCGTATTGAAAGCGTAATAGACGATGAAGGAGAACGATCGTTGGGCGTCTTCTGCCGCTCGGGTTGGGGAGAGGGACACACGTTGCACCTTAGGGCTCGGTTATAGCTAGTTATTTTGGCCAGTCCTTTGCTATGGTGATCGGTGGCCCTCCGGTCCCATAGAGCAATGTATCTAGGTCTTAGCTAGGCCTTCGGGACGCTTTCTTCCGTACCCACTGTGTTTCCTTCCATTCCCATACTTAATAGTTACGGTATATCTTTATGTAACTTCATCTTCTCTCTTGATTTGCTGGTCGCATACGTGTTGGTCCTATGTGGGGACACATTCGTGGTTGGGTTCCACGTCTCTATCGTCATAATGTACATCCTCGATTTTTCCTATGTTATGTCATCTCTGCAGCGGAGGCGGAGGCTTCAACTTTTTGCTACAATAGGTACCTACTACTGTTTCCTCATTGGTCGCACTCGACCTTGACTACGTACTACAGCGCTGTGTTTTCATTGGGCTAAAGGTGTTATCTACTGGCTCATCAATATCGAGGTAAGCTTAGTCGAGAAGACTTGACTTGTCCTGAATTTCAGAGAGAATTATTGACTTCATCATTTTGAATCGTATTGTCTTTGTTAAAAGCAACCCGTTTACGTCTAAAATACTAAAACGCCGTTTTACGAAGCAAGGCGGAGTTTTTGGACATCTCAAGGGCAGTAGATTAATGGTTAACGCCTTAAACTCAATTTAAGGACGAATTAGCTCATCAGTCTGCAGTGCCAGACAAGTTAAACCATATGAGCCTAATTTCACCAGCGAATCAATGGTACGCGAGCTTGTCGTAGTCATCGGAGTGATGTTTTGCGAATCCAGTCCTCATCTGATCATTCTTTCTTCCATTCTTCATTTGAGTCTTCACTTTATACTTTATTGTATATTTTTCTTTATTCATTTTATATACTTCCGTGTTCCTTCTTTCTCTTTGGATCTTTGAGTATTTTGGTAAGTCAAGAGGCGTCAACCAATAGTATAATATATATTTTTGAGGCGAGTCTGTTGCGCAATTGTCGCATTTGTTCAAACATTAGGTACCTGGGAATAATAGAGGCGAATCGTTTTGTTCGCGTGTATTTATTTTTGCAGAAACCTTCCATCAAAACTATACTTCGTTGTCGAACTTGAGTTAGGGTTGTTGTAAAGATGCGTTATTACTGCAATTTTTTCGGATTTTCGAGCATCGTTTGTCAAACGGCATTCACTTTATATTCAACTGAAAATGTGCTATGTATAACTCTGTACTCGGCGGCTGAAAAACACTTTCGTTAGAATATAATTATGAAACTGATAATATGGTCACTTGCGTCGTAGAAAGTTCGACGCTCGATAGCTTGAACCATAGATCACACCATACATCAATTAATGGGTGGTTGAATTTGTAATATCTTGAACTAAATTGTTGAACAGCTATGGGCTTTGCAACCGAAACAGGCTAGTATGAGTAACATTGGGCGTAACTGTAGCAAATTTGGCCGTACATGGACGAACCGTGTAGGATTCAGCGTGCTTCATAAATGACGTTATATATATATATATTCCTGCTAGAAGCATACGTTATACAGTACCGTCCAAAACTAAGGACAAAATTTCGAAACGGCATAAATTTTTTTCTAACCAGGCCAGGTACTTCTTCTGTTGCACACCATTAGCCAGTAAGATGTTGATTATTGTGTTGAAATTTGAGACATGTATGACAAAATAGATTAATATCGTCCGACTTCGATTAGAAGCGAGTAGCCGACTCATGACTTCTTAATCCTCCTCCAAATGCCCGTTTCCCTTCCACTTTTCAACCCTGGTTGACACGTAAGGACTTGATACTTTGAATGCTTGTACAAGTTAGCGCAAATGCAGTATACTCTAGGTAGGCTAACAGTTGGGCCGTATTGGTAGGAGGGATCCGAGTAGCACAACTTGGAACACGGAGGGAGACACGGGAAGTTTCTAAAGAGCAGCTGACTGAACTTCCAACGAAGCTAATGCTTCTCTAATCGCGCCTAATTTTGGCCGCGGGTGTTCTGAACACGAGTTATACAAGGCTGCACGCTGCTAACTTTAGATGGGCTAACGTAAGATAATGTGAGGGAATGTGATTAATTAATGCTGTCAAACCATTTAGGTCTCGTAGAGTAACATGATGTACCGGATCAGTTAATGCTAAGCATTAACCATTTTTTCCTAACAGTGAGATGATCTATCTTTTCTCCTGTGAAAATGCCTCTTCTTGATTGTAAGGAAATTATTCAAGAATTTTAGTTGAGCCTTATGTAAATTGTTTGAACGCTCTTACGATAGTTCTTTGTAACGGTCAGCGGAAACAGGAGCGGTGTTTAGTTCCATTTCTGTCCTATTGCTAAGACAGGTTATAAAGAGCAGGGTCTACTGATGAAAAGAAAAATTGTTACGGATACTTTCTTTAACTATACTTAGCAAACTTTTTGACTGCGCCTTAGAGTAATAAGGGTTTTGTTAGGTCAAACGTAACGTCTCAGTTATCCGTACTTGTCTGCAAACACTGCAGGCGACCCTTCGCTTCCGTGCATTTTCCTACGCTGGAAAAATTAAATCAAAAACATTTCCGTTAGTATATGGACAGTTTGCCCCCCCCCCCCCAGGAGGCATAGGATGGGACATACACAGCCATAGGGTTAGCTTAGTTAGGTTTGCCCATCCGAAGTTATGGGGAGCAGTGCCCGCAGGGGGTTTGTGTAAATTACGTTAGCCATTAGCTCGGCCTTCGGGACATTTATCTTTCGTGCGCTCTTTGCTAACTTCCTGATTTCGTACTCCTACTGATCATACTTTCATCTGTTCTTCCTTTTCTTTTCTGACTTGCTGTTCCCATGGCCCCATACGCGTTGGTCCATTTTCGTGCATGGGGTCCTCATTTCTGTCGACATACTACATGTCCCTTCCTTTTCCTCTCTTGAATCACCATAGCTGTGTCTAGGGAGGCTTGAGCAACTAATATAATAATGATATTGACAGTTTGTTTTTTGCTTAGACTAAACACCAATTCTTATTAAATTGCAATACCATTAATCGTACGGACGCATTTTGAGTCTGTGTTGCCTTCCTCTTTATAACAGATTATTTTATTTTATAGTGTTCAAGAGTTAATGAAATTATTTTGGAAAGCGTGCTGTTGCAGAAATTCATTTCGCATGCTGACGTCGAGACTGTCCAGTTGATAGTTATTCTACTGTGAAGCTGAAAATCTGCACCAGAAGGAATCCCCGTATAGGAAGCATAAGATGGGTCATATATTAGGTTCGCCCATCCTATGTTAGAGGGAGTAGCGGCCTCAGAGGACCCCATTGGTTATCTTAATCTTATCTAGGCCTTCTAGACTTCGGTCTTTCATGCCCACTTTGCTTCCTTTAATTTTCATTCTCTAAATACCTCCCCAAGGAGGATATATTTTTGTCGAGTTTGTCTGACTCTTTGTGAACAAAAATAACTAAAAAAGAATCCAACGGGTCTTAACGGAATTTACAGGGATTTTTAAGCATATTGAAAGTAACAGATAATTAACATTTGGTGAAGATCCGTCCAACTGTTTGTTTGCCACTTTGTTCTTAGTACCATAGGGTAACATGTCTAGTACCCGTGCACCATGCTAGTAGCCGTCTACTTGGGACTTGAAAACTTCCTGTGTTAAAAAGTTAGAAATAGCAATGCTCAAAACCCGTACATAGGTTTAAACTGTTGGCTAAGTAGTTACGCACCATCCCTGAAAATGACGGTCGAAAGAAATATAACAGTAAAAAATGGTGATGGTTTTCACATTTTTTTCATGTTTATAGTGAAACAATGTGAAAACCGGCACAATTTTTTATTGTTTTATTTTTGTCAGTCTCTATTTTTAGGGATGGTGCGGCACTACTTAGCCTACAGTTTAAGCCTATGTACGGCGCTCTGTAGCACTGGTAGTTTTCACACAGCAAGTTTTTTAGTGCAAAGTGGACGGCTACTAGCATTGTGGATGGGTACTAGATATGTTACCCAAACTGAAAAAGTTATAGACGGATTGTTATGAAATTTACAAGACATAGATATATCATGAGGAGTAAATCATCAAAATTTTGGGACGATGTGTTTGTACCGGTATTTGATTTATGTTTGTTAGCAAAATAACTGAAAAAAATTACGAACGAATTTTTATGAAATTTACATCAGTTGTTTGATAAATTACGAAGAGTAAATGATCATATGTTGGTAACGTTAGGTAAGGATAGGTAAGGTTAGAAAGGTTAGGTTGGGTTAGGTTAGGTTAGGTTTGCCTAGGTAGTGCTTATTTTAGTGGTGGCGCGCGCAGGAAAGCTTACGTGAACGCAAAATCGTCGTGAGAGACGATAGTGCTGCCCGGCCCCAGGTCGAAGCTTTTCGTCGCCAACTATAGAAAGCAGACAAAGTAATCTGATACCGTAAGGTTCAAGCGCATTTATTTCTCCTGCGGAATCTTCCATGAGTATCCATGATACTCACAAGACCGCTAGCTATAAAAGATCACCGTCGAAAACATTTTGCATTTGTATACAACGTTTCGGCGAATTAACTTAACATGGAAACTTCAGAGGAAAGGAAAACGAGATTAGCCAGAGAAAAGAAGCAAAGGCAATGACAACGTTCAAGTCAGGAACAAATATAAGCGAGAAGAGAAGCGGTCTGACTACGGTTCTCGAGTTCATCACAAGAGCAACTAGAAGCAATAAAATCGCACGCGAGAATACGCAGCTTTCAAGGATGGCAAATGAAACCGACAGAGAAGCTGATATTCAGAGGTACATGTTAAAAAGAAGGTGGGAGCAACGGCGAGTTCATGAAACATCAGAAGAAAGGGAAGTTAGAAGGCGGTATAATGCAGGGACATTGCAGCTTTGCGGAGGCAAAGAGCATCCTTTCACGAAACTGAAGCTAGGCGAGCAAATTTAAGCAGTCTTGCTGCTGAGCGAACACGAAATGAGACGCAGGAAGAGACCAAAATGAGACGGTCTCACATGAGAATGCGTGCAACTGAGCATAGAGCAAATAAATGAATCACAAGAAGCAGCAGTTGCTAGAAAGTCTAATGTGAGGATTCGAGCAGAACAAAGAATAGAAAACTAATCGCAAGAAGAGGCCGAAGCAAGAAGGAACGACAACTGCATTAGAAATCCCGGTGCCCAATAAAGAGAAAATGAAAACCCTAGAGGAAGCAGTTGCCAGAACTGTTTTGTTGAGGATTCGAGCAAAACAAAGAATACTGTACACAATGAGTCACAAGAAGCGGCTGAGGCAAGAAGAAACAACATGAGAAATCACGTAACCCAACAAAGCGAAAATGAAGAAGAGACAGAGCAGCATTTACGTCATTCACTTCTCAAAAAATATGCAGCAATAGTTCAGTTTATTTTGCTTACTCGACATGAATTACCCTAAGTTGCATATTGATATGAATATTTTCTGGCAAAGGCACACGGCTACGCGTTTTACGGATTTAAGTCCTGCTGTATGTACACAAACGGATTGTTTTAAACAAATCGATGCATTTTTATAATTGGTGGTGCAGAAATTCGAGCAGTTATCAGATAGTTAGGCTCTATGTAACAGAGCAAATATTTGATAAGAGGAGCTTCTGATTTACAGAAACTAGAGCTCAGCTGATCGATACCTGACGTCATTTTTGACGGCACGGGTACACTAGTCGACTATATAATAAAACACAGTTGGTCGCTCCCTTGCTTGCTTCAGTGTTGGTCCGTCACGCAGTTAACAGTTTAATAGGAGAAAATTCATGTACTGAAAAACAAGTTGAGATACCATACAATTTCAGCGCTTGTGGTACCGGTGACAAATATAGCTCTGGATCTCCGGCCTTTGGATCCCGGGCTCTGGATCCCCGCTTTCAGTGCTGAATGATGTCGTAGTAGTTAAATTTTCACGCTGAGCAGACGCTTTTTTATATTGAATTTACATCGCAGCCAAAATTCGACGCTGGAGGTTCGACAATCAGTTGGTATCCACAATACGGTGAGCCCTGGGCATTTCCAGTGAATTCTTTTGACTCAACTATATTTTTCTTAGTGCAGCTTAACACTTAATCAATTCCAAGCTGATATTTACTCTTTATCTTGCAGGGGGGATATTTTGCTATCGCAGAACTCATGGTTGTACAACTTGCGTTTCACTAATGGAAGATCAGGCCTGCAGGGATGAGACCTGTAATACAGCAAAACCTATACTGGGAACCGGAACAATAAAAAGCTCAATCACAAAATGTTTGCCGTCATTTTTGACGGCTGGGCGCTCTAGTATAATAATAATTCTTCGATATATACAGAACTCAAGAACTATTTGGCTTTCGGAAAGTGGAAGTTTGCGGATGCTGCTATATTAGCGAATTGAGCGATAAAACCGGATACAAATGACTCTAAAGTCGTTGCCCTTTGGATAAAAAACTTTCCAAATAATGTTGCTCGTATCTGCAAGCATATCCAGTAATTTACTCCTTCCCGCTTCTGGCCGCGGCTTCCCACTCGAACCCAAAGCCATTGGATTATGTTTTTTACTGCGCATTAGAGCGGGCCGCATCTCTCTCCAATATCGAAGCTCTCAAGGCTGCCATTAGGGCGTGGGCGAGGATTTCTTCTCTGGAAATTGCGCAGCTCTTCCACTGAGAGAATCAATCACTCGGGCGCAATTACAAAAAAAGGAAATTATCTACGAGTTTCTTTACTCGTCATGCGTTGAAACCTTCCCAATCAGAAAGTTACAGGTGATTATTGGATATTATGTTTTCTTCCCTATAAATTGACCTCGGATAATTGCCAATGAACTTCCGATAGGTGTAACTACTAACAGTGTCTCCAGATGCCATGATCAACTTTTTAATTGCTTAACTTTCGAAGCGAAGTGTGTCTGTCGCTCATTGAACTGACGTTACTGTTATAGGAGTGGCGTAACCATTTTTGAATTGAAGTAGCAACACGTACCGGTATCTGAAACTGCCAAGTGGGGTTTTGGGAAATTGTATTAGCAAAGAACGTAACTGCGATAGCGGGCCTCACTGCGGAATCATTATATTACCGTCGTACAAAGCGCTGCGAGCTGTTGGTCCTGATGCATGTTCTCTTGAGATCGCAGTCTTGAGATCGCAGGCAACGACGTGGATAGGGAAGTTTACTCTGGCACTATAATGATGATTGTGGTACATGCTCTCGTGAGATCGCAAGTTATAATGTTGGTTGGAAGGTTTGAACTGACTCTAATCTAACGATAATAATTGTTCTGATACATCCAACGCAGCGACAATTTGGGACATGCAAGGTGCGCTCTCCCGGCTACCAGATAGCGAGCTCGCAGAGGCCGCTTGGCCGAGTGACATTTCACCGTTGGACGACCGATAGGACATTTGGCAGGGCGAGTTTAGGCAGGGCTGCTGTCGGGAAGTTAGAACTTCACTTTGGCTGGGACTGACCAAAGCGTTCAGACCTCAGACGCCCCCAGACCGACCAGTCTCGGGCCGGTCTGAGGTTGTCACCATTAACACTGTTCGATTGATTGTTAATTGAAGCATCGAGAGCTTCATGTCCTATTTTCAGTTCTGTACGATGCGTTTTGAATATTTGCTTGATGAAATTCACTGCCTGTGCCCATTGTTTGATAAGTACTCGTTTTACCTGTTTACCTCTCTACAGTGTATTAATGCTGTCTCATGGGCCTGGCACCATATGTCAGGGTATATTTCATTATATACCTATGCATTAGACCCCGTGTCTCTTGAGGGTGACCGCATGGGTTTTCAGCTTAACGAGTTTTTATAATATTCTCGTAGGTAGGTACATTAGGGTGCTTGATCCTCTCTGAAATGCATAGACAATTATCTAATGTTTATAGAGGCCGGCATCGGATATTATCCGATAGTAATAATTATATTCCATAATTTTCTGGCATGGCTCAACCGTTTGTGCTACTGTCTTGAAGCCAGGCTCACATTTGGCTTGCTGCACTGCCACTCAACATAGCTCGCATGGCAGCTCCGAAAGAGTCAACATTTATCACACGTGGCACAATATAGCGCTGGATGAATATAACACACTGTCATTTCACAATACTTGAGTAATAGATAGCAAAGTGAATTTAATGAGATTGAAAAGGGGTAGTGTGCGAATGATGAATGCATATTTTAACTAAGTGTCATGTGACGCGAGGTCTTCGAGACGTTGCCTGGCTACAGGTAGGTGGTTGAATTCAATCTGTGCTGACGTACCGTGAAGTTTGTAAGTCAGTGCGATTTATGACCTTGGCGGCGAAGCCTTCGGCCTTTCTGCCATGAATTATTGCTTGGATGACGAGCCAGACTGGGCTTGTGCTTGACTTCCAGTTTCTGTGGCCGGGACTTTCTGGACGCGAATTGAGAATTATACAGTGAATGGTAAATTGGTAACGAACAACTTAACGTTACTTTTCAAACATTGTACTGTTTAATTGCTGTCTAAGTTACCTCTAGGATCAGCTGAGCACTACCAGATACTCGCATGCAGGCTATACATGCCGTATGTTTTTTTCGCACGCGTGTACGTTGCTCCCTACTTTATAGTCCAAGCTCTGGGGGGGGGGGGGGAGTAGTGTATAATGA
>LQNS02278091.1:51737887-51748851 GCA_001587735.2 Parhyale hawaiensis | reverse complement strand
AACACAGCCACTCGGGCTGCTCAGCCCTGCCAGTCGGTTACAAGAAATCGAGCCAACGTTCCCTCCTGTCCTTTATACCTTCATGATGCTAACCATCATTTAATGTAAATAGTTATTTAGGGCGAGTAAAAATGAATTCCAGAGAGTTAAAGGTGAAAACTCGCTGTACGTGAATAATGGGCTGAGCTGGGATGGCACGTGACTGTGATATGTATAATTATATGTTTGGCGTATGTTGTTATGCCTCTGCCGTTCTGTATCAACTGAAAGCAATAGCCTGGAAACCATCGACACTCTCACTTAGTACGTAGTATACTAAGCTGATGCCATTTTAATTGCGTGGGGTCCGTGTGCTTCAGAGCGATGTCACAGAGGGTCCGTAGGAAACTGAACTTAGGGAAACGCTGTTCTACAGCATCAGGGGCTGAGTCTATTAAATAAATTTTATATGTTGATGATATTCTGCTTATTTCGTCATAAGTACAATGTTTTTAACTAATTATCTATACTTTTTCGAAGTGAACTGCTCGAAATTTTTTATTGTCGAGTTCAAACTCATGATAGAGATCACCTTGGTTCACATACAAAGCAAAAATTCTCTAATGGAATGTGTGATTGTATTATTGTTAATATTGAAAAACTTAAATTGATGTGCGTGGTGTGCTATCGACCGCCAAAATGTNGGGGGGGGGGGGGGGGGGGGAGGGGTGTCTGTGTACATTTCTCTTTTACTGCTCTACCATGTATATTTCTAATCCATATGATGTTAAGAATGTTTCAAGGATTCCAAAACTGTCATTGTTTTTTTTTCTAGCGCGAAAACTTATTGAGTTCTATTCTTTTAAAATTTAAAAAAAATGCATCTATGTTTATATATCTTTCCCATTATCTCAAAAACTGAGGCCTAAATAAAAAAAAGTTGTAGAAGCAAAATGTGTTTTTTCTTCAAAAATACGTATCCTGAGCAACTTTTAGAACAATCGATCCACAGTTGATAATAATTGTATGCCCCCATGCCCTCTCAAAAATGTACCAGGTGCGAAAATTCTACCTAAATTTTTTTAATGTCATATGGAATAAGAGAATACATGGTAGAGCTGTAAAAGGGAAATGTACTCAGACACCCCCCAGAGCCTGGACTATTATCTAATCTTCTACCACTAGTCGTTTTAGTCTGATTTTGTTCATCTTCCACCTTCTCGCCATACTGTTACTGTGTGCGTCGCTCTTATGTGCATGGGTTCATTTTTTATATACATACATATTACCGTTACGGAGTGTTTGGTCGACCCAGAAGCTAAAATCGTAAAGCAGCTGTTGCATGTAGTAGCCAAAAATAATGCTAGGGTTATAGTCAATTCTGAGTGGCTCTCTACCTTTAACTTTCTGCCAAACTGTATACAACATTTAGGTATAACCGAACATCTGTTGTGGTAATGTTACCGTATTGTTGACAGCTCACTTGTGATTGGGCTGTAGTTTCAAGTCGAGAATTTGGTAAAGATAATGCGTATGAAATTACCAGATTCTTGTAAACAGGACGAATATTTTAGGCTGATTCCTCAGAGTCATAATTATTTTAGTTTTGAAGATAATTTCAACTCCTCGAAGATATTGATGGCCCAAACCACCTGACGTTGCAACACATAAATCCACTTGCGTCCTTCCATTATCGTAGTCTCCGCCTTCTCACGTGATGATTGCATTGCTCGTGTTGTTATGAGGTTCCTTTGATCCGTTATATACGACGCAATCATCATCTCGCTAGCAGCTTCATCTAATCTATTGGGATACTCGTAGGGTGTCCCTCAGTCCCCATATTGGACCGCTCCGCTACGCCATCAGTCATGTGGCTCCTGGGCCTACACCTTCTATATCGTGTTTATGACTTCCAATATATTGCCTTTTTCAGTCACTGCTTGTGTTGTGATGAGATTGCATTGCATAGGCAAGGATGTATGGCTTACCCTTCACCGCCCCCATCAATATTTCAGTTTTCGTAGGATTTCTCTATTTGAAATGTTACGGAACGGTCCTATCGGGTGATAATAGATTAAGAGCCTCGTAACATGCAACTTTCAATGCCGTCTCTTAAACCGTGTGCTAAATTTGTCAGTGTAAGAATCTGTATCCAAAGTATTATTTTTCCAGCAGCTTTCTCACTGTAGGTTGAATTTCCATGAGTAGAACTGGGCACCGTACATTGTTTTTGCTGCCATTGTTTTGCTTTCCGCCTTTTTCCCCGCCAGTAGTAGCGCACTGAGCCAACCGAGATTTTCCATCAAGACTGCCGTGATGAAATATTCCTACCGAGCTATGTAGAACAACCGAGTCTGCACTGTGCGGATCACTCATCCACTGGATGCGGTGGTAAAACTATGACTATGCCTAGTAATAATAATAATAATAATCCAGAATCGTGGACAAGGAAGCGGAGAAGAAGGAAAAGTACCGTAACATTGCCATCGAACTCCAGAGACTGTGGCAGATGAAGGTGGACGTCGTTCCAATGGTCATAGGAGCTCTTGGGGCAATGTCCACGAATCTAAAGACTGCCCTGCGAATGCTGAAGTGCAGCCATCTCCACCCAGGAACCCTCCAGAAGAGCGATCTGCTTGGAACAGCGCACATCATTCGCAAAGTGCTCTAAGCCTTAGGTCGCGGGATGTGACCCGGCGCCAGAGTGTAGAGCTGAACATCGCTCAACCGATCCAATTCGGGTCGTGAAGTCCCCTCGATAATAATAATAGTAATCAACCACTTGGAGCTTCACATTCTGAGAATAAAATTGCCATTACAGCAGGCAAAATGACCTATGGAAAAGTACCTCCAGTTTAAGCTTTGATTTAATAAGAAGCACTCAGTTTTCTTTCTTCTAGTTGTCACAAAAAAAAAAAACAAGCTGGCCCTATACCTCTATACACATACTAGAACCTCAGAGTAAGGTGCCATCGATTTGCTTTCTGAGGGAGGGGGGCAATCTACTTCGTTTCGCTTTAAATTAAGTCGCTCGGAGCCTCAATAATTTGGATCGAGTTTCAAGAGTTCATCAAACGATGAGTATAATTATACCCGAGACGTTCGAAAACTAAGTTTTGCTCTTACAGATCGAGATGACGCCAGCGATCTAATTCTGTTTGTTACAAAGCTATAATGCACCTTGTGTTGCTCTTGCATGTGCGAGTTAGCATTTAGCATGTCGTAACGTCACGTTTGTCGGCGGTAGGTACAGGGATTGCCTATCTACATTCTACAGCAGTATTTCCCATTCGGGGTGCGTATGACCCTGTGGTTCACGCACGGACCCCCTACTGGTTCATGGCGTTTGAAGCTCCAGTGACAATATTACACTGATTTTATCCCATAGATTATGGAAATTACAGAGTATTTCAAGGTTATAAGAGGAAATATTTAAATTCAAATAGCTTATAATATTTTACATATTAATTCGTTGAAATTGAAAATTTTTAACAATGGCATAGTTACTTCTAAATGCTTTTGCTCGGCAAAAGTTTAACTTTTTCTTTTTCGAAAACGGCGAGAACAGCATACGTTAACCATCATTTAATGTAAATAGTTATTTAGGGTGAGTCAAAATAAATTCCAGAGAGTACATAAATAATGGCCTGAGCTGGGATGGCACGTGACTGTGATATGTATAATTATATGTTTGGCGTATGTTATGTCTCTGCCCTTCTGTATTAATTGGAAGCCATCGACATTCTCATTTAGTACGTCATATACTAAGCTGATGCCATTTTAATGGCGGGGGGGGGGTGCGTGTGCTTCAGTTCAATTTCACAGAGGGTCCGTAGAAAACTGAAATTTGGGAAACACTGTTCTACAGCATCAGGGACTGAGTCAGTTAAAAAAATCCTATATGCTGATGATACTCTGCTTATGTCGTCATAAGTACATTGTTCTTAACTAATTATCGATACTTTTTCGATGTAAAGTGCTCGAAATTTTTTATTCCCAAGTGTTAACTCATGATAGATTAGTTTGTCATAGCGTCGGGTAGTAGAAAACTCAGAATACCTTTTGAGACTCCTTTCAGTAGCCGAAGGGTTTCGGAGAAATTGAGTAAAGTCGATGTCAAAATCAATTCATACCTCTTTCGAAACTGTCGCTCAGGGGACTGTCACTTCTATGCCTCGACTCGGCAGCGTTGAATATCTACTACTGATCACTTATAAGTCAGCTGGCTGTGTTCTGTGAGAGAATAGGGCGAGCAGCAGACTGGCGTCCATGTGTTATGCGACACGCGACTGAAATGGGGCTGCTCGACTCCTGCAAAATTATAGTATGAACTTTTTTTCCATTTGTGATCCGCTTTTTGAGGGAAAAGTTAAAATCGAAGTGAATAGAAATGGCTTCTCTATTACAGTTATAAGTATTAAAATGGTTGTTGACTGGATGCTATAGTAGTGCTTTTTCTTCGGGACATATTAGGCTACTTCGAGAGTTTAGCTAGAGAGCGAGATGTACAAAATATTCAGTCTCCTGTTTGTTCATGCGCATATGTTTTTTTATTCCAAGTTTGAAAATACAGTAAAATATTTTCTACGTCGTCGCGTGATTCAAAAAGTAAAACTTACTGCCAGTCGTTTTGTGTCGGTGTGGCCTGTATACCTAAGCGTAACCTCTGCAGACTTGCCATGCCCATGTACTATATTCAACAGCAAAACTTAATCTTAAATTGTCCGCAACTCTTGGATCGCATTCTAATGAGCAACAGGTACCTCGTAATGGAAAGTCCCCCTGCCAAGTGGTGATTCTACTTGTGGCGGAGAGGCTACACCGAGCTCTGTTGTGTTATATTGAACTGAGTGTAGCAAAGAGAAATCGTTGAGGCTAAACGTTACGCCCTTTCGCTCTGAACGGTCTCTCCTATAACCCTCATTTCATTTGTTATCCTCATGCGCAACGCTTTGTTTCATTCTGCCCTAGCTCTGGCGTCATTTCCAGTAGAGTGTCCATTGGTGAGTTTTCATAACAAGTACGAACATTTTCTTACTGGATAATATGAATCAAATATCAGTAGGCAAAGAGTAGTGACGGCGTTACCTCTCTTACCAAAGTATGATTTCTATGAATGAAAATATCTCTTTGCATCGGTAAGAATGAAAATATAGTTTTTGAAGTAATTTTCCTTGGTGCTCTTAAATTTATTTTTATCAATACTCTCATCTCCTGCTAGTTGTATTTTTTTCAGTATTGATGCCTGTGGTTGTAGTCATCCATTATTTGTGCGAGGGCATCCCTTTGCTTTTGCTCTGCGGACGAGTTTATTTACGTTTTCTGTGTATTTTCTTGCTGATTTGCTATTTCCTTGTTGATATGCTGCCAGCGACAATTTGTGATGACCAGGAACTTCCCCGTCTTGTGACTCAATTCGTTGACCTGCTGAAGCTTTCCTTTTCTCGGTATCTGTTCTGCAAACAATTCGTTTCTAGAGAAGAAATTAATATCCATGATGTGAAACATTATCCTTCTTTTCGATTGGTTAAGTTAACTGAAAACTCGTAGTTCGGTAGGTATCATTTTCTAATGTCGCATTGTAATCTGCGAACTCTATACACTGAGAGAAATTTTGGCGGTTTTCATGCACTTAACATACCGTACAACAAAATTACATGCATAATTTTCCAAAAACTGCGACACGCAAGTATATATATATAAATGTGTGTCATCTTGCATTCAGTAAATATAGAGGCATTCCTTTTGCCATAATTCTGTCGTTTGGAAGGTCTAATAGACGGAAAAAAAATAATAATAAGCCAGCGCTGTGAGAACCCAAGAGATATTCATTATCCTTCACAGCACAGACTTCCTATCGTGTTCGTCACACGTACTACCAGTGCCATGTGGTCAAAATTCTAGAATAATTGTGGCAAAATGAAATCCACATTAATGGGTGTATCCACCCTATGCGAGATAATGAATGGTCATCGTTATCATACAGTAATGTTAAAGCGTGTCAATACGATACACTTGACACATTGATGATGCTCTTGTGTTTCGGTTTCAGGATAAGACCGATGATGCCCCAAGATACCTGAAAAAAACCGGTAAAATTTATGCAATTGAAAAGACGAAACTTGAAATTACAATAGAGGTTTGCAGGATGGTATGAAACCACATCTAACTTTGTTCGTTAATAAAACTACGAAGCTTTTTTTACTTTATTTTAGCCAAAACAAGTTTTTCTGACTGCAGTGTCAATTGTGACGATACACCGAAACAACATAGGTGTGAAACACTTACGTGTATCCAAATATCTATTTTCTTCTTTGTGAAACACGTATGTGTATACAAATTTCTCTCAATGTACAGTTATAGGAAACTAGACATGCTTCCTGCAGCACTCACGAGCTGCGCTACTTTTCTCTATACAGTACTGATAGAACTGGAAATTTATTTCAACATTTCAATGTTTAGAAGCAGATGGTTTACATGCTTGAATGAAGTTCACGTCTTTGCATAACGTGTTACATGCAACACGTAATTTCTTCCTATCTGAGATGCTAACTGTTGTTTACATCTTTTACGATGCTGTATGGAAACTACGTTTCTTTGCATGACTGCAAAGCTTCTTCTGCCCTCTAATCTGCAAAGAAAGTACCTCGCCTTTGCAAAACCCTCCCAGCCCTGGGATGCCTGCAGCTGGATTCGCTTCAATTTCTGTATAAGGTATAGCTATATTTCATTTAGTAATCTAGAAAGCAAACAGATCCGGTGTCCAGGACCTTCAGCGGGCTGAACGAAGCCGCTATCCAGTTTTATTTCATTTATCAAGCCAGGAATAAAACTACCCGTCTACGGAAAAGTGCGCCTCTGCATCATCCATTTCCCGAAGACTGTACAAACGCTGCATAATAACTTCAGGTCAATGCCGCGACACGCGACGGAGAGTCGAGTGGTAAATAATACTCGAACTCCCGTTATTTAGGTTCGAAACAGACCGGCTCCGTTATGCGCTCTGAAAATAAAGCGGACTTAATGGAGTCTCAGAAACACCGTAAAGTGCCCTGACTTCACTGACTATACAATAGAGTTGTATGTTGTTGTTGTTGTTGCTGTTGTTGCATTGCGATAGCTGTGTTGCGTAGGTGTGCAGGGTTATTTGGAAATGCTGTTGTTACCTGTGCGGAACCGTGAACGGTACGATAGTATTTCTCCATAAAATTAAACATGTTAGATAATAAATCGCGCCTGCTTCTCATCCAATTGCTTGCTGTCTCTCATTTCAACAACTGGTGTTTAATCTGGGCTAAAGTCTCGGAACAGCTAATTTCCTTATTTCAGATGTGCAAAAAGCCCCGAGTTTTGCAGCTAAAGTCGTTCTCAACGGAAAATTCGCCAGTCCACTGTTAAATAGCTGTAATGGCATGAATTAGCACAAAGTTCATGCTAGATGAAACCCAATAAGTTTTTTGTTCGCTGCATGGTGCTCTTGAAAATACCGAGGTAGTGGTTTACTCTCAACAGTGAAATCAGTTGACTATTTGTTCGGCAAGAGCGTCTCAAAGTGTGCTACACTCGCACCAAGGCTCGTCAACAAGCTCTCTCTATATCTGATGCTAAGCTCTGGAATGATCTCCCCGATTCTATACAGGATGTGACTGAATATAATCAGTTCATCAGGATGGTGTCGCATTTTGAGCGACCCCAAAATTTGTACCAACATTCTCTCGGTGAAAAAGGCCCTCTCTTCCGCCCCGAGTAGAAATACGAATGAGTTAATATCTTCTAAATTGCTAATTTTAGGTTTTTTGTACATCCAAAAACCAATATTCACTGATAAACTGTTGCTTAACGTGCAGGACATTTCAAACTATACTACGTTTATTTTATGTGTAAATTTATTCAGCCTTCGTCTTAAACAGTATATAAAAAATGTTACACCACAAACCATGCCCATCATATATCAAATTGTATTAAGTACTTTTTTTGGTGGGTTTACATTTTTATTTAATTCTCAACAGATATCAGATGAAAAAATGCGAAACGCTAATCATAATCCATCGAATATAGCTTGTTCCATGCGTTAGCTCTAAGAATGTTATATATAAGAATGCATACTTTATGACGCTACGCCCCTAATTTGTTGGGCACCGCATCCTTGGCGAAAAAACAAATTGCAAACGTACAGTTTACCAGTACGCAGCATCTGGCCCTTGAAGTAATTACTAACAGGAGAGAAGCTAGCGAGTGAACAGTGAAGCCACTTGCTGGCTGTGAGAGCTCCAGCCCAGCCAGTTGGTTAGTGCCAAGGAGCTTCAATGGGAGGAGTACGCGCAAGCCCTCCCTGGGCGAGTAAACACATGGCTTTGTCACGTGACTGAAACTGGCGTTTGGAGATCTTAGAATGGCTGACCGGGCTGAGTTGGCCGACGGCCGTGGTACGGGGAGGTTGTGCGACTCATGCGCTGTTGTGTGGTTGGTCTCTTTCTTATTGCTTTGAACAGACTGGGCGTTGTTTAGCCAAATTAAACCAAAACTGCCCCGCATTTNGTGCGCTGCCTCTCAGCTCACCATTTATTATGAGCTTGAGGGCAATAAATCCAAGCTTTGTCTGGCCGAGGCAATACGCGAGACTTTTATTTCGCCTGAATTACCTCAGAGTCTTTGTGGCATTTCTGCGCTGACTTCACTGACTATAGAATAGAGTTGTATGTTGTTCTTCATGTTATTGCTGTTGTTGCATTGCGTAGGTGTGCAGGGTTGTTTGGTATGCTGTTGCTACCCGTACGGAACCGTGAACGGTACGCTAGTATTTCTCCAGAAGACTAAACATCTGTTAAATAAAAAATCGCGCCTGCTTCTCATCCAATCGCTTGTTGTCTCTCATTTCAACAACTGGAGTTTGATCTGGGCTAAAGCCTCTGGATATCTAATTTCAGACGTTTAAAAACCCAGAGCTTTGCAGCAAAAGTGGTTCTCAACGGAAAATTCGCCATACGCGATCATGCCAGTCCACTGTTGAAAAGCTCTAATGGTCACGAGTTTGCACAAAGTTCAAGCTAGATGAAGCCCAATACGTTTTTTGTTCACTGCATGGTGCTCTTGGAAATGCAGAGGTTGTGGTTTACTCCCAACAGTGAAATCAGTGGACGATCTGTCCGTCGGGTAAGAGCCTCTCAAAGTGTGCTACACTCGCACCAAGGCTCGTCAACGATCTCTCTCTAATCTGGTGCTAAGGTCTGGAATGATCTCCCCGATTCAATACAGGATGTGACTGAATATGATCAGGTCATCAGGATGGTGTCGCATTTTGAGCGACTCCAATAATTGTACTAAAATTCTCTCGGTGAAAGTGGCACTCTCTTCCGGCCGGAGTAGATATATGAATGAGTTAATATCTTCTAAATTGCTCTTTTAGGTTTTTTGTGAATCTAAAAACCAATATTCACTGATAAACTGTTGCTTAACGTGCAGGATATTTCAAACTACTCCGTTTATTTTTATATGTAAATTTATTCAGCCTTCGTCATAAACGGTATATAAAAAAAATGTTACACCACAAACCATGCCCATCGTATATCAAATTGTATTGAGTACTTTTATTTTTTTTAAGTTTACATTTTTATTTAATTTTCTTTTCATATTTGGAGAGACTGAAAAGTGAAAAAACTGTGCACAGCGACGCATTCCAACGCTGTGAAACATGAACTGAGGGCGAAAACCTCACGTGTGAATCCGCCTCTTTTGTTCTAAGACAGTTATTGATTCCTTCACAGCTTCCTGCTGCTGAGGTTAAAAGTGTGAAGTGACTGCGTGGTAATGCCATACCATGATAACTGTGACCTTCTTCGCGGTTTTCTTCCACTCTATTACCCTATACAGTGGAAGTAACATGCTGTAGCTACTGACCCCTCAAGTGTTTGATCGCATATGCTGTAGCAAACAAATCACTCGCATTGTTTTTCGTGTGGTATTTGTGGATTGTCGTGCATTCATATTAAGCTTACTGTAAGACTTTATTATTGTTGCGCTGTAATGAAATCCCCCCCTCAGGGGGCATATAATGGGCCATAGGGTTAGGTTAGTTCTTCCTCTGTTTTTCCCGAATTGCTGTACCCATGCGCGTTGAGCCACTGTGGAAACACCTTCGTGCACGGGTTCCCCGTTTTCGACCCTTGCTCTCGTTCCGCTCGGAAACGGAAGCTTAAACTTTCTGACTATAACTAACATATACTGAATTGCCCCGTTCATCATGGCCGTTACAGTGGCGGTAGAGAGGCCTAAGCTTACGTATAAATTTTAATGATGATGATAATGATAATAAATCGTTCGAGGCATGCGGTAGTTTTTAGAGAGGATCCCATCCCCTAACTGAATTTTCGGCCAGCCGAAGCTAAATTCGTAGAATTGCTATTTGCCGGTTAAAAAATCTGCTGGGGTAGGTAGCGTTATTAGTGATACCTTTCTGACTGTGATGAGTTCGCTGTTCTCTCTTTTAGATGTTCGTAGTTATAACGTGTCTCGTCGATTCTTCCAATATTTTTCGTATTTGTTGTGCCCCTGCGTACTGTCCCTTCTTGCAATGGCTGTCCTGTTCCTATACATACTCCATGTTCCTCCTTCCTTTTATTCTCAGCCATACCGTGTAACATTGAGGTAGTGCCACATTAACGTGGCATCAGTCTAGGAGAGGTGAAATTAACGAGTGATTCATATTGGGGTAGTGAAATCAACGCATTGTCTGTCTATGGATTGTGGATTTAACTTGCGATCATTCTAGGGATGTTAGTGTTGAAATATTTGGTCAGTCTTGGAAAATGAATTTTTGTAGTTGTTGCAAAGCTTCACAGGACTCGCTCTTCTGACCCCTGCTTGTGTTTCCTTGCCTATCGAGTGTTGCCCGGAACATCAGGTGCGCCCTGCAAGTCCATCTGCCTATACCCACCATCCCCGCCCTTGCCGTGTTACAGGCCGCTGATGGCATTATCAACGCTGCT
>LQNS02278091.1:51687611-51701063 GCA_001587735.2 Parhyale hawaiensis | reverse complement strand
AGTTCCTATGATCTCACTAGTATTATTACCTGTACAGTGCTAATCCACTACTTGCAGTTTATTAGATGTAGCTACGTATAGGAATTCTTTCCATCTTCATTCTCTTACTGATGATGCTTACTTCTGTTCTTCCTTTTCTTTTCCGACCTTCTGTTCCTATGCTCTTTGACCTCGTGCACGGGTTCCACGTTTCTCTTGACATTCTTCATGTCCCTTTTTTCTTCCTCTCTTTGGATCACAGTGTACTGTGTGGGTAGGGAGGCTTAAACTAAGAATATAATAATAGCTAATAATGTACATATAAGAAACATCAGGAAATTTTTTTAACAATAAACGTAAATGATTGTACGCTCTTAAAGGTAAAGATTCTGTAGTGCAAGCGCCTAGAGGACCCTTACAGGTTCTGAACTGAGGAAGCAAAAAGAAACTAAATTAGAAGTAGTAAGCTGAAAAAAGAAAAATTGAGATATGCGAAAAAATTCAGAGAAATGCCTACAACAATATATAAATAGACATTTATATTTAGTGTGACTATGTCAATGAAATGATAAAATCATAAACACATTTTTTACTGTGACTTGTACATTTAAATTTCTATGCGTACCTATCAGATGTTCTTCTTTATCTCTTACATCGCACAGTGTTTTCTGCATGAAGCATTAAAGGGTTAGAAATTCATAACGGTATTGAACAATTTGAAGGTTCTTTAAAGCTTAATTTTATTAAGTGCAAACGATGTGAATCCTTTGTTCAGCAAAAACTCCTACCTGCTATTGTACCAATATTGTGTCGAGGAGCAAAGCTAGTATTCTGAAGATTAAACCTTAACCGAACCCTTGCCCTGAACTAACCCAAATTACTTGTTGCAAAATGAGCTAACGGGTTTTGGAGGTGAAAGTGTACAGTTAGGTAGTCTTCCAGTTTCAGCTTAACCTTACAGCCTGTAGTAGGAAAACCAATGTCGACCAGAAGACGCATTGGTTAAGTTAGCTGTTGCATCAAATTTATCCTAACCTCTTGTTGCAGGGTGAGCGAGGAGGTATTCTGGAGGAATTATTTCTACCGTGTCGGCCTCATCCGACAAAGTAAAGAACTGTCAACACTGGAGACCGACGGTGACGCCTCCGCCTCTCAGAACGCGTCTGAAAACAAAGGTGCGTTCCCATGCAGCTCGTGTGGTGGCATTTAAAATATGCCGAGCCTTTTTGCCATTTTCTGTCCTTTTCCGTTTCTACTTTTGTCTCATTATTTCCGTAACTTCTTTTTTACGAGGAGGTAGTGCTCAACTGTTTTTAGATTTAACCCTTCATTACCAGAGTTGCTTGACTAATAAACCAAAACTATAACGCAGTTAAGTACTAACGGAGTCCTGGATTCCAAATAACGCTGGTAATGAAGCGTTGGAGGTAAAGTGTATCGTTGGGTGATGGAGCGGTTATCATCCGTCTGTATGAGAGTTCTTCATAAAACTGCGTAATGGCCGTACCCTATTTCTTTTTCTCATGATTTAGAACTTTTGAGCGCTCTGTCCTCTAGGCTAACCATAACTACTTTTTCATCTGTTTCTTCTTGCGTCTGTAGCATCATCATCACCTTACTATTCCTAACTATGGTCCTGGAAACTCGGGGGATTTCTATCGGCAGTTCCTACATATGTGAGCTTAATTGTAATATGTAGGTACTTCTGTTTTTTCTTTTTCTCTTATTCTCAAGTTATGCTAACAGTGTTGCATTCTAAATACTGAAGGTGCTTTTTCTTTTGCTCCTTTTTAACTGTTTCTTTTGATGTATACTTATATGTATTCATGTTACAAACCTGCATGCAGCAATCAGTGAATGTTTCTTTATGATTTAACCATGCATTTCTTTTTAGTCCTTGTTTTAGTCATTTTCTAATCTTATGTCATTTCTAATTTTTTTTCTAGCTTTTTTCGGACCGTCATTCTTTATTCCTACAATAAGTTGAATAAACTATTCCATCTTAGGTATCATTCCAACTTCTATAATCAAACAGGGATGTAGACATTTATTCCAATAAGCTACTCTATTTTGCATGCTATTATGTATGTTCAATTCAAATTAGATAAGATTAGTCCTCTCCTAGTAAGGCTAACGAAAATTAATTTTTTACTTTATTCTCCCCACTTCAGTATATATGCCTGGACATTGCTTTTAACGCGGCAGATTTAATTTGATGAATTACGTTTACCATCTTCTCCATGTCCCACTTGCAGTGTCATAATTATGATATTAAAAGCAACTTGTACATAGCCTTGCATCACCTAATGTTTCTTCACCTAGCCCGATCGCCTTTACATATCCTTATCTCAAACGTGATCAATTTTTACCCTCAATATTTATTTGCTCTGCCCTGTTGCTACTGACGGTCACGCTCGATACCCGCATCAGTGTTTCATTTTCAAAACCTGTGAGCTGTTTTTATTTTTCTCTCTCGAAAATATCTGGACTGCAATTTCAAAAGTCTGGCCAAAATATCTGCTTTTTTTTGTTAACTTTTTGAAGTCAAGCTATATATGAGTTATTCTGATCCAATAAAAATGTAGCTAATTGCTCTAAGTAAATTAAGCTTTTGGACGAGCAGAGCTGGCATAGCAAAAGGGTTAACGTACAATAACCTCACCTAGCCTAACCTAACCTTACCTACCTAACCTACTCACCCTTTTAGTTTCACCACCCGACACTGCTACCGAAACCGCGACCAATGCCTTAACCGATGCTGCGGGCGCTGCTGCTGCTGCTGCTGCGGCTCCCTCTGAAAGTCACGAGTTCGTATCGGAAGCTTTCCAGCCGTCCACACAGGACGTGGAGGCAATTAAGCGTCATGTGTCTGACATCACTCAAGCCGAAGGTAAACCTGAGCCTTTTTGTTAGCTGTTCATGGCTTGTGACACAGTCGTTGGGTCATTGCTTGTAGGCTCTGTGCAGCCGAACGTGCGTACCTACCCGCTATACTACGACATAGCCATGCCTACATGTGATGACGTCACCGCTTGTGGGCACTACTGTGCGCCAGCGCTTCCCCTAACGTGTGTCCCACATTGTTGCTTGCACGCGTGGCTCGTCATGAATTATTAGCTACGCTCAAGTTATCGACAAACAGCAGTCCCATTTATTGTAGCAAGACCATATGAGTCTGGCTGGCGCAATCTTCATAAAATGTCCCGTCGTACAATAAATTGGCAATGCAGTCTCCATAAAAAGTTGCACCGATATGGTAAATTCTACAATTGTTTAGAGACAGTAAGAGATGCAGTACCCGCTGGCACAGCGAGACATACTTACAGCCCCATTAACGCTGTCTGTTTATTTTTATGGACGGTATTAATAGTGCTATTCGTAAAAGAAGTAATAGTTTACGCTGTGTTGATGAGCTAAGAGCATGACGAAAAGACGACGCTAGTACTCAGCAGATTGGAAGATACTAGTCCAGTCAATCTATCTGATTTTTTGGCTGAACCTAGAACAAATTGCTAACAAAGGTTTATAACTTGCATGTTGGGCTTGAATAACCTCTCTTTCAGATAAAAAAAGTTTACCAAAATTAACCTTGCGGAAAGTGGTTAACATTGTTGATCTTTCTCAAAAATATATTTGCAGGCAAAGACAATGACTTGAAGCTTGCATCAGTTGGCCAAGCGATAATGCAAGCTGCTAGACCCAGAGCTCTCCTCGCACCTTTGCAGTTTGGTTTAGCAGAGGAAATGCATGACCAATTTGGATCGAGGTTCTTAATTGACACTTTGCATAAGCCAGAGAAGAAGAAGAAATGTTCTGTGGTCCGTCCATAAACTTGTTCTGTGGTGGTTATGCAAGAACGTTGCCCCAGCATTCGACCAACTGACAACTCCTTGATTGTAAACTGCACTTATTTTGTACCTATTTTGCAAAAAAATATTTCTTTGTTTAATTTAATAAAAAGTTTTGTCGGGAAAACGTTTATTTTTTATAACTCGAGTTTTTAACATTGTTAAGTTGGATTTTAAGGATGGCGCCCGTTGACCCCTTTCCGCAAGGTTAATTTTGGTAAACTTTTTTTATCTGAAAGAGAGGTTATTCATGCTCAACATGCAAGTTGTAAACCTTTGTTAGCAATTTGTTTGAGGTTCAGCCACATTTTGACTGGACTATACGTATAACTATTAACTACCGCAAAGCGTTTAATGAAACAGGCTCTTGTGTCCAGCGGAAATACTAAACGTGTCGGTTGACAAACATTCTAAATAGATAATATACATATAGGTGTAGCTACTCGTTAACAGTACACAATAAATACCAATATAATAATAACGAAAATACACAATGAGCCTTTAACTAATTACGGTATATTTACTACTGCCCTATGTTCGCTTTGCCTTTTTTTTTATTTCTCAGTTCTTCTTCAGTAGTTTATTTTTTTATATAGGTATACCCGTTTTTATGCCTGCTTGCTATAAAAATCACTTTTCACGTATAATTGCTTTTGTTAGGAGCCTCTTCACGGTTTTACCATATTAGCTATCTCACATCGCCTATAACTCTGAATATTGTCAACCCCTTCGCATTGTGATGCTTTCTCTCAGTGTGTTAATATTTCGTTGGTGTTTTTATTTGACATCCTGTAGTCCATTGATTGCATCCTCTTATCACTTCACTTATTGGACAGAAGCTTCTACAGCATATAGTTTCTATCATAGGAAGTTTTGCCTCCGTATTGCGTTATCTTCACCTCACTGCATTAACATTTCGCTAACTTCTTGCTTTCTTTTTGCTTCGCTTCAATGGTTCCGGTTATGTTTCCCCTCCTATAGCTTATTTTAAAATCAACTATCACAACCATTTGCTGTCGACTGCTACCTACGTACAGTCTATTATTTACCCTTATTCTTAGTTTCTGCTTGCGTCCGCCGCAGCTATACTGGTAACATTTCTGTAGGTATAAATATCATCGCTTCAGTTTGTGACATGTTTTATTTTTCTCGTCAACTAACTACATTTTCAAACGACGTTTGTCTGCCTTATGGGGAAACGCACTTGCACTGTAAGGTTTGGTTGCGCCTGCATTCTATCCTTGTTCATGTGCTAAATTTGCTTCCTTTCGTACTCCTACTTCTAGCTTTATTTTTTTTTTTCTTGCTCTTTTCCCAACAGTTTATTCTTCCTACACGGTGATTTTTCATTCTTTAGCTAGCTACCAGTTTTCTTAACATTCCACTTATGTACTTTCCCTTTCCTCTCTTAAAATATGTAGCGCTGTTTATAGGGTTGCTGAAGCTGATTTAATAATCTAACTGATTTTCATATTGAAGTTCTTTTGTTCTTTATACTGTTGTGCGCGCGTGAGTTGCCGGGTTTTGGTTGTTTCCCTGTGTTGTGGGATGCTGAAATTTGTGTTTCGTTTCACTTAATTACAACACACTACAATCTTGAGCTTTAGAATTTGTTCACTGATCATTTTTCCTAATGCCATTCTCAACGGAGGGTTATTTTCCCTAACCAGGGCCGTATTAAGTGTCTTATGGGCGCTGGGCTGAAGCCGTCTATTGGAGCCCACAGCAGTTGTGAAATATTATGCAAGGGGTCGAAGAAACTGAACGCGTTCCTGTTAACGCGTCCAATCAAATCTCTGTTGATAAGAAGTCGATGAAACTTCAAATTGACAACTAGTGATGCAGTCATTCCCGTTTGACAGATGAGTACTTTAGAAGTCCCTGATGCGCGATAGTGCGACCCCCCCCCCTCCCAAAAAAAGCGCGAATTAGGAGCGTTTCAGGTAAAAAATGAAAAATATAACTTAGTTTTGGAGCGGCGTGAATCGGGCACTTCTGATGCATCATGTATGATTCAGGGCCCTGCGGAAACCTCTACGCCAGAGCATCAAGAGACAGGAATAATCCATTAACAAAGCCAAAATTCCCAAAGCGATGTTGAGAAGAAACCTTCCAAGAAACGATTCGCAGCTAACTTGAATGCCTGCAGACCGGCACGGCTGAACACAAATCCCGACAATGACTGACATGAAAGGTTAACATCCAGAAATAAACTTGATGTTCGCTCAAGCGCCCATGTGTCAAGACGACCTTTCTCCCACAGAGGAGATATCAGTTTTCAGAACGGTAGAACTGAGCATATAAAATTGATTTCTTATTGAATATTGCTGAAGCTGCGTCTTTTCAAGTGCACATTATTACGAGAGAGGACTACCACTTTGACGAGCGTATAGTGGAAGGAGTACAATGCGCTTGGGGCAGAAATTGTCGAGAATCTATTCCAATATTCTAAAGGCTGCCCCCTGAGACTGCCTACGTTACAGACTGAAACATTAAAGTAGCTACGTAGCTATTCAGTGCAACATTACTTCATCATTGTCATGATCCCGTGCCTGTTTAACGTCGGGGATATTATTCCAAACTTTCCCTCTTCAGTTTCACTTGGGATAATGTCTGAATCGGTATTTCTGTATGAGGGGTCTTTGATACTGACTTCACTAATATACACCTCCCGATTTCGAGTACGCTAAGTTCTGTATATCAATATACTTGCTGTGTGCCATTAGACGTGCCATAACGTTACTGATGAGAAAGTTTTGCTGTCAATCCTAAGCTAACGCTGTGTTGGATATCGTGGCACGAGCCCTGCCCTCCAACTAGCTAAGGTTTACTTAGCAGGACACGAGATGGTTGTGAGGTCGTGCCGGCTTGTTCGTGTATGAAATACCGCAGTGCAAACTAATCTAACAGGGCTCGTACTCTAACCCAGGTCACTTAGACACTATGGAGGCAGGAAGGTTCTTCTGCCGAAACGTCTGTGCTAACCTTCCCTTGTAACATACTGGACTCTTGGCCATTTTCTTTTTGCTTGCAAATATTAGGTTTCTTGCCGGGTGAAGTGCGTCACTACGGGTATCCGGGATTGACTGACGTTTCGGCTGAAGACCCGCCCTGCAAACACACCTTGTGTCTCCTCTGTGGTATTTGTGAAGCTTACATATATAGCCATACCCGTTGCCTGCGTGCCATGCTATAATTCTCTAACTATATCTGCTTCCAAAACCTCTCCCTGTATGCTTGCTGAGGTACGCCTGTGCTTCTAACTCTGTCTATGCCTATGCTTAATTCTTTGACTTTACAACTCTTTGCGTAAATTCTGAACATCAAATTTGCGTTCCGCTTAAATTTTGATGGCATGAGTCCAGTGGGGAAATTAGTCACGACATGAAGCAGCGTGTTCCTAAGCCTGTGTTTGCGGAGCTATTCAGTGATACCGCAAATGTACTCTATTGCTGTATATGTACACAAGCTTTAGTTTAATTTGAAGCTATTTCAATTTGGATAACCCTCCCAATAGCTCGGGAAGTGGTGAACTGGAACCTGGAAGGAGTCCTTGTTGCCTCAACATTTCAAGGTTTATTGAGAAAAATACTGCTATCAGGCATATCAGTCGTTTCTTTCCCTCCACCGTATGCATCTACTGAAGACACTCTGAAATTTGGCTGCTACCGATGCTTTCTTATGCTATCATGCAAATTACTACTTGCGTTTTACTTGTAATAGTACTGGAACGCATTACTAACGCTAACAATGGACACCGTACTTAGAGGCTAGTCTTGACGGACGTGAATAAATTTTATTGTCACTACTTGAAAAATCCTTGATTTTCTGGAGTAGGACTACTTGACAAGTCAGTAATCGTGTATTTATTGGAATTAATAAACAGGACTCACAAAGCTTCTTTAAAAATTTTCATTTTTTTCGAAAATGATAGAAATTTATTTCCGCAGTGCCTTGCATCCGGTCGCTGTATGATTAACAAAATTCCTGACAGAGTACTAGAAATGCCATCAAAGTTTTTTGTGGGGAAAGAATGCGGTACTTTTGATACCGAAGAACCAACTTCTAAAGTTAGTTGAGGCTACTATCAGTAACAAAAGAGCATTGCAATATTTTAGACAAATGCAACAGCTCACCTCATGTGGCTCTTCAGAACTAACTTCCCAGGATATCTGGCTGCTGCACCAGCAGCTCAAGAGTTAAGCATGTGGTGTGTGTGTGTACGCCTACGGTGCGAGCATGCCTGGGTCTCTGCTGTATGCCTCTGTGCCACTAACAGCTCTCTGTATGCCTAATTTAACCTACAAATTCTCTGTATGCCCATAGGTTAAAGCTACATAGCTCGTGGCCCCATACAGTATTGTGTGAGGCCCCGGACGGCAGCTCGCTCTGCAGGGTCAGTACACCACGTACCCTCTCGTATCTGTGCTTACATGTGTCATTCTCTGCCTCCTTCTGTGTTGTAGCTGTTGTCTTCTGCTCTGCTCTCCTAACTCTCTTTCTCCACCACCTCCTGTCACTTTCTGTAGGTATAATACCGTGTATCTATCTTTCTGATACAGCAACAATGTACACTTTAACTTACTTCCTATTGGTCAATACTTTCCTTGGAATACAGCACTGTCCGTGACATAACTTACTCACGTCTTGCTTGACCATTTCAGTCGTTTTTGATAGCAATGGCATCCCTGTATAGTACACAGCATTCTCTACCTATCTTCCCTCACTCTCCGTGCGGATATATTTCCTTGTGGTAGGGCAGTCAACCATTTTTTATTTCTACTTTTAAGTAACTAGTTCTCTATTGATGCAGCGATCTGTACCATATTTCTACTTATTTTTTCTGGATACCTATATTTACCCTTTTGTGACAGCCATCTTTACCGTATTTCAATTTCTATATTTAAGAGTATCGTGATAGAGCAATCTTTACCATATTTCGATTCGCTTTTCGTTGATATAGCTATCTTACTAGCACACTGGTATAGACATACCGTACCTCACTATTTCAAAAGTCCACTTGTAACGCGTCAGTCCAATGTTCTTTCTATTACGTCAGCTTACTCTCCGTACAAGTGGCCATTTCTGTTATTCATAATCACAGACAGTCTTGTCTGTACAGTAAGGAAACAGACAGTGTGATTGTGTGTTCACTCAGCCTAATTTTATCTTTTGATACCCAATTTTCGGTGAATACAAATAAAATTTTTCATGTTAACATTTCATTTTCATATGTTTGTACCCCAAATCATGCATTGCTATTTAATTAGAATATCAGCCGTGATCCATACGAGCTTACCCTCAGCAGTCCTCGAGAACATTGTAGAAAGAAAGGTACCTATGCTTGGTATCATGAGACCTTGTATGCTTTCTTAATTTTTAGTTAACTGCACGTGCCTGTAGGAAAACTTGGTAACTTTGGCAGTACAGGTAGTCATTGATGTTGTAAATTGCTCCTCTCTGTATAATACTATGGAGTAACATGATACATATCAGTGTTTTCATTCTGTACTTCATGCATACTCACCGTAAAATCTCATTATTTATACTCTGATATCCTCTTTCACGGTTGCTACTTGATTCTCAGCCTAAAATTGCAACTCATCTTGAGACATGAACAACCTCTTACACTTTCTCATCTCTTAATTGGACTAAAAGTAGAGTAAATTATTTCCAACATAATATTAATTCCACTTTACTTTTTAATGTTACTTTCAACAATATTCGCAGTGTGTATCCTATTTGCTTAATAATAATGATAATAATTGCTTAATAATTCAGCATTTTTTCCAATTTTTGAATAAAATTCATGTAAGTTTTTGGACCTATTCATCTGTACAAATCTATGTATTTAGCGTACTCTTCTTTAAACTTCTGCTCCACATGCCAGTAAATGTCCACTGTTCAACTTTTGAAAGTAATTTCCTTTAGTAAATTACTGGTTTTCACTCCCTGTCTTGTGATACATTTTTCCGAGTACTGTACGTATAATTTTTCATCTTATGTTAAGTTACCCTACCTAACATTAATTGAGCCATTGGCTAGGCCTTTGGGATGTCTGTCTTTTGTGCCCACTTTGCTTCATTCCGATTTCATACACCTACTGATCTTACTTTTCTCTATTCTGTCTCATTTTGCAGACTTTCTGTTCCTATGCGCGTTGTTCCTTAAAGGGAACACTATCGTGCATGAGTTCCACGTGTCTAGCATCATACTATATGTCCCTTCTTTCTTCCTCTGTTAGATCGCCGTTACTGTGGTAACGCTGGCTTAAACATTTCAATATAATATGATAATATTAGCACCACATAACTATATAGCTATATATATATATATATAGCGCTTAGAAATATTTCTGTATCTTCATCTGGTACCCTTTATCAGACGGATGCTTATGCTTACGTAGCAATAGCGGTATCGAAGTGATTGATTATAATAGACGAGAATATTTTTCTCTTCGATGCTAAGGGTTAAAGGAGCTCTAACCTTAATTGGAATCCCTCCAATTTCCTCATCCTATTTCGTTTAATTATCTGGATTTTTTGTCCCCCACTTTCATTTTTCTTGTTTCACTTTCACTTGGTGTTTTTTTAATTTTCTTTTCCTGTTCGCTGTACCTCTTTACGGCGATCATATCTGCTCTATTTTGTTCTTTTAGGTGCTTCATATCTTGTTCTTCTCTCCCCGCTAAAGAGCTTTACAGTGGCTGGCGTGGCTTGAATTAACACATAATAGCTACCGTGTATTATGTAGAGACACTTGAATTGGTATTGCTGTATATTTACAGACCTGCGTAACTTGATCCCGTATAACATCGGACATATAATCTTTTCCCAAGTCACATTTCTATTTTTCAATTTTTCGTTTTGCATCGTTTTCATTGTAATATTCACCAAAATGCGCATATAATTTCGCCTCCACAGTCATGTTTGGAAACGCAGGAGTCCATTACAAATTGATATGCATGAGGTGGCATACAGTTGCACTGTTAGCTTGGCTGGTGCGGCAAGGGCATGCATCAATTATATCAGTTGTTTCAGCTAAATACACGGGCAGCAGTTCTACTGACATTATATATGTGTCTTCAGTTTGCTTAACTCTGTACGCCCTAACTTATTTAATGAGTTAAAATTTGCATAATTTGCCCTCGTAGAATGAATCATCTCACAAGTGCAGCTTATCAGGCAGATAAGCTGTTCGCAGATCTTTACATTGTGGTAAATAAATATTTTAGCTATTGTAAGATCAATATTTTGCGCCTTTCATACCATACCGCAAAAATCATCCTTAAAAATATTCCTACAGTATGACTATTTCTCATTGCTATACTGTAGGAGACAACGTACAGTGCGGTGAAATCGTTACGCGAGGGCACCCATACGAGTTAAGCCAACGGTATACTTAACGGTTTTCTAGGCCGCCCCAGAAACTAAGACCGTAAATCAGTTGCTGGGGCGGCCAAACAATTTATACGGTACACAAAATAAAACTTTTATCAAGTATATTTCCAGATATTTTGCAGTAGCCTGCGCTCTGCCCTATGGCCCACCACCAGTCACACTTGCTGGTTTTGTTGATATTGAATGATTCGGTGTAGTACTGTTGTAGTGTGAGTGCTGTGTTTGTTGTATGTTTCTTGTAGTTTTCTGTATATAGGCTCAGTGCGGCAGTGTATGCTTTGTTTAAGAGTGTTGATGGTGTCATGTTCTACATTCGAGTGCACCGACGTACTAGCCTTTGCTCGACCATTTTTTATTTCAATTTCTTTTAATTTCTTGTTTGCGTTGTTTACCATAATGTTCATTCCTTATCATTGTCGTAAATGAAGCACTTGAAACGTCACCCTGGCAGGACCCTCGTAGACCTTGTTGTACATCACCTTCAGAGCTATTTTTCGGGTATATATGTTCTAAAAAAAATCAACAGCCAGAGAAACACTCTATTACATTCGTTTCTTCGTTCAGTAAGTAACCCATTTTTGTCAGATGACCATGTCAAATTAGTTGTCATGTGTAATTCAGATATGAAAGGACTCAGTCACTTCGTCATAGTCTCATTTCTTCTTCGCGTTGATATGTTAACTGTCTCATATTATTGCAAGTGAAAAACAAATATATTAAACTAAGCCATTTATTGAGTTTCAACGTCGACGAAAAGCAAGCTTTCTGACCAACCTAATATTGTTTGAGTTGCGAGCTTTGAGCGAATGCAACGTTGAATTTGATAAACGATATACCGTACGTGCTGAACGAGCTCGTGATGTAAAACTCTCGTCAGTCAGGGTGTCGATGCATAAATTTGCACGTCGTTTCCATCAACGTCCTTGTAAAGAGAAGTCATTTCCTACAGTGGAAGCGCGGATTCCATTTATTGTGTTGCAAGTACTCGTGTCCAAGCAGTTATGTCTGCTATTAACTGTATAATAAGCTTTGATATACCGTACTGAATTACTTTGCCAACACCGACCTCGTTACGCCTCCCGAAATTCTCTCGGCATACAGGTCCCAGGTTCAATTTATGTGGCGCGTTCGGAAACCGACCGAACATGCGTGACGCTTTACGTATCCTTCTCATAATCCAACCACTTGTCAGCTCACTTCATCGTGTACTGTATAAGCTGACACTTGACTGCTTTATCAATTTCTATTGAAACCGTTTTAACCAAAGTTTTCTGCTACGCCTTTTACTCTATCCTCATAATTAATTCAGCTTGTCAAAGTTTCTAGAAGTTGCTATTCCGACCGTCCTTTGAACAGAGTTTTCTGATAAGTCTGCTGTCATCTCCCCATAATTAGTAAAGCTTGTCACATGTTTACTGCATGCATTAATTTTCGGCTGTCTATATTTCCTCGTACAGCTTGCATGTCTTTTTTGTACGAGCTGCATGCTTAAAAATTATGTCTAGTATAGCTACAAATAGTTCTTTATCTCTGTTGTTTTCTCCACTATAATTTTTCACAGCTGGAGATTTTGCTGCATTTTGGCTATCATCAGGAATTACGGTGTAACGCTTGTTATCATTGCTAGTTTGCCTGATCTGGAATTTATTTATACGCATCAGTACCGGTATGTCTTGGCTGTTAGCTACCTGTTTTCAAAGTATGCCAGACTGGTGTCTTATTGACTATTCATACAACCAAGCGGTATAATATTTCTATCTTGATGTGATATACTTTCTTTAAACATGTTCTTCCTTTGCTTTCATGGCTTCCTTCTTGTGAAGTTTTGACATGCCGTTTGATTTTACAGACCGTGGGGTATGCTTTTACCCCCTCAGGATTATAGGATGGGTCATAGGGTTAGGTTAGTTGGATTCGCCTATCCTATGTTACGGGGCTCGACAACCCCAGGGGGCTCAGGTAGGTTACCCCAGCCATTAGCTAGGCCTTTGGGACGTCTGTCTTTCGTGCCCATTTTGCTTCCTTTCCGATTTGATACTCGTACTTGCTCATTAGGGTGGAGCAAAAAAGGGGGGTTTTGCAACTTTTTTTGAAATGTGACTTCCAATAGAGATATTATGTTGCCAAAGTGCCTCAAAACAATCATGTTAAAATTACAGAAGTGTAGATGAATATTTTGAGGTGCCCCACGAATATTAAATTTTGTAAAATTTCTAAAATGCAAT
>LQNS02278091.1:51668497-51687059 GCA_001587735.2 Parhyale hawaiensis | reverse complement strand
TAAAATTCAGAATTTTCAACAGTCTTGGGGCACCTCAAGATGCTAGATTTTTGGAAAACCCTTTTAACATAATCAATCCTATACAACATGGCAACAAAATCACACCATTGGAAAAAATATTTCGTAAGTTTGTTTTTTCGCTCCACCCTATTGCTCATGCTTTATTCTGTTCTTCCTCTTCTTTCCCGACTTTCTCTTCCCATGCTCGTTGATCCTGTGTGGGAACACCTTCATGGATGGGTTCTCCGTTTCTATCGACATACTTCATGTCCCTTGTTCTTTCCTTTGTGACACGGAGGCTTAAACTTTCTGACTATAACTGTCTACTTTTGAGGCTGTTCTCTTTGCGGCTATTTTAGCCACTTCGCTATTTTTTACGTCTATTAAGTTTCAATGCTAAACAGTTGTTTTGTGATAACTACAAAGGTTTTTCAAGCATATTTGTATAATTTTGTACGCGCTTTGACATCACTTACGTATGCTCGGGTGAAGGTTAGAAGCAACCCGCTCATTAGTAACATGCGAATCGCGTCGTTTCCGTGATAAGACAGGTAGGTATTTCACCATGTCACTCTCCATGCACATCAGTTCCTAATGGTAAAGATTAGGATGATCGGATTCTGAAACAGAAGCATGAGACTATGCAGAGGATATTTAATTGTTGTACAGCTGTAGTGCAAATTAGTGACATTTAAGTGTAGTGTCAAATGCCTGTCGTAAAACACCCGTGTTGTGTGAAGAGCTCCTGCCAAGGCTCATGCGCGACTCTGTAGAAAACTTGAAAGTTCTATTTGCGACCAACGTTGAGTTTTCGTCCACATGCAAAAAAAAGGGAGGGGGACACGATTCCGTATACAGCGCCTTCGCTCGGTAACCAAGGCCGTTTCTACCAGTAAACTAACAAATTTCCACTCGGTTGTACGCACCGTCACAGTCTCTGATCATGCGTGTTATTGTGCAGTTGACTGTAAGCCTAAAACAACGTACGACATGAAATAGTACCCTTGAGATGCAAAAACTCTTGATTTTACCACAAATAAACAACATCGCGGCCAATTTAATAGAAATGCCCTTAACACTTATCTTACCAGATGTAACCTCTATCACAAACTGTGATGAACCCATTACGATAAATGCTATCGTCTACTACGGCCCTGCCCGTTTCGTTGTGAATTACATATGCTATATAATGAAAATAATGTTTTCCTTACTACTTTATACTATAAAATGAGACAAATTCTGCGCTCTAGGGGCGCAGCAGCCTGTGGCTAAACACAGGAATAGTTCGGCGCGATGTAGGCAGTGTGCCACTGAAGCGCTTGTAAAAGCTTCTACTACTACTCGCTTGAAGAAAAACGAGGGAAGCGCAACCAAGTGGCGCAATTACACTTAGAGCAAAGTTGTGACTTGTGCTTGCACACCTAACAACTAACGAGTTTTCGTGGTCATAACTACGTTTGTGGTTGTCGCTCGGTTGCAATGTGCTGCGGGCTGTGGGTTTCCGCGTGGATTCGCGTTCAGTCGCTTGCATTCGACCTGGTATGGCTTCATCACTTTCACTTATATTTCTTCCTTATTGTGTTGCTGGAAAACTGGCATCCTAATTGTTTTCATTTTTTAATATCATTTTGCACCTGCATTACCACCCTTCATATCACTCACTGCGCCAGTCTCTTTCCAGCTTTTCTGTATGTTTCTGGAATATATAAAATCTTAATGACCGTAAATTTCCATGTGTGCACTCACCCCAAAGCCCGCAAATGACCACAACTCTGGACTTACCCCTATAGAGATTTCAGCAATGCAGTTTAAAAAGAAAGAAAGGTGTAGTCTGTATTTGATTGCATTATAACTGATTAAAAGTATCTCGAGATGCTGATCAGTAGCGAAATGGTTGAGGATATGAAGACTTATTCAACACCCTGCCTTGCGTATCGGGTCATTTTGTCATATCGTGTGTTGCGATGGCGTGGTTTGGGACCAGATAGTAGCTAGCTAGACTTCGTATTTTAGAGGGTCTTCATTAGTGTAAATATCCTCGGTCTTTGGAATTTAGGACTCCTCAGGGATCGACAATTCTGCCACAGAGTAGGATTAGCACAGTGACCGCCATTCGAAGAAAAGGTAATAATAGTAGACCTGTGCCATTACGTACCATATTGGGTGTTCAGTGGGGACAGTGTTATTTAGGCTGTGTTATGGGTAGTCGTCTCTTCCTTCGCGGGGACTGCATAGGTTACTTCAGCCTCCGTTTTGGCCTTTGGAACATTTTGCTCTAGTGCTCATTTTCTTTCTTTCACTTTTCCAATTGTTATTGATGTTTTTTTTACTGGTTTTCCCATCTTTTTTCCCGATTTACTGTTGCAACACCTGGGTTCATTGTTTTATACTGGGCATGCTACTCTTCCCGTTTTTCTTCCTCTCTTTCCTTCTCAGCAAAGGCTGCTGGAAGGGAGGATTATTTATATGAAGACTGTTAGCTATGATGATAATTCGGCTTTATTGTTCCAGTGAGAAAATTCTTGATGTTTCACCGTTAAAAAAAGCATTACCAAAAATTAATCCAAGAAGACCCATAGTCAGGTTTGAACCATACGATCTCAAGAGTAAAATTCCTACAAGCCATACCTCAAGTCAGGGCCGGTGTTGAAGCTGACAAACATAATTCTGCTTCTGTTTGGCGCCGCAATGACTACAAATTTTGTCAGGAAAGAACTGGAAAGTCAAAGAAGCTTCATCCGAATACACTTATCCACTTGATATCCATGTGCTCACATACTGTTAGTTGCGTTGCACGATGGGTAGAAGACCGCCTCGTCTCTTGGAGGAATTATACTCACAGAAAACTGGAAAACTCACAGAAAACTGGAATACTCACAAACAACTGGAATACTCACAAAAAAACTGGAATACTCTCAGAAAACTGGAGTCCCATATTCAGCACGTCTCTTCGTGCACAGAGTGAAAATAAAAGTACCTTCTTCAGATGTGCTCATGCAATAAGGCTCCTGCTGGTTCTTCCATTGGCATGCGAGATAGAAACTTTTCTTAGTGTATTAATTTCCCAAAGGGTCCGATCTCCTCCAACTCACGAAACAGTTCTCTTATTTCTTTAGCCTCCTGGTTCCTGAATGCAATCAATGGAAAAGTGCAAGTTGTAAGTAAATATAAAACAAATTATCTTTATTTGCGCGGCTACAAGAACAGTATTCCTTTAGAAAATTTATGCTTGGCAATGTGGATGAAAGCAACACCCATGCGGGGGTTTGTGTAGGTTACCTTAGCCATTAGCTAGGCCTTCGGGACGTCTGTCTTTCGTGCCCACTTCGCTTCCTTCCACTTTCATACTCCTACTGTTCTTCCTCTTCTTTCACGACTTCCTGTTTCCATGCGCGTTGATCCTGTGTGGGAACACCTTCGTGCATGGGTTCATCGTTTGTCTACCGACATACTATATGTGCCTTCCTTTTCCTCTCTTAGAAGGGCTTAGTACTTATTTAGGGAGGCTTAAATCTTCTTTTCCTACTACTTCTACTACTACACCCATACGACGACAGTGAGGCGGAACAAGTCTAGTAAGAGCATCGTTGCCATCCCACAGCGCCGCCCTGTCACCTCTACCAGGCGTACAATGGGACGAGAGACTCATTTCACTCATAGAGTGGCTTAGAATGGCTAAGAATCGACGAGTAGCTACGTATATTGGTACATCTGTATCTTGTTTTTGAAGGCCAAGTTTTAGACGAGTATACTCGTCGACGAACGACGACTGAAAGCGGAACATTTCGTGAAAACGAGTAGGTATACTCGTTTCTGCCAGGAAAAGGGTTGAACTAGTCAGTGCGGTACGCCACAGCCCGCAGCATAGCGCAGCCTCTGTGACAAGAATCTAAAAAGAACTGAAGCCCCAAACCGACTGTGCTCGCGAGGCGTGGACGTTTGAGTAAAGCCTCACTTTGTTATTAATGCTGAAGTGCAATTGGTCGCATTCCTCTCTTTTGGTTATTAATGGTTATTGAAAAAAAATGACGGCTGGGCAAAGCATTCTCCATATCACATCAAAATATCAGAATTGCCAATAAAAGAATGTTACCGCACATTATTCGATACCTTCTGCCTTCATAACTGTGAGTCTCCAGCAATGCTGTAGCGTTGGACTCTCGAGTCTTTAGGATTTGAACATTTTTAGGCTTCAAGGAGTCGGAGTCTGAACCTAGCAAGAGAGCAGTAGTAACTGAAGAATTCTATACCATGGTTAAATCACCAAGGATGCTGTAGGTTTAGTGTGTATCTAGATAACTTTAACAACACTATTTTGCGTCAAATCTTGCTTGTGAGTTTTTTACTCTACAAATTGAAAAAAAATTTGTGTTTTTATCTATATACGTACTTGTGCTTGGCTTTTTATTTTAAATGTCCTATATGTCTTCGCAGAAAGTCAAGTTCTCAAAGTAGAATAAAACAACGTAGAACTCTGCAGTAATTTAAGCTCAAAACCAAACGATGTTAAACTTACACTTGATCACTGTAAATTAACTGGTTGCCTTGGTTACCAGGTTAGAAACGCGATGTATTTACCAAAAATTTACGTACAGTACTACTAAACGCCGAGTTATCCAGACGGTCCCTGCACAGCAAACAATTGCCCTTCAGAGAGCTCCTTGCCTTCAATGGTTGAAATGTTCTATTGATATCTACATTTACCATCTATCAGTAATGTGTAGCTGGTATAAAAACGCACGCTGTCTTTCGGCCAGTAACGTTCTACATGGTGAGCAAGAAGCTGCTTCAGGACTTAAGCGTCTTGGGCGATGGAGACTTCTGTTAGGGTTATGGTTGCGCTGGATGCTGCGGAATTACATTGTAAAACATTCAAAGATGCACTTCCTCGTCGGCTATCATAGATACGGGGACTGTATTGAAATAGTAAGCGTACTTGTAGCGGTAAGTTCTGCTGGAAGCCATTATGGGCGTGTCGACTAATCGCTGAAGCTAAGCTTTGGAGACCTGACTTGTCGCTAACTTCAGAGATAAGCTCTGGCTTCACAACTGTGAATTGTGCTGCTAGTGTTAAAAGCAACCTGATTATGTTCAGCCGGATGAAAATTCCGTTGTACGCAGTAAGATTGAGTATTTTGGAGGTCTCCAGGACAGCCGATGTAGGGTCAACTCCTGAAATTCAAGTATATCGAAGCCAACGCACTTGCTGGAAGTTTTGTAAGAGTCAGACCTCGATGGCTGAATTTTTTTACCCACTCGGTAGCGCCCTACCGTATGCATTTGTCTTTCTCTCACGCTTCTGGGTTGTGCTTATATCACTCATACTATTTCTCAGGCTTCATTTTTGGGTTTTGCCTCAGTAGAATTAGCCGAGGTCGCATTGAAGATTAAGTAGGCAGGTGCAGTGCATCCTCCATTGCCTTGTCGCTACCTTAATTAGGTATGAACAATGAAAAAATATTATGCAAGTGGATCCTGTCATTTTTGAGGGCAAATTACATTTTCAAAAATAGTAGTGTTGAACTTGGAACTTAACCCATTTAGTGAATTAGGATTTTGATCGCCACCAGGGTTTCGGAGTCGGTTGAAGTTGGATATTTGGGGAGCAAGAGCTCGGAGTCAAGTGATATTTGGAATATTTTTGTTGAAGATTCGGAGTTACGATGAGTTCAAGGAACCTCGAGTCGGAGTCAGACTAAACCCAGGAGTCGGAATCGATATTGGTCCATCCGATTCCGCAATCCTGATCGACACCCGATATAAGTGTATCGTATTAGTCTCGCTGGCTGTAATGTATCAGGGCTCGTCTGGGTTCACTGTGAAAATTTTTTATTGTGAACCGGTTTTGAATGCGAGTTTCGGTGGATCACTGACAGAGGTACCTAACCGTGGGTGAAACATTTTTATGATCTCATTTGGAAGGCAATTTTCAGTGGATCACGGCCACCTGTACCGTATCCCAAACATTTTTATGATCTAGTTTTGAAATCAGTTTTCAGCGGAAGACTGCTATATCGTATCCCATATATTTTAATGAACACTTTTCGGCTGAAATTTTTTGGGGAGAAGACTAGCTAGGGCTCATTGAGTGATTTTATATATTCTCGTTACCCGCATTGACTGCATCTTTTCTATTTCAGAGAAAGGCGAGGAGGATTGGGAGGCGGCGTTGCAAGAGGAGCTGGGCGGTTTCGAAGTGGTGGAGGGGGGTGCCAGCAAAGCGGGGGGTGGGGGTAAGGGAGACGACCACTGGGAAGAAGAAATTCAAAATATGATAGATGAAGAAGACGATGATACGAGTGACCTGCGGTAAATTATCTTCTGCAAATCTGCCAAGATCTCGTCTTGTATTTACCATAACAAGATCAATATCTGTACGGAAAAGACATTGCTGTGGCCGTTGTCAGCGCTAGCACGAAGTACGTCGTGTGAACATACACTGTATCTTGAAGCTAATAAATAGAAATGGGTCGTATGATGTGGTGATATTTATACGAGGATAAGATATGGACTCGTGCATCAGTATAAGTAAGACGAGCTTTGTGAATCGTGATATCAGCTGCAGTAGACGCTAAAACTAATGTTATTTGATGAAGGTGGAAGGCTTGCATGCAGTCTTTTGACAGCTGATCGATGAAAACACACCTTATGATATACTTTTTGTACTTCATCTGATCTTACAAATGTTGAAATAGCTTGATTTAAATCACTATCATGCTTTCGAATCGACCCAACCTAGCTATGTATAGAAGGCAATAAAGTAGAGCGTTTGAAGTCGTAATTCGTTGCAAAAACTTGTCTCTATCTTTCTTTATGTACGTACTGAATTTGTATGACCGCATATTGTCTTGAGTGTCATAGCAAAAGCTAACACGGTGTGCATATTATTGTGTGTCACGAAATGGAAGAGGTACTTCTGATTTTATTGAAAATGATCTGCTGGTGTTCCGAAAAAAACTGAAAATGAATTGAATGCTAAAATGCAGTTCTAGAAAATTCTAAACCGTGTTGTTAGAGCTCATCTGTTTTGAAGTTCTATCGTCTGCTGTCTCACTTATTCCATCTTGAACCTTTACGAGTGTTTGTTTCCATTACTTCAAAAGTCGACTTTTTCATGTAAATAACTTATATTTTTGCCGCATTATGTAGCTACGTAGGGCAGTTTTCCAAAATTTTTGATTGAAGCTGGGTTCACACCGTAGTGATTTTCTTTCCCGTACGCAGTGCAAGGCGTCCGATTGTTTTCTTTCTCCCATGTAGACAACCCAAAATCCACAGTGCTGTTAGTACCACTTGGCTTCTAATTCAATGAGGTAGGTATATATGTGTCGGAAATCGTACCAGTGACGCTATATATAGAGAGCCTCGCTCACTTGCCAGTTAACATTCTAACAAATTTTTGGCGTATATCCTCTCAAGAGGCATAGGATGGGCTATAGGTTCACCCATCCTATTTATGGGGAGCAGCATCCCCAGGGGGACCCTGTAGGTTACCTATGCCGTTCGCCAGGCCTTCGGGACTTCTGTCTTTCGTGCCCACTCTTCTTCCTTCGGATTTCATACTCTCTGATATTACTTCTGTTTATCTTCCTCTTATTCCCCAACTTACTGTTCTCATGCCCGTTGATCCTGTGTGGGAACATCTTCGTGCATAGGTTCCCCGTCACAGTCGACATACTAAATGTCCCTTCCTTTTCTTCTCTTAGAAGAGCTTTGTACTTATTTATGGAGGTTTAAACTATATTTTGCTGCTACTACTACTTGCCAAATATACTCTGTTGTGTTTGCACGAACGTAACAAAACGTTCAGATACCTTGCACTGCATACGGGGACCAAAAGACGACAGTGTGAACCCTTCTTGAGGAACCGTGACACCACTGCATGAAAGCGATGCTGTGGACCTTACCTTGTCAGCTGGCTACTGGACCGACACAGCAGGCCAAGGCCAGGTTCTTAGCACCTTCCCTGCGGCTTCTAACGGTGGTTACCGTGCAAAATTAGAATGGTCCATGTTAATGCAACCATACATTTCCAGGATGGTGTTTACAAAATGTCGACGTTGTGGTGTTTCTTTTTTTCGTTGATGAGTAGTTAAAGATGAGGATCGGATAATCTATGTTGTGGTAGTGATTTTTGAAAGTGATGATATGATGAAGGTGGAGATCCGTTGTCTGCGTAGTGGTTGTGGTTTTGAAGTGATGATGAAGAAGACGATTCAATAAGTTGTTTTAGACGGTAATAGAAGCGTTGATGTGTAGTACTGTAGAAGATATTTTTGCCGCGATGAACTGGTCCGGGCGTTTTTTCGGTAATTATACTGGAGTGGAAATATATATATTAGAAGTTCATGCCTTTGATTGGTTACGGAGGAGATAGGTTCTAAATGGTCGCTATCAGTGCAGGAATTGTATGGGCGGTTTGGAATTATGATGTAAAAGAATTGGTGTTCTTTGAAGTGAATTTTGCAACAGAATCTCCTCTTGAGGCATCTTTACCAAGCTATGATTTCCCTTTACAGTCTTGAATATTAGGCGGGGAAAATTCTACAAAATTATCATTTAGTGTCGGACTTTCGGAAGAAGATTTTTTGTGGTAATTGGAATATCATCCAGGAAGTTAAAGGAGTGGGAGACTGTCTGTTAGACAGAAACAACGCATGTGTTGATCTCGTGCGCCATGAGGTCGTAGTTCGCGATATAAGCCCTGATCATCGGTCTCCACTCTCTCTGTGTATTCCCCACTGACAGAACTAATTGCACTGCACTGCCAGTTTGGAGGTATGACCAATACGGCTCGTTCTCTTCATCCCCTGCAACAAGTGAATGAACGTGACAATTGTTATCTTCATGGAAATGATGGCTATCCTGTGGGGCATCGGAAATGTTGAAAAAAATGCATGTTTGGGTTGCGTCCATTAATACCGAACTACGAGCTACTGTGTGGGAGAAAAGTAAGCCATATTGCGAAGACGAAACGATAATTATGGGCAGGGTGTGCCGTCTGTGACACGTGGAATGCTTCTGAAAATAATAAAAGTTGTATTAAGATCACGCTCTAGGTGTATCAATCATTAAATATTGGTGGATAGTTGGCAAGTAGCTATGGTAATTCTTCAACTACTGAAGGTCATCAATCAGTTGAGACAAAATTGCAACTTTAATAATCACGGGGAACTCATGGAACAATGTACTGAGGGGCAGTTGCAAGAAATGCGTATTCGACCACCTATGTATAAAACATTGGTAATGATTGAAATCTTGAAAAAATATGATGGAAGCCAATAGCTAAGTTTCAGATAGCTAATCTTAAACAGCAAGGACCACAAGAAATAAGCGCTAGAGTTTGGGGAGCGGGTAATCAGTGGTTGGCCACCCTTTTGGAAACTATCGCTAATGATGGTAACTCATCACAATATGTCTCTGTGTGTTCCAGGCTGTAGAGAGCAAGCTTGTTGGTGGCCCGAGACCAGGGGTAAGGGCGGGGTATTTAGGGGGCCTCTCTTAAGAGGCGTAACTGCCGTGTCTGCTGGGCGACATCATCTTACTTTCCCTATTATATCTCTCTTACGTAATGAATATCAATCAATAACTCCATTTAGTTCAGTTAATGTTGGGTTCGAACACTCCCTGCTGTGGGGAGTTACACACTTCCCTCAGACTCAATAGGTTGCCTTAGAAGCTTCGGATAATTTGTCCTACTGTGCCCGCCTGGTCTCCATCAGTCGTGTGGCTTCGAGTGAACTCACGGTTTGGTTTTCCCTCTTTTTCAATATGCTATTTTCACGCTTACTAGTCTGCTGTACGAGCGTTGCCCCTCCTTTTCTTGACTTGCTAAATGGCCCTTCTTTATGCCTTTCCTGAAACTCCGCCTAGCGTTGTTAGCGATGTGAGCTAAGTTCAACTAATACTTGATCTTTATCCATTATAATTTTGTCATGACTGCTTCCTGTAATAGCATATCGAGCAGCCATCATCGTAACAGTTCGTATTCATTTTCGTCCAATTATCTTATTCATTATTGCCCTATTAGCTATCTAAAAACTTCAACGGCAAGTTGCGAAAGTGCTACCTTCGGTTGGAATATTTTTCTAAGTGAAAACATAATCACTTGCTCCAATGTTCCGATCATTGCCACCTAACGCTATTCGTACAGGCAACGTTTTAGTTATTAGTACGTAGTTACCCACTGTTTTGTATCTCAACGATTCGATCGTTGCCACCGTAACGCTATTCGTACGGGACATACCGTCGCCCCGCAGACACGGCTCCTATCACCGCACTGTGCATTCAGTGCTGTGCATCTTCCATGACTCGCTTTAGTGACGTCTCAATAAACTAATAATTGGTTCATAGTATATAATTATCAAAAAATATTATGTCGTTATTAAGAATGGAATATAATTGTGCGTTTGAATTCATGCCGTTGTTATGATAAATTCGTGTGCAGATGGTATCTTATTTTAATTATTATTTTTATATACATTTGTCTTTTGTGGTATGATAATAGAAATACTTATTTTTCAAACTTTTTTGACGATAATTTGCAACGTCCGCTTATATATATATATAAATAAATGCAGTATACATAGAAAACGGCATGTAATATGTCTTTGTAACCTTAAACATAGGTAGGATTTCTATGTCTTCTTACGCAGAGGTATGACGTTTTTCATTAATTAGTGATCGTTTTAAACGAGTGGGTTGCTTCTTACGTTGCAGTATACATGTAGGAACTTTAGACGTTAGGATATGACTGCGATAATTTTTTTTTATCAAGTACAGCTGTCACCGCAACCTTTAATTTATATTTTGTGCGCATGATACTTTGATACACTCAAACTGTATGTAAATCCTTTGCTGCTTTTGCTGTGGCTCTAAACCAGGGGCTCCTTATCGGTTATTTGCGACCTTGTTGCGGTCTCAAAACCTTTATAGGATGGTCGCGTAGCTTCGTTAGAGGTTACTGCAATTCTTGAGAAAAGTTTCGTTAGATGCTACGTTCCATCTCCCTCACAGACAGGATAAGGATGTTCAAGCGGTTGGTAGGTGCTCTGGCCTACTACAAGGATAGCAGGCGGGTCGTGTGGGTTACAAACTGAGTGAGGGTCGCGAGTGCAAAAAGGTGGAGAGCCGCTGCACAAAACAGTCTTGCACTCGCGCTGTTGCAGTTACACTTACAGTAGCGGAAAGTCTACTGCCAGTTATATCGAGGATACAGGCAACTGCATCGTTTGTCAAAACTGTACGGCGGATACGTCCTCACCGTATATAGCAACTTTCCAGCGCGAGGCGGGCATGATGTTCGCGGCACTAGAAACCCAGCGCTACCATTTTACAATATACCTGCAGGATCTGTATACAAGGCATTCAGAACTGAGTTGTCCTCGATGAATTTGTTTAACATTAAATCAAGAAAAGCATTCCCACAATGAACGATTCCTACTTACTGCTACCATTCCTGCCTCGGCGGCTGTTGTGCTCTATCTTTGCAGCTGAACTTCGATTTTTTTTTCTTTCACTGAACCACGTGCTGTGTTCTACTTTTTAAAAATATTCGCGGTATCCTTTATAAGAAGTCGAACTCGTTCAGTCGCCCAGCATAGCGACAGTTCCTCCAAATTAAGAGAAAATTAAAGGCATTTGATCGAGTATTCTTGTCTATGAAAATCCGGATTTTCAACTCCACCGAAAGAAACAGGAAAAAACTTGTTAATAGTTCACGTGACTGAAGATGATGCAATCTTATTGGTATTACATATTCAGCTTAGTCTACCGTCAATTTCATTATCAACCGATAATTACCGAGTGTGTAGAGCGTAAGTAATAATTTCACAGCTTTGGTTTACGTTCGTTCAAAGAATGTTGGACATTTTGAATTATGCGTCAACTAGAAAAGGCGTTGAGAACAACTTGTAGTTGCACACGTACATACCTTAAGGCAACTTTAGCCAAGTCAGTCCCGCTTTCAGACGGTCGAAAAAATTTTATAGCCACAAATACAATGCGACCTTAAATGTGCATATGATTTTATATACCATAGAGTACACCGTACTTGACGCTTCTCTTCAACCAAATGCGTCCTAAGGTTGAATACTGAAACTGATAGTTTTTTCTTATCAATATAACGACCTTCCACAGAACACAAACTGTACAGGTTGACTAAAGAATTTGTTTATTAGCGAGAAACACGTATTTATCAGCAGGGGCCGTAGGTGAAAGATAAAATTTTTCATCCATTTTAGGTCATATATCGTATCCTATTTTATAGATTTGTATTTCATGCCAATCTACACATTCCTCACATACCATGCACGGTTTGCTTCTTGTTTGAAATTCCTAATGGTAATTTGAAAGTATAATATTTTGTTGATTGTTCGATCAACGGTAGGGCCTCTTTGGCGTTTTGAATGCGGCTGCATATTCGTTTTCTGTTCATACTTTCTGTCTGCTTGTGTTCCTATGTTCTCTTCAAAGACAGTCACGTTTTATGCGCATACATCCCATAAATCAAAACTTTTATGTTAATATTGATTGTATTGTAGCAAATATCGGAGTTTTTCGTATAGTTTGCATTTGAATTTACTGCACGCTAATGGAGCAAATTTTGTTCGCTTAGCATAGTTTAGAGGGCATTTGCGTATTTTTTCTGCTGTAACTATTGTAATCACGCACGCTATCTCCCCGCGCTTACCTTATTTCCGAAAACAATAACGTTATGTGTTTTGTACGCCCTTGACGAAGAGAAATTCTTCTCCTTCAGTACCTTATAAGAGGTGTTTTCCTTTACGCATTTTTGTTTGTATCGTTCGCTTTGTGTTGCCTCAATTATGGCTTTAATTATTCTATTTAATTATTCTATTTTGCCTTGCAGTTATCGGCGTTCGCGTCTTTATTTCCTGAAGGCAACTTAGCTCGCCTGAACAAATTAGAAGATTTTTTTATGCGGAGACTTCTTGAATCCAGCAAGCTTAACTTGCTTGCCATCTGGAAGATTTTACTCTTGTCTGTTTTTCCTCTTCTTTCCCGAATTGTTGTGCCCATGCACGTTGATCCTATATGCGAACACCTTCGTGCATGGGATCCCCGTTTTTCTATCGACATACTATATGTCCCTTCCTTTTCCTCTCTTAGAAGAGCTTGGTACTTTTCTAGGGAGGCTTAAATCTCCTTATAATACTACTACTACTCCGGAAGATTTGAACTGTTTCAAGTTCATTTTATATTCTCGGAGGTAGTATATAAAGCTTCACTGCACCGAATCAATTGAAAATTACTAGCCCACATTACGGTGGCTTCTGTTGGCTAGTTAATTTCATCAGCGGTTGATATTCCCATTAAATTATATATATTGAGAACTATTTTGGTAGGTAGCTTTCCATGCAACCGATTCGTCTTGGAAGTTATATAATGCCACCAATCTATTTTGTTCATTGGTGTGCGCGCAGTTTAATTGTCCTTTATTTAAAGAAGCGACCGATTTACCAGCCTTCACCTTTTAATTTTATTCGTTCGTAGCGCTGGACTGTTGCGCGTCTATCTCTCTAATTAATAATTATATGTATTTGTTCTACACCAGGGTTGCTCGAACATCCTGCATAATAAAGAACGTCTTTCTCCTCTCAAGGCTGATTTTCTAACGAATATCAGGTCTTGTGTGACGAGTGCACTATTGAAATACAGTATCATCATTGGTTGTAAATTTTCATACCTCTATTAGTAGTCTACGGAGAAGATGTGAAACTGTTTTTATAATAACCAATGTCTAGGGCCTTCTGTTCCAGGCAGTACCTACTACTGCTACTAATAATTCTTTGTTCTTTTCTTCCTCTTCTCCCCTATTTGCTGCTCCCATGCGCGTTGATCCCCTCATGGAGCACCCTCGATCATGAATTACACATTTTTTTCTCGAGAAAATATATGTTCCTTCTTTCTTCCTTTGTTGGTGAAAAGCCCTCAGGGGTATATTCTGGCTGGCCCTTTCCCTGCCTCAATAGATTTGGGTCTCACGCACCCAAGGGTCCCGAGTGCCTTTTCCGCAGATGTTGCCGCAGTTCCTGCTGACAAGGTTTTGTAAAATTAGGTAGGCTCTCAATACTTCCCCTTCTATTTTCGGAGATGAGCTGCTGATCGAGGTGGCCGACCTATTCCAGCTAGACTTCTGCCTTCTTGTATTTCGTTTCCTTCCCCTGTGCGGCGTAGCTGAGCGAAAGCATTCAGCCGCGCCCGGGGGTTGGAGATGCATAACTTGCGCCTTTTTCCTGTATGTAGTGCACTGACCACTTAGAATCTGAAACCAACGGGCAGAAAAGCCGAGACAAAAATCATTGATAATTTGAAACGCGACGTATTTCGCGCCCTAGTCGCACACGAGCCTGTGTTAAAAAACAGGAATAATTCGGCGCGATATCGACATTGTGTCCCTGGTGCGCTAGTGAAATTTTCTACTACTAGTGTTGTGGGTGAAAACGGAGGCTTATACTACTCTACATAACTCATTTATTACCTTGTTCGTGAATGGAAGGCTTGAACTTTTCACGATAACAATAGTAAGAATAATTCCCTTCCAGTGTAAAGATTCATTTGCCAGCCAACAGCCGATCTTTGCAAGAAAATTACACGACTATAGACACACAGTCTTTGGTATAAACAGTGTCTTTATGTCGTTTTTGCGCTTTCTGGAGAGAAGCGATACTAAAGAAATGCTGCCGCTAGAGTGTTACCCACACGCTCCTGGGCGCTTTACCTCATTGTAAATAATCTAGTTTTGCGCTTTTTTTACGTTACGTTGTGGCCCTCCAAAGATTTCTAAGTATATCAATTTTTTATCCATCACATTGTAGGGTTTTTTACTGAAAAAAATATTTTCACTTCATTGTAGCTTTCATTTTGAAACAAGACCTCCGTCTTATTCTTCGAACAATAAAGATTTTCCTCCACTCATGCACCATCTGTTTCCCTATGGCAAAGTTACTTTCGGTGCATTGTATCAGTTAGTTTTGAAGCAGGAGTATATCTAAATAACCTTTACGTTCTGAACGGCATCTTGTTAGAGATTTATACTCACTTTGTTAACGAATATATATTTTATTTGCTAGCTGTTTATAATTACGGTCATTGTCATTATAATTATGATTTTGATATCATTACTGTACTCTAGGTTTAAGCTTGCTAAATTAAGGCACTGTACTTCACTGGATACAAGTTTGCGTGATGCGTCGGCAGTTTTGTACGTTGTAAAGCTCGGGGGACGAGCGGGGGCGCCATTGTGGCAGCTGGTGTTGTATTCTTCCGATTTTGGATATTTTTATTCCTTAATCTCCCATTTGAGTTTTTTTAGTTTTACTTTCTCTGCAGACTGTCTTCTGTAATGTTCTTGTTTCTTCCTAGTTTATTTCCTTAGTACTAGTTTTCTTCAATTGTTTCTTGTGTAAAATGTTCATATTTCACCTTCAGCATATTTCTTTGCTGACGCTCTTCATGCCCTAACTCAAAACATCGAAACGCTTATAGTGGCACATTTTCTCTTCTTTACCGGTTTATCCGCTGTCATCTTTTCTTGGTATCACCGACCATCATCATGAATGAGTCCATATGTTTACCAAAGCACTGCTTCTGTTCGATGTCGGGCGTGCTCCGCACTGCGTAATAACTTCACGGAAACAACTTGTTCTAGCTCACAATGTCTGACTCAAAACATCTGTAGTCATATCGGCACGCTTTTCTTTGGCGGCTTACTTCATGACTAAAGAATTTCAACAGTTGAATACTTCCGTCTGTTACTTATACACAATTCCATCTGTAAGGGAACATAAGTACAGCAGGGAAAAATTCTGAAACTTGAAACTTTCTTCCACTTTCTACTTGTCTCTCTCCCTTCTCTTTGTGTCGTGTTTGGTAATAATGCTATGCCTTTACTTGATCGTTTTCTACTGCTGCTACGACGGCATTGCTGTGGAGATTGACAGGCCGGGCTGTTGAACTGGACCTCGGGGTACTGCACTGTTCATCTCAATAATTTGGTGGCTTCCGAGATTTCGGAGAATAGTTATCGTCCTTACCATAGGTTGGGAGCGTAACTTGAAGTGCTCAGACGTTGCTTTATCTTTTTCTGTAACGGGTAATTTTCCTAGCTCTTAAAAAGAAAGCTAATGTGATAACAATGGAGGTACTACGAGGATTTCTTTCGTTATGTTAGTCCGACAGAGCATTGCACTCAGACTGAGCTGCTGCTGGATAAACTTTCTTCTCTCGCCGACTTCCTGATATTTCTTATCCAGTTATTATCATACTAAACTATTTTCTTGCACGCACAGCTTTCTTTTATTTAGACTCGTGTTATCGCCTGTTTATGGTAACAGCGTGCCAACGTGCCTAGCTCACGCTCCTTGTATTGCAGGTTCGAGGCCAACCCAGGCACGCGAGCTCTTCAATCTAGGTGTGCTGACTCGGCAGCTGGTGGGCGTGCAGAGTGCCGTGGGAGTAAGTACATGCCACCTCAGAGATGAGGGGGGGAGGCGGGCCATTTGGACGTTCCGTCAAATTGGCGCCTTAGTTTTTGGTGGCCCGTAGTCGACTGTAGCTGCACTTCATCGTCTGGGGCCAGTGGGCCTATATCCGCAGCACAAACCAGTGCATGTGGGTTTCCCAGTTGAGGGTGCGGTCAAGTTGACTTTACCTTTTTGCGAGAGTTGGTTCTCACTAACTGCTTATATGTTAACACTGATTAGAACATGAACCTATTATCAGTTGACTGACACTTCTGAAGCCCTCTGCAGTGACCGCGGTGAGGATGCTAACAGATAACTGTAATAAGCTGCTGTGCGGAATTGGTCACAGAAGTCACCGAAGCTTGAGTAAGAACGTGTGCAGCAAAAGCAAGGCTGTGGTAAAGACCAGCGTCTGCCTGCTGTTTTCTGCAGGCCGCGCTTCAATCACATTCTCCAGTTTTGTTACCCTGAAAAGAGCTGTAAGTACCTTCTTGTATACAACACTGGAATTCGCTCATGTGCTCCTTAAGAATTTCTCTTGTTCAATGTATTCACAGTCTTTTTGTTGCAAATTCTGTTCTTATAATGAACCTCCATCGCAGTCATATTCTCCGCCATTTTTGTTTCAACAGTAAAAGCAATTCGTTGTTTTTTTCTTTTTCATCGCCAAATTAAACTTTATAATCCTCTCACACACCCCCAGTTGCTGCTCTTGCTTGAAAGGAAAGTTTTTTTTTTTCGGTTTATACCTGAAACTTTGATGTCAGGAAATCTCATTTTGTATTTTGGTAACGGTACCTAATTCATGAATATAACCTGAATACCACTTTTTTGTTGCCATAACGCAGTTTTCGATAAAATACCGCTAAAAACTAATTCTAAATTACTTCCACCCTGTGTAGCTTTCTATTGCACGCTCCAAGAACGCACTTGCAGCTCTTTATAGAAGATCGGTCCTGTACGGGTCTCTGCGGCAGCTCTCGCTGGCGTCCTCTGATGGAATAACTTTATAATCGCATATGTATTTAAAAAAACGGTGTTTGTGACTGTTGTTCGGGCAGCTGCCTCCTGCCTTGATGTAGATATGTTGTCCCCATGTTAGAGAAATGTGGTTGGGATTTTATATCCCTCCAATAACATTATGAAAATGTTCATTTGAGTTTCATTAACCTTTTTCTCTATGAAACTAAAACTGTTTGGAATTTTAGTGTTGTGAAGGATGTTAAACACTGTATTGTAATTCGAGACGTTTAATATTATTGTTCGGTCTGCGTAATTTTTAAACAATTTCTCCTAGCATTTTGAAATTTTGTTTGACACCTTTGCCCCAAGAACATTCTGAATTTTCAAAATTTAGTAGAACTTTTAAGTACCGTATAAATGTAACAGATTACGATAATAATAATGCCAAAAAGAATGTCGAGTTGCACTTCTTTGTGTGGCAGATGCAAACTCACCGAGTTCGGCTTTCGGATTTGGAGCAGTTAACATAGCTGTATTAGTAGAAACAATTATATCTTACTTTGCTTCTTGCGCGAGCGTGATTGTTAGGTAGCTCTATTGCGGAGCCAGTCCAGTTAACTCGTTTGGTATGTGGTGGCACTGAGCCATGTAGATTAGGTTGTGAATATATAACTGTAATATTTCCAACAAATTAATGTACACACAATTTTTAATGAAGCTATAATATAATAATCCAAGAATACCTCCCGCCTGTGGAGAAATACATATTATTATTATTATTTCCTTTGGGGGCGTCTCTAAAGATAACCTGTTAATAAGAGGGCCACCCTAGTGCCACTGCTACATGCGTTTCTTATGTCGAGGCATACCGTATCGCTGACGTCAATAACAATACAGGTAAAGCCTCTAATTTGTCAGAAAAACTTCATGGAAAATTCTCCGAGTTACGAGCAAGTTTGCCGTCGAAACCTACTAAAATTTCTATCACCAGCTCACAGAAAGAAAGTGTACGTCAGGAAACATGTTAAGGGTAGCCTATAGCAAATCAATAAGATACGGTGGGATTCTACTTCTTGAACTTCCCGTATCTAAAGTTCTTCTATCAATTGTTG
>LQNS02278091.1:51630014-51643348 GCA_001587735.2 Parhyale hawaiensis | reverse complement strand
TTTATTTACTTTCTTCAGTTTATTTACTTTCTTCAGTTTATTTACTTTCTTCAGTTTATTTACTTTCTTCAGTTTATTTACTTTCTTCAGTTTATTTACTTTCTTCAGTTTATTTACTTTCTTCAGTATATTTACTTTCTTCAGTATATTTACTTTCTTCAGTATATTTACTTTCTTCAGTATATTTACTTCCTCCGGCCTCTATACTTCATCCGGAATTTTCACTTCATCCGATTTTTTTACTTCATCCGGTAATTTTATTTCAGGCGGCCTCTTCACTTCCTTCGGCCTCTTTACTTCCTTCGGCCATTTTACTTTCTCCGGCCATATTACTTTCTCCGGGCATTTTACTTTCTCCGGCATTTTTTGCTTTCTCGTGCCTTTTTCCTCTCCCGCCTAGTTCACTGAAACCTTTTGGACTCAAGTCTGCCAAGGTTATGATCGCTGGTTAAGCTCCGTGCACGCACTACGTTTCATTAACCTTAGATTAGTTCCGGATACGTGTTTTGAACATCAACTAGCTTGCCATGCATTCTTTACCTCTTCCATTCTCTTTTTTTTTACATTGTGTTTGACTATCGACTTGTTTTTGTTTGAAGGGATCCTCCTTGCATTTTGTTTATTTGCGTATTTATTATAATGCCACTAGGCTACGACGCTAATGTACATAAATTTCAACCTCATAATTAAATGAGCGATATTAATCATACGCCTGCTCTACTTAATTATCTCGTCAGTGCCTCTATCAGTAATGGTTATCAACCAGAACTCTGTCAGGGATTCAGCGAGACAGCAACCCACTTAATATGTTAAGCATGTACCTATTTATTACGCCTCAGATATTGCGCACTTACCCCATTACTGCTAATCGCTTTAAATTTCCTCGTCGGACCTCATCAGTGTACGTACAGACCGCAGCTTCCGGCAAACCTAAGCTCCTGTTCGTAACCTGCGCAGGCTAGCCTCGATTAGCGTCTTGACGTGCGATATCGCCGGTCACATTTGACAGGGCGCCACTTACCTCCAACACCTCACTGACGATGATCACCCTCGCTTGGACAGCTTTGCCTTCGCTGTAATAATCTGTAATAATCGGCCGTAATGATAGCTTAAATCTTGCTCTTGGCTGCGCTATCTAGCCATAGCACCCCTGCTGCAACTGCTTATATATGGCTTGCTTATTCACTTGATCCGACCGTAAATCAGGAACTGCTGAAACGTCCGTTTCATTTAGGAATATTATTGGCTGAAACTGCGTCTATGGATTACGTTTATCCTTAAAAGATTAATGGACAAACGCGGTAAATTGGAGACGTTTAAATAGTGTTATGTCTAAGCGTTCATTAAGTCTTTTTCACATATAATAACATGTTTAGTCTTGCACTGGCAGAAGGCATTTAGCGTATTCTCTACGGCCCAAGGGGACGGGTCTGTCCGGTTTCAAATGGTGATGTCGCTACCAACGTTGTAGCTTAATGTGGATGCAACATTTTTAATAGTCCATGCATAGACCGCAACAATACTTGACTCTTAGGTCTAAGTAGCCTCTGACGCTGGCGGCCAAATGGGAAAAATGGTATTTTCTCAAGAGCTATTATGAACATGTCCAGACACGGTCATGCAGGCAAGCATCCAAGTGCGCCTCTCCCCGTATCCAAGATACCGTCTCCACAAGAAAATTGTTTTGTACTTTGGAATTTTTTTCTTCGGTATTAGATAGGGGGAACAGAATAGCTCTTGAGAAAATCCCATTTTTCCATCGCCGACTTTGGGCCGCCAGCGTCAGACCTAAGAGTCAAGTACTGTTATAGTCCATGTTTGAATTTTATCCAGCTGTGTCGAATAATTCTGCAAGTTTAATACTTTTTCAAACTGTGTCGGACTTGCCACGTACCAAACTCAGCGATGAAATCGCTCACTCATAGTAAATAAGTTTTCCAGACGCTGCGACCGCGCAGTCACTACACCTAAAAGGAAGCCAATCTAGTGCTTAACGTTCGATTCGGAGGCAAGATTTAGCCTTGTAGACTTGACTTGTCCGTAACTGTCGGCAGGGTTCGCTAGATTCGACTCGCTGAATCGAGGTCCATGCATTGACCGTTATTATAGGTTGCCCCTCCACTGCCAAACCTTCAACCTTGCTCCATGAAATAGAGTTTTCTAACACTTGCAACGCTATTCAATGTGACGAAGCCAACGGTCCTTTCTGAAGTTCACGCCAAGTCAGGCCTCGAAGTCGTATAAGGCTTCTGACCAATCGAATGCACCCCTTAGAGTCACTTGACATTTGAGTATTTCAGTCGTAACCCTTTCTGCCTCAGGTGCTTCATCATTACAGGGTTTTTTTATACAATTTTCTTCCTACATCGCAAAGAGCCCTAGCAAACTGCGCTCTTCCGGCGAAAATGGACATTTCGTGTGTATGTTGACGGGCTAAGTCTCTCTCTCTTATAGCGTGGTCTTTGTAGAAAATTTTAAAAAGTGTTAGTCCTGCTAGAAAAGCCGATTAATTCATGAGAGAAAAAGTTACGTGTAATCAAATTTACCTTCCATAAATATACCGTAAAAATGATGCATACGAAGACGGCCGATAACACCCTCGAATAATTATATTTCTATTCCGGCACTCTAACTAGTAGTATAAATTATTATTTGCGTACCCAACCGGCAAAAGAAAATTTCAGCGAAGAATATGAATTTGCCTCTTTTCTTCTCTCTACTCGTAACCTCAGTTCTCCTATGCGCTTTGGGTACAATTCTTTTTTCACAGATTTTTTAATTAATACGTCGAAAAAGAAAAGCGCTGCTAACTCAACTTTGGCCAAACATTGCATCCCAATACCTAAACGGCTGCATACGGCTGAAGATAAATTTTAGTTTTCAAAGTGGCCATCATTTGCTTCTAAAAAATGCTTCGTGTCTCAAGCTGATCCGAAGTACAGAAAAGTTAGTTGTATTTAGATAGGTACGGTTTACGCCAATGCACCAAGTGTGACAGAAAATGGTCGGAGCAAGATGTACACACGAACAAACACTCATTTTTTCAGGTCTTTAAGTATGCACGTCTGACGGTGTATGTTCGACCGTGGACGAAATTTAAACATGAGCCCTTCATGCGAGCGCGGCTTCAGGAGGTCAAGAAATGTAACTCATGCAGCGCATAATGAGGCAAGAGCTACAGCACAGCTGGCAGCGAAGGTACCTGCTCGTAGGGCGATGCAGAAGGCAGTAGCCACGGAGGCAGGAAGGCTAGTTAGCAATCATATAAATTAGACCGTAAGAGCAAGCCCTTGAAGGCTACATCCTGCCCGCCATAGACGCCGCCTCTCCCCGCACTGCAGCGCACTTTGCTTGTTGCCTTCCTCGTCTCTGACGACCTGCCGTCCCTGCTCGCTTTCACGGGCAACGTTTTCTGTCACATTCCCATAAGAAATTCTATCTTCGGAATCTTAGCGTTACCCAGACCTTCGCGATGCCTTCATTTCTTACCCACTTGACGAAGATCCATTTTCAAACTAATGAGGTTATTTTTTTTGGTTCTTAAATTTCATTTTAAACCTTCTGTACCCATGCGTGTTGACTGTAGATACCTCGTGGGAACATCTCCGTGCAAAGGTTCTATATATGGGTTTCTTGACGTTCTGCGTGTCCCTTCTTACCTCCTGTCTTGGATTGCAGGTAATGCTTTGGGTATGGCAGCTGAAACTAAAAATATATAGTTAATAATAATAATGAAATAATTATATAATAGCTGAATGTTAAGCATGTATGAAAGGTAGACAATTTTCTTTATTGGATGCAGTTTCTGAAGGTGCTGCTTTGGCTTACTTTCAATGCGCAGATTTAATGCCATGCCGTCAAGTATTAAGCAGCTGAGACGCTATGGCTCCTCTACACTGAACGCGTCCCTTCCTTTCCGTCGGCGCAAACGCCGCGTCCGTCGATCGGCGCAAGCGCCGGCGCGTCTGTTTCGCTTCCAGACCGAGAGCGAAAATTCGGACGCCTCAGCTATGAGAAATCGGCGTTTTGAGGCGACTATTGTATTCAGCTATTGCTATTGAGCCCTGATGAAGCTATCGCTTCCTTGCAAGTTGTGTTTGATATATACACGTTCGATATGTGTTTGATCTTCTTCTGAGCCGGATTGCGATACAGTGAATGACTAAATTATCAATTGTAATGCCAAAAACATATTTCACTGCCAAATTCCACGGTTTTCAGCGTCAAATGCCAAAATTGAACTTTTCGTTGCCAAATTGATTTTTTAACTGCCAAATATGACCAAATTTGGCAGTGAAATATGCCAGCTAGCAGCCCTGGCACAGCACACAAACAAAAATAATCTAAAGAATCGGATGAACGCGTAGAAATGAAGCGTCCAAATATAAAACCTCTGCCGCATGCGCACGATGCGCTGGACAAACGGATCGGAGCAAAACGGACGCCCCGCGTCGTGCGTAGATCCAAGTGCGAGTTTTACATAGCATTGCATTATATAGAATTTTTCGGACGCTTGCGCCAAACGGATGAAAACGCGCAGCCGCGTTCAGTGTAGAGGAGCCCTCGATCTGGCTTCCATTTTCTTGTAGGTGAAGCATGTTGAACTAGGACACTCTGAGAGCACATATCCGTACCACCGCCAAACAAGGCAACGTTAATGTAAAATTTAAAGTAGTCCTAAAACTAGGAATTCTTCATCTCCAAAATTGGGCTATTTGAGTCTCTAGATAGTAATAGCAGCTTATGTAAGTTTCTTGAAATTCCGTCTGTAACTTTTTGAGTTATATTCTGACAAATATTTTGACGAACGTGAATCCAACACACTGACGAACCGATCATCACCAAATTTAGTCATTGGTCTTTCAGCATTTCAGACATAAATTTCATGAAGATCCGTTCACAACTTTTGAGTTGAGTACTCACAAACATAAAAACAAACCAAGAGATAAATAAGCGAGCACACGGACCAACAGATCAGTACACAAATTTAATCATTTGTTCCTAGTTATAACCGCAACAACTCCTGCAATTTTCATTAAGATTGGCCTATGACTTTTTGAGTTATTATAGTTATTCTACCGAGAATAATGAATCAGCTAAACAAATAATCGGTTGAACGTATCTTAACAAAAAGTTAACCTCTTCTCCCTAACAAACCTAATAATCCCTTCAAATTTCGTAAGAATACCTCCATAACTTTTTGATTCATGTTGGTGACAGGTAAATCGACAAACTGGACAAAAATATAATCTCTTTGGCGGAGGTTATAATAAAACTCGAAGGTTCATTTGATATTGCTGAATTATTATAGTTTCTCTAGATTATGTCTTGTGTGACGTTTGTTGTTATTCTATACCTTAAGGTAGGTACTTGTCCGTGCCTTTTAGGCAGAGAAAATTATTGAGAGCTTACTGAATAGGTTTAGATACGCAAAAAATTGTTCTGAAATCATATCTTTAGCGGCTTGAAGCTATTTTCACTGTTCGTAACTTTTCCCTTTGTGCTAAAATATTTCAGGATATCCATCTTATTGATTTTTTCCTCTTTATTCGCGCTTTCATACGAATTTCCTTCCAAAAATTCCCGTTTATTAGAGACTAGAGGGCCCAGCCGTCAAAAAATGACGGCAATAATTTTGTGATCAAGCTCTTTATTGTTCCGGTTCCCAGTATAGGTTTGGCTGTAAAATAGGTCTCATACAGGCAGGCGTGATCTTCCATGAATGATACGCAAGTTGTATTGATCAAACGTTGAGCAGCACTAAGAAAATAAATTCAGACAAAAAAATTCACCGGAAATGCTCCGGGCTCACCGTAACTCTGATACAAACTGACCCACTAAAACCCATTAGGGCAAAATTTGGCTGCAATATAAATTGAATACAAAAAGGCGTCTGTTCAGCGCAAGACGCTTCAATAGAGAAGCTCATTGGTTCATCTTGAAGCTTCAACTGCTACGAAAAAAAAAAATCAGATAAAGCATAAGTGAATGGATTATGCCCGAAAGGAACGAAAACTCCAACTAAGACTAAGCCTCTCGAGCTGCTACGAAGAAATCCAGTCCAAAAATGTGTGAAATAGGCTTAGCTTATGCCCGACAGGATAAAAAACTTCATCAAAAGCACCACCTCTCATCTTCTACGCTCAAAAGAAAAATTATCATCGGCATATGAAAAACTATCGACGAGCTAGTTTTGAGAGCAAAGCGAGATTCAGAAAAAGCAATATTTCCAATTTTGACCAGAGACTTCAAAGGTTATATTTCTCAGGGTTACACCGATGGAAGAAATTTAATGGTATCTCACCAGTATAAAAATTTCTCCTGTCTAAGTCCTTAACAGCGTGACGGAGAGACGGACCAACCAAAAGAGAGAGCGAGCGAGACAGCAAGCAAGATTGCAGCGGCCAACAACTGTGTATTATTATATAGTGGATGCTTCATTTCAGTTATTGCTTCTGTTCTTTTATGTTTGACTTTGTGTATACTGTGGATATCGGGAGGTTCAAGCTGATGTAAAATTGGCCTTTAGAATATCTATATTATAATTCTGCTGGAGACTCCATCCGTACGTCCATCCCTGCCTCTGTACGTTACGCTTTTCACTATTAGCCTCAGGCAAATTTTACGGTGCCAGAAGTTCTGCTTTTCTCTGGGAGGAAGCTCAATAATATGTCTTCTCTTCACTTGCTTTTCAAGAAATTTTCAGTCAGTGTCAAAGCAAAGACATGAAGTTCCTCTTACACGTATCAAACCTACAGTACCGGTTTTCCTATCTTGAAATATTCACGTTGCTGGGGTCGCATAACAATTTAAATATGGGGAAATTCATATCCTGGATACGGTGCAGCGAGCTGTCCTGAACTGCTTCATACTAAAGCATTTTTGAAGTGAAAGCGCGATGTTTAAAGAAATCACTTAAGCTGACAAAAAAGTGCCTTCAGCGACATGAATCAATTATTGAAAGAAGGGGTTGAGTCTATTGTATCTTTATTTAGTGGGAAAGCTATCGCAAATATGAAGTACATGGGTCCCGCTATTGAATTGAAATCTTCAAATTCACCGATGAAAAATAAAAATATTAAACATGTAAAACCCTAAATAATATCTTCAGACGAAGAGAAACGAAGGTTAGCGAAGGTGTGTAAATATGGAAGAAAGCAATGAGAAAAGTGCTTCCGAAGAGTGAGATTGCTATATTTGTTCTTATGCTGTCTTGGTCCATATCATGAAATACAAGGGCGAAAATTTTGCTCGTAAAATATCTGCGAGGGTCACCGGTGTGATACAGTGTCTGGCATGCACTGGCTATATTAGGTCTCCTACGGACGAGTCGAAATATGGAAGCGCTTCACGTTCTTGAAATACATATTGCTATGCGGGTGACACTGAATCTTTTAAGACACAACGGTTCGAAGTATATGCAATTGAGAATTGAAACTCAATAGAATTCATAGAGAGATTTAACACGGAGCAAGTGGCCCTCGCTGTAGCGGAATAGCTGCCGCGGCTCGGAGTTTAAGCAGTTTTTTAATACATTAATATTAGACAAGCCGAAACTGCATATACAGTAGCGTCATGGAAAGCATAGGAAGAAACGTTCTCATGTTTCGAGTCCCGTATGCAGCAAACTTGAGGATAGACGCACTACATAAGGATTAAGAGACAAGCGCTATATATGGGGTAGGTTAGCTTGAGGATCTGTATTAGATCGAATTAAAATGAGTTATGGTAGTGTAGGTTAGGATTACTTCATTTTAGAAAGTGAGAACCTTAACCAACCGCGAAATTTCACTGGTCCCGCCAGTCCCTAACATTTCTGTAAGTTATGCACGCGTACGGTCCCCCTGTCGTTCTGTCACACCGCACTGCGCCGTAATTCGCTTAGGCGGAGTGCGAGCCAAGTTATCTCCGCAGCAGATTCTCTTCGGTCAGCAGGTCATTGCTTCTGTTCTACATCGATCGTCATCGGCTGTCATCTCCACCGTTTACTGCGTGTGGTCACTGCAAAATGATGAGCTTTGGTTCGCTTGAGTCCCTTCACTGCGTGCGCTTTAGTGTTATTGTGATACATAATCTCTTTGGTCAGTTTTGACCTGGAAAAAATATATAAAGACGGTATCATAATTTTGGAAAAATTCACGAGCACGATATAATATGGACAAAAGATGGATGAGGATCACTGCATGATATAAATATATGTTATACTGAAAAGTTCCACCTAAAATATTATGTACCGGGATTATGTACCGATCCACAGAGACTGCTTCCATTACGCGTCACTAACGCAGTGTTTTGCAGTGGTGACTGTTACTAGTAAAATCAGTACACAACAGTACTTCAATGTCTTAACTGTTATTCAGCTGTTGAGTCCGTCTTCAGTAACATTATTGAGAAAGATGTGAATACACTTGGCAGGCTTCTGACTTTGTCTTGCCGCTAACTCAGATATGGCAATACTGACCTTAATTAAGAATTACCCTGAGAAAACTGCACTCTTGCTTTTGTTCGAGTTGAAAAAATGAAATAAATGCGGTAATAAATTAATTCACATGCTCCAAGATTTACCTCCAAACATTTGAATACGTTTTAAGAAAGCTACAACAGGATAAATCTCTGTTAGCAGACGTATGGTAGTCAGTGTTGCACAGTCGGAGTCGGTGTTGTAAGGCGTCGATTGTTTTGGGGTACTGAGTCTGAATGGGATACTTGTTTATTCCTGAAGTCGTAGTCGTTCCTTCAATCTTCCGACTTCGCGATCCTGATCGAGATATCTTTTCAAAAATTAAAATTTTATAACCAAACAATTACGAGAAATCTTGGGTTAGTGTGCAACTGTCTGAAGGCGCGTGCACTGTTGCTGAACTTACTAAAAACCAAAGTTTTTGGAAATTTCTTCTTCTGTGGATTTTTCAAAAAAATGGGTTTTTCTGTCGACTTCGATAAAAAAAGTTGGTCTCTCTTCATATTTTTGCGTCTTCTGCAAATCGTTCAAAAGTAATTTATTCATCGTTCTGCAGATTTGCTAAAAAATTGTCATTCAGCAGATTTGAATTTTAGAAAATTAGTCCTGAGGATTTTGCTAAAAGTATTAGTTCTTTAGTTTTTACATCTATAAAATTCGTTTTACTACGGATTTTACTAAATCAGGCTTGGTCTGTACCAAAACAGTTTTATAAGAATCTCATGAGAATGTACCATCCCCTGGACTTGAAAACAATGCCGCACCACTGACCAACTCTCTATTTTCTCCTTATACGTTATTCAGTCAAGCCTTCCATTGGAGTATCCTCGGGCCAAGCCTTTAATTAAGCCTAGCCTAGCTTCTGCCTCTTCAAGCTTAATTATATGTGCAATTTTCTTGTTCGACATTCTCGCGTAGCTACCAAAGCAGAGGAAAGACACATTCCTCCATTTATTAGCGAATGTGAAAATATCCAGGTTTCACAATTTTTAACTTAATCTGCTGTCTACCTATCAACGAAATAGTTTCCCTGAGCCAAAAAGGGAATATCTAATCTGATCTACAGCCGGTGAAGAGAGAATTTCAAGTTTATCTCTTTCCTCATGTATAGTTGGGTATCGATTACATATAACAAGGTAACGAAATAAGCAAACGAACGGGTTGTAGAGCTTCTCCTCGGAATTTACCTCATTACACAAACTCTTGAGACATCCGCGCGGGCCAGAGCAGAAAGTTCATCCTCATCTGAGAGGCTCCTCTGTGCTACAAATTTTTAAGCTCGCTGCGCTGTTGACGTGTTTATATCTTGTACGCCCTAAGGAAATATGCAAACTGATCGACTGCGGCGCCAAAGTGGTTTGCTACCGACTACTGTTCTACATATTTGTGCGTGTGAGTGCGAGCCTGAAATGTCTTGGCGATTTCATCAAATTTTTTAATTCGTATACGCTTCCTTTTGTAACCAGACGCCCATGGTAACTGTTTTTTTTTTTTCCTAGATTTGCTTTACCAATGTGCGTCGATTAAGTGTGGGAATACCTTTGCGTGTGGATTCCAATTTTCTGTCGACATGCTATGTGTCCCTTATTTCTTCATTTCTTGGGTCGCCGTTGTAGTTAAGTGTAGCTAAGGAAAGTAGGTCTAATTTCTGCATTATCGAAATAATTATAACTCTTTTAACCATGCTGAGGTCCTGAAAATTTATCCGTTTTGTGTGTTTTTTAGTGAAACAAAAGTGAGGTTGTACAGATACCGGTGTGGTGTGGGTCTGCGTTCCCGGCTCAGTGTCTGATCAGGAGCTTCAAATGCCTGTCACAATAGTGTCACTGTGATTTTGCTATTCTGAGGGCCTTGAGTTTCGGCAAGGAAGGAGTATGATTTAATTTTTTGCTGTGCATAATTTTTACTGGTCAATATTACATCATGTACTGGCAGAAAAATCATTAAAAATTGTTTGACTTTTGAACTACCGCCCTGTACTCGCAGTTAGAGCTTTTAGAGAAAGGTAACAAACGCTGCGTTTTATTATCAAAAGTATTCGTTTCTGAAGGTGTTATTAGTATTGTGAAATCGTCACTGGTATTGTCAAGGTGTCATTAGTACCTATTGTGAAAGGATAATATTTCCGTAGTTTCACAATCTTTATACTCGAGTACTAACGAAAACAAAACGCCCAGCACGCGGTAGAGAGCAACCTCAACGACAAGAGTCCAACTGTCAGGCACTGAGCCGCGAACGAACGGACATGGCTCGCGGGACGCAGACGCACGTGTAGAGCACCACCGAGTCACCTACGCAGCAGCACTACGGTACCTACTATTGCTTCGTTATAGCAAACTGTAAATTCAGTTATAATAAATCAAACGCAGCTTTATGAGAACATGAACCGTTATGTAAGTATGCGCTGGTGCTGTTATAGCTACATATAGCAAAGCGTTAACAGGAGTAGCCCCTCCTGGGGGTGCCCATAATTTCCTTCGAGACGCCTATTTTCCTGGGCACCTTGTTTCATTTCATTTCATGCGTCTACTAATGGCCCTTTGTTCTGTTCTTCCTCTTCATTCCCGACTTACTGTTGCCATGCGCGTTGATCTAGTTGATTCCTCCGTGAATGGGTTCCACGTTCTATCAAGATTCTTCATATTCCTTCCTCTCTTGGAACAACGTCGCAGAACTAGGGAGGCTTAAACCGACATATATTCTAATGCTATTGCAAATTATATGTTTGAGTATAAAATAGTCATTGGCAAATACTTAGATTATATTACAAAAGTTAGATTACATATATTACATAATTTATTTTTTCCGTTCTTATAAATACTATATATGTGTGTGTGAGGAATCTATTTCGTTTATTTGCATAGTTACAAAGAACATATTTGACGAATGTCATGTCTGTCATACGTTAGAGTACATAACGTATTTCAAAAGTGTATTGTACCAACTCTGCAAAGTTATAATTCTTGTGTTAAGAAATTATATTCAATGCAACGAGCCCAGTTAACGTAATAATAAATGCAGACCGTCTATTTGGGTGCATTAGCATTCGTTATTTCGAAGCTTATTTTTGAGCAGCAGTGTACGTCCTGAGGATAAAATTCGTTTCTTTAACCGCATTTTTTTTATATTCATAAGTTAATTACATTGCTGTGGCAACCCTTACCTGCCTCACACGCACCTTCTTCATTTACTATTACTCAAGCATGGTTATTACTCTTCGAATGAGTAAGAATTACCTGGTTGTTTACAGCTCATTTTGGCGATGGGCTTATTCGAGTGCGTACGAAAAACATTTTACTTTGTGTGTTTATTTGCCTCAGTGTCAACAAATAAGTGTCGCTTGCTGCTATTTACAGTATAACCAACGGGTTTCATTACGGGCCATTTGTCAGCAGCCCGTCCTTCCCTAATGTACCTAAAGTGATGATCGCTGCATCTCAAATGATGACCGACACGTAACCGTCTCAGAGACAAATGGTGTAAATGATCGGTGATGGAGGTCAGGCGTCGGCGATGGAGTGCCTTGTTGCTGTTAATGAAGTCATTTTGTTTGCACTCTTCATGCGAACTGTTTGCTGTTATGTGCTGTACGAGGTGCGTAGCAACATAGAAATATAATAGAAGCGGGGTTCAACAGGGATAATGAATGTGCCATCTTTTAATAAAGAAGACCGCCCTGAGTGCGACGACTATCGAAGGAATATTAAATGATAATTCACGTTGATTCTCAGTTTTTATGTAAAGTTACTACACTGACGAACTGTAACCCATTCTTTTTGCTCGTAAATGATTCTGATGGGGAAGCCTTTGCGCTGTATAGAACATATGTACGAGCTTGAACACCCTTTCTCTGTGTCATCACTAGCTATGCCACATTTATAACGTAGCACTACTACACCACCTCGTAAGCAATATTCACCTTATGTGTGAGCTACGCATACGGTCACTTAATTGGTGAATATAGATTAGACATGTTGCACTACAATTTGACTGCTTGTGACAGTCTAGACAAATTGAATTGTTGCATTAATTTACACAACCCAACAGGTCGCAGCCCGCCACACAACCGAACAGGTCGCAGCCCGCCACACAACCGAACAGGTTGCAGCACGCTACACAACCTAACAGGTTGCAGCACGCTACACAACCTAACAGGTCGCAGCCCGCCACACAACCGAACAGGTTGCAGCACGCTACACAACCTAACAGGTCGCAGCCCGCCACACAACCGAACAGGTTGCAGCACGCTACACAACCTAACAGGTTGCAGCCCGCCACACAACCGAACAGGCTGCAGCTGTCCACACAACCTAACAGGTCGCAGCATGCCACACAACCTAACAGGTCGCAGCCCGCCACACAACCGAACAGGCTGCAGCACGCCACACATCCTAACAGGTTGCAGCACGCCACACAACCGAAGAGGCTGCAGCACGCCACACAACCGAACAGGCTGCAGCACGCCACACAACCGAACAGGTCGCAGCCCGACACAATAGAACAGGCTGCAGCACGCCACACAACCTAACAGGTCGCAGCCCGCCACACAACCGAGCAGGCTGCAGCACGCCACACAACCTAACAGGTCGCAGCACGCCACACAACCGAACAGGCTGCAGCACGCCACACAACCGAACAGGCTGCAGCACGCCACACAACCTAACAGGCTGCAGCACGCTACACAACCTAACAGGTCGCAGCACGCCACACAACCGAACAGGCTGCAGCACGCCACACAACCTAACAGGTCGCAGCACGCCACACAACCGAACAGGTTGCAGCACGCCACACAACCGAACAGGCTGCAGCCCGCCACACAACCTAACAGGTCGCAGCACGCCACACAACCGAACAGGTTGCAGCACGCCACACA
>LQNS02278091.1:51601002-51621871 GCA_001587735.2 Parhyale hawaiensis | reverse complement strand
CAAATATGACACAACTATCTTCTGTAAGTGAACTGTGGTAATACTCGTACAAATCAGTCGCCAAGGCAGCGCTAAGAGAAGCTATCGGTATATGCATTGTTTGAATTTCAAGTGTCGCTGCTTCGATACGTTTGCCATCAACTGCAACCTGGTCTATTTTCTACCGAATGGTTTATTGGATTGTAGATTTATGGAAAAAGTTATAATATTAGACTTCATGCATGGCAGCACAAAGAGAAGCTGCAAATATATTGTTTTGCTTTCAAGAAGTGTTTCAAGCAAGGAATGCATTCAGATAAGAGGATAAGTATCCCACTTTGGCTATCTTCTGCCACCTGGTCAACGATCTCTATGCAAAAGTAACTTAATTACAAAATCTGCAACCTGGCCTATTTTTCGCCTATTACGTTAACATACGGACACGGCATAAAGAGATGATTAGACGAAGCGTTTCAAGTTATTTGGATGAAAGATTTTTCAATATTTTTTCGTTTCTATGAGCTAAATTACATTTATTAGGCAAATTCAATGCTCAGAAATCTCCATTTCTCTCTCGGAAAAGTTACTGCGTGGAAGTGATGAAAACGCACCAGTTTTTGAGGATATCAAGCTATCTTGACATGATGAAGACGTCTGCTTCCTAGGATTGCGTTTTCGTCTATTTCAGAAGCAAGCAATTTGCATTGAATACCTAATCGATTCTCAGCGGTGAATTGGATGCTCAAGACTGAATCTTTTAGAGCCAGTTGAAGCTAATCGCATTAGATTATCGCGATGGCGAATGGATGGTGCCTTTAGTTGGTCACCTTTGAAATTAACGGAACTGATGCCGAGCGTATAACTTTTGCTTGGTTTTCCAATGGTTGAGATTGCTGACTGTCTCTTCAACTATCTGAAGGTCAGACGTTCTAACTTCGAGCTAGGTTAGAAGGAATGTTTTGAAGCTCCTGAATGTAGCGTCAACGTTTCTGCCAAATATTTTTTGGAGGAAGGGGGGCACTGGTATTATGGTCAGGAGGGGCGGGGTTTACAGCTGTCAATCTAGCCTGCTGTAGATATGACGCCATAGCTCGGAGAACAATTTGTGCTAGGCTGCAGCTGTACACTTCTCTGGGCCCTAGCGGGTATTTATTAGCATGCAGTATAAACCTATGCATGTGGGTTTCCTAGGTAGGACATGCGGTCAATGTGACTGCATCTTTACCTTTAGAATTTCCCTAATTGTTCAATTTGTGGTTATATGACAAATTAGAGCACCCTGAGAGCGCATACCTCCGCCAAGCAAGGCATCAGTAACGAAAAATTCGAAATGGCTCTGAAACCATGATTTTCTTTGTATCAACTCTAAAATCAAATCATTTTGTACCTTTCGCTAGTAATAACAGTTTGTGCAATTTTCTTGAAGATCCGTTTGTAACTTTTTGAGTTATGGTGCTAATAAAGATTATATCAAACATGAGTCAAACATACAAACGAACGAACCGATCTGCACCAAACTTGAATCATTTATGTCTTTTAACATTACTAACAACTCCCATAAATTTCATAAAGATCGATTCATTATTTTTTGAGTTTTCTGTGCTAACAAGCATTAAATTAAAAACAGCGACAAACGGAAGCACAAACTGATCATTACAAAAAATTGGTCATTTACTCTTCGTGATATAGCTACCTAACAACTCATGTAAATTTCATGAAAATCCGTCCATAACTTTTGAGGTATGGTATTGAGAAAAATGAAGCAGACAAACAAACAAACAAACGGATGGACAGATCTTCACCAAAAGTTAATCGTCTGTTCTTCCTAACATACCTAACAGTTCCTGTCAATTTCGTCAAAATCGGTCCATAACTTTATAAGTTATTTGGGTGACAGACAGACAAATATACATTCAGAAAAACAGAGAGACAGACGAACCCGATGAAAACATAAACTCCTTGGCGGAGGTAACAACTAAGAGAGTTAAGGCGGGCTCACACTAGAAGCTTCTGCTCCCCGTATGCGGTGAAAAGTGCTTGGCCGTCGCTTTGCTTCCTTGAAGACACAGCTGCGCGTCCATCAAAATATAACTAAATGCTTACCGTTAATTCAGCGTGCAATACTTAGCAAGTGTCGCTTGCAAAGCCTCGGATAGCTCTTCAAGCTTGCACTGAATTTGACCTCAGTTAACTACGCACTTTTCTAATCTTTGCAATGAAGTAACAATACGTTTTGACACTGCCTGCGTACAGAGAATAAAGGACTATCGTCAGAACCTGGTTTTAAGTTACAGCTATTNGGATAGCTCTTCAAGCTTGCAGTGAATTTGACCTCAGTTAACTACGCACTTTTCTAATCTTTGCAATGAAGTAACAATACGTTTTGACACTGCCTGCGTACAGAGAATAAAGGACTATCGTCAGAACCTGGTTTTAGGTTACAGCTATTTCGGGTGCAAGGTTACGACTTAGTTAATAAACGATAGAAATCGACGTAAGAAAAACTGTCAGTGACTAAGTTGCTCTCTATTAGTCAGTCTCCCACTTTGTCGCAATCCTCCCCAATGGCTGACTGACAGCCTTCTCCGCGTACGATATTACAGCTAGTCGCAGTGCCTGCTGACAAGATTGGTTTGTTAGGTTAGATAAGTGCATAGGTTAGGTAGGTTCTCTATGCTTCCCCTTCTGCTCCGCGAGGTGGGCGGCCAAATGGTGATCAGCAATTCATCCCATGGGACTTCTACTGCTCCCGTTTTGTGGGGTGGGGGCACACGGGTGTTTGGTGTCTTCTGTCTTCTTCTCTTTTCTTTTTCTCATCTCTTAGATATGCTTTGCACCATTTCCCACGCCAGTAGTAGCGCACTCGGGCGCCTGAGACTTTCCGCCAAGAATGCCTAGACGTAACATTCAAATACTAATGCGACATAAACTAAGTCTCACTACTTGGATCACGTAGTATGACGTGGGTGCGGTGGTAAAACTAGCAACGTAATAGATTAGATAGGCGACAGTAGGCGAAGCAATAGGTCCATTCCCAAAGAGATACCTGAATTTACACCCCGGCCCTCTATGAGTTATTGCCATTATGTTAGTAGGATATAGAGTACTGGAGAAAAGAGAAAAAAGGGGAAAAGAATCCCTGCCAAAGAGACGATCATGAGTGCACCCAAGCACGATCAAAAGCCACTGATATGCGGAGCTTAGAGATGTCAAACTGTGTAGTTGAAGCGGGAGAGAAGAAGACTGATTAAGGTGGCCTCGGAAGCTTTAGCCGCTAAGAGTTAGCGACTCCTGGAGGATGAGTTCTTAGCTGAGGCGGATGCCTCTCCCAATGTATGTCAAGACGGTTTTTAAGCGCATTGACTGACTCCGCATTAACAACATCGGAAGAGAGTTTATTCCAAATGCTGACTATGAAATACGGAAAGAACTGCTGACTCAAGGTCGTTCTTTGAGCTTTATGCTTGAGTTTTTACCGTTGTCTCATTACGACTCATTCAAAGAGTCCCATTGTCGGTACGTCGTTGAAGTCATTCAAATACTTGGATGTTTCTATTAGCTGTCCCCTGAGTCGTCTTTGCTCGAGAGAGATCAGGCCCAGTTCTTTTAGGCGACATTCATACGGCTTGTTTCGCAGCTGAGGTATCAATTTCGTTGCTCTGCGTTGGACTCTTTCTATGTTATTGATATCTTTACACAGATGTGGCGACCAGAATTGAACAGCAAATTCTAAGTGTGGCCGCACTAACGCCTTGTAAAAAAGAACGATGATGTCCTTGGACTTCCATTCAAAATTTCTGGTGATGAATAATTTTGCTCAATCCCTCACTTCCCCATCATTCGCTTTCACGTTGTTTTAGTTCCTCCAGAACGTCCTTTTAAGGCCCGCTGCATACGATAGTCTTTTGTCCTATATTTTTACTTCAACGCGGTCGACTATTGCGTCCCATCGCTGCAAACAAGACTGTGTGTCTACCGAAACTCCTTGTAAAATGTTTACCTTCATATCCGCTGACTTATATAGTGTCACCAGTGCAGATTTTAAGTGTTTGTTCGTCTCAGAATCCGGTGCTCATGTTTGTTAGGTATACAGCAACGCATTCGAACGCTGTGAAGAGAAAACACAGGGCAAACGACCATCGTCTGCAGTGGACCTGTCTTTCTTTTGCTGTCACTTCCCTCTAATGCACTCGGTTCCTGTTACTCTTTTCATGCAGTCATTCTAACACTCCCCTTTATTCCTGCTTAGATTCCCCAGCGCTTTCCTATCTTTTCTTCTCACTCTCATTTGTCTCTATTCCCTCCACCGTCTTCTTCTTTTCACTCTTCCTGGCCTTTTTTTTTTGCATACACATTCCCTCAGTCCTTTCCTCACACTCCCATTCACTCCCTCACACCCTCTCCCGCCCTATCTACCTCACACCTCGTCCCTCACGAGAGAAATGAGCCAGTTTTTACACCCGTAAGTCTTGCCACAAAGTGGCTCCGCACGAGGACTCCACACTTCTAATTTCGCACGGCTGCTTGAATCCCTTAACTGGCTCGTTGTTAGTCGCTCAGACTTATTACCCTCGGCGCCTCACGCTGGTTGCCCTCGCGTATTCATTACCGGGATTTGATATTCGTTACAAGGCTCAGGTATTTTACAGTTCGCCCCTCGTCGTCCCGTTGCGACAAACGGAAAAAACTGGGCGGCCCAAAAATACGATGCCAGCTGGATCAGCGGCCGCAAATGAACTACGCGTCGTCAGGCATCGCGCGAAGTAATTATATGTTCTATGCTCGAAATTGTAATTATAACTCAACGGGTACCGAGAAATTTGGGTCGCTGCCTGAGCTCTCGCTAAATAAGATATTAGGAGCATTAATCAGCCTGCTTTATGGCCTCAACTGCGCTTTTTCTGCCCATTTCATTACGGGCTTCGAATTATGGCCTTCGGCCTGTGACATCAAATGTGCGATGTGCAACAGTTGGTGCTGTACCAAAGTGCGGGTACGGAGGTCCAAACTGACATTGTAGCAGTAATATATTTATAACATCACATTAAATTGAATGCAACGCATTCCTAAAAATCCGCGAGTTTAATTTTATCATGAGAATTTTTTTTCGTGTCAGTTGTACTGAATATTATATTTGTATATTTTTATCTAGTATATAAACTTGTTGAATGACGCCAAAGTATGCATACATTGTGGAATGAAATTAAGGTATATATGGAAAGTGGTGCATTCTCGTGCCCATCATCTACCTATACGTGTTGAAAGAAATCATTACTTATAGGTATGGTTTACTACATTATATGTGATGCTACGATATCAGTCGTACCACTTTTACTACGTAGCGTTTACCGAGCATTGTTTCGCTTCTTTCTTTAGAACCATTTTTAACAATCTTTATTCTGCTCTTCCTCCTTTTTTTCGACTTGCGGTTTGCATTATTGGATAATCATCCGTATGTCACATCGTAGGTTTACTCACCTTGGGCGCACTATATGTCCCATATTCCATCCTTTTTTCTTTACAGTAGTCATCGTTATCTTTCCTTGAAAGAAAGGTTTAAACTTCGTATATGCAATTACCTAACTCTAAATAAATAACTAACGAATCTTTTAGTGATGCAACTGTACAGAAATCACTCAGTACCATTTAAACGACCTTGACACATACGCCATGTAACACGTGTTTCATTGCTTTCAACATCTGGCCCAAGCCTTGATGACACTTACNCCGGCAGGAATGCCGAGATAAAATATTCCAACTGATGAAAAGCGTAATGTTATTTTCGGTTGAGCTTCACTCTTGAATCGCCTCGTTGCGTCTAGGGTGGTTAAACACTGAATCTAATAATAATAATATCAGTCGTACAAATTTTACTACGTAGCGTTTACCGACCATTGTTTCGCTTCTTTCCTTCTTTCGAACCATTTTTAACAATCTTTATTCTGCTCTTCCTCCTTTTTTCCGACTTGCGGTTTGCATTATTGGATAATCATCCTTACATCACATCGTAGGTTTACTCACCTTGGGCGCACTATATGTCCCATATTCCATCCTTTTTTCTTCACAATAGTCATCGTTATCTTTCCTTGAAAGAAAGCCTTAAACTCCGTATATGCAATTATCTAATTCCAAATAAATAACTAACGAATCTTTTAGTGATGCAACTGTACAGAAATCACTCAGTACCATTTAAACGACCTTGACACATACGCCATGTAACACGTGTTTCATTGCTTTCAACATCTGGCCCAAGCCTTGATGACACTTACCTTAATGAGTCGAGCCCTGTCAGTACTGAAGCAATGAACGCTCGAGGCAGTGAAATATGCCCCGTACAATGGCTTCTTATATTGAGGCAATCACCAAATGGTAAAAATATGGGAGAACTCGACGCTGCCCTGTCGTGTGGGAAATGGAATGCCTGTAGTCATATTCAGTTGAGTTCGTTTCGACGTCGAGATCGGAATGTGTTTTCTTGCGTGCGATATTCGCTAGATAAGTTGTGAGAGAGGGATGAGAAGATGCTGGCTTTCGATGCTCGCCTGAAAAGTTCTGAGGGTGGGATGTGAGAATGTTTGCTTATCGGTGCTGACTTGAGAAGTTCTGAGTGGAGTATGTTAGAGGTACTAAGTGTCGATGCTCGCTTGAAAGGGGGTGAGGGGTGCTAACTACCGGTGATGACTTGAGAAGTTATTAGCATTGGATGCCCGCCCCTTAAGGGGCATAGGATGGGCTTTCGGCCATCGGGTTAGTTTCGGTTCGCCCATCCTTGTTATGGGAGCAGCGCCTCAAGGGGGACCCTGTAGGTTACCTTGGCCGTTAGCTAGACCTTCGGGACGTCTGTCTTCAGTACCCACATTGCTTCCTTTCGAATTCATTCTCCTACTGACCTTCCTTTTGTCTGTTTTTACTTCTTCTTTCTTGACTTGCTGTTGCCATGGGAATTAATCCTGTGTGGGACCACCCTTGTGCATGGGTTCCACGTGTCTATTGTCATACTAAATGTCCCTTCTTTCTTCCTCTTTGATATCGCCTTTGTTGTCTAAACGGAGACTTAAACTTCAGAATATAATATAACACCAATGAATGTGGGAAGCTCTTGCTTGCAACGCTCCCTTGAGAAGGTTTGAGACGAAGAACTAATGGCTGCTTCTCTCGTGAACGTAATATCAGTGTGGCAGACTGGTTACTCCAAAGGATCTAAATTAAGTAGGCTCGCTTAACACAATAAAGCTAGCTAGGATGTAAAAATAGACAGCTTTCTAAAACTTAGTAAATTCAAATTGGTCGTAGTTATTAAAATGAACGTTTCAGACACAATTAGCCCATCATGATTAAAGAATAATATTTTACTTGCCAATTAACAACAAATGTGAACATAATAAGCTGTGTTATAACACCTACTTAAGAGGAACCGGTGACCATTAGTCCAGTGTAACTTTATCCACCCTTCCCACTCTATTCGTAATCATCCTTTTCAGTGTAATACCTTAGTGCAGTTTCCATTAATGGTTTCACAGTAATTACTTCCACCAACGGCTTATAGAATGTAATACCCATAGAATCACTGCTGTACATTCACAAACTTAAATCAGAATTGAATGATATGCCAAGCACCATCTCTCTCCTGGTCACCGGTTCCATTAACTTTATTTTATAATAGTTTATTATGTTCACATTTGTTGGTAACTGACAAGTAAAATGTAAGTCTTTATTCATTTCAGAATTGCTGAAGATGAGCCAATTATATCCAAAACTTTCATTTTAGTAATTATAAACTATTTAAAATTTTGTAAATTTTAGTAAGTTACCTACATAAACTATTAAAGGCGTCTTTTTGTGACCACCTTACGGATGACTCAGTCTGATTTCGCTTGATCCGCGCGTTTTTGTGAACACTTCTTGAAGTGATTCTGATAGCAATCAACCGTGATCAGTGGTGCAAATTATTGATCGAAGCGTGATATCCTCAGCGGGCTAATCATGCGTGATCAAAGAGTGATTCCAGCCGTTGGACAAGTAAAAATTCAAAATTTAAAATGCAAGTTCGTGAAGTTTTCTTATATTTAGGGGTAAAATGAATAATACTATTATGATTGTTCGTAATATTGACTTTCAGAATTGTAGTTTTGTTGGCTCTATACCTGTGTTTTTTCAAAATGCTTTAAATACTGCTAGTTCACTTATGCACTGACTTCAAACAAACAAGAGTTTCTAAGAAATCCATTCCATACCATTTTCCGTAAAAATGCAATAGAAATATAGTTTTCGTATATACCCATGGCGTCTCTGGTTTGTTTACAAAATCGTTGACCGTTCTTGTGCTTTTCATCACGATGATCATGATCACGGCGATTCTGATCACGAGCGTGGCCACAAAAAGACGCTTCTAGCTGTATTGTGGTTATTTAAGCTGATGTTTCAAGTGGTATCAAATTGTATTTGCTGCAGTATATCCAAAGCCCTGCTGCTTCTTTTTTCTGAAGCTCCGCTAGTTCAAATTTTTTTTTCGCTTCTACTGATAGTCTTAGTTCCATTCGTTTTTATTTCTATAATTGATGCTCCCAATACCTTGGGCAACACTTACTTGTGTTGTCTCGGTATACTAAATGCTACTGCCCTGTACTCTTATGAAGCAGCTTCTAGTGCCTCTGAAAATCATGCGATTTTGCGCTGCTTATTAGCAGTTAAGAACGCAGGTTCTTAACAAGCTTCCGAGTCATTCGGAACACCAGAGGCCTATACTCGAACCAGCAACCACATAGCGGCAGAAAGTAAGAGTGCATGTATGCCGTCCCGATTATGAGCTGTTTAAGGACGTCTTGGTTTGACCGAACATGTGCGCCAGTCTTTGCGTTTAAAGTTAATTCGCGGTAACGTGTCTCATGATGCCCTTAACAAGCTGGGTGACCAGGCATTGTACGTCACGGAGGAGGCTGTTTGTCCCACCGCAGGAGGTCTGCCCCAGCACAAGGGCTCCTCAACAGAAGTCGCTGAGAATTTAGCCGTCACAATTGGGCTTTATTGTTGCACTTAACGTTGTGCAAGTCGACAAAGCCCATGTCAGGGATCGTCGTGAGTGAGGCTTGCTGGCATTAAGTGGGCCATTGTGGACTGTATTATGTCTGGGGCTTGTGTCTATACAGACAGCGAGCGACGGCCGTAACTGCGGTCCGACCTTCTTGCTTGGATGGATAATTTCGTTTCAATAGTAGCACATCGACACTGAGCAGCTGTAGGATAGGTTTTTAAAGTGTTACATCGACAGTAAGCACTTGTAAGCTTACCTTCTTGAGTGCTAAATCGAATGCGACCAGCTTTTGTATGACCCTCATTTGAGAGATATCAACAGCGACGAGCGTAAGCTACATAGTTTTCTTAGATGTCTCCCAGCAGAGTAATGCTTAACCCTTTACTATGCGCAATGAATATGATTGTATGTAGAAATCTTACTTCCCTTCTTCTTCCTTCTGGTCAGATAGTGCATGGGACAAAAGCAATAGGGTTAGGTGAGCTGGTTTTACAGTATCTCTTTTTTATGGAGCGTGGCGTTCCTCAGAGGAACCTCCCTCTCAGGGGACACAGTATGGACATAGCCAATATATAAGGTTAGGATAGAGAATTCGCCAATTCTATGTTATGGGAGCAGTGACCTCAGGAGCACGTTGTAAGTTACTCTATAGCCCTTTAACTAGGCTTTCAGGACGTGTTTACTTCGTCCCCACTTGTGTTCCAACTGCTTTTTTCATACTCCTACAGATGTTACGTTCCTCAGTTCTTCCTCTTCCTTTCTGACTTGCTGTTTCCAAGCCAATGATATATAAGAAAGCGGATTCCGCTGAATAGGACCACGATTAAAATGACCAGCCTCATAATGCGACTAATTCCTCTGGAACGGAATCAAATACTATGTACACCGTATTACATGCAAAGTAGCTTCGGTTATTGTGGACAACATTCAGCTAATACAGGAGAAGACATATATATTATAATTCTGCTTGAGGCTCCATCCGTTCGCACGTCCATCCGTCTGCACGTCACGCTTTTCAGTATAGATATTGGACGCTTCAACTTAGCAGGAAGCTCTGATTTTCGCTGGAAGGAAGTTCAACCGTAGCTGTCTTCCTTCGCTCGCTCTTGAAAAAATTTTCAGTCAGTTTTGAAGCAAAGACCGTACCGATTTTCATATTTCGTAATATTCACGGTACTGGGGTCGCTTAACGATCCACATATGGGAAATTCCTAGCCAGAATAAGGTGCAAAGCGAGCTGTTCTGATACTGTTTCATTCTAAAGCATTTTTGAAGTGAAAGCGGAATGTTGAATGAAATCACTTAAGCTGACAGAAAAAGTGTTTTCGGCGACATGAATCAATTATTTGAAAGAAAAAAAAAAATGGGCTGAGTGTTGCCTCTTGTGGGACAACTACCGCACACATAGTGTACAGCAGCCACTGGTCCCGCTATAGAATGGAAATCATCAAATACACCGATGTAAAATTGAAATTTCTAAAATGTGAAAGTCTAAATAATGTTATCGTCGGACGATGAGAAACAAATATTAACGAAGGCGTGTAACTAAATACATATTTTTAGAAGAAAAGTAGTGAGAAAAGTACATCCGAGTAGTGAGATTGTTATATTTGTTTTTATGCTGTCTCTATCATGATGTACAAGGGCAAAAATTTTGCTGGTAAAACATTTGTGAGATCCACCCGTGATGATGTGTCTAGATATGTATGTAGTGTAGGGTGACTTAGGGATGGACATGATATGACTTGGTATACGCGGGCTGCGTTAACCCTCGCTTGTAACAAACTTTTCCAAAATTTGCTGCAGGTGATGGGTTCACTTCTCTACCTTGTTGTTTATTTATTATTGTGCTAGAAGCTTCAATTTGACTGTATTTTGTAGAAAAAATTTTGCTCTATCTATTGGGCTTTTCATTTTTTCGATCGGCCCAATAGTTCTCCCATAATTACAGAATAAAATTCGTAGATTTTTAGCTCTACCGTCTCTGGGAGATTGTTAGCCATTCCTTGACTATTGAATTTATACCAATTTTTTAGTGCTTCGTAGTAGAAAAAGTCCTCCTGAATTCAACGGCACTCACGGTTTTTCTCTACAACGAATGACAAAAGAGTTATGATAAAAAATAAAAAAAACATGGGAATAAGAATACGCCGAATCTCTAGTAATTTCTAGATGGTATATGACTGGCTGCATTGAACTTACAGCTATTTTTTTTTGCGTTTCGTAATAGAAAAAGTCCTTCCCGAAACCAATGCTATAATTTTTTATTCTGCGACAGATAATAAGACTTACGACAAAAAAAGGCAATTTATTGTTTTTATCTTTAGACGGCAGTAAACTTTGTGAGAATAAAAGTGAGGCTTGAAGTACAAAAGTTGCCACAAGCTAAGAGCTAACCTCAGCGTAAACAGGAAATGCAACGAAGGAAAAGAATGCTCAGCATTATTTGGCGCTTTCTCACTATAATTTATTCGTCTCAAGTTATAAAAAAAGCTATCGGGTGAACCCGTCTTTAACGTAATTTATTATACTGCACATACAAGCAAGCGAATTGTGCGGTAATGTTTATATAGCCACTAATTATTAGTCATTTTGTTTACTTTTAAATCAGCTCAGTTGAAAATCCAATGAAATCAAAGTAGGCGCCCATCTGTGCATGGAAGCGGGCTGCCTACACATGTACAGTTAGTTACCTATAGATTACTTGAGAGATGAGGTATGATTGGGAAAGCAGTCGATATGACCTGTGTGACAACGTACAAAGATATTCGAGTATGAACGCTTCAGTTGCAGTGTTTGTACTATATATATTAGTTTCCTACGAGAAAAACTGCTACAATGTAGTTTAGATAGGGTTAAGCGATAAGAAACTTCAGCAACTACCTACACGACAGCTGATGGTTCTTTCTCTTCGAAGACTCCCCATATGCTGATGAGGCCATAGCAAGCAGAGCCACTCGAAGGTCCTCACGCTTGTCGCTCCCTCATTTGTTGCAGTGTTGGGTCGTTTGTTAACATCTCCCAACCGCTCGACCATGAACTGCTGGCAGCCGTCGTCAGTTGGCTTCAACCAGGGTATTATTTCATGTTCCTAAGTGCCCCTGTACCTAGGTCTGCATGTAGATATGTTGGTCTTTAACAGGTCAACACCCACTGCTTGGGGGAGTTTAGTCAGTTTTTAAATAGTGTTACTGTCTTGGGAAAATTGATCTTTTAGTTAAATTGGGACGTTAATTAAGGGTTTAGCCTGTTTAAGTACTTGCCTGATATAATACGTTCATGGTCTATTCACCAATAACTTTGGATACTCCAAACCGAGATATCTCATGTTATCATCCATCTGGTAGCGGAGGTATTTACCATTTTAGTTTTTGTATTAAATTGTATGGTGTCAAATGTGTTTTGTTTATACTATAGCAACTGTAAAATTAAAGACATTTTAATACGCAATGTTTAGAAACGAATATTATTAAAAACTTTGCCTTTTACTCCAGCGGTTCTTTAACTTTATACAGCGTAAACTCGCAGTGGATGCTGGATTCCAAGTTTACTCGACACGATATACTGTGAAGTGCGTTTCTACACTGGGTGCGGCTTGATTATGCAAATCGTATTTTGGCGATAAAAATTATACTTGTCAAGTTTTACTGCCGAAATTTTGACGTAAATAGTTTAAGCAAGGTGTTCTCCTCGCTGTTTGGTGATATACATAGCAATATTCACTTGAATCATCCTGCTTTTAGGAAAATTAGAAAAAGCTGTTTTTTTAGGTGTCCGGCATGATTATGAAAAGGTAAAAAATAATGGTTACTGCTGTTTCAAACGCTTTTATTTCACTAATATAAAATCAAAATGAACAGAGAAGCCTATAAACTAAAAGGTAACGCAAACAAAACTGGTAAAATGTTAATCATTTCACCTCAGTCGTTAACATAACCTCCTCCATTTTTGAGGATCTGCAGGAGACGCTTGTCGACAGATGAAGTCAGATTTAAACACTTCACAAGGCTTGACCGAACCACAGCTAGGCACCCTCAATTGCATTCCGAAGATCATCCAGGTTGTTATATTGCTTTTCATCAGCATAAATGTTCCGTTTAATGATGGCCATTACATTTTCAATGGGGCTTAACTCGGGACTGTTGGGGGGCTAAGCCAACAGATTGCGTTCTTTGAAGCCGTGATTCAAGAACCACCGCTTTGTATAACAGGACTTGTGCGCTGCATGGTGCATTATCCTTCTGAAATATTAAGGATCTTCTGTCCAACAAAGTTTGGTCTTCCCATCAGGGAATATGGTATTCTTAAGAAGCTAGCAGTAACACTTGGAATCTATTTTTACCCCTTTTGGCACCCTAAACGGTCCAATAATCTCATTTCCTTCGACTCCAGCCCAAAACATTACCCCTCAGCCGCCATGCTGTCGGTGAATCCGGGTACCTATTGGGCGCCCTTTCATTTACCCAACCAAACGACCATCCGTCTGATCCATCCAGGGTGGCGCGGTATTCATCGGTGAAAACAACATCCATCAAATTCATTTTAACATATTTTTCAGCTCATTGAACAAGCTTTCCCATGTAAAATTTGTTCAGTGGCGGTTTTTAGCTGGGATTTTCACTTTTTCAACGCTCCTCAGCTTCTCACACCTCTAAGTTTTTCCCATTTGCGATGCTCCAGCTCCTTCGAAGTTTCGTTTTTCTAACCATCTCCTAAACAAGTTAGCAGTTATCCTCATCGGTAAGTTTCCTTAAATAAGCTTTTTCAGGTACTCTGCCTTATCCGCAGGAGATGTTGCAGCTTGCCGCAGTTTCTGCTGACGAGGTTAGTTTTGTAAAGTTAGGTAGATTCTCTACTTTCCTCTTTCTGTCCCCCGAGGTGGGCTGTCGATCGAGATAGCCGTACTGGTACGCTGGACATACCTAATCTCTCTCGCGTGGAAGGACACAAAAGGGGCCGACCACTTGAGTGTCTCCTATTGTACTTTGCGCCTTGTTTCCCTGCCTGTAGTAGCGCACGTGGCCACCACGCCTACCCAATATGCGGTATTTGAATACTGCACAAGTAGTAGTTTTTCTGTTGAAATGCTTGAGTTGCGGCTACGGAGGTTAAACAAAATCCATAATAATATTATATATGCTTTGATTGTCCGATGATCTCTGTTCATTTTCTTGGATATTTCGATGGTAGTCATTCCCTTGCCAAGCAATGATGTGACTTTCCGTCGATCAGAATCAATTAAACCAGTTTTTCTTCCTATTTTAAGCGCTTGCGTTATCCAGCCGGGCGCCTAAAAGCACCACTTTTTTTAATTGTCCTAAAATCAGGATTATTGAACTGAATATTGCTACGGACATATATCACCTGAAAAGAAAAAAAATATCTTGACTAAACGAGTTACATCCAGATTTCAGCAGTAAAACTTGAAAGATATAATTTTTTATTTTAAAAACACGATTTGCAGAATCAAGCAGCACCCACTGTAAGCGTTTATAATATAAATACTAGAGCACTCTGATAGCGCATACCTCCGCCATGCGAAGCAACGGTAGCAAAAAATTCAAATTGGCTCTAAAACCATAATTTTCTTTGTCTAAACTCCAAAATCAAATCATTTGTGCCTTTTCATAGTAATAACAGCTTGTGCAATTTTTGTTTTTGAAGATCCATTCAACTGCTAACAAACGTTATGACAAACATGAGTCAAACATACAAACGAACAAGCCGATCTGCATCACAATTTGATCATTTATGTCTTTCAAGATTAATAGAAACCCTGTAAATTTCATAAAGATCAATTCATTAGTTTTTTATTTATTGTGCTAAGAAGCATAAAATTAAGAACAGTGACAAACGAACGAACAAATTAACGGATCATTACCAAAAATTGTTTATTTACTCTTTATTATATACCCAATTACTCTTGTTAATTTCATAAAAATCCATAACTTTTTGAGTTATGGCATCGAGAAATATGAGGCAAACAAACAAACAAACAAACAAACTGATGTACATATCTTCACCAAAAGTTAATCATTTGTTCCTCCTAACATACCTAACAATCCCTGTAAATTTCGTCCAAATCGGCTCATAACTTTTTGAGTTATCTTGGTGACAGACACGACGAAAACATAACCTCCTTGGCGGAAGTAAAAAATGTAATTTGTGACTACGAGTGAAATTAAAAAAGCTCGCGAAAAATTTTTCTCCTGTCATCGGTCCTCAGCCAAGAACACCAGATGCTCCCCGATATGACAGCTTGCCACCAACTGCGATACATATCATAATTCAGGGCGTAACGAATGCTAGCAATGGTGAGACGGTGGCCCTTAATTTTTGTTAATGTCGAAATACCAAGAAACTTCTCAAATTCAGTGTCAAAACAAAGGTCTAGAATTTGTTTTCATTTCATTCGAAAGCAACGCAATTACCACTCACCACACAGACACCAAAGTGGAGAACGATTTCATACTTACGAAGTTCTAGCCATATTGGTACCAAACAGTTCATGGTGATGCTCCATGAGATACTACTCATTTACCTCTTCAAGTGCATCAAACTTCCGTAAAATTTGGTAGAGTGAATTCGGGGAGAAGAGCACTACTCTTTGGCAAAAAAATATGTTTGTATGAACGCAAGAAAGCTTCAATTTAGGGTAATAATTTTCAGGAACTCTGCAAACTTTTTGAACTCTCCTCGTAAAGTGCTGTCACCAAATCCGTTTTTATTTCAATAGAAAGGGATCTATAGCATGACTATCACACCTAGTTCATGTAAGTAGCCCATAGTTATGGAAGTCCTGTCGTACGCTCTTATGTGATGAATTTGTAACTTTGAAATTTTATTGAATATTTGCACGGTTGTAGAAGCGTAACATTACTACGTCCTGATATTTAGGATGTTTTCCTATTGCTAACCTGATATTTACACCGTTTGATGGCATCATTTATCCAACACCATCATTCTGCAATTCACAGTGAAGTTTGAGAATCTCAGCTGCGACAAGGTTAAATCATTGAATAATTATGGACTTAACTGTCATGAGCCAGAATAAATTGTTTCTTTTGAGCTGAATCCTTCGCGTTAGTCACAAATAGATGTATGTTTAATACATTCCTGATAATTTACGAAAATCACAATTCTTGAGGCCAATTAACCAGCAGTTGAGCCAACACCTCCGTGAATTTGACTTTTGGCCAACCTTCCTTAATTGATAATTACAAAAAACTATGAAAAAGTTGAAATTGAATGATGCATGCTGCAGGCCGACGGTTAACCCTAAACAATTTTCAGTCAAATTTAAGCAACAGCTTAAGCGAAAACAAAACTTAGTTTAATGCCTTATTTGAAGGTTCGCATGCTTGTCACGTCACAAATGAATAGGTATTCTATCGGATGATTTGATGAGACTTTCGACCCTTCAAAAGTCAACGGAAGTTAGCCGGGCTTCTAAATCGTAAATGTGCTTTGCGGAAGTTATCCGGTACATAAGCATGTGCCTGGTATGCCCAACAGCCAGTAACTGTGTAGACGCCACACCCGCCAAGACCTTCATTTGTCTACACCTAGGAGCATCACACAAATAGTTTCCATTTCATGTATCTACGCTTTTACTGCTAACCACTTGTAATTTACTATTAAAATCGATCTAAGTAAGATGTAGATCGATAAGAACTTTATGCCGTTCGTTCATTAGTTTACACTATAGCCCAACCAACTTGTATTCTGCACCTAAGACAAACCTCATAATCGGGTACTCTGACGCAACGTATAAAGACCTCACGCATAACTTGAAACATAACAGGAGGCATTTCTAGAAGCGCTGGTGTTACAAACATTGATTATTGATTTTGACGTTGAAAGGACTTCTTAAGAGCCAAGCGAATGCCCCAATAAGCATGATGTAAGCCGTAGGGTTTGGTCAAGTGTCTTTGTTCGTTTTGCTGTTGCCATATTTTTTTCACCTTAAGTTTACGTGTCCCATCCTCTTTTCGTGCCCTCACTCTGATGTCAGTATAATCGATACGTTCTATAAATGGTTAGTTAAATCTTCCATTTGTCACTATACATATTCTATGTCCCCAGTAAGTATTTCTGAAGTTCTCTGCTACCCGCCAAGACCTATTGGATTAAGCGTCTCAAATTGTTGTGATCCACTTCCACTCTTCTGCAGGCAAATCATCTTTTTCTGATTCTTAAAATGAAGACATCAAGTGGAAGATTAGCTCTACTTTTTATCTTCCTCTTCTATCTCTACATGTACTTACATAACACTTTCCACCCATGAACCTAGTATTTCCTTCAGTTACTCCGTATTTTTTCCCCACATCATCACATTTATTTTTCCCATCCCATGCACCACCCCGTAGCCCCCGCAGTACATCTTTGGTTATGTATGGGATCCTCAAAATGGAAACCACTAGTAAATTCTTCATTATCTTCTTGTATACTGTTTTTGTTTACGTAAACACTTCTGCAATCCTTTTCAACATTTACCTTCGTATTCCTCCCACAACTCTGTATTTCTTCCCACTTCCCCAAGTCTGGTGTCCCGTCCCACCACCCCTCTGCCGCTGCGGTACATCATCGCTTATGAGACTCTCGAGATGAACTCTTGGCCGCCGCTGTCGTTTACCACAGAACTCAGGAGCCTGGCGGTCGCTCCTTCAAATGTAGCCTCTCAAGGATCGTCAATTGCTGCTTCAGACTCTAATAAATGATAGCTACATCTGAAGGGATTTTCCTTTGATTTGTGTCCCTTCAAGAATTTGGCAACGCGATGACTCTTCCAACAGNCATCAAAATCCATTCATAACTTTTTGAGTTATGGCATCGAGAAAAATGACGCAGACAAACAAACAAACGGATGGACATATCTTCACCAAAAGTTAATCATCTGTTTCTCCTAACATACCTGACAATCCCTGTAAATTTCATCCAAATCGCTTCATAACTTTTTGAGTTATCCTGGTGACAGACAAACAGCCAGACGGACAGACAGAGAGACAAACACGACGAAAACATAACCTCCTTGGCGGAGGTAATGAAGGACATATGCAGATGTGGCCCGTAAGGGTGAGACTGTAAGCAGGGAGTCCGAATGTCAGGGCAATAATATTGCAAGTCAGGAGGCTGCTAGATCGGGTGGATCTGCGGGGTTTGCTGCTGATGTTAACGAGCGCATTGATCAACTTGAGCATGATGCACTCAGTTCTACGTTACGACTTAAAGGAAAAAACTTCGATGAACTGATCAAGATCGCCAAACAAAGGAATCACGGGACGTCTGAGGGGCTGCGGAACTTGTTTGTACAACGACTGATACAGATTGACCCTGAGATCGTATGTGACGGAGATATTGAGGAGGTCGTTGTGGTGGGCCGAGAAGATGAGCATATCAGAGCTACCTTTGCGTCGAGAGCTATATGAAACAAGGTACTGCAGACGATAAAGCGCGAGAAGCCAACTGATGTCTTCGTTAGTGAGTAGCTGACGAAGCTGCGTGCAATATTACACTTCAAGCTAAGGCAGTTAAAACGTAATAATAGTCACAATATTAAATCTGTGTACACCTTCAATGGAACTGTGTTTGCCAGGAAACACGATGCCGGTCGTGCTTTACCAATTTTGACGGAGCAGGACTTGTTGAAGTTGTTTCCTTCCTGTCCATCTAGTGCACAATCCAGCTGATTAGTGGATGGGTTTACTAAGATTATCACATGAAAGTGACAATTTGAGAGATGTAGCAAGGCCAAATTGTCATCATACATTAGTGAGCCAACTCTCCACCCTAAATGTTAATAATAGTTGTGTCACGATCATGGTGATTAATATCAGGAGTATGCGGAGAAATTTTTGCCAATTACAAGCTTTCCTTTCTGTCATCAATTTTAAATACGATGTACTTGCTGTCACAGAAATCTGGTTGTCGGAGAAATGTGATACAGCGTTTACCATTGAAGGTTATGTAAAATATAGTTTGTATCGCGATAATTTTGGTGGTGGCATAGCTATTTATGTGCGTGATGCTTGGACAGTTGAGAGAGTTCAAAATTTCACCTATAGTAGTGATACCACGGAGGTACTTACTCTTGCAATAGGATGTAACAATGTAACATTCACACTTTCTTGTTTTTACCGTCATCCCAATGGTTCTATCAATACATTTAATACGTTTTTAGGAGATGATGTCTTGCTAATAATTCCTACCTGTTGACCTTCCATCTTATGTGGGGATTTTAATGTTAATCAGTTTGACCAGCTTAATTTGTTAGCTGTTCGTGAATACATGGATAATCTTTTTAGCTGGGGATATTTTACGCTAATTGACATACCAACAAGATTATCGCCCGAGAACCCAATCACCAAGTATTCTTTATTACACCAAATATGGAGCAATTCGGCATTCAGTGGCATTGTCCAATCTGGGGTTGTGGGTCTGGAGATAACTGATCACATGCCTATCTATGCAGTTTTAGACACTGATCAGAATCGGAAAGAGAAATAACAATACCGCAACTTTAGTGATCCCGCAAGCGCAGAAAAGTGTGTTGAAAGTGTTTCTCAAATGAATATCCCAGATGCCTGTCACGGAGATCCTTCGGCTGAGTTGCTACAATTTTTAACTCAAATTAAGAAGCTATATTTTAAAGCTTTTCCACGTAGACATGCAAAACTTCGAGGACCCACGACAAAGTGCGTTACAAAGGATTTAAAATCGTTAATCAAAGAGAAGCATAAACTGTTCAAACTATATCGTCGTAATATAATACAAATATATGCCTATACTACATACCGCAACGTACTTAATGCACTGGTTAGAATCATGAAAAGGCTATATTACCTAACAGAGATCAAGAATTCTCAACGAGATTCTAAAAAAACCTGGAAAGTAGTCAATGATATCCTGCATCGCAGTAATCTACATACCGTCCATGAAATTAAAGTAGACGGTGTAGTTTTGCGAGGAAAAGCTCTAGCTTCTAGTTTTATAAATATTTGTCATCTATAGCTAATGAACTGGTGCAATATTTACCAAGAAACCATGTGCAATATGATTTATTAACTAGTCCTGTAATAGAAGACTCGTGCAATTTCTTACCAATAATAACTGACGAAATACATTCAAGGGTGTGTGCAATGAAAAACAGACGCTTTAATAAGGACGAACTTCAACCCAAACATTTATTGCTTGTTTTACCATATATCGCTACCTATATATGTTCCATTTTTAACAAATGCATATCTATTGGTGTATATCCTGATGTTTTGAAGGAGGCAAGGGTTGTTCCTCTTTACAAGAGTGGCAGCGTCAATACTCTTTCGAATTACAGACCAATTTCCACATTGTCTCTGGTAAATAAAGTTTTAGAAAAAAGCCATCATTCCCAATTATCAAACTTCTTTGAGTAGCATAAAATTTTCAGCAATAAGCAGTTTGGGTTTAGAAAAAAATAGAAGTACAATTCAGGCAATTTTCGAGCTGGTTACAAGCATTCTTCCCTACTATAGTAGTAGATCTTACACTATTTGTTTATTTCTTGATTTAAAGAAAGCATTTGATACGTTAGATAGGGAAATATTACTGAAAAAGTTACAACATTATGGAGTAAGAAACAATATATATAAATTAATAGAAAGTTATTTGACTAATAGGAGACAGTTTGTAGTAATTAATGATGAATGGTCATGCACGGCGGATGTTGGTGTTGGGGTGCCGCAGGGCTCGGTGTTAGGAGCATTAGATTAGATTAGATAGGCGGCAGTAGACGAACCAAAAGGCCCATTCCCAAAAAGACACCGGGACTTACACCCCGGTCCTCTATGAGCTATTGCCATTATGTTAGTAGAATGTAGAGGA
>LQNS02278091.1:51560869-51580043 GCA_001587735.2 Parhyale hawaiensis | reverse complement strand
CAAAAATCATTGAGAATTTAAAACGCGCCCTAGTCGGCGCACGAGCCTGTGGTTAAACACAGGAATAGTTCGGCGCGATATAGGCAGTGTGCCACTGAAGCGCTAGTAAAAACTTCTACTACTACTACTACATAACTTTTTAACGAAACACTTTTGGAGAAGCCTTTACATAGAGTAAAATATGTTTATTCCATTGCAAGGAACCGTAGTAGTCAAAACTTGTTTAAAAAAAAAGTTCTGTGGCCCCCTTATGTCATATATCTTACACAAACACATAGTTTTATGTATGAAGTATACTAGAGGTGGACCGAATGTCTGTTTTATATCATTCGCGAATATTTTGTTTTGATGTTTGCGAATGCGAATGTTAAGTGAAAGTTTCATTTCTCAGATAATATGGCATTTTATTTGGATTCTAGTCTGGACTCGGGAGTGGACTATTCAAAGTTCGAAATCATTGTAAGAGTATAGCCTTAGAAAATTCATTAGCTAATTAAAATCCATTAAATTTTCTTTGTTTACAGGATGTGGGACAAGGACTCAGTCTTACAAGCATCCCACCAACCTCTTTCGCCAACCACCGCCCTTGGAAAAAGGATTATTTACTAGTAGATTGACTAGATTCATTAGATTGCATGCAAGCGCCAGTATTGCTGTTGCTAGTACAAGTATAAATTTCAAGTATCTAATAGTTAAATAACAATTTTTTGCTCCTTCACCAGTCAGGTTAATGCGTTTTTCACCGTACACTAGGCCGTCACCACTAAACAGACACTCACTCGCAACACTAGTTGGCGGACAAGCATGATAAGACTTAACTAACTGAGAAAAATTAGGATAAATATTCGCGTGCATCTTCCACCTTTTCAGAGGAACTTCGTCGGTGGATATGCTTAGATATTTGCAAAATATTCGCATGTCTACATGCGAATTCAAATATCTGAAACCATGCGAATATTCAGTCCACCTCTAAAGTATACAATTTTTTGCATAGTACCAGCACTCACAGTTGCCGTTGACGTGACTCTCATCATCGCTGTCCACGGGGTCTATTTGCAGGTCATCCACTAGCTCATCTGCAGAAAAAGTAAAACAAAAATTGTTGATTTGGTTAATATATTAGTAAATTAAAGTATTTATAATGAGGTAGCATCGTAAGTTACGAGGACCCAGGGGCCGGATGCTCAAACGCCTTGTAAAGTTACAAGTATTGTAACTGTACAGTTGCAGGCATGAATGCAACCTTGTAACTGCTGAAATTTTTAAATTTTTACTCCTCATATTAACATCTGAGTCTGTCTATTGCCTAGGAATGCATAGAGTAGAGATTCAAACCACTTTGATCATAAGTTTGTGAAGATCAGTACGAGGAAGTAACAACAGATGAGTGGCGATATCGGTACTTCTTCAAGGCACTGTACAGTTTACGTTACCGTAACTTTACAAGGCCATTGTGCATCCGGCCCCAGTGCGCCAAGCCTCTACATAAGTTTATTTATGCATAGTTACATTCAAGATGCGTAGGTTTAGGTTCGCCCATGGTATGTTAAGGGGAGCAGTGCCTATTTGGATCCCATAGCTAGGCTACCACAGCCATAGCTTGGCCTTCTGGACGTCTTTCCATCGTGCCCGCTTTACTTTATTCTTTAATTTCAATGCTTTTCCCGATCGCAATTTTTCTTTTGTTCTTCCTCTTCTTGCTCGACTTACTGCTCCATATGTGCATTTATCCTTTCTGGGAGACCTCTATGTAGGGGTTCCATGATTCTATAAACATATTAACATCTGTTCTTGATTTTTTCCTCTATTTTTCGCATGTAAAGGGGAAATTAAGGCTAGCTTACCCTTTTTAATATAATAATGGTACATTCTATATGTGTAGCTGTATATGAACGTCGTCCTTAATAATATGAGATATTATGCTGTCCATGAACAATGTACCGTACTACATTCTTTTCCTACAGCTCGTGAAAGACCTTACGTTGCTCCTCTTCCTCTTTTCTGACATGATCCTCCAACGTGGGATGATTCACTTCAATTTGCCAATTCTTCCGGCGAGGAGGTTTGGTATTGTCGGTGTTCGCCAGTCTGGCTTGTCTGTTTGATTGTTTATCTTTCTCTCTGTCACCAGGATAAATCAAAAGGTTGGGACGGATCTTCATTAAATTGCTTAGCAAGTTAGAAAGAACAGATGATAACTTTTAGGTGATAATCCGTCCAATTGCTTTTTGTTACCAGATTTGTCTTGGTCTTATAACTCAAAAGGTTACAAACGGATCTTCATGGACTTTCCAGGAACTGTTAGAAGTACTACGAGAAGTAATGACCACATTTTGGTAATGATATGCTGGTTCGTTAGCCTCTTTGTTTCTCTGTTTGTGTTGTTCAGCAACATAACTCAGAAAGATATGAATGGATTCTTCTGAAATTTGCAGAAAATGTTACGAGAAACAAGTGACCCATTTTTTGTGATGATCTATTGGTCCGTTTGACTGTTTGTCTCTGTGATTTTCCTTTCTACTTGTCAGTACATGCCTCAAATATTTATGTATACGGATTTTCAAAAAATTTACAGGAACTGATTAGCATATTACTAGGAACAGGTAAGTGATCAAATTTTTGTCATGATCAAAAAGAAATCTTGGATTCAAGACCAGTTTGGATTTTTCGTTAGCAATGCATTGTTTAGCGGAGGTAGGCTATAATGCACTCTCACAGTGCTTCGAGTTTATATATTTTTTTTTTGCGTTAGTCTTGTTTGTTCATCTGTTGTTCCTTGGCTATAGGGTGACCGATTAAATTTTATAATATTCCACAGTATATCACAATGGTACTTCCCGCCGTCACGATATGGCTGCAGAAAATAAGTGTTGCCATGAAACCTTCGTCTTCTTCGCTCCTTTCGCGAGCATGTTCGGTTGAATCTGCTTTCCTTCGTTAATTATTTACTCAACGTACGTTACCGTCAGCTCCGAGAAAATTATGCTCCAATGTGGAGAAAAATGACTATGAATATTTATAATTCTGCTGAGGCATTTCATTCAGGCGACTACATTCAATTGAATGGACTTCGAATTTGGCAAAGCAAATTATCATTCACTTTCAACCCATCCTTTATAGCGTCGGCAAACTCTCAACCTGGTTGGCTATATTTTCGCCGCACTGTTTTCATAAGAGCGGGGCAGCAAAGATTTAGATAGTAAATACAAAGTACAAATTATGATACAGTTCTCATAAATGAAGGATGTGAGCTCAAAATATTGAATATAGTTTTTAGTTCCATTTGAGCTATTCATGGAAATTTTACGGGCAATGGAAGCACAAAAATGGGGGACATTGGTGCTGTAGAGTAGTGAAATTGCCGTCACTATCCTATGTTGAAGTTTAAATAGCAAAAAAGGAGGCACACGCGAAACACTTTTCTGTACAAGAAAATCAACGGCACAAACGTGAATAATGGGAATGTATTGCCGCAAACACTTCGCCGTCATTTTTGAAGGCTGGCCTTACAAGTTATTACATAGTGTTGATGACACGTATTGGGTCATACTTTCTATATGGTTAAAGGCGTTATCGCTCTGCAGACGTTAATGATTGTGATCCCTTCTTGATTGCAAGTACACTAAAGAACGTACAACGTCATCATCGTGCTCTACCCATGCAATCCATCATTTCCTCTGATAATGAATAGAACTTTTCAATATGCAGCCTAATTAGCAATGGCACATACACCGTAAACTGGTGGGTCTATCAAATGAATGAGCGTCGCAAACGTTCTTAATTACGAGTTCACTGGACTATACAAGTTCGGTGTTACCCGAAAGACATCAATAATTTGAACAAAAATTGTGCCGTAATGGACCGCCGTAAGCACGATAATATCGAACTCTTACTGTTACTCACAACAAAGTGTTTGTAGCTCGTTGGCGCGGACGGCTGTAGGTATTGACATAATTTTGCCATTACCTGAAGCTCCATCAGCCGTCTCATTACCACAGCCCATTAGTTCACCACTCGCATCATTAGGCTAACAAATTGATATCCTCGAGTTGCTGCCGAGCAAAGGGTTATTCTTTCACACTTGGAGCTGTTGGTCCAATTCTTGGAGCCAAGTGATCCTTAGGCTCCAAGAACACTCCACAATAGTGGAACAAAAATTGGGTAGTGACGGTAGTTTTCGTCCAAAGAGGAAAGACTGGCTAGGTTTGTGTATATGGAGAGATATATGCATTAATGGGGTAACTATCTAACTAATAGTCAATTTTTGAATGGCTCTTAAACAGAGCTGGTTGTGGTATAACGCGAACATCATCGTACATTTTTACCATCTACAATATATGCAGACCTACGTACAGCGCGTAAGTCTATATTTAAACAAAGTTCTTTTACCTGGTTCTCCAACATCTAAAGATATATAAAGTGCTGCGTGTCATTATCGTTAACTATACATCGGTCTGTATGTAGCGCAACATACATTTTTATTTCATCACCTTGCGCCAACCACTGGTTTCTATAACCTCTTGGTTAATTCGCTGCATTGGTTTCGCGTGACTAGCTCCATTGCTCGTTATTATAACAGCTACCGTATCTGTAACATCGCCGCTATTCGATTAGCAGCAGCGTAACACAACTTCTTTTGACTTAGCTTCAATTGAGACATCAAACTTCATTCTCTGCGCATTACACACCCTGCCAAACTGACATTTGTACGCTTGTTAGCGCGCGTCCTGAGCGTGGGTATAAGGCGCAGTCTGTAAGCAGGTGATCCGACGACTCCGGGTTCTTTGTGTGAAGCTGTCAAGCGATATCAGGGTGTGGGTTCTGCTTGCTTTTCAGCCCACGTCAAACCCTTTCTGTGGCGGGAAACATTTGCTACCCGCTTTTAAGCCCCACGTCAAACTTTTATTTACCAATTATTAAGTTTTAGTGATTGCTTTATATGTTTACTTTTGGGTGTATGTGTTAAAAAAAATTTTTTTAGTGGCCACAGAGGACTTGGCATTGATTTTTTTTCGCTTGCTGGCGATATTGTTCAATCGCCTTTTAACCCGCCCGTCGAATATTATTCTTAGTAAAATAAACCTTTTTGTATTGATATTTCATCAAGTTCTTAATAAAGCGAATCAACTAGTGGGTGTTCGCGGGCAGTCGTTTAAGCCTTTTCGTGGGAAAGTTAGAATACACGCAAATTTTTATAAGCCCTCCATCAAGTCCTTAACTTCCAGTTAGCAAAGTTAAGGATGGTAACTTGCAATTCAATGGAATGCTTTATTTTGTGCAAGCAATACAGTGGTTATTTTCGGCATAGTTACCTCATAACATCGACATCTGCAACTGTTGAGTTAGCTCGTCAAGCTCCACCTAAACATGTATTCCTTAAGGCATCCATTTTCAGTTCAATTGAGGAATCTTTTGGTTCGGTGCTGAATTCGGTGTAGAAATTATCAACTTGTGGTGACGTTATCAAATAGGACAGCATTTCTAATACAACTGTAGTAATGCTCAATTTCATGGGGTCAGCATACCCAAATCAAATGCGTCAATATCTGCTAAAATTTAATCTATGTAATACCTATTACAAAACAAAGGAATTATTGATTCCGTGATGATTGCATAATTTCCTGCCACACAGCCAACATCGATCATGCGTAATTTAAACAGCTACGGTTGTTTAACCAGTAGTATTCGATCATTGTAATAAAGGAATCTGTCAATTTTGCGATGATAAACATAGTTTTCGTTCCCTAAGAGGCCAAACCTCATCAATCCCTACAACCGTTTAGGTATGTTATCAATTTTCCAATTCAACAAAGATGCACTTGATTTCCTGACGAATACTTTGCTCTACGATACCCCCAACATTATCGATAGCTGCGATCGTTTAGTCAGGATATCAATTTCCCCTAAGTATCCAACAAAGGAAGCCCTGAGTGGCATCAAGAATGCCTGGGCTGGCAGCACTGAGGCCAGCATCAATTTGGCAGTCCATAAATCATAGCCGAGGTCATCAGGAGGTCTTCGGACCATCAGCATCTTTAGATATGGTCACCGGGGGCTTTTGAGCGCTCCATTACCAGCGGGATGCATTAGCTTCCGGCTGACTCCNTGAGACCAGCATCAATTTGGCAGTCCATAAATCATAGCCGAGGTCATCAGGAGGTCTTCGGACCATCAGCATCTTTAGATATGGTCACCGGGGGCTTTTGAGCGCTCCATTACCAGCGGGATGCATTAGTTTCCGGCTGACTCCAGGCCACTTTACTGATAATTCTCTGCTACATCTCGTCTGCCGCTGCTGCTGTTGCTATCTTGTTCTGTGGTTGCAGCATCGTTCAGGCTCAGTATCGGATGCTTCTTTTCGTCTCTTGAATACATCTTCCCTAGAACGTCTTGCTACTGAATGCATCTTCCCAATAGGGCGTCTTTCTCTTGAATACTTCTTCCCTAGGATGTCTTGCTCCTCAACGTTTCTTCCCTAGGATGTCTTGCTCCTCAACGCTTCTTCCCTAGGATGTCTTGCTCTTGCCTGAGATATCTTGCTCTCCTACACTGTCCTCTGTCGAAAGTCTTGCTTCTACACGATATTCTAAGGTATCGCTTTCATAAACAGTTTCTGCTAAGTCTTCGATCGATCCACGGAAGCCTCTTCTTTGGTTTTGCTGGTCCTGAACCCGTCTCCTCCTCAACGTCTACCTTGATCTTTTGCAGAGCATTTTCTGCAGTCTTGATTGTGGATAATTCCTCTTTTATTAATCCTAAGCGCTTTGTATTTAAGGCCTTTACGCCGCATATGGACGCTGGCTACCTCCGCCAAGGAGGTTATATTTTCGTCGAGTTTGTCTGTCTATTTGTCTGCAAGTTTGTTTGTTTATCCGCCTTATCATCTGCTACTAAAATAACTAAAAAACTTATGGACGGATCTTTACGAAATTTATAGGAATGTTAAGTGTGTTAAGAGTAACAGATGCTTAACTATTGGTGAAGATCAGTTTAATCGTTTGTTTGTCTGCCTCTTTTTTCGTAGTACATACTATAACTCAAAGGGTTAAGGGCGAATTTTCATGAAATTTACATAAGTTGTTAGTTTTATTACGACCAGTAAATGACCATTTTTTTATGATGATCAATTAGTTTGTTCGTTTATCTCTGAGTTTGATTTCTTGTTTGTTAGCAAATAATTCAAAGAGTTCTAAATGGATTTATGAAAGTTACAGGATATGTTAGAAAAATATTAAAAGACATAAAGGATCGGTTCGATCGTGTGTTTGACTTCTTGCTGTTTGTCATATTGTCAAAAGGCACAAATGACCAGATTTTAGTGACGAAAGAAAGGAAATCATAGTTTCAGAACCAATCTAAATTTTTCATTAATGTTGCCTAGCTTGGCGGAGGCATGCACTCTCGGAGTGCTAGTTGGTCATGATTTAGAATAGTGTGCAAGGCGGCGATATTCTTCCAAACTCATGTGAGAATTATTGTTTCGTGGGGTTATGTTTCAAGTTTCCTACAACTTTAGTTCATCTGTCTTCTATATTATGTGAATTTGAAAATGCAACGAATGGTATATATTCAAAATCAAGGTCAAAGCGAAGACAATTGATCTAAAATACATTTCTATTAAAATTTGGTTCGAACGTTTCGATCCTAAAGTTCGTCATCGTGCATATGGAATTTGATCCGATTACTATAGAAACGTATTACTTAAACTAAAAGATTTCCTAATAAAACACTCTTTACCCATAGGCGACATAAATCAAGTACTGAAGTAATTCTTTAAGAATCTGTCATTCAAGAGAGGGTTTTGACATGTGCTGACCGCAGAGAAAAAGAAGATTTTTGTCTTGTTCCCTTTCTTCGGCCCTCAGTCGGAGAAATTGAAAACCGATTTGATATCACTAGCAAATAAGTATTTTATGTGTGTTGACCTTTGAATTATTTTAGTGAACAACTTTAGGATCGGTAGAATCTTTTCGTTTAAAGATAAGCTACCTGCCCATATGCTCTCCTCTATTGTATACCAATACTGTTGCCCATCGTGTGGGTCTGCGTACGTTGGATCTTCCAAGCGCGCGCTGAGGGTTGGAGTGTTTGAGCATATGGGTAGGAGTTTTAGAACAGGTAATCCCTTAACCACACCGTCACTTTCAGCAATACGTACGCATGCAGGACAGAGTAATACCCCTATTTTATTAGAAAACTTTTCCATCCTCGGTTCTGCAAATTTCTGTTCCGACCTCCGAATGTTGGAGTCACTATTCATTTCTAAGCTCAGTCCAAACTTCAACGACATGCAGTCAACATACCCCTTGAAAAATGCTCCCCATTAGATGACTTTTTTTCCCTGTGGTGTATGCTTTTAGAATAGTAGCATATTTTGAAAATACCAGTGCATCATTTGTTTATGTTGGTTATTTCAGATTGCTGTTGATGACCTCTAGGGTCGAAACGTTCGAACCAAATTATAATAGAAATGTATTTTAGATCAATTGTCTTCGCTCTGACCTTGAGTTTAAAATGGTGTCGCATTCTTCAACCAAATATGATGGTATATATTCTGAATGTAATTTTATCGTTGCAGGATGAGGTTCATTATTTGCCAACAAGAAATGGGCATTGGTCATGGATGAAATGCTATCACTAAATATTATGAGGGGAGTATACTAATGAAGTGAAGTTTCAAAACAGGTCCCACTTCGTGGACAAGCCTTTTGAGTCCGTTGCTTCAATAGCATCCAAAACAACAATTAACCACAAAATAGCCTGTATATATTTGCATTAGAATTAACCATAGGACAAATTGCGGGCCTCAGAGTGCATTAGTGCGGGTCTCTATATAAATCTACGATGATATATAAGCAAACCTACCTATTGTCCCTCTACGTAATTCTGGCACAGTTTTGGAAATTAGCTTGCTACAAATTTCACTGCATATAATTTTTCTGCAAGTGTCCAGTGTATCGGGCACGCTGCATTGTCAGTTGTATAGATGATTGGAGCCGTGTTGTGGACTATACATATAACAGCTTCAACATCATAACTGGTTTGCTTGCGCTTCTGTTACGACTAAATTTGTGGAAACAATACATATATGGCGCATAAATTTCGTAATATATGGGGCTATGTTTACAGCTATGTGTAAGCTCTGCAGTATTCAATTTTGATTACCAGACAGTGCAAGATGGGCGCAATCTAAGCTAAACTTGTTTATTCGAAAGTGGCTTCCATTACAGCTTAGTGATTCCGCCAATAAATAGTGCCTAGTTAAAGCTTTAATTACGATCCATTTATTTACTAGAAGCGTTAATCATATACAAGAGGCGAAAATTGTTGACAATATGAACGTTGTGTGCTAAATTTTACAGGTTCAATTAAATTCGTGAAATTTTTTGGACCAATAGAAATATTAAAAGGAAATGAGACAGATACGGTATACCTTAAACAGGAGTAGCAGTTTTGAAGCTTGAAGTTAATCCAATTAAAGTTTCGAAATGTTCGTAAACAGAAATTTATCCACTCTATACAGGACGCCTTGCTCTTCTTCTGTTCTTTCGTAACAAACATGTTCTACTCCATGGACCTCAAGTGCAATGATTTGCTGTCATACTAATAATTTTTGACCCTAATTTCATGAGCCACGTTTTGGTATGAATGCAAAGCTATTGTTCTATAGATGTACGGTATGTATATATATAGAGGCGCCCATGTTTTGCATCAATAGGAGCTCATACATGTTTTTTCTGACAACAACCTGACGGTATTTCCATCGATGAGGGTAACCAATTCAAAACCTCAAATTGAATACTCTTTTTATATTTTTGATGTTATAATAATTGAGAGGCTTTTACCAACACGAAGAATACGTACGTACCGAGCATATTATTCTCTTGTTGCTTGAGCAAGTGCCGAGCTTCAGCGGACGACGAGTCAAAATTTTGACATTTTGACTGCTATTATTAACCATTCTCTTCAATTAGAACCTCCGTTACATATGCATTGCACTGAGTGAATGAAATTATTCATCTACGGTAAATTGTAGCTTTCGTCCATCGTACTTGAATTACTGTTACATTACCGATGTGTATTACAGCGAAAACGTAATAGATCTGCAATGCATTTGTTTCATTTTGCATTGAAGAACGACTGAAAGTCACGTATTAGTTACCGTACACAACACTTACTTGATTTTGTAGACTCCTTGAAGTCCAAGTCCGAAATATGACTGCTTTCATCTCCGTTGGTCGCCCCCGAGAAGGGCGACGGTAAATCTGCAGGCGTCTCGCTGCTCAGAGTCGATCTCAAGATGGCGTTACGGGGGTTTTCGCCCCCGGCGGTGGGAGATCCCCCGAAGTATCTCGATCCAGCCCCAGGACCAAAATCCTTCAAGGACAAAAACGGTGGGTTCAGAGCTGGCTGAAGTCCACCCGCGGAGAACCCGTTGGGCAACGAACCCGTGATCGGGTTCGGGAACGGTACGGTGGAGGGGGCAGGGTACGGGTAGTGCGGGGCCAGCGGTGGGTGCCCGTAGAACGGAGGTAACCCAACCGAGGCCATGCCGCCCGTCAGCAGGCACGAGTTGTACAGATGGGGAAGTGCGAGATTCTGAGAAATTTGGGTTATTTGCGACAACTGGCGCGAGATGTCGAGCATATGACTAGCGGGCAGATGGTTCGGGTGCGTGTCTGTTTCACGGGACAGGAGCGTCGAAGCTGCTGAAGTTTTCATGGATTTTGATCTATTGCAGTCATTTTTGTCTTGACCGGAGATGGTGAGGAGATATTCCATGGCAAAACTCTTGCTGTTCGGGCCCATTTTTGTGGTGGGAGATTTAGGTGGTGAATCGCAAGTTGTCATTTCTGAAGACGCTAACATCGTTCAAATAATTCCCTGGGATGAACAATGATCGAATGCGCACTTTTTTTTACTTTGTGTTGTCCAGTAAAAAATAGCGAAAGTTCAAGCAATTATAACCACAAAACGTTTCATCTCGCATGACGTACACCAACTTTTTAAATAATTCACTAAGAACTAGAAATTGCAGAGTTATTGGTTAAATAATTAGTTCGTATAGTCACACGATCGTACTTCTGTCTAAACGTAGATGTACGTCTGGGATATGCAATATAGTACGTTACGTAAATATGAAAATAGTAGCCTCACAATAACACTTACTTCATTCTGATAGCACAGTTTTGACTCATAGAAGTTCACTGGGAGTAAATTGGATGCCTGCATGTAAATCATCACTTCTGGCTAAATTACGTATCAGTTCAGTACAATTGTCTTTTATATCTAAATATTTCATTACATTCACAAGCTCAACTAAACTTACGAAGCTTTCACTGCTGAAAAAAGATAATTTTTAATGATTTGATATAAGAAAAATATACGCAGTGCTACAATTACCAGAAGTGAAGTGTTTCCATCGCATGAGCTATAGTACCGGGGATCGCCTCTCTACACTAAACACGTGAATTTTTTTCAGTGTTTTGCTTGATAAGTCGGCATATTCGGCGTTCAACTCAATGTAGATGCGGGGGTAGAGACCCTAACACGAAATGAAGATGGTGGGTGGGTCGCGGTTGTCGCATGAGCTTTCCATTTGTGCCGCCGCTTCTCTAACAACTTGTTGTCGACTGCAACCGTGCGTTCTTCTGTAGTCACCGGGCGCCTACCCGCAGCACGGATCAGTTCGTGTGGATTGTTCAGTTGAGGTGTGCGGTCCATTTGAGTTTACCTTTACATGGAGTAAAGCGATAAAATTAGATTACAAATCGGAAAGACATATTATCGCTGGTACTTCATCATGCTGTGATTACATCTCAATGCTTGCTTTTTGTGGGTGTATTCATCATGACGGTGTCACCAGATGCATGTAAAGAAATTTTATTTTGAAAAGAAGGAAGCTGTTTATTTTCTATGGAATTCGGACGGCATCTTCAGTAGCCAGTCCATTTAAGCCTATTAAGCCTTTATATATTATAATCGAATATGCCTTCAATAAGTACATAGACAATATAAAAAGGGCGTTAACAGGCCGCTGTAAGGAAGTGAATGCCGGCTGTATAGTAAACAGTATATATATGGGTCTCTGTCGTGTGCGTCCGCGGGCAGTCTGTTAGACTGGGGCTGAGTAACCCTCCGACTCTTAATTAAGGGAGGTCGCGCTGTTCTGCAGACGCAGGTAGCTTCTCTGTCGGTACAAACCGTAGTAGTGGGCTGTGAGTGCCCGCGCAGAAATTGTATATGAAAATAAATAAATTAAATATCTATAAAACACCGAAGGACAGTTTTTTGTTATGAACAATATTTTTATTAGAAGAGGTTTATTGATAAAATAAGTTGTAGCTCATCTGTCCCACCACATTTTTACTTTCAGTTTGACCACATACATCAGTTTAACTATTGAAACTATGAATGAAAATAATCGAATTGAATTTGAAAAAAAGCAAGTGACTTGCACGCTCAAATTTAAGGTCTCGCTGAGAAAAGGCTACTTTTTTTATTACTGTGCAGCGATCGAATGCTACATAATATGCCAACATGTAAACGCGACTGTTGGAGTGACGATTGCAGAGGTTCTGCGTTATCACTGTTTTATCGTTCACTGCCACTTTCCTGCACTGAGTAATAATTACCACCGTGCCCTATAGTCGTAGTGAAAATGCGTAGCACTGTATACATACGAGTCTGTCCCTCGCAGAAAATGTATATCTATCTGCGTTGCATGCAGCTTTGAAATTTCGACTCTTGAAGTCCATTAAGCAATTCCATATAAGCTGAGTTTGTAAAAGATTTAACTTACAGATTTAATTTCATATCTTTATTGTTTGAGCGGAAGACACGATTTATATAAAGAAATCACACTCTTACTCAATACAGTTAGCTACTTGCTTGTTTGCTTGCTTAGTAGGCTGGTTTCTCTGTCACACAAGCAGTATTAATTACACATCATGGAAACTTAATTACTCAATGGCCAAATTCAAAATCTGCAAGCTGTATTTAAACCCCTGGTACCTATATCCTCCAGTTTTGCGGTAGCATGGATGCATATATCCTGCACTTTCCCTCATCAAGTATTTCTTCAGCCAGAGCTCTACGTACGAATCGCAGGTTAATTCGAAGATTAGAGAGAGAAAAGGAAAAGATTTTCTTCAAAGCCGAACCATGAAGAGCAGCATACAAATTACTGGGGGTTTAGTAGAAGATGTACTTATTTTCTGCTGTAATTTTATAATGCTGTGTGAGCGGCTACTTTTATGTAAATAAATTAAGACTTTGGTCTTTTACTACAGTAACGGGGTTCTAATATTCTGATAAATGTATTAAAAATATAACTACTTATGCCTATGAGCAGTGGTTCTCAACCGGTGCTCCGCGGCATCTATGCATGTGCGCTGCCACTCATTAAGGTTAGTGTGCCGCCAGTCACTGACCAATTAAAGCTATGCCGTACTATAATAAGTATTTGATTCTTCAGAAATTTCCTGTGATATCCATGACTTGTGGTCTGAGATTCAAAACATGAGATGCAAAAATGCTTCGAACCACTCGTGTGGTTGCTATGTTAACGCGGAGTACGTCCTTATACAATAAAACCCTTTGTGTATTTATTTATTTCGCCTCCGCTTTCAAGGAAATAGGCGAAAACTAGGCCAGTTTGTAGATTTTGTAATCAAGTAACGTTTTCAGAAGCTGGCAACGTAGTGGGATCCTTATCCCTGAAGACACTTTTTGCCTGAAACATTTCCTCAAATCGAAACAATATATATGCAGCTTCTGGAGTTCAATTTTAGAACTTTTTTCTCTCAGGTCACGACGTATGAATTCAACAGATGATCAACGAAGCGCACACGAATTAATGATTTTACACGGGCAGTAAAACAATTATTTCTTCTAGCTTGCTGTCTTTCTCTGGCGGAGAAAATTTTTCGTCCAAGGCTAAAATTTCAGCACTTCCTTGAGGCAATATGAAATATTTGAGTCTGAACTACAGTATCATGGTGACGGTGCACTCACATATATATATTGCATATAAGCTGACTGGAGTTGCATTCAAGATTATTGCAGTGTTTTATTCAAGATTTTACTTGTGTCTCTTACCAGGGAAAAAGCACATTAAATTAAAAAGGAGGATGGGGAAAGTAAAAGAAGAACGAAATTACTACTGTTTCAATAACGAAGACGGGCTACCATCGAAATGGAGAGGAGAGAGATGAAGCGTCTGTGCGACATAGTGTCAAGGAAAACTTGAAGCATGCAGAAAGGTTAGAGAAGGGAGTAATTAGAGCTGCTGATAAGCGTGAACGGGAAAATGTGGAAATGGCAAGTCAGAGAAGAGAGGACCTAAGGATGAAAGCCCGGCAAAGGATCAATGAAGAAAATAAAGAAGCAAATCAGGGAAGAGACGATTCCGCACCGGCCTATATTAGGCAAAAATATCGATTATTGCGTGAATTTTTTCACGCACGGGTCCACTAGCACGTATATATTCACCGCACTAGAATATATTTGAACAGCATGTTGGAGTGTGGTGAGATCACATGTATTTATATTGTTATTTAATACTTGGTATGCATTTAATTTTCATCAAAAAATTGCTAAATAGCTATATGTAAGAAATGTAATAAGTTTGATTATATATAATTTGGATTCACCAAATTCGCCTTTGGATAGAAAAAAACGCAATTGGCGGCAGGTGCGCGCAACAGTATTTTCCATACGAAATTAGTGAACCGACAATGGAAAAAGGTTGAGAATCACTGGCCTAGATGTTCCCCATATCTGAGACGTGTTGTACTATAAACTAAAACCATTTTCTAATATTCCGCACCGTGTTTTTCAGCATTTCATTTACCGTATCTAAAATTGCTTTTCAGTAAAATCCGCTTACGCACTGCAAGATACGGAAAATATACGCTTGTGCTTATTAGCCATGTTATGTTTATCGATCTTGACCGATTTTTAATATTTTGGTAACAAAGTACGCTTACTTAACATGTATGAAATTACTCATATCTGCTGCGAGTACTAATGGTGGTAAATATATGACTATCAAAAAATATATGTGATATTTATATTTAGGTACACACACACATATACACCAATATGTGTGCAATTGTGTAAGTAATTTTGGGAAATATAAATGAGATAAGCGTACAATATTCATGTGTACGAAATAAACATTAATTGTAACATCAGAATTTTCACTTCCAATTACTTCATCTTTCGCATTTCCTCAAGAGGTACTTATGGTATAGAAAATAGATAGTAGCATATGTATATACGTACAGCTGTATAACTCTCCCATGTCGATAACCTATATATATATAGAACATTAAAGTGTATACATATATGTCTAAAATGCGCGGCATTCCTGTTTCAGTCTGGATCGAGGGTTGTTGAGGATTCTGTCAGTTTTCATGCGCACGGAAAGAAAAGAATGTGCTTCTTTTATTTCAATGCTAAATTATTTAATTGAGATATACGGACATCCGTCCACCTCTAGCTATATATAGTAAATGATTAGTTGACTACTAAATTAACTTTGGTTGTCCTAAGTAATTGATTATTATGTAAATCGATTGTGATTTTTACCGTAGCTGTTATACGCTTAATTGTGGATTATGTTGTATAGTTAAGTGTATACACAGACGCAGCAACCATTCATTAGTTAATTTTTCTTGTATTGTGCCAAGAACTCTGCTTTACTATGTAGAATGCAAACACTATTTCATAGCTATTAAACAGTGATCTAATTGCATGCAGTTGTGAACAAAAGCGAATTCTATTAAAGTTTAGAAAATGAATGTAAACAACTGCTTTAATTAGTAAATTGTTATCAGACATTATAAACATGAATATGATTTTCTATTATGACAAATATTTATAAATGTAAACGTGTTTTTAAATAAAATTCACCTATATATATATAAACCTCCTCATTTATTCAACATGAACTTATATACATCCATGGCAATGCCACGCGATGAGGTATATAGCTATATATATATCTATAGTCTACCGCGTAGCAAATTATATATATATATATATATGGATAAAATAGTTTGATTAGAAAACCTCATCGATCCTTGCGTAGCTTGAGTTCAGATATAAACGAAGATCTAGCTTTATTTTTTACATTAGTGAACTGCTATATATAGCTACGCAATTGCTATCACCCTTCAGCAGTAACAGCAAACCATAATTAATTTTGAAATTAGCAAACTTTCAACGATGTTGTATGCATGATACCAAGATCTTGTACCCAATTATTTAAAACCAATTATAAGTGACTCCAATTAATGATACTGAGTTATTACTATAATCATTACCATAATTAACACATCTGTATCGCTCATTGGACGGTATATATGATGTACTTTTCTTTACGTATAACGTATAGTATTGCAAGCGTTTCAAATTTGATAATTGGGATTAAGTTAGAAGTATCCAAATTATCATTTAGTAGAAAAACTTTCTTTGCTCATTTATAGCCAAATAATATTATCTGGAAGAATGGCATTAGTTTTTCGACATTTTCATCCTCTTTTTTTTTTTTTGCCTTTCTTAAGACCCGTGAGCAGACTATATGTTATTTGGCATATATGTATATAATACTTGGAATTCTCAAGAAAATTATGCAAGTTATTATACAGAGACAAACGTGTGCATGATTTATGTTTAGTCTGACTCAGCGCCGCACATGCGGTTTGATGTCATCCTTTACCCATTTTGCTCTCATGGACCTCTTCGATTATTAGGCGACAGCAAGATTTCGAGGCGTGACTTGTACGGAACTTCAGACGGGAGCGTTGGCTTTGCTAATTCGAATCGTGTTGGGATCGAGTGTAATGAAAGCAGCGGATTACGCTGAGTATGTTAAAATGTCTTTCTAGGGCGAATAATCGATCGTATGGGTGTTTGGAAGTCTAAAATTAAGGATAACCGATTAAGGGTTAACGCATGCAATTTGATTCACTGGGACGAAGCCAGCCAGTTTCAGACAAGTCAACCCTTGAAATCAGTTTTACTGGCCAAGCGAACTATCCCTAACCGTTACAGAATTTCGCTGATGGTATTACCGTTACCATTAAAGAATGAAATGTTAATCAGTTATAGATTTGCGTTATTTAATTATGTCTCGATGTTTTGACACTTATAGCTGTGTCCAGTGCAGCCAAGTTCAAGCGTTTTGGCATTCTTTTTAATATTTATTCAATTTAAGACGTGTAAATGTTTGAAAACCAAGCCGAAAGCAGAGAAGCACCGCCTGTTTCTCTATGCAACAAGGAAAACTTTTAGCAACATTATGATCGCACGTATCTTACGCCAATGTGGTCAATTGGTTTCATATTCAGATTTTTCCGTATGCTTTCAGATATCGTTGCTCCACATAACGCACTAGGGCATCGTTCCAATTAATGTAGCGGTATAGAACCTTCACCATTCATTTCGAAAATTAGCATGTACTCATGATGATGAAGTTGTTGTCGAGACTGAATATATCGATGTCTGTCTTCTGTTAGAGTTTTACTGGTTAATTACATATTCATACACAAATTATACATGCATGTTTATACAATAAGCTAATGTTGTGACGCTCTGGAAAAGTATATGTGTTAACCCTTTTATACCGAGCACGTTTCCATAAGTGGTTATTTCTGTAACGCTATTCCTACGCAAACTTTTTTTCAGCCGTCCAGTAAACACTGAAAGAAGGTCTCACGCCTATACGAACATCAGAAAGCAACAGACGCTGATGCGAGATGTGTGTCGCTGCACAGCTTAACCCTTCGGGCACCGAGGGTCAGTTTCATGCAGTCATACCCCGTGCTAAACCATCTGTCCCACACCTTGCTTTCTAACTACAATTTTTCCCCATATAGAGCACCAAACTTATACAGCCTGATAGGAAGAGGGTTAGGAGCAAGTGTTATTAAGAACAAACATCTAGCTGTGGTGTGCACCATGCCTCGCTTAACTGAACATGATATATCACCATGCTACTTATGGACTTCGATCTTAAAATCGATAAATAATTGGGAGGCTTAGACATTAGACCTATTTTAGCTTCAATATATATATATATATACACTCCTGTAGTTACCTACCCTCAAAATGTTTTCTGTATTATTCATTTCTGAAAACTTGAAACGTGACTTGAGTTTAATTTGTTACTAAATTGGCTCAAGATGTTATTCTATAATATACATTTCCTGAAAAATACTGACAGTTAAAATACATAGTACTAAGCGTTCCGAATGCTTATAGCCTTTGTGACCAAGCATTTATATCATTTGTCGCTATTGTGGAAAAACTGTCGACCCTTTTACTTGTTTGTGAGTTATTGCAAATTATCTTTTAATAATTTAGGCGAAATAAATATATTTTCCGAAATAATGAAGCAACATATGCTAATTCTCTGAGAGTTTAAACGCGAAATCAGATAAGCTTCAAGCCGATTGTTTATTTGATGGTTCAGTCCTCTCACTCTCAACAGAACTTTGGGTTCTGCGGTACCGTCGTCGCTCTGTCGAACTGCCTCTTCCACAGCCTAACCGCAACTGCCCATATGATTGTCGCCCTTAACTTTGTTGATCTCTACCGTCTGGGCGGCGCTTCTACTCATCTACCTTCCCTCTTCGCCCCGCAAACTCAATTTAACGCCTTAGCAAGGCGGATCATCAAAGGCCTTTAATTCGACCTGGGTGGAGCCTATTGCCTCCTCGGGCGGAGCTATTGCGTATATCTGACTTCGAGCTAAGTCGCGTTGCGTCTAATCTCAGTATGTACTAAATTATGCAAAATGCTCAACTCATACAGCCCTAAAATATCCAGCGATAGAACTTAGTAGAATTTTTGGTTGTTACTCTGTTCTAAAGTTGTGAAGAATTGTAAGTATATCAATGTTATTTATAATCACAGTTGGCTTCGGTTTGCTTCTCGTTTCACCCTCTGCCGGAGACGATCTCTTCATCCGAGGGTTCTCGGATTCTGATTGGTTCTCGCTCTTGGCAGAGCGTTCTTGCTCGTGATTGGCCCGAGGCAAATCATCAGGAAAATCATCGGTAAAGAACGTTCACAAAAATTGCCCCACCGCCGCCCTGATGGCGTTTTGGCGGCAAAAAACGTCTAACGAGCGCTGCCTTGATTGCTCCAATCATTGGTCCAAATA
>LQNS02278091.1:51448496-51459222 GCA_001587735.2 Parhyale hawaiensis | reverse complement strand
TTCTTTAACTTTGGGCATTGTAGTGAGAGTGTGCGCGACTTCAACGAGGTCTAGAGAGGTAATTATTGCGCCGGCTGTGGTTTGTTTACATTGCATTTGTTACGAGACGTTTCTTGGACGTTCTAGAATTATTTCCAAACTAATTTAATCAAATTATACTATTAAATATCAAAGATTCAACATCATATTTATCTTGGTCAAATACTTCTGCCCCTCATTACTTATACTTGTGTTAAATATTCTTGTTATAAGTGCACGTTTGACTGTTCTGTTTAAATATTCTATAATATATATGTTATATAAACATCCTGTATTAATTATCCTAGAGCAGACCTTGAATTTTTGTAAATACATAAAAAATGGAGTTGTGCAAATAATTATGTCTAGGCACCTTATAGAAGAGCTAGTACGACTAACAGCAGAAGTAACATTTATGAAGAATTCTAAATAAACACGTGTAACAGCACTATATTTTTCAGAGCAATATAGGGTAAAATGCTGCCTAGTAGCTGCCCACCTTCGGTCTTCTTCTTCCTCTTCTTCCTCCTCAGATTTCCATTTTTCACTGGTAGAGGATCGTCGCGAGTCCCCACTGCTGGTGTCGCTGCAGCAACTGCCTCGTGACCCCTGGAACAAAGAAAAATAACAAACTTCTGCCGCCTCTCAAATAATTACCTCCCCCATAGAGGTTATTATATTTTCGTCGAGTGTGCCTGTCTGTTATTCTATCTGTCTTTCTGCTTGATTGTTAAGTATGTTAGGAGGAACAGATGATAAACTTTTGGTGAAGATCCGTTCAACCGTTTGTTTGTTTGCCTCATTTTTCTTGACTGATTTCTATGAAATTTACATGAGTTGTTAGGTACNTGTCTGTTATTCTGTCTGTCTTTCTGCTTGATTGTTAAGTATGTTAGGAGGAACAGATGATAAACTTTTGGTGAAGATCCGTTCAACCGTTTGTTTGTTTGCCTCATTTTTCTTGACTGATTTCTATGAAATTTACATAGCTGTTAGGTACATCATCAAGAATAAAGTAAAGAATTATTGTGATGATCTGTTCGTTCTTTGTTTGCCGCTGTTTTTAATCTTATGCTTGTTTGCACAATAACTCAAAAAGTTATGGATGAATCTTTATAAAATTTTCAGGAGTTATTAGTACTGTAATGTTAATAGACATAAATGGTCAAATTTTAGTGATGATCGGTTGGTCTATTTGTGAGTTTGTCTAATGTTTGTCAGAATCGGCGATGGTCTACACACCATCGCCGATTATACGATGGCGATGGTGTGTAGACCATCGCCACCGGAAAAACTACGATGTTACAATGGAACATCGCAAAAATCCATCGGCGATAGCGATGGTCCGATGGAAATCGTATCAAACAAGCGGCGATGGCCATTTTCTCCATTGGCGATGGTGTTATGAGGAAGAAATGGTCCGATGAAATGACTGAACATGCCATCGGCGATGGCGTACGATGGGCATCGTCATGGGTTGTACTTCCGATGCCGATGAAATGAGGCCAAAACTACAGAAAACAGCCTTACGAGTTTGAAATATTCATTTTTTAGTCACATTAAAACAAAGAGAGGGGTAAGAAAGTTTATTTTAATACATTTCCCAAATTTAACAACGTCAAGTAATAACCTGGGCCTTACATTTCGCGCCTTTTATCAGCCAGGAATAGTATTACTGGTTTGAAAATCGCACACAGGCCGAGGTTATAAGAGATGCTGCTTTTATTCGATGTTTGTGGTCTGAGATGCTTGCATGTTTAAAATGTGTTAATGCGATGGTCCATCGCCGATTGTGACGCCCTACGATGGCCATCACCGACGGTTATTTCATTGTAGGTCATCGCCGATGAAAATTGGTGATTTTTGGTTCCGATGCCGATGGAGCGATGGTATTGGCATCGTAACCTAATCGGAGATGCCAATCTCTGAGCAATGGGATATTACTGTGTCCCATGCAAAGTTTGGTGCTGACCCCCGCAGGACCAAGATAGTTTGATTTGTCTACTCTTAGTTCCGGGGAGTCGCGCCTTTAAGGAGACTCCATAGCCTTGCTTGATTTTAGGCATCCAAAGCCATATGGCTATCTTTGTTTTTCTTACTTGTGTTCACTCTATTCTCTTTTCTGTTCTCTTTCCTTACTTGCCGTTCCCATAGTAAGTGAAAACTGCTGTTCCTTTTCTTTTTTTCTCGATATATGTAGGAAGGTAAACTATACACATGATTCTAGTTATTTTAGTAACGATTCTAAATTTCATGACACTTACTCTTCCATTCGGATTACCGAGAATCTTCTCCACCTGCGAATGCCAGCTGTCCATTTTAAATTTCTTCTTTTAATTTGTCTGTGTTCACTGCAAACACGAATATTATTGTCAGTCTCGCATTGAAACAATATCAGGTGTATTATATTTTTAGAAACTTAATATAACTTTAAGATTTGCGTTTATAAGGGAAATAGAAAATTATCTCCTTTGTATTAGTTGGGCTTTGAAAGAATTGTGTAATTTTCGCTAAAAGTGAAAATTTTCATAACGTTAAATCATATAATTACTGAGAATATTCCAGTACACACAGATCTTTAATTTTCTTTCATTCTTTAATTTTCATGAAGTGCTTGATAGTTTTTTACTCTGTTTTTTTTCCAAATTAGCTAGAGCTCACTTTTTTTTATACGTTATGATGGAAAAATAATGAGGGCTTACGTCTATCGCGCCTATTTTTAGATCTTCCCAAGACTTGAGCCGTGCGTTATATTTCTGATGTAAAAATAAAAATGGTGACAAATAGTTTACAAGAAATTCCCATTTAGCGCGATCTCAATGCGCGACGCTCCCAAATTAAGCAATGCTTATTCTTGTCATTTAATCGCTTCTAATTTGAGCTATTTTTAAAGCAATTTCGCAAATTAGGATCTGTTACTGTACCTACTTTGGCTGATCTTAAACATTTCCCTAGATAACATTTCTTATGGATCCTAATGATTATATTTGCTATTCTGTCACTGACTTCCAGCCGTCCACAGCGATATCCACTGAAATTAAGCGGAAATTTACAACAATTGAATGAATCTTCACTCCTTTCAGACCTTTGACCACAAGGTTAATTTGATACAGTAACTGTATTAGAGTAGCGGCTCATGCCGTCCTGAAAGGACGGCAGAAAAAAATTGCTGCGACGAAGCCTTGTTTTTTTCATACTTGTGGTTTTGCACTGACTAGTTTGTCTGCTCAATTAAGCTCTTAACAAAAATTGTTATGCTTGTGAAAAGTATTGCTGCTTTTTGGCACTTTCGCCCATGGCTCGGAAGCAGATGGACTGACTTGCCTCTCTGTATCCTTTGTGCTCTTGGCACACGGATCAGAAAGACCAAGCAACCAACAAAGCCAAGGTAACTATGTAGTCAACCATGCAACCATATAAACAACCATGTAACCAACCAATCAACTTTACTATCAATCACCTATCCAATCAACCTTGCAACCAACCTACCATTCAATCAAGCAAAACTGTGCCTCACTATGTAGATAGTTCAGGCTCTAGGGGATGTCTGTGTACATTTCTCTTTCACGGCTCTACCATGTATTTTCCTATTCCATATGGTGAGGACATTAAAAAAAATTGGGTAGAACTTTCGCAACTGGCACATTTTTGAGGGGGGGGCATGTGGGGGGATACAAAATTATCAATTGTGGTCTGATTGTTCTGAAACTTGCTCAGAATATGTATTTTTGAAAAAGAAACACATTTTGGCCCACAACGTTTTCGATTTAGGCTTTAGTTTTTGAGATAATGGGGTTTATATGTAAAAAATGCATGTATATTTTGGANATGAACTGTTGTCTGATTGTTCTGAAACTTGCTCAGAATATGTATTTTTGAAAAAGAAACACATTTTGGCCCACAACGTTTTCGATTTAGGCTTTAGTTTTTGAGATAATGGGGTTTATATGTAAATATGCATGTATATGTTGGAAATTTCGAGCGAATAAAACTCAATATTTTTTAATGCTAGAATAAAATCAATGACAGTTTTGGAATCCTTGAAACATTCTTAACAAAACTATGCAGCTGGGTTTTCTATTTTTGCCCTCATATAGGTTTTTTATCACAGCTCAAAACCGAATCCCTTAATTGTTTTTCCCTATATTTTAGTTCGCGATCGCAACGAAATAGAAATGGAGAATCCATCAGTGATAAAATGATATTATAGGGCAAAAATAGAGAATTCAGCGCTATATTTTTGTTAAGAATGTTTCAAGGATTTCAAAACTGTCATTGTTTTTACGCTAGCATGAAAACTCTTTGAGTTTCATTCGTTTGAAATTTTCGAAATATACATATATATTTATATATAAACCCCATTATCTCAAAAAACTAAGACCTGAACCAAAACAGTTCTGGGAACAAAAGGTGTTTCTTTTTTTAAAAATACATATGTTGAGCAAGTTTCAGAATAATCAAACCAAAATAGCAAAAGTTCTACCGATTTTTTTTTTTAATGTCCTCATCATATGGGATAAGAAAATGCATGGTAGAGCCGTGAAAGAGAAATGTACACAGACACCCCCCTAGAGCCTGGACTAAGATCGATAATAGTGATACTACATATATACCGCTTAATCTTAAGACAGTCAATCACTATAACTTCTAATTATAACTAATGGTAATAATAACAAATCTTTATCATTCCCTCGGGGGGCATGGGATGGGCCATAGGGTTAGTTTAGTTTAGGTTCGCCTATCCTATGTTAAGGGGAGCAACACCCCCAGGGGGACTCTGTAGGGTACCTTAGCCATTAGCTAGGCCTTCGGGACGGTTGTCTTTCGTGCCTTTTTTGCTTCCTTTTCATCTCATACTCCTATATGGTCTTCCTTCCTTCTGCTCTTCTTCTTCCCCGACTTGCTGTTCCCATGCGCGTTGATCCTCTGTGGAAACACCCTCGTGCATGGATTCCACGTGTTTATCGCCATACTATATGTCTCTTTCTTCATCCACTGTGATATCGCCTTTGTTGTGGAAACGGAGACTTAAACTTGTGAAAATAATAATATTCGTCATTTATTTACCATATTACTTTGGTAATTTCAACTTTTTTGCCTCCCAAAACTACTATTCGGTCACGTTTCAATAGTGTTCTTACTACGAAACAAAAAAAAATATATATATATATACCATACAAACTTTAGAACGTTGTAACTTAGGAGCACGGGACGTTACTGATAGCAAATTAATTTCATGTTAGTGTTCCTGGCACTTTGCTGTATAGACGCCTGTGTGTACGGTCCCAAGGTTTCACTCTACATCCTAAATATCACTTTCTCTTGAGCTGTGAATCGTCACTTGCCGGTCCAAAATGGGGTAACCCTATTTTAAACTTTGACTTTTTTGTCCTACTGCATTCCTATTAAAAATTATAACGAAGTACTACCTCCTGGCATCAACAGAGATAACTATTCATTATTTGCATTCAGTTCAACACTCTTCCGGTACTCTCAACCAGTAGCTAATCAGTTTCCTGCCCGCGTATCACAGCACCGGCACGTCCCTTTGGTTAGCCGCACACAACTCCAGTGCAACCTTGGCGACGACCTCTGCTGTTGACAGCAATAATTTGCACCTGCCGCGCACCCGCGCTATCTCCCAATCTGCTGCCCCCTGCCCCTCGTAAACTGGACCTTACCGCTCAATACCCGGGGGACGGGGACTGATTTGTTTACATCTTATGACCATAATGGGCAGTTTTAATTGCATTAGATTAGCGAGTACAGTCGCACGGGTCGAAACACACGTGGAGAGTAGGGAATAGCTCTTCGCTACGGCACCTGTAGGAGCAGTTATAATATTAATCGCTAAAAGTATTATTGAAATAATTTTTTCCAGTGTTTAAGTTTTAGTTTTTTTAGCCAGCTTTGATTAGGAACTTCTCCTGTTCCAGAAATATTTACAATTATATACTCAGGGAAATTTACTTTTACGTCTAACCCTTCACGAGGCACGCACGGTTAACACAGTCTGTGGCATTACCGTAGGAAACTATGTAAATGTTACCTAGAATGTCTGTATTTGTTTTACTGGAAATTTCCTCTACTTTCTTTTTGCTAGAAACTACACTTAGCACAGGAATAATAGCTGTAGCACAAAATTGACCATATCTCATTTTTGCGGGATCAAATTTTCATGAAACTTGCAGGGAAATCGTGACATCTTATGAAAACACTGTTGAGTTTGTCTACATATTGCTGTGTCTCCTGATTGATAACTCTTTGCAATTCTTCTCTTTTTGAGGTGAACGACAATAATAGCTACTTGTATATATTCTGCTAAAATGGGATGTGGAAAAGCTCTAACTAACAAGGAGAAAGAAATTAACAACAAGAAAACTGCTAGAGGCACCTCTCCTGATGTCACTGCCCGAAAAATAGGCCGCCATATTGACACAGTGACAAGATTCTTGAAGGACCCTCCACCACGGTAAAAACGATTAGATGCTGGGCATTCAAGGATGGAGACTGATGGAGGCATGAGAAATGGGGTTCGTCAGCTACGTAAAAGACCCGGGCAAACAAGTAAATAAATTTTTACGGCTGCTAGGTTTCTTGAAGTGCCTAAAACCCCAAGAAATGACATCCCCCACTCCATTGCTTCTGCCAAATCCCCTCTGAAATTGCCTCCTCTAACCCCTAGACATGAAATTTTGAGGATGGAATGGGCAGAGAAATACTTGAAGATAAACATGAATCATGTTCTTCTCACCGACGAAACCCGAGCAGCCCTTGATGGACCTGATGGGTGGACTAAAGGTTGCGTCCTACTTGGAGGTGAGTAGTGTCATTGACGCGTAAAACGTCAACAACAGGGAGGTGGTGTTATGAAATGGGCTGGTATCATAGGGGATCGACATGTAGGTCCGGTTAGAGTATCTGATGGCGTGAAAATTGCATCTGTATCATATTGAGACATGTTAAAAGATACCATGGCCCCATGGCTGGAGGACATGCACCTTTCGTTGCTTCGAAACTTGATTTTCATGCGTGATAATGCGCCTTCTAACTCGGCCCGTACTACCACAGCATTTCGGGACTTTTCAAATTCCATAAAGAGAAACTGATGGTTTGGCCACCGTGCTCATCTGATCTCAACCCAATTGAAAAATTCTGGGCCCTTCTGAAGAGGGAAATTTACGCAGATGGAAGGCAGTACAGCTCAAAATCTATCTTGTAGGATGCTGTTGCTGCAAGAGCAGTTCCACCTTCTGTGATAAGAAACTATAACTGGCTGCATGGATTCAAGGATTATTGAGTTATTAAACGTCATAGGGCTCATGTTGGAAAATAAGACTTTTTTCAGTTATTGTTAACTTTTGATTAATGATTTCTTGTTTAATATATGTATTTTTCTCCTTTGTGTTGCTTATTTTTGCTTCTTTGGTGATATAAAACTGTGAATATTTTTTTTGGCAAAAAACTATTATTGCCGCTCAATGAAATTAGTAAAATTGACAAAAAATATATAAGTTTTCTAGAACCAGCATGATTAGTCGTTTGAAAATTCAAAGGCACTACAAGCATCATTAGTTAACTTTCTGTGAAATTTTCATTGAAATTTATAGCCAAATAGTCGAGATGGGGGTCAGTTCTGCGATAAAAATAGTATTTCCATTCTAAATGTATACGTACCATTATTTTGCGTGATACCACATGGCATTATCATAGAAACTGTCTTTTACTTGATATGTCTAGTGGGATCGCCACTGCAATTTCATAAATTTCATTTGAAAATAAATACAGTATATATTGAACTAACGATTCAGGTCGTACGTGATTCATACCATTAGTAATAAGGAAAAAACTCGTAATTGAATGGATATTAACAAGCATCGTAGCAAAATGCTCTATAGTACTTATATATTGGTTGTTTTTCCGACCAAGTTTGCTTCAGAACACATGTACTTATTCAGCTGAAAAAATAGCAAACAATTCATACATTTTCTTTAGATTACTATTCTGAACAAATTCTGGACTGTTGTACGTGTGTGCATTCTTTTGTAGCAATCCATTACGAACTAGAGCACTCTGAGAGCGCATACCTCCACCAAGTGAGGCAACGGTAGCAAAAAATTCAAATTTACTCTGAAACCATAATATTTTTTTGTATAAACTCCAAAATCTGATCATTTGTGCCTTTTGATAGTAATAATAGCTTGTGCAATTTTCTTGAAGATCCGTTCATAACTTTTTGAGTTATATTGTTAACAAACGTAATGACAAACATGAGTCAAACATACAAACGAACGAACCGATCTGCACCAAAATTTGATCATTTATGTCTTTCAATATTACTGACAACTCCTATAAATTTCATAAAGATCCATTCAACATTTTTTGAGTTATTGTGCTAACAAGCATAAAATTAAAAACAGTGACAAACGAACGAACGAACTAACAGATCATTACCAAAATTTGGTAATTTACTCTTTGTTATATACCCAACAATTCATGTTAATTTTATCAAAATCCATTCATAACTTTTTGAGTTATGACATTGAGAAAAATGAGGCAGACAAACAAACAAACGAATGGACATATCTTTACCAAAAGTTAATCATCTACCCGAGCAGTATATGCTTCGTCGTGCCTATCTTGCAGTGTTGCATGGATATTCCGCCGATACTCACGCCTTAGCCAAAGTAACAGAATACTGTTGCAGTACAAGAACAGTATACTGCAAGTTTGGTCACTATATGAACAAGTGAGATGAAGTGTGCTGGTCGCCAGAGCTCGGGTGTAAATTTATTTTTGTCTTAACGAGGCCGCCGATGCCGGCCTAAAACGATCATGGCGACCAAGCAGCGCAGTAGCGCCTCGGATGCTTTGCGTAGTTTCTCGACCGTGTCCCCTCAGGGGGCATAGGATAGGCCATAGGGTCAGGTAGTTAAGGTTCGCCCATCCTATGTTATGGGGAGCAGCGCTCCCAGGGGAACCCTGTAGGTTACCTTAGCCATTAGCTAAGCCTTCGGGACGTCAGTCTTTCGTGCCCACTTTACTTCCTTCCGATTTCATACTTCTTCTGGTATTACTTTCGTCTGTTATTCCTCTTCTTTCCCGACTTGCTGTTCGCATGTGCGTTGATCCTGTGTGGAAACACCTTCGGGCATTGGTTCCACGTATCTATCGATATACTATATGTCCCTTCCTTTTCTTCTCTTAGGAAATTTTAGTACTTATTCAAGGAGGTTTAAACTATCTTATACTACTACTCTCTACCGTGTGCATACCATATTCCGCCCTCACTCCTCAGGATATTTTAAATTGGGAAGTGTAAACAGGTTTCGACGCCATACTGGAAGAGGTTACTTCAATATCTTCAGCATAAGCTCAACACATCAATTATCTAAAAGAATAATACCTCACTCATACCTGAACTCGGCAAAAGCAGTTTCATCTCGTGGCACTATGTAGACAGCAGCGCATATTATCAGGAAATGCATGGTGGACTTAGGCCCATATCATTTCGATAGTTCTTCACACAGCGTCAGCTCCAACCGGACGTTGGAACAGTAACTTCAAATTTTGTCTCTTGTGTGTATATCACTTTCTGAAAATGTGTAGCTTGACCTAATTTCCCTGGGGTTACGCTGCTACATGCTGCTCGACCCGCACTTGACGTGCGGTAGTTTTTGCACAGTCGGGCTATTTTCCCAATGATTCTCATTATTAGCGTGGCTTCTGTGCTTGCTGTAAGTATACAATGTTGAAAATTATTGTAGAATCTTCTGTTGAAAATATGATTTTCATTATCTTCAGCAGTATGCTGCTTTCAGGTTTCGAGAACTTGTATATTTTCTTTAATACGCATTGTTTTCTGCTGACGTTGAGAACTCGAATGCATCCATTGCCATGTGCTGACGTTTTTCTTCTAGTGTATTATTTTATAGCTGCTGGTTATAATACGTATGTTAATAATTGAAAGTGTTCTGTACATTAATAGCAATGTCAGCAGCACGACAAACGCCCCATTAAGCCGTCTAGGGCTGTCAAATTGGTTCAAGTCTGTCTGCGTGGCCCAATTTGCTATTGAGAATGGTTTTGATATACTTCTCTGTATATTTCTATACCGTTGTTATTAAAAGCTTATTGGCTTATTATTGAGACATAGTAATTATGCAGTGTTAACATAGAATGCGCATAGGCACCATTATGAAGCGAGTTCACGCCTAAAATTTTAAGAAAGAAATAGTAATTATATCCGCTTTGCTCTTTCACCTATTGCTTCATTTAGTCGGTACAGCCCAGTCACAAGTGTGTCCACTCCATTAACGACTTGGTTACGTCGGTACAGCCAAGTCATTAGTGTATCCACTTCATTATCGGCACGGTTACGTCGGTACAGCCCAGTCATGAGTGTATCCACACCATTAACGACTTGGTTGTGTTGGTACAGCCCAGTCACGAGTGTCTCAACTCCATTAATGACTTGGTTACTTCGGTACAGCATAGTCACGAGTGTCTCCACTCCAATAACGACTTGGTTACGTCGGTACAGCCCAGCCACGAGTGTATCCACTCCATTAACGACTTGGTTACGTCGGTACAGCCCAGTCACGAGTGTCTCCACTCCATTAACGACTTGGATACGTCGGTACAGCCCAGTCGAGTGTATCCAGTCCATTAACGACTTGGTTACGTAGGTACAGCCCAGTTACGAGTG
>LQNS02278091.1:51389903-51402554 GCA_001587735.2 Parhyale hawaiensis | reverse complement strand
CTTAAAAAGTGGTATAAGGATTATGTTATGCAATTGTATTAGTCTCATTACTACTTGTTACCCAAAAAAAGTTCTACAACTTTTCTATGGGTTATGCAGATATATTACTGTACGTATATTGTATTATTATTATTGTAATGTTTATCTATGTGTAATAAACCTATCATGCCTGACGTGGTTCTTTCATTCTCTTCGTGAATTATAGCATCAGGCTGTCGAAAATAACGGTGAAGAAATTGCGCTGATTCTTCAGTGATAATACTTTCGTTCATTTGATTATGATTGATGCCATGTAAGTGTTGTGTATGGACAGTGAAGAATAGTAGGCGGGCACTTTGTTTCTATGCACTACTAGGAAGTATATGTAGTTCTTCGTTCCGTTCGCTGTCATGCAATGAACTTGTTCCTGATAATTAGGCAGTTAAATATCTTGAAGTTAGAGCGAAGCGATTGGCATAGAAATCTGACAGCATCAACCGATACACAAACTATGAAAATTACCCCATTACTTGAAAAATTACATAAAAGCAATTAAAATCGATATCATTACCCGCAAACCGAAGAAAATTACCCGAAAACCTGCACCAATTTCCCCATACACTCTTCGGCTGGCGCAGGCATGACGCACACACGCTGCGGCTGTACCGTAACGGGCCGCCGGGGCGCCTGCGGCATTGGCAGCTAACAGGACTGAAGGCCGAGTGTACCGCAGGTTGCTGGGCTGCACAGCCAGCGGCCTGCCCTTTGCCGCACAGCCCGCGCTTAGTTGCACACCTGCCCTTAGCCGCACAGCCTGCTTTGCACTGCACATTGCGCAGCACAACCCGCGTCATAACGCTTACGACGCACAGTTCTCAAGTGAAGTGTTGCTGGGTGTACGGGTACTCCTTTTTTTTCTTGACAGTTTAGATGTTTATCTCTTCCACTCGCGGAGTACCGGTGCAAAGTCCAATGAGGCTTTAAGCTATCACGCATTTTCCCCAATCATATGCAACAAATTCATCGCATTCAAATTTCATCCAAGAACAACTCGACGGTATCATCAGCGCGAAATAGTCGAGTTTTTCACTGTAATGAATAACATCAGTTTCTATTTTCTGTAGGAATAATGTACTGTAGTACGTGCCACCTTCAGTACGCTGTGCAGTGAAGGATTATAACCCTTCACTGTTCGGATGAAAAATTCTGTCGTTGTAATTAATGTTACAGAATTAACTGAGGGGTTTAGACGTCTGATTTCTTTCACAGTGGTTGGCGTTGTCTGCCTACTGCGTCACTTTATGTAACTATAAAGACGGAACAAAACGTACGTGTTTCGTAGGAATAGCGTTGATTAATAAGTTCCTTACGCAAACGAGCGACATCTGCTTACTTCGACGGGACAATTTTGTGGGTAGATCCAGCTTGCCGCGACAGGTTATTGTACAGGCAGCAGCGAAAAGTGTTTGTGGTTGCAATGTTTTAATTAAGGAAATAGGCTATTATTACAAGTTGCATAAAAATGGAAAGAATTGACTTCATAAATTGTATTGCTCGCTTATACACATCTGCCACATTTTATAAATTTTATTTCTTACATATTGTACTCAGCGCTAAATGTTTTGTACGATATTGAAGCATATAAACGAGACTTCAAAAAGTACGTTTCTGCTGGCTACCATCGCTGTAACCAAGACACAAATTCCTTTCATACTTTTCACATTGCTAATGCAGTCTAAACCATTAATAGTAAGGTTTACAAAAATGCTGGCTCTACATGCCGTAGAAGTGATTACATAACTGAGAAAACAGTTCTAGAAGTTGCTTTGCATCGCTTAGACGCGACGAAAAAGATTGGCCTAGACCCATCCTATTGAATTCGCTTCTCAGGCAACTTTTTCGCCGAGCCATCCACTCTCTGCAATTTTTGCGTTTGGTGTGCAATGGGCTTTATGGAGGCAAATATAAAGGACATGCAACATGTCGATAGAAACGTGGAACCCATGCATGAGGGTGTTCCCGTAAAGGATCAATTCGTAAGGGAACGGAATTAACAACAAGTCTGGCAAGAAAATTTTGAGCGGGGTAATGCACCATCAGTAAGAACATGAAACTGGAAGAAAGGAAAATGGGCAAGAAGAAAAGACGTCCCATAGGCCAAGCTTAGGTGAAGGAAACGTTTTGGGTCCTCTTGGTACGAGCGTTGAGCTCCATAGCATAGGATGGGCGAACATAGGTATCCTAACCTTGTGGCCTGTGGCCCATCTCGTGTTCTGTAGAAGCGGGAGAAAGGTTAACTACCGTATAGCAATAGAGCAGGGGTGAGCAAAGTACGGACCGCGGGCCACATCCGGCCCGTTAGTTTTTTAAGCCGTCCCGCGGAAGGTTTTAGGATATTAGATACAGTATAGTAACTCAGTTTAAGCACCTATTATATGGCTTATATATTAAAGAATTGCGTATCTGCGGCATATATGTTACTCCTATTATTTTTATCTGTGATGTTTGCATTGGGTGCTGGTCCGGCCCTTCTTTCAGTTTTTGCAAGCCCGTGTGGGTCCTGAGTCAGGAAATTTACCCACCGCCTGTTACACCATACTTACTCTAAATGCAGAACTGGTTTTGTGACTTTATATTTTAGTAAAAGTCATAGCTTATGAAAAAATGAGAATTTTGCATCAACACTTGCTATATTTTTCCTCATGGATTGTGCGCTTCGTTTTGCATTTAGGAACTGGAATACCAACCCGCAGTTATCCTAATACTAATACCTTTCTGATGTGCAAATAGGAGGATCTGCTTACTTTGATTTTTTAAAGATTTTTGCTAAAAAAAATCACGTGCCATGGAGGAATCGCTATAAACGTTTTAGATGACAACAAAGGCTAAAGTGGTTATACTAGGCGTAAATATTAGATGTGGTATGAATCATTTTTAAGTCATAGCCAAACCACTTCAGTACAAAATCACAGAAAGTTACAGCTTATTTAAAATATGAGAATATTTCATCTTGAGTTGGGCAATTTTTTTTTCTTGGTTTGTGCGTTCCCCTCTGCATTTGCACACGGGCACACCACAGCGCAATTATCCTAGCACTAATGTCGTTTGTGCAAACATGAAGAGACTCTGCTGGTGATTCTTTATAAGCTTGTTTATATTTTTACCAAACCGCAAGGTACCCCAATAGCAAGTTTTCCAAAATACGCTATTGTTTCCGATTTTTGACGGGTATTACCATGATTTACAGTCTACAACATTAGTCTCGACGAGTGCAGTCGAATAAAAAAAATGTGCAAATAGCTGCGGTAAGAAAAATCATCTCGAAGCGACTTCATTACCACACGGTGGAAAATTGCTCCACTCGTGCAAAGCGAGAGAAATAAGTGAAACTTTTCATGCCACAAGAATATTCAAACAGAAAGAAGTAGCGTTTAAGTAAAGGGAATAGGGTCATTATTGCGCAAATGGCAGCGCCGACAAAAATAGACTTGAAATTTCGGTATTGACGAGTCTATTAGTAGCGTTAGAGAACTACGAAAGCAGATTACTAATTGGAACTTTCCATACCACAAGAACATGCAGAAAGAAAGACATTGGCGTTTGGACCAAGTAAATCAGGTCATAATTGTGCAAATGGAAGCAATTGCAAGCTTTCTTGACGCAGAGGTGTATGTAATTTGCGGGAGTTGTACAGGTACATCAAAAGACGATAAATCAACTTTACGTTTCCTTTTTCATTTGGGAACTGGAATACCACGGCACAATACCTCTGCTACTAAATCCTTTCTTATGTGCTAATAAGAGGAGGATCTGCTAACTCTGATATCTGAAGATTTTTAAAAAAATATTTATTTAAAATATTCATATGTTTTCGATTTCACCGTTACTAATAGTATTCATAGTCCATACCATACGATGTATATATTTTAATGTCAGTTATATGACGTCATGTTTTGGAAAAAATTATAGCTTACAATTATCTTGAGCAAATTTCAGTAGAATCAGTTGACTATATTTTTCAAGATTAAAAAAAAGCAGGGTACCCCCTTAGCGATTTTTCCAAAATCTACAATCATTTCCAATTTCACCGATAGTACCAGCATTTATTTTAAATACCATTCTTTGTATAATTCAGTATCAGTTTTGCGAATTCATGTTTTATTGAAGACTTATAGCTTCTTTAGGAAGTGCGAATATTTCTTCTTGAGTTGGTGAATGTTCTGTTTTGGATTGCGTGTACCCTGTTGCATTTGAACTGGAATACAACGGCGCTATAATTCTATTACTGATATCTTTTTTTTTCCACGCAATTATGAGAAGGATCTGCTGACTATGATTTTCAATTTTTTTTCGGAAAAAAGACTGCAAGGTAACCCCTTAGCGTTGTTCCGAAATCTTCAGTTGTTTCCGATTACACCCATACTATCAGTATTTATAGTCTTACCAGGGGTGGGCGAACAACGACCCACGGCCAATTGCAAGTTCGTATCATAAGACTTATCAAAAAATTGCATTTCTGCAGCAAATATGTTACTGTTATCTTTGATGTTTATGCATGCATTGGGTGCTGGCCGGCTCCTATGAGACGAAACGTTTGCCCACCCCTGCTATAGAGTGAGGAGGGATTTATAGAACAAAAGTATGCAAAGCATTGGAAATATATCGAGGCCGTCTCTCCGCCCATCCATTTTCTTGCATACCCCAACTAACTTAACGTCTCCGAGTATCGCGAATCTGCAGTAATTAATTGTGCTTCCACGATCAACTCTTTGGCTGAGTTCATTCTCTTCTTCTTCTTTTATTCCTCAAATATCTCCATGATTTTGACTTAATGGCAATAGCTCATAAAGGGTCGGAGCGTAAGGCCCCGTCCAGACTATCGCCAAAATCTGTCCACACTATAGCGATTTCGCTTATCACAGCGAATTTTCATCGTCAAATCGCAGCTTTGAGCGTTTTCGCGACCGTCCAACTTGCTGGATATTTTCGCGCGATTTAGGCTGCGAACAAAGCAGGCTCACTCGGAATTTTTTTGTTCCTCTCACGCAATACGAATAAATTAGGCGTAACAGGAGATTATCTTACTTCGTTATTGGCATTTTACAAGCTTTAAGCTTCTCTCAGTTTTAATTCACTGCAAATTTGACGGGAAATATGAAACTGGACTGCAGTAGTGACACTTGTGGCGAAAACTGAGTTGACGGTAAACATTTTATCGTCGCTTTGTGGTTACACAGTTGTGTTTAAGGCCAGCTGCACACTAACAACTTTCGTTGCCGCTATAGGAGCTTAGAGGCAACTCAACTTATCCGTGTACGTAGTTGCGGCACGGCTTCAGCTTGCACAAAATTTAGCTGCTTCATAAATTTTCAAATATTTCAGTCGCTACTGCAATTTCTACGCCCTAGCGAGTGGCAATGTTGAACTTTCAACGATCGCTCTTAATTATGAGCGGTTTGGGTTCACAACGATTGGTATTTTAAGAATTACAGCACGATGTTCACAGACGTCATGCTGAAGTCACGGCCACGGCTGCGCGCAGTCGGATAAGCTAAGTTGCGTCTAGGCTGCTAGCGACAACGAAAGTTGTTAGTGTGCAGCCGGCCTAAGAGACAAAATATAATGTCCGAACGCTTTGCACTACGTATGGAGAGCATGAATTGTCGAGGAACCCCACCTAACAATTTATTTACTTGACAACCTCGAAAACAATACCGATTAGTAAAAAAAAGTGTGAAAATGTCAAACCAAGCTCAGTTTGCAGCAAGCGTTTTGCTGAAGAACGGATAGATTAGTATCTGCATTTAGTATAATTGCTTATTCATAGTTTTCTCGATACTACAAGTAACTTAAGTAAGTAATAGTGACAAAAATTGCATCGTCTTTGGACTGAGGAGCGTCAGTATCAAAGTTTTGCTGAACATCTGCGCTCAACAGTCAAGCGTCGCTACAATTGACCGTGCGGCAGTGTGGCCGCTGCTGCGAGATTTTCACTGCGTGCTGCGAAATCGCTGAAGCGTTTTTCAAACTTATGAGCGGTAGTGTGGACGGGGCCTAATTCCCTTCTTCTCTCTGGGAATGGGCCTGTTGGTACGTCTAATTGAAAGCTATCCAATATAATCTTCTGTGCTATAAATCCTGTAGGAAAAAAAAGCTAGTCATATCACCGGGGCAAATAAATAACACAGCGCAACAAAAGTTTCTTTTTACCCTGCTGCTTAGGCTGTTTCAAAGTAACTGGAATTTCGCTAGCACGTCAGTTTTTTTTTTTTAGATATTCGGACTTTGAAATTCTCGTGGGAATAGCATTACAGGGCTAGTCTGAAAATTTTACCAGTTGGCGTCCCAAAGGAATAGCCCTAATGACGAAAAAGCAACAGAACGTGAAAGACAAACACGGTCTTCAAATTTGGAGTCACAAGTTGGAACTGATAAAAACACAGCTGAAAGAATTTCAACAACAAATTGCTTGTTCCCAGTGTAATCGAAACACCATAATCAAGACCACCAACTGTTTATGAATTCCGTGTCCCTTTTTAAGCTCGACAGTGGAGATAATTCAGACGCGGTCGACTGGCAGCAAAACTAAAGACCCGAATTATTGACTTATCGGGAGCTACGGACAAGTACACTCACATCGACCTGTTGAATTGAATTTCAGGCAATGACTCGTGATTGGTTACTCTCGAAATTTCCAAAAACTTTGTATAGGTTACCTCAGCCATTAGCTAGGCCTTCGGGACGTCTGTCGTTCGTTCCCACTTTGCTTCCTTCTTCATACTCCTACTGATGATGCTTTGTTCTGTTCTTCCTCTTCTTTTGTGACTTGCTATTCCCATGCGCCTTAATTGACTCATGTATGGGTTCCACGTTTCTCTGCCATTCCTTACGTCCTTTCTCCCTCTCTTTGGATCACAATGTACTGTGTAGGTAGGGAGGCTTAAACTATAGGAGAATACTACTACTATAACATTTCCAAAAACTCAATTTTGCTTCGTAAAGAGCAGTTTCTAGCTAGCTTAACCTGATTGAGTTGCTTTTATTCATGTAACGATAGTCAAAGTGGTAAAGCCAACGCTTCTGTCTGGAGATACGGACAGTTAAGTCACTCCTCGAAATCTTAATTTCGGAGGCCAATCAAACGCCCTAAAGTCCATAAAATAAATCCTCGGGCTGCGCTTTGCGAGAGTTGGCTATTAATTCATCACTCTATTTTAACTAGGTTGAGATACTTTGTACGGGGGGGGGGCTCACTGTCCCATTATATTTCTAAGAGAAAAACCTCAACAAAGCGATGCAACTTGGCTGAAAACAGAGTCAACGCCTGCTGGCCATCATTCTTGACGGTATTATTTGGTCCATTCGTAGGTAAAAATAAGAGATAAAAGTTCAGCTTATGCGTTAATGGCTGGAGGGTTGAAGGGAAGCAGTAATGCAAAACAATTTTATGGTGGGGCGGAAAATTTAATCCTGTCGGGATCTTGCCTACTCCTGAAACACAGCCGGAGCATTCACTCTTCAAAATTCTTTAGTACTGCTTCTGCGAAATACTTCGCAGCCATAACATTATTTTTGTTACGAAAATAAACAGTGAGGAGGTTGAGTGCAAAGTCTCCACTGGCGCTTCTGACGGCGAGGGGCCCTAGTATACATATAATAGAACCCGTGAACATGCACGTTTTGGCATGTTAATTCTGTCCCGCCCGGGGTGAACTTATCTCTAGAGGTGGGCTAAAAGGTTGACTCCATCGAGCAGCCTATTCCTTCGACTTTCCGCCGTGCAAATTATTATTAAAATCAGGGTTTCCCCGCCATATCAGATGCGAAGACTACATAACAGAGATGTATTTTCGTAGTTTATGGTATAGAAGTCGAGTCGAGCTCAACGGAGCTTTATTAGTTTAGTAGCAGTCAGTGCGCTACTACTGACATGAAATAAGGCGTAAAGCATCTCTAATCCCTTAACGGCACGGCTGAACGAATTCGCTCAGCCGCGCCGCGCATTGTCAAGAGATGAAGAATGAAAGGAGAAGAAGACAGACTGCAGAAACATCCGTGCGGAGGGTCCTTTCCGTAGCTCCTATACGGGAGCAAAAAGAAGTCCCATGATCGAGATGGGTCGCTTACCACCATTCGGCGGCCCACCACGCGGAACAGAAGGGGAAATAATGAGAACCTACCTAGCCTTTCCAGCAAGGAGTGCAGGCTGATGTGAAATCTGCGGAAAGGACCCTGAGATAACCATGGGGTCGTGAGGCCCAATATATTCTGACGGGGACAGAGTCTGCCAGAATATCTCTCTGGGAGGGGAGGGGGTCCTGCCATACGAAAGAGCATCCAATAGGAACATCCAACATTAACCTGCATTGATTATCATACAAGTTTCAATAAAGAAGCAATTGCAAGTATAAATATGACGTAAGAGCAATTTGTTCAAACGTTCTCATCTGGTGAATCAATGTACTAGAAAAAAAAAATTGTAGACATTCTTTTTGGCTCCATATTTAAAGCGGCTACACACGCTAGTACAAAGCATATCTAACTTTCGCAAATGTGCGTAATATATTGCGCAAAGCTTGCCTCTCTATTCCCGAGTGAAAATGGACCGATACTCAATGGACTTCGTGCTCCGTTCAAAATACCTACACTGTCATAAATTGATGAGACTAAATATGACGAGCCACATGCTATGGGCGTGTTCGACTGGGCACCAAAGTTAAGGCAAACTTTATGCAGTTGCTATGGCTTGGAACCGCTAAGCTGAGTTTCAAGCATTGACCCGCAATCGGTTACCCATGAGACTTTAAAACAAACCAATCTTATAAAGCAAAATAGAGTTTTCAGCAGGCTCAACGTAACTGGGTGGATTTTGACGCTTGCAACGCAATTAAAAGTGCAAAACTCTAGAGGTTCTCTGTGAAGTTCCGGACCAGTGAAGGCTCGAAGGCCCAATTTCGGTGCCCATTCACGATAGCATTAATTAGCCAAAGTCTATGGAATAAATTTTTAAGTTGATCAGCTGTTTAGACTACGCGAACGAACGAAACACCTTAGCTGGCTCTACGGGTTGTTTGTTTACAGACTTCTGTCCAGTTGACTACCGCACGGAATCGCACTCAGAAACACATGCTCCATCCTATCATTTGCAAGTTTTAAGACCTCAAATCAGGGATCAAAACTCGCAAATTCGTTCTGTTGATTTGCGTGTGGCACTCCCTTTATGCTTCAATTTCTGTCGACGAGTTCATTTTAGTTCATGTTTTATTTCTCGCGTGCATTACTGTCTAGTGCGAAAGCTGTGCATTCAGTTACTATTGCCTCCGTAAATTCTTAAGGAAGAAGCAGCAGCTGATTTTCATTTGTATGTACCTTCACTATAGAAGCATGTACGTATACCTATTTGTATGTTTATTCGTTTGTCTTTTTTGTCACTCATGTGAGGAATGGCATTGTGACATCTTTTTATATACGGATTTAAATGACAGTGAATGTATTGTGCATTCATCATTTCATAAAAGGCAAATACCTTGTTCTAAAGTTCGGCAAAGAACTACGTAATAAATCTGCCCAGATTAATTTTTGGGATAAGGTATAATTAACGTCATCAGTACGCCAGTGCCAAAATAAAATCGAAATTTTACTGTTTATATTTACATCATATTTATGTTACTAATAACGGCGATAATGCTTTAAAAATTGTTTTCTTCTGCTGTCACATGCAACAGCAGCCCATGTAAAGCCTGGTGCCCGCGCAACAACTTCCGTTATCCCTAGCAAGTTAGAAGCAACACAACTAATTCGACTGCGTAGTCGTGGTCGTGACTTCAGCACAGTGTCTATGAACATCGCGCACTTATTCTTAAAATATCTATCTTTGTGGACTTGAACTGCTCATAATTAACAGCGGTAATTGATAGTTCGCCATGGCCACCTGATATGGTGTAAGAATGGCAGTAGTAGCTGAGATTTTCGACAATTTCTTGCGATTAAATTGTATGGAAGCTGAAGTCGTGTCGCGGCTATCAAAACGGACTAGTTGAGTTGCTTCATGGCTGCTAGCGACAACGAATGTTGTTACGTGTGCACCGGGCTTAAGTCGTGAACGGCTGTGATCAGAGTATGATAACGATAACGAGTAAGCCCGACACAGATTAATTATCACTGTTTTTAGGAAATAATGGCATCCGGTATCAAGCTATAACGTCATAGTAGTCGACCAGGATATAAGGATGCTAACAAAGACGTGCGTTTAATTTTTAGGTGATTGCAACGTTTATATGAATGTAATGTTACAGATTTTAATACAATTGCCTCAAAGAGAGATGTAGGAATTGCTCTTTCAATGCATAGACCGATGTCAGTAACAGAGCAGTGACAGCTCATGGTTAGTTACCGTAGAGTCAACATCTGCACCATATTTCAGATCTGTTTAGAAACTTCAGCACTCGATGTTGTCTAGTGCATTGCGCATGTAGTCATAGTAACCTCATTTCTGAATTCAGAGCACGAGAATAGACACCGTATTTTCGCGAATGTTTAGTCCTCGCTCCCGGCCTTTCCCGTGACTCTGACGGCATGTTTGCAAGCATTTGTTCTAACCACACTAGAGACTGGGCTGACATTCGTAACTTAGCTTTTGTAGCCTAAATTATTATCGTCTGCCAGACAAGGTTTAATTGCTTCATTACTAGTACTCCTTTGTCTTCAGAAGAGAGTCCTGCAGGTGAATTGTCATTTTAACTAATCATTTCAACGAAGCGTCATGATAGAAAAGATATTCAATGCAGGGAATTATTATCTAAACGAGAGTGTCTAATAATTTTGATTCATTTAGTTGAAAAAAAAAATAGCCAATCTCAGAATTGTGTAATAGCTCCGGGTGGGAGCGTATCATGTATCGCTAGTTCTGCATAATTCTCCGTTTTGTAAATAAGTTTAAATTGGGACGGTAAGCGCTTGTAAATTGCAATGGGCGAAAAAGATAAACATTCAGAACACTCATTCCGAAGTTTTTTATTAAAGTGGTGTGCATGCATAATTTCTGAAACTAAGCTTTTTCGGTGTGCGACGAAAAATTCATTTGGCTCCAATGACGTTACAGCCGCTGCCGCATGCCCCCCCTCCCTCAATTCTGCTAATGCTTGCCTGGCGTATATCTGTGATGTAAACGCCGCCATTTATAACGCAAAGCACGTAGACTTTCTCTGAATTAATGTCTCCGTGGAAGTAATTTACACTATATACATGTATTTTTTTCTAGCTCAAACTTCATGAGTTATTAGCAATGGACTGGTCACTAGGGAACTGTATTCTCAGAATAAAAAGAAGAATCAGGCTGCATATAAAAAATATATTTACTATCTGGATTGTAAACGTTTCGGATCATATTATATGTCCATCATCCGTGCTGTAAAATAGAGAAAGAAATCCTACATAATATTGCTGAAGTAAAATTAGAAAAGAAAGTATTCACTGTAACACTCTATAAGACGTAAAAAGATCTTCGGTACAATTTGAATTTTAAAAATTTGGAATTGTGTCGTACGAATAGCAGGTTGTCAGAAACTCTAGATCCAACTGTAACTATGGAGAAAGCGAGACAAGTTACAGTTGGATCTAGAGTTTCTGACAACCTGCTCTTCACACGACACAATTCCAAAATTTTTAAAATTCAAGTTGTACCGAAGATCTTTTTACGTCTTATAGAGTGTTACAGTGAATACTTTCCTTTCTAATTCTACTTCAGCAATTTTATGCACGATTTTTTCTCTATTTTACAGCACTGATGATGGACATATAATATGATTCGAAACGTTTGTAGTCCAGATAGTAAATATGTTTCTAATATGTAGTCTGGTTCTCCTTTTTATTCTTAGAAAACTTCATTAGTTTATTAGTTTATAGACCATAGTGCATGCTCATTATAAAAATATTTGCATACCTCCCTTGTCCATATTTTCTTATTTTCAATTTTTTTCTGGTTTCACTACAAACTGTGTCTCATTTTTCTACTTTAATTTCTGTACGTTCCGAAGAAATAATTGCTCACAATAGTGGTAGCGATTGCTCCCACTTCTTGTGATATTAAAATTCGGAAGTTTGGCTGGCTGGTGCTACGAGTCCACCACGATAAGCACAACGGTGTCGACGCTATTTTAAACCATTAGTTTGTTGGTCGGATACGGTACTTTAAGAATAAAGGTGATCAACAAATTTTGTACCATCTTATTACCGTCGAGTGGCAGCCGCAATACGAGAGCGATTAAAAAACTTGGGTTTCGTTTGTCCACCGCTGCTACCGGGTTGTTTCAATTTACAATTTTATTCGTTTACAAAACATGCGGCTGCATCGCTGTCGTCAGGAAGAGGTCAGCCTCGGCTGTACCGCAATAATGAGGAGGTCCTCTAGCCGTCAGGCACGAACCGGCGTAACCTGCGGTTGTTTTCTTGCCGTCACTACCTTGCAGCGGGCGCTGCAGCGCCGCCAGCGGCACATCGGCTTTTAAAAAACATACGCATCGCGTTCGTCCGTCTTCACAGTACAGTAAAGGAAGTAGGGAAAATCTGTTAATTTCGGGTGGAACCGTGGCGTCACAATCTAGGCACGCCCTTTGCTGGAGCAACGGGCCAATAGCAGAGAAGCGTGCAATGGTAACGGCCGGCAAGAAAATA
>LQNS02278091.1:51346164-51384789 GCA_001587735.2 Parhyale hawaiensis | reverse complement strand
AGCGAACTCGAGAGATTCTGTTGCGGCTGATAATAATGCTTGGGAACTACGGGACGCTGCGGGCGCCGTGTACCGTGGAGACTTCAATGCGGTGGGGATCGGTACTTACTGCGCGATTTGCAGGACAGACTCAGCAGTTACTTTAATCCCCTCGAGGGGGATAGGGTGGGCTAAATTGAGGTTGTAGCGGGGAGAGCGTGCACTGCACACTTGTAAATAACGATAGCTATAATGTTCCAACATTGTAGCGCTCCCTTCAGCCGTGGCGCACTGGTACGGTAATGGCCGAATTAAAAACTCTTATCTACCGAGAGGACACGTCAGTGATGACTCTCTCATGTAGTGACTCAGCTCGGATTTCCGACTAACTCACGTCTCGTAGATGAAAGTAAGTAGGTAACGACCGTGTTCAGTCTGAATAATGGCCGAAGGCAAAGATAAAATATTCCCCACAAAAAATAAATACATTTAGGCTAATACAGTTAACAATTGATAAAAGCCTCATCAAAGTTACGAAGTAATTGAATTTAAATTGAAAAAGTAACAGTTTGGTAAAAACACCAAGAAATAAATAACCCTCAAAGAATTACAGCTCGCTGCCCATGGATCTACACACAAACGAGGGCCCTCCGTCGACAAAGATGATCTTTATAACATGCCACCTACATAACCAGCAGCTGTTTGACGACCCTGCACCTCCTGAAGCATCATCGCTCTCCTGTAAGAAAAAGCACCCCAGACCGTAACGGAGCCTCCACCGTTGTGACACTTGGAAAATATTTCAGGAGGCATTTCTTTATCATGCCAGTTCCGTTGGAAGCCATCAGACCTATCAACATTGAACTTTTATTCATCAGAAAACAAAATTTTAGACCATTTTTCAATTTTCCCATGTTTGGGGGTCACTTTGTGACGCGGTAACAACCCGAGGACCTTTCAGACGCTTTTTGTTTTTCATGCCCTTTTGTCGTAAGTGTCGCCGCTGGATGGCTATTGAACTGCAATCAGCATCTGCGCGCTCCTCGATTTACCTAGTCCACTGTCTTGAAAATCAACCCGTTTAATCAAGGTGTGCAATGGGTATTTACTAGGAGTGGTTGAACCCCCTTGCACACCCTGTGTTTAACGCTCCTACTCAATGCAGGGAAAGAAGAAAGAAAAAGAACTCCTTATTTGACAAACATGTACATTTCTTAATAATCTGTTACAACAGGTATTTTTCGTTTTTCTCTCTTATTACCTTTAGGAATTCCTGATCCCTAGTTCAAGTTTATTTATTTATTACTAAAACGTTGTATTGTTTTACATATTCAAGTGGTCTAACGCTTCAGATCAAGAGTTAGTATCTGTCCTTATATCTTATTGTTTTCAGGTTTATTTATCTCAGAAACAAGTGCTTAGATTCTTCTTTAAGTTGGTGTTTGCCCCTCCATAAATATCTACGGAGATGCTGTTCCCAGGATAACTGTTTTTCAACTGGAAACGTTAAGTCTCGACAGCCGAACGCGGCAAAGTGCACGAATTATAAATTGTAGATAATACTCTTGCAAAAATTGACTTGTAATGTTGGCATTTAGGTATTAATTAAAGGCGTAAGTGCAAAATAATGGGGCGTTTATCCCTGCTTCGAGCTGGCAGCAGCTCGTGCACTCCACCGTCCCCCTTGCCCCCTGCCGCCCCCCTCACATACAAACGTCTCCAGCTGACGTCAGGAGAGCCCCTGTCGGCCCTGCCTCTCTTCCCCTCGCACGTAGCCCTGTGGGGAGGTGTCGTGAAGCTCATCGTCGGTGTGGGCGTCGCCGGCATTTGGGGCGTCGGGGTGGCCGTGCAGGCCAAATTTTCGTCTCTCGGAGGAGGACTTTGGGTCGGGGCAGTAGTTGCCTTGTCAGGATTCCTGGCAGTGTGTGGGGCCCGAAGACCCAATTCTCAGGTACGTGCCTATGAGCAGTCTTCCTTTTCATTCTCAGCCTGTGCCGATGCGCAATCTTTATTTTCATTCGTAACTTGTGTCCATGCACTCTCTTTATTTTCCTTCACAAATTTCTGTGCCCATGTGCAGTTTTCATATTTATTCATAACCTTCTGTGCCCCTGCATGCGCTGTCTTCCTCACTCTGTCTCTGGTTCCTTCCTCTCCCTGGTTCATCCTTGTTCAAGACCGGGAGTCTTAAGCCCCTACCGTACGTAATATACATCAATTTTTGCAAGAATAGGTAGGCCTATTTGAAGCGTGACTGAACGGTCTTGTTGGGCAATTGAGATTTGGCTCTGAAGAATTGCTATGGCTTATTCAATTCTCGTCAAATAAGATTACGAGTGTGCCCTGAACATCTTAATTGGCTTTCTGTACAATATACGTAGCGTATCTGTATAAAGAATATATCCACAACCATATATTTTGATGCTATTTCGTGACGTTCCGAGTGGCAATGCAGACGTTCCTCACAGTAGATCACATTGATATGGATATCGACTGGATATAATTCATTGTATGCCAGAAACCTAAAGATAGGTAACTGCCTTTGTTTTAAGCTGGCGTTATTACCATTATTATAACTTTTATAATTATCGTGTTTTTTTTAATTGAGCGCAGGTGTACCTGGTGAGCCTGCTATTCGTCAGCATCCTCTCACTGCTGGCATCGGTACTGCTATTCCTGCTGTCAGTGGCGGCGGCTGCTGCAGACGCTGGCATCATCCTTCCTGACTTCCTACAGAAGGTAATTATTGCTATTATCGCTACTTTAGTTCTTTTTTAGAGCATCGATGGGAATTAACGTACAAGGTATAGAGGTTATCAATTATTCTTCTGTGAATGATTGATTATTCTCGATTCGGGCGATATGGGAAGAAAATAAACAGAAACTAGAGCTTCAACTTGCCTCATAAGGACCAACTAAAATGTCGACGTCTCGTAGGAACGGCTGTATTGACACGTCCTTTAAGAATGATCATCTTGTTATTACCAATAATAAGCGCAAAAATTACTGGAACGGGCAGCGGATTGTGGTGTTATTATTAATAAAGTTTCATTCAAACTCAATGCGGCTGTGCTGCGTGTAGATCTCGGTAGATCTCGAATCGTACCAGCAGGTCTCTCAATTGCGTTGGGCGAGGAGTGCAAGCATGACACACTGGTAACACTGGAAGTAAGATGGTGATGCTTTTCTCCATAGAACTCGCCGCGTTTAATTCTTTCGATCTAATCAATTTGATATCAAGTAGCCTTGTGCAATGTCAATTCTCTCCACAACACACTCAAGATGAGAAATGTGCATAATTGATGGCACGTCGATGCAACTTGGTTGTAGTAACTATTGACGGCCAGGCGCTTTAGTATGTAGTATGTTTATCGATAAAAAACAACTTCAGTCATGTTATCCTGTGCTTTACTTTATTTTTGTCGTCAAAATGTTGTTGCTTTAGTTACCCTCCTGACGCAGTAGCTATGTGCATATACGGTACATAAAACATAATAATTCACATTGTTAAGCCCTATACTAATGTTTCAAGTACATTTATACACTTTATAGTTACATTAAATCACTCTCGAGCGTATTCAGTCCACTTGCTAGCAATGTATTGTATTTACTTCTTTCATGGACGAACAGTCTTCGCGCAGCATACATTTTATTGTTCGGACAGTGGGCGCATCATCTATGTATTCCATTATACATAAAAAAGAGTTGACAAACGCACGCCAAGTCGTGTAGGTGCAGAAGCACACTAAACACCTCAAGTATAGAATATTAACCACGAAAAATCGTGACCGAAGGTGGCAAATTCGTGAGAAAATGAGAAGCCCAGTTATGTGTCGGGTCAAGGACATGTTCGAACAAGTTCGTCAGAGACGGGGTGGCGAACAAAGGCCCAGCTTCTCTAAATTTGTTGTTGCTGCGCACTACGTTTCTTTTGTACGATTTCACCGTTAGCTTCCCTCCAGATTTTCTCCTGCCATTTTTCAAATTTTGTGGTATTCGTTTTTTATCTGTCAATATTTGAAAACATTTTATTTTTTTCAGCATTTTCTTTATGAGCTATTTGCTTGCCTTTAAAATTTACTGCTCATGAATTATTCTGTTCTCTGTGCGTTGTGGATCGCATTTCGTCCCTTATCCTTAGTGGATCATCTCACTCAATGGGTGACCGGGGTAGTGATGATGGTCGCAACTAATTAGTCTGCTATTTAACGGCTCCCGCATTATTTCTTGTCTGTCTTCAGTGAGTCAAGTGTTGCTTGTGTTTTTTTGGCTTACAAATTCTTGCTACCTCCCATCAAGTTTCTTGATATACCTACATTGTGCATGATTTTACTAGACATTAGAGCTGCATATTGTCACATTTGTCATATTCCAACTCAAAAGTCTCACTCCGTTGATTGAAATACCAATCCATGTTGCCCGCTACTTAAAGTCAATATGCAAGGGCCAGTAGCGTGAACTTTGCCTTTTAAATCTGGTATTTTGAAAGGTTAGCAGGTTAATTTTACACCAGGATATTTTACCTAATGCTAACGCGTGAATGCCCAATGCACGTTGGGCGTGAGACGACCTTCTCGAGAATTAACAGTCATCAATTTTTTATACTACTTGTCTGCCCCGTGAGTACCAAACGTTTGCCTGTCATTTACTATGTATAGAGTACCTACCGCTGCCAAGGGGACGTAAAAGTTACCCCAGAAAGTTAGAACGAACATGTGATTAAAATCTACTCTCGGCAGCGTCCCGAAGTCTTAAAATCGTGTTCTCTACTTAGACCTAAGTACCTACCTATGCGTTATTGGATGTTCTGGACGCTTCTCATTTCTTTTGCACTTGCAAATTCTTAAAATTATGTTATCTTGTGCCGATAACCTATTAATTCGTCCATTTACTGACGATCGTATAGTTTATTTCTGTTTATTCCCACTGCACCAGCGAACTATTACAATTTTTATCCGGTACCACGAAACCTTAATGCTCCAGTGGTGTACCAACGAAACTCCTCTTTATTTTCTGTACGTCGTAGCTACGAACTCTTTAATACTCTCCTATAAGAACATTTAATGCCCTTTCATGTCTGTGTGTCAGCGAACTCTGTAAACTCTATATTAAATTTGCACCTATAAACACAAGGCGACCATCACGAACGCGTAATAGGTATCTGTTCAGCTTCTATACCGAGGCCTGATCTAACTGCAAGAAGCTATTACGGGACCTTGACAACATCCATGTTGTCATTGATGCTGGACTTTGCAATGATTGTAATATCAATGATTGGAGAGAACTGCTGGAGAATCGTGACTAATAGCTAAGCCAGGCTCGTAATTGCCATAACGACGACGCAGATGAAATCTTCGCCATGGCATCTTAAGTTCACGGTCATCCGTCGTCATTTAGAATTGAAAGTTCACGGTGCGTGCGCGATTATGTGGAAGCTGAAGTGTTATTGCGAATGCCAGCGTTCTGACAATTGTGAGAAGATTTGGTGCTGATGCTCCCTTGTTTGTTACCGTCTTGGCTGCAGCTTGTACTGTAATGGGCTGTAGCGGGAAGTCCTCCATTGTCAAGTGGTGTTTGCAGTCACTTTTGAATAGGTAGGTATAGGGATGCAAATGAGTTGTAGCGGGAAATCCTCTCATGCTAGTTGGTGTTTACCGACACATTTTAAGGTGTAGGCTGGGATATGAATGATTTGTAGCGGGAAAGCCTCCTCTGTCAGCAGGTGTTTGCAGTAATTTTCATAGCATAGGTTGGAATGTAAGGGTTGCAGCGGGAAGTTTATCACAGTGTGTCCGTGTTTTTTCATTCAATTTTGGCTATAGGGGATAGGTCGAAATCTATATAAGTTGTAATAAAGAATTCTTTATTGTAAATTTATGTTTGCAATCACTTTGCGAAGTTTACGATGGGTTGGAAATGAGTTGTATGTATGGATGAGGTGGTAACAGAAAGAAAAGAATGGTAAAAAGTTGTATGTACAAATCCTAATTTAAGAGATGGCATTTGCAGTCACAATTACGAGTTTCTCTTTTAATATTTTAGAACGTATTGGTTCGGCTAACTATTAGTTCGAATAACAAGTCGCCCGCTTACTTGAGTAACCACTGTAATAGCTTAATGATTTCCATACGTTCGGGTAATAATACTGTGCATAGCTACATGCATGTTCAGGCCAAGTTTCCAGTTTTTTCTGATAATCCCTAAAGAAAGTTTTCACTCCTCCGAATCTGTTCACGCTGGCCTCGACTGGCCTCCAAACGTCACGTCAGATCGTGTCGAAATTTATTTTACGATTTGTGTCTATGAGTTAGTATATTTGATGGCTTTTCGTTCTTCTCAAGAAAAAAAAAAAAACTTGTCAAGCCTGATCAGTGACACCCCAACGTCGTGTCCGTTATCGCTAGTGAAGCGGCGTTTGTTTTTAATTTATGATCCATTTTCCTTGTAAGAGATATTTGTTTTTTCCGAATAAGGAGAGTGAGTCTGAAGTGTGTTGCGTGCTTCAAGTTGGACCCATCACCTGCTCACAGAAAATTCTGCTGTTAAATTACAGATGGTTTAACTGCAGGAATAAACGTGTTTTAAAGAAAGACTAAACGATCGTGCAAGTTATATTTGCAAACTCTTATTTGCGTATGAACAATGTAAGGAGTGACTTAAACTAGTTTCTTCGTGGATGAACTATAGAAATTGATTTTTTATTCATTGAGGAGCTGTAAAGTACCTAGCTAATTGACGTTTAAAGTTTTCTTCGTGAAAGAGGATTTTTTTTTGAATTGCGCAGAAGCTCTGAAGTCAGGTATATATATATATATATGCATATATTTTGGGTGTACACTAGGTTTTGTCCTTATAGATATATTAGTGCATTCCGGCAGAAGTTTTCAATAATAAGCTATTAATTATAGCACAGGCTCATAATTGATTCTTCACACAGTTGTTAAATATACAGTCGGTTAAGAGTTAAATAAGTACATTGGTATTCTGTTGAAAAAAAGACGGCGACAACCACATGTGAAAAATCGAGAATCGACTCCTTTTAATCTCATTATTATTGGAAATTGATAGCTTAAGAGCTGGTTAGAAATAAGCTATATAGCTACGTCACTTGGGTAACAAGATTTGAATATACAGTATGTTTTGAGAGATCGGGTTCTACACCAATCGAAATCACATTTTCAAACTATAGCAGCTAGGCTCAGCGATGCAGTTTACCGCTTTCACCAGCGAATAATATTTCGTCGAGGAATTATGAGGCACTGGGAGCTGTCTTTACAAACTGTAAATTTTGTGAGCGATTTATATATAATGTATTCCAGAAGCATTTCTAAGTGATGACTATCGTTCAGACTTGATTTTTTTTCTTGTAATTCAATGCACTCATAGTTGCTCTAGGACTGTGTTGATTCAGTATCGTCAAGTAATCACATTCCCGTAGGTTACAAAATTTCGTCCTTTTCCTTTGGATTCAGGTGGTGTATTTTCAATAAACTCTTGCTTCCAGCATGTATTTCATAATGATTCATTTCATTTTATTTCTATCAATTCTGAATTACTTTGACGTTTCGCTCAGTCTAACTGGCTTCTTTTTACTAACATTTCCTACTTCTCCAAATAGTTTCCTTGTTTTTGTAGTTTATTTCCAACTCCTTCAAATGGCTTCGCTGCAATTTTGCTTCAATTTCCAGTATCTTCTAACAACTTCGCGTTATTTCGTGTATTTTTCTTTCGTCCGGTTGCGTATCTTTTTTGTGCAACTCCGCCGTGAATTGCAGGCCCCGCAAACCACCGAACGGAGCTCAACGATCGCGACCGACCCCGGCTTCTTCCCGTAAACTTAGATACCGTCGCCTCAACGGCTCAGCGGCGTGGAATGCATGCAACCATCCATTACTTCGGGCACTGGACGGCGAGGAGATGGCAATGGCTTTGATTTCGTGCGGTAACGCGCCTGCTGGTCGCTTCCTGGCCTACAGTTTGCCCTTCCGGTACACGAATGTTTACTCTTTCTTCTTTTGCGTGGAGGTTCTCTCTAAGCGATGGTGCAAACTAGTTTCGACTAGTGTAATGCTTACGATTAAAAAAGTTTATTATCAATGGTTCATAGTTAGTGAAGAATAGATGCCGATACCTTTTGGTTGCAGAAGATTGATCGCTTAGTGAATAATAAGCTGCAGAGGATCCGGTAGAGATCAGCCACTCCACAGTAGTTTTGGGTCCCTGATATCACCTAGATGGGGAAGAAGGATCGCGATCTTCACCTGCTAAATTTTAAGGGTTGGAATCTGCTCTCACAAAATTTTCGTAGTTGCTATTTTCACGGGAGGAAACTGGAATTGAGAATGTTCATACTATCCACAATAGCTTTTCTTATCATTTCTGGAGCCATGGCATCATAGAAGTACAGGCGGTCTCGTTGATAAGAACAAAGCCGCTAGACCGCTCTAACAAACAATGGCAATTTCAGCAGGACACTTATTCGAACGGCATAATTTTTAAATGTTTGGAACAATGACTAGGATACTCTTTAAATTGTTTAAAAATCTTGCAGCGTACAGTCACTTATTGGTGAGCGGCATATAGCCTATGTTTAAGGTGCGCTTTTTTCATTTTTACTTGAATCAATTCTGTAAGAATGTATGGAAAGTTGTTCTGCGTCTCAAGAACAGCCGTTTGTTGAATTGCGTTCCAGTGTTATTTATTAGTAAAAATTACTTGTTTTCACTCAAAAAAAGTTTCCTTATGGAGTACATAATTAATTAAAAGCTGTTACCTCTAGCTTTTTAAAACATCGATCAAGTGTGCTTTGTATTTGTAAATTTATTTCGTTGTTAATGCTGCCGCTGCCAGCCTGCCACGGTTCCGCTAGGTAGAGATTGAGGCCCTACGAAGAAATGAGGGCCTGTAACCGTGTAAGAGGTGTGGCGGTTGGTCCTGACCCTGTACTTTATTTACCCGGCCCACGTGCACCAATTCGGCTGTAACCCCTCACCTTGTGCTTGGGATGTATAAGATACTTATGACCCTTCCTCTTTTTTTCTTGAAGCACCTCTTTGCATCTGAAAGAGGCTAAAGCTATATACTGTTCTCTTTATTATTATCATCATCTGTTATACTGGTTGTAGTCCCTCACGGATACAAGTTTCATTAAACAAAACTGCTGCATTACAGGCGTTTATTTTGTAATGTATTTTCTCAATACAGCGAACAATTCTCTTTTCCTGTGCTGGTAGATGGAAAATTAATTCACCAANCTTCCCGTAATGAATCTATGGCAGCGGAGTTGCCGAGTCGCCGCACCTTACGTACGTTGGTAGGTAATGAAGCCCGTGACCTGCCGCTCCTCTACCGTTACCGAAACTTTTCGTGCGGTAACGCGCCTGCTGGTCGCTTCCTGGCCTATAGTTTGCCCTTCCGGTACACGAATGTTTACTCTTTCTTCTTTTGCGTGGAGGTTCTCTCTAAGCGATGGTGCAAACCAGTTTCGACTAGTGTAATGCTTACGAATAAAAAAGTTTATTATCAATGGTTCATAGTTAGTGAAAAATAAATGCCGATACCTTTTGGTTGCAGGAGATTGATCGCTTAGTGAATAATAAGCTGCAGAGGATCCGTTAGAGATCAGCCACTCCACAGTAGTTTTGGGTTCGTGATCATCACCTAGAAAATTGGATGGGGAAGAAGGATGGCGATCTTCACTTGCTAAATTTTAGGAGTTGGAATCTGCTCTCATAAAATTTTCGGAGTTGCAATTTTCATGGGGGAAACTGGGATGGAGAATGTTCATACTATCCACAGTAGCTTTTTTCATCATTTCTGGAGCCATGGCATTACATAACAGTACAGGCGATCTCGCTGATAACGAACAAAAACGCTATACCGCTGTAACAAACATTGGCAATTTCAGCAGGACACTTATTCGAACAGCATAATTTTTAAATGTTTGGAACAATGACTATGATACTCTTTAAAAAAATTGTTTAAAAATCTTGCAGCGTAGAGTGACTTATTGGTGAGCGGCATATATGTTTAAGGTGCACTTTTTTCATTTTTACTTGAATCAATTCTGTAACAATGTATGGAAAGTTGTCCTGCATCTCAAGAACAGCCGTTTGTTGAATTGCGTTCCAGTGTTATATATTTATTAGTAAAAATTACTTGTTTTCACTCAATAAAGTTTCCTTAATTATGGAGTAATTAATTAAAAGCGATTACCTCTAGCTTCTTAAAATATCGATCAAGTGTGCTTTGTATTTGTAAATTTATTTCGTTGTTAATGCTGCCGCTGCCAGCCTGCCACGGTTCCGATAGGTAGAGACTGGGTACGTCACCCTCGCCTAGAAATTACACGTACCCAATGACCCCACCTTTTTGGCCCTAATGTCGGAAAACCCGAACTAATTTCGGGTAATTTGGAAAAAAACCCTTCATAACTTTGGGTAGGTTAGGTGGGGGCAGGTCTAGTTTTTCTAACCACCTATTTTTTTCAATTTCGGTCACGTCATTATTAGTAAGGGGTGAGTAGGGAGTTAGGTGCCCTGCGAAGAAACGAGGGCCTGTAACCTTGTAAGAGGTGTGGCGGTTGGTCCTGACCCTGTACCGTACTTTAGTTACCTGGCCCACGTGAACCAATTCGTCTGTAACCCCTCACCTTGTGCTTGGGATGTATAAGATACTTATGACCCTTCCTCTTCTCTTCTTGAAGCACCTCTTTGTATCTGAAAGAGGCTAAAGCTATATACTGTTCTTTTTATTATTATCGTCTGTTATACACATATAATCATGTCTTAATTTGCAGAAGACTTAATAGATTAAGAAAATACTTCTCACTGGACCGAGAAGTGAAGATTATAATGGATAAAAATCCATCTCGGATATTGCTTGATCGCTTCATGTCAATGTATTGAAGTAAAATATGTTTGATCATCATTTAGGCTAGGAACCCTGTACAGATGCAATCAAAACTGACATGAAGAATGCAAATGGCAATGAATATAATTTGCGTCATAAATTCTCTCAACACCTTCGCCGAAACAATTCTACCCTTCAGTTGTGATAACAAACTAACGTATGTGAAAAAAATGCCCTCCTGAAAGTTTTGTTGCTTGTTTCCCTAGTGTACAAGTTTGCTTCTAATACCTATGTTTCTATACCCGTGTTGTTCCAGTGAGTGCTCTAGTATCCAAGCATTGGCCAACAGAATTAGGGTTAAGCCAATTAGGTCCCCTCAGAGCACATTAGATGGGCCATGGATTTAGGTTAGCCGTTTTGGTGGTTGCACCCCTGAAGAAGATCTTCTATGCTAGTAATTGGAGCCTAGTATAGGCCTTCAGGACGTCTTCTGCCTGTACCCAAATTTCTTTTTTCTATTATCACTTTCGCTCTCGGTCAGTTTGATCTCTTGCGTGACTGACTGTCCCCATGCCCGACTGACGATATTTCTTGCTCAGGATTCCCCGGCCGCTCGCTCGTCATTCTTTTGGTTTCTTGTTTGTCCTTTTCGTAACGCCTTACGCCGGCTCAGATAACTCAACCTGGATTATTTAGCGTCAAACTTGATGTGATGTTTAATTACATTTACGAAAATATAGTATTGACTGAATGTTATCTTAGCAACTAAAATTGTCAGCAGTCTTTGCTTCTACACTTACCCAGACATATACAGCCGTTCGTTCACTGGCGCCAGGTATCTAGCCTGGACTCCAAAATTCCTAACAAATTTAGGGATGTTAAAAAAATTCTTCACTTTTTTTATTATGTTGTTTTTGTTGTAGGGAATTTGGTGGGTTGACCTAAATGTGACCCACGCCAAAAGCCTAGCCCTAGCTGGCCATAAAAAATGACGGCGTTGAATTTTCCTCCACCGGTTTGAATTTGCCGATCCACCGCGGCTGATCGTCTCACGCCACGAGGTCTCCAAATGTTTCCTATGTCATTATTAAGAGATCTGAATGGGGCTGGGAACCCAGCGCTAGCCTTGTTGGACCCAGCATCCATGTAAGAAACAAGGATAAGCTGGTCATGACACACGAAATGACTTCATTGAATTTTTTCCCCCCGCCAGTGATGATCTTACGCCACGAGGCGTTCTAGTTAAGAGCGTGTTCGATTGGCAGACAAAATTAAAACTGCGAGGCTTGATTCACCCGTAACGTCAGACCGAAGCATCGCCTTTGTGACTCTGAATCGTGTTACAATTGTTACAAGCAACCCGATGACGTTGAATCAGCTAAAACCCCCATTTTACGGAGCAAGAGTGAGTTTTTGGGTGCCTCAGGGCCCAGGGTAATTTATGTAAATCGAAGCAAAAAAATCAGTTCAGAAGGCTAAAGCCCGCCTATCCGTCTGAAGTTCCGGGTAAGTGAAGCCCCAAAGTTTCATTTCGTTCGCGAATAGAACGCGCTGTTAATCGCAGGGGAGTGATGGACCCAAGGACCTTGAATCTCCTTGGCTGTACCACCTTGACAATATTGAGGCCTCGTATGGCCAGGGATCACCATAGCGGCTAGACAGGGAAACACCGTCGCATCCTCCTTATTGTCGGACCTTGCACTCACAGTTTATCACCTCGTCCATTCCCAGCGCGATCACGTGCGTGGGAACACTTCGAAAAAAAAAGATAATAAAATAAAATAAAATAAAACTCAATCCTGAGACAGGCACCGACAGGCTAACGTCCTTCACAAAAAGACGCCTAACTTTTACCGCCAGCTCTTGTGCATTTGGAGAAACTTTCGTAGCTGCACTTTGGAATGGTTTAGATCCTTTTAAAAAAACTAGAGGGCCGGCGCTGTCAAAAAATGACAGCGAGAAACTTGTGATGGAACTTCATTGATTATACTTACGTTACTATATGCATATAGAGGAAAACGCTGAGACTGCCAGCTCAGATTATCGTAAGAGATGCGCGTTTTCTACTGAGCAGTACACTTCAATTGGTGTTCAACACACTCCTTCCTTCCCTTGGATGACAAGCGAAAAAAGTAACTATATTAGTAAGCACTGAAACACCACTGAATTGAATTTTCGTTGGTATAATTTCAGCAGAACGACATTTTCGGCATCAGGAAGAAAATTCTCCGTCAAATGAAGACAAGAGTAGACTGCGTCTACTACACCAAGAAAAATCGCTTTCTCTGCGCTTCGTTGATAATTATCTATTGAAAGTGTACATCATGAACAGAAAAAAATATATACTTTCGATGTGGATAAAAATTAATAAATATTAAGACTCCACGGGAACGGCAAGGGAAGCTTGAAGAGCAAGACTTGCATTCATTGTTGATAACCATAAGTATACCCGATTTAGCCATCTTCTGCAACCTGGTCTAATTATTGACTTCTGAATTCCATCAGAAGGGAACAGGAGCGCCAAAATCTTTAACGTGGCAAAAAATGCATTCAGATGATAAAGGAATAAGGATCTCACTTTTGCCTTCTTCTGCAACCTGGTCAACTACCTCCAAGGAAACGCAACTTGATTACAAAATCTGCAACCTGGACTATTTTTCACTTATTTCATTAAGCTACGGACACGAAATACTATAAAAATAAGCAAATGAAATAGATAAACGAAGCGTTTTATTACAAAAGGATTGCTGGATGTCAAATTTCCTTTTGCGTTGAATAAGTAATAAATGTCTAGAACTTTTTGAGAAGACCCCACCGAATTGTGTGATAGAAGGTTGAGTGCTTGGCCTAATGTTGAAATCTAATTAATACTATCTAAGCTGGCTGTTGTTTGTAAAAGAAATCGTGTCCGCGGCGTTTAAATTTCCGGACGGTGATTGCGGACGCACTCCGCCGGATCACAGCGTGCGCTCGTCCGCGCAATTCCTGCTGTTCCGTCCTTTTGTTTCTGTTCTGTGGACACGGCGAGGTTGGATTGTGCTGAGTCACCGCCTCTCTTATTCTCATTGCCTGCATTCTTTTGAAGTTCTTGCGTTATGCTTGCTGCATTTATTGTATTTTTCTAAAATGTTCGAGGCATTTATTATAATTTTATCGTTACGCTTGAAACAGTTATTGTATTTTCCGTCATGCTCATAGCAGTTACTACATTTTTTTACGTTACGCTTGTAGCATTTACTTCAAATTATTTATACTGCGTCTTGGACTTGATGCATTTCCATCCTACAAAGCCTTATAGAGCTAATTAAAAATTTTTAAATGGTTAGGATGGCTTTGGTTTCGCAGAGCAGAGGTTATTCATCTGGGCCCAGATACCTAAAGGCAAACGCAAGCTTATAACGCCCGGCTTGCATTGTATCCCACAGTTACCATTTGTAAGTTCATTTACGAAGTTCAAGCGGCTTTTGGTACGTGAGAGCTCTGGTAGCTGGCAACGAACTCTCTCATGGGCTGGGCGTACAGGAACGCTTTACAGTTACAGTTATAAGCCTGGGGTTCGTAATCGTTTTTTCTCTCTCAATGTAGAAACATTATAATTGCAGAATATTAAGTATTAGACTGTTGTGACAATAGTAAATCCGTGCCCTGATTAGGTCATTTATTTTTACCCATCATAATTTATGGAGAGTCGTGCACCAGGAAGACTATAATAATAATAATAATAATAACATTTATTTCTCCACAGGCGGGAGGTATTCTATAGGTTACCTTCGTCTTTTTCTTGGTTCGTTGTGATTTCGTTTTTCATCCTGTAGTATTTTTTTATTCTATTACTCACCGTAGTAGCGCGACCCGTGCAAATTCCAGGGTTAACTAATGTTTTCACTTATTTTAATTTGACGTGAGACAGCGCATCTGTAACTAAACACAATCCGTCTAAACTAATGTCTACCGTTACGCAGTTAAGTCTATATTACACCTCATTTAAGCTCTTTTAGTATTCTGGTTTCACCTGTGAATCACGCATTCGTTCTGTCAGGAAAACATTTGCACATGGGTCTTGATAAAGACATAGCAATACTTGCATTACATCTTGCATTGTTATCCTCTGTATTTTCACGCATATCTAAGTTCGGTTTCACACAGCTTACAGATAATTTAGCCCTTCATAATCTCACAGGTTTGAATTATTTGTTGGCGTATTCGATTTTTAAATACTATTACGGGACCTGGGAATACTGATCAATAGCCCATCAAATTTCTGCTTTGTTTGATGCAATAGCTGTACAATAACAGACTCGGCCAATTGCTTCGGTCATCGCAGCGTTACCCTATGTTCTCATACTGTCATTGTGTTTCCTTAGACATTGCACATTCGTTTCAAAAATATTTCAGAGTCGCTCTGTTACCCCACACTGTATCCTAGCTACGGATCTCGCCCTGTGAAGAAAATCGTGCGCCACCAGCAAAGTGAACGTAATATGGCGTGAAAAAAAGAGAAGCGGTAGATATGATACTGGTGAAATGATTTTCATATCTTTACTTTGAAATTGACTGATTTTTTTAAGAAGCGAAAAAAAGACAGGTGTGATTGAACTTCCTTCCAACTTTCCCTAGTACTGAAAGCGTAACGTACAGACACATGCATGGACGTACGGAGCATCAAGCAAATATTATAGACTAGCGGGACCCGTGGAAATTCCACATTTTCTTAATATTCTAATTTTATCAAAATTGAGCAGTCCTAACCTCCGCTACTAAAACTCACTTTAGTACGACCTAATGCAGCTCATCAACTTAACCTAATCTACCTTATAGATAACGCCTGTCCCTTAATCATTACGAACGGCATCTAACCTCAAGTATGCTGCACACGAGAGTCGAAACATGGGGACGTTTCTCCCTATCGATTGTATTGCGTTTCTGTGTGTAAATATGTGTAGTTTCGACTTGTCTAATATTATTATATTAAAAACTACTTAAACTTCTCGCCGCGACAACTATTCCGCTACAGCGTGGCAACTTAATCGCTCAGTTACAGTAATTTCTAATAAGTTTCAATTCGCTTCTGTACATATTTGCAATCGATGTGTCTCAATAGATTCAACCGTTATCACGCCCACAGAAGCATCTTTTCCAAGAACGGGAAGTGCTTCCGTGTTCCGACTCGTACGCGGTAGGTTTAAGATAGCTCGTGCATGCCAAGTCGTAGCAACTAGCAAGTCCATCCTAAGTCACCCAACACATCATATCTATAGACACTATATATCCAGTGGATCTCGCAGATATTTCACCAGCAAAGTCTTCGCCCTTATATATCATGATAAAGACATAAAGACAGCATAAAAACAAATATAGCAAGCTAACTCTTCAGAAGTGCTTTTCTCGTTGCTTTTCTTTTCGTTGCCTTCGCTAACCTATGTTCCTCATCGTCTGAAGATAGCATTATTTAGGTTTTCACATTTTTACCATTTCCATTTTTCATCGGTGTATTTGATGATTTCAATTATACTGCGGGACCAATGGCTGCTTTACACATGATGTACGATAGCTTTCCTCTCAAATACAACACTGAGCCCATTTTTTCAATAATTGATTCATGCCACCGAAAACACTTTTTCTGTCAGTTTACGTAATTTCTTTTAACATAGCGCTTCCACATCAAAAATGCTTTAGACTGAAGCAGTTGAGAACAACTCGCTTTGCACCGTATTCTGGCCACGAATTTCCCCATATTTAGATCGTTATGCGACGCCACCAACGTGAATATTTCAAGATATGAAAATCGGTACGTCTTTGATACGTGTAGAATGAACTTCATGTCTTTGCTTCGAACTGACTGAAAATTTCTTCATGAGCGAGCGAAACGAATACAACTATTGTTGAACTTCCTTCAAGCGAAAATCGGAGTTTCTTGCAAGTTGAAGCTTCTGCTGCCTATATACTGAAAAGAGTAACGTGCAGCCACATGGACGGACGTACGGACGGATGGAGCCTCAAGCAGAATAATATTATAAATGTGTGATATTCAACCTTTCCTTTCCATATCCTAGCTGTTCTCACGCGCCTATATAGATGGGATTCCCCATCTGTTCTTGACGGAATGTACATGTTCCGCCCTTTTCCATTGTATTAACACCTTCAATTATACTAAAATTTTATTGAACAATCTTATCCTTGGCGACAACAATGGTCCACGTGAAAAACAGCAGCATACAGACTATACGTTGCGCACTTCCATATAGGCCGTTAGTCCGGCTAAGCATGTGAACTATCTCAGATTGTATATAGTCTATGTGCCTATAAATTAGGCACCTATCCTAGCTGAACTGGACCTGTCCTAACCTTTACCTAACTAAGCACATTCTATTCATCGAGGTTGGCCACGTACTATGCCGAGACTGTTTTTTTTTTTGTACAAGGCAAAATGTCTGGAACTAAGCAATTCTTGAAACTGTTCTACAAGAATGATCTCCCCATGTTCGTAATAGCAGGTAACTGCTGCACGTAGGTTAAGTAGGCCTAAAACTTTCGCTTCTCATATCCCTGCTTTATGGTATCATCAGAGATTTCAAGTAATTGACAGCAGCGCACTTTGTTTCTATCTCGATCTACAATCTCTGCGTCTCCAGCCATGCAGTCCAGTATGGTTGTGGCATTTTTGTGTCTATCGATATGCTTTATGCCCTTCCTTTTCCTCTCCTAGAGTAGTTTAGTAGGTACCGATTTAGGGGAGCTTAATAGGTATTATACAACTACTACTGAACGTGGATAAATCAGACACGCCCTAGCAATACTCAGAATCGTTAACTAGATCCCAAAAGAAAGAAAACTTTGTTTAACCATTTGTATTACTATCGTGAAGAATTCATAAATTAAACTAATTATCATTAAATTATCCTCTTACAACTGCATTTCACACATATTATATCTATGGCTGTTTCAAAACTCGTGATCTTACCCCATGTATCTATAGACTCACTAACTGTACTATAAACTCCCTATCAAATCAAAGTTCCATTTTACATCTCGAATATCCATATGTTAATTCTGATATTCAATAATTACATTATTTGTGCTACGAAACAAGACAATAAAAATTGAAATCTTACCTGGTCGTTAGCAGCTCAGTGGCTTTGCACGCTGCAGCTTCCGTTGCGCAGCAGCCGCTATTTCCCACATCCTCGCCAAGGTTTCGAGTTTTCCCATTCGCTGACCCTCAACTAACGAGGTTTGAGATTTTGAGCTGTGACAAAATTCGCATAACTCGGGAACTAATTGTCACTCGAACACGCGCAGGGATAAAAAAAAATACAGTTCAACTTCCTTAGCTAATGCGAAAAATCAGCTGTGTAACGAAAACGTAAAAGTTCAAGTTACGCAGTTTGCTGTGAACTCCCAACACCTTGGGGGAAAATCCCAAGAAGTGAGGGTCGTGTTGCAGAGAGCAGCTGCGTCGCACGAAGGGGCCGTGCAGTGTGCACGCTTTCGTGCCTAATTTCAGCATCGCCTACCTGTGACTCTCACATACTTAGAACAAAAATTTCTCTTGAGTTTTTGTAGCTGATATGAAGAATTGAAGTAAACACTAAAAATCATCTCCAACTTCTGCATAGTCAAGAAACAAATCCCAAGATTCTGAAGAAAATCCCAAAACTTTCGGTCAACTTCGTTCAGTAGGTTCTTTTGTCGCCGGAGGGTTAACTTTAACCGTGCATATTAAATAGCGGCATTCGTTACCTAATAGCAGCATTAGTTCAAATATTACTATTTACAACGACACCAAACAGTCGGTTCTTTTGACGGCTTCGTGTTTAGGATTCAACGAATTGGAAAAAAGAAGCGGCTGTATTGTAGCGGGAAGCAGTGAGATATGTCGGAAGACCCGCCTCGTTTCCCCCAGTAACTGACCAATTGGTCGTCATAACGCGTCCACTGCCGTTACGCTCGCTGCAGCTGTTGCGACGGTGGACGGCGGTGCTCGTTAGGTGATCGACTTGCGGTCGTCGCCGCGCCATCTGACGGCGACGGCGCTAAAAGGACTCCTGGGGAGGTTGAACGAACGTAGTTACGTTGAGTTTTCGTTATAGGGATGACGAATCGCGCCGGTCCCAGATGGACAGTAACCAGATGGTTTCCTATTTGGTTTGACGTTGGAAACGCGAATGAAATAGTCAGTCGCGTTGATTCACAGCGGGCAATAATCACATGATTAACTTCATCGCGTGGTCCGGTATAACGCATGGAGTATGAATCATCGAATGCTTTGAATAAGATGGATGCTTGTCATGCGATGATAGAATCTCATAAAAATCCTCGCTTCGTTTTGTGGTCGCTAATTATAAGAGTGTGAGCCAACAAATTCAGATGCACTTATTACTAAACATCTTTACCTAAGAATTGCATGGATATTATTTCTCAGCATTCTCTAACCTTGCTCTGTAAAAGACCAAGGTTAAATTTCTAAAGTGTAGTTTTTTTGGCTTCTGGGAATAAAATAGTTTGAAGGCGTAAGATCTAACTACGGGCAGGGTGAGGCAATATATCCCAAAGAAATTTTCCCAGTTCATCTGTCGGCATACACTGGAAAAATAAGTCGTGCCTGTTGTGATGAAAAGGATTTCCGTCTTACCGCTTCCCTAGTCTTTTTCTACACCAATAGCGTCATCAGTTGCCACTCAACAAATTTCTTATGTGCTTTTGCCGTAGCTGTCCAGTCCTCGAGGAATTCTGTCAGAGTTACTCCTTTGAATCCTGGAAAAAGGTGGCCATCACCTCCTGAGCTTAGATCTCGGCTCTGAATAGCAGGGGTCCAGAAGTAACCCTAGGACGCATTTTGTTCCGACTGCATCTTGCTCTCACAATCAGACTGATTTATTCATCTCTCGTGTTTAGTTACGAGTCATTCTAAAGTATCTTCTTCGCCAATACCAATCTCTATGAGAAGGTTATTGACATGTCCGTTCATTGAGTCAGCTGGTCAACACGCAATGCTTTAGGAACCTAGCCATTAAAAAACTTAGTGAGGGCAAAATTTTAGTGAAAACTATAAAATGTCAATCTACGACGAGGACGTTACATCCCTACCTCATCTGTTGCAATTTCAATTGAAATGACAGGCTTTCCACACTAATATCAGAACGTGGACCTCTTGTTTCTTCATTTGTTGATGTTGATGGCTTCCACACACTAGGGTCATTTTTGAGCTCCTCTCTTCCTTCTTTGAACAGCTTATCTATCTACGTACTACTGTTTTGTGAGGGGCGGCACCTCCATAAAGTTTCTGCAACGCTTCAATATATGAATGTAGTTCTATTCGAATTTCTTTAGGACTTGATGTTTATTTTTGTTTCAAAATTGCAATTTTCCATACTCCTAAAAGTTTAGTCACTTATTTGCCTTTTAAAAGGCGCAGAAATAGATCAGAACCTGATCCGTCCAATATATAAAAATTGTTGATATTAACCATTTATCGGGGTGGGCTAAAAAGCGCTTTATCGAGAGAATACCATTAGGGAAGTAACCATATATGATGTGTTGCCTGTGAAAATCTTAATATGATCTATTGAACTTCATCTTCCATCTCTTTTTAGTTCTAGCGAAAGAGCTCAGTACATTATTATTCACCGTCAGGTTGAGGTTTGGGGCGCACTGCCGTTGGTCTTAATAGAAAAACGTACAAAAACTTCTGCCTTATATTGATACAGTAAAGGCCTAAAGAGTAATAATAATTTATATAATAAACCAGTTTTTCATTTCCGCATCTGGTAAAGGTAAAGTCAAAGCTTCTCATCAAGAAATCAGAATTTGCACAGCACGCAGAAACTTTCTCGTCTTGTGCAGTGCGGCAGAGAAACTTGCGTACATGGAGAAGCAAGCTGTTAAATGATGGAAATTTGTCTTACTATGCGCGAGTTTCCCCATTGAAACGTGCGTGAGAAATGAGTCATAACTGCAAGTACGTGCGGTCTCGAACATGGCCGGCATGACTACAGTGCTATAAACTTTCGATTTCCGAGACTATTTCAGCTTTTTATCGGTCTCGACTGTCTGGGGATTCGAAACTTCAGCGGATTTCGTCTATCAATATTTGAAGTTTAAAGATTCAGTAGCACAGCCTGCATTTCTCTATCGTTTAATCCATCCTACTTCTTGAGAGAAAGAGAGAAGAGGCGCGCAGTTTTTCGACTACAGAGCAAGAAATAAAGCCACTCACGGCAACAAGCAGGAGCACAAATCAGGTGCAAATGGAAAACCTTGAAGAATTTACTGCTACCTACATACGCCATAGAACGTCCTGTACGAGTAGATAACAAACAAGACCGGGCCAATAAGCCAACTTTGGATTGGGGGACAAACCAGCTGACTGTGCCCCCACTGTGAGAATGACTAAAAAAGCTCTGCTTCAATCTTAGCTATACCACGGATATGAGTACATTGGGAAGCGCTGAAGCCGGTTCGAAGCAACTTAACATCCGATTCACTCATTCGTGCGTCAGATCTTATCCATGTAAGACTTATTTGTCTGTAGACTGATAGTTAATTATTTGTAGGTTTGTGTATGGTATCCTATGAAGGTAAAACTATAGTCGCCTTGACCATACGCCCTAACTAGGAAACCCACATGCTATAGTTTGTGCTGTATGTAACTTCCCTTTAGGGTCCGACTGATGTTAGGTCAGTGCTCCCGCAATGGAGTGTGAATGTCAGAAGCGCTGACACCGCAGTTCCAGTATCGTAAGAATTCACCTGCCTGGCGGGGAGGCGACCGCCAGAGCTTCAGCAAAAACAAACTTAGTATTTTTGCACCCCGCCACCTCGACTATTGCAAACATGACGCAAAATATTCACACGTTAAAAATTGTAATGTATAATGTATCTACCGTTACAATAACTCTTTGGTTGCCTCTAACAGCTGGACTGGGACCCACCGCCACCTCCACCACCGCCGACCGCTGACTCCTCGGCAGCGCCACCCGCCGCCCCACTCAGTGCCGCCGTCGTGGTGTCGGTCACGCTGGCGGTGCTGTCGGCCGTGGACTGCCTTGTGTCCACCCTGTGTATCTCAATTGCCTGCCGCCACATCTGCAGGTGAGTCAGTTTTCTCTTTTTTTTTCAGTAAAACTCTTAGCGAGATCTATTGCACTTACCCTCAGCGAAACATACTGTCCTTACCCTCAGCGAAATATTCCTTGAGGACAACAGGAATCACTGCAAATTTTTCCTCGTGAGAGATGGACATGTGATCTGATGACTACTTGATCATAGAACTACTACCCTAGGCAATGTACGATAGCCTGTTTCTACCCTAACAATACACTGTTAGAGTTCTTGAGTTAAATTGGGACACCAATTGTTAAATATTCTAGTGTCCTCCATGTTATATTGGCACTTCAATGGCAATCTTATGAGTAATCGAAATATTAAATTTTGAAATTTTGCTTCTACAGAATGATTATTATTTGCTGGATTTTCACATGATTAAACTCCAGTACGATATCTAATAGCAAACCTATGAATAGTTCGATGCTTCTCATTGGTCTGTTTATGTCTGGTCGAGTTTTCATGATCCGTCGACTGTAATTGCCTATAATAAGAATCCTGCTCCATTTACTTTTAACACTAACCACTTATATAATTTCCGTAATTACAACACTGCAGTCTCTATTATACACTACACAACTATGTACTTGCTCAACTACCTTGCGTCGTCTGTGATGTTCGTTGCGTTGATGTTTAGGTCTTCCTAATCATTCGGCTATTGTCTGCAATCTTCTCGATCGTTTATCAGATGTCAAGCATAGCTCTCTATTCTTTCTGTCATTTTATCTTCTCTATTACCGAAGCCATCAACAATGATTTTATAATCTTTTCCTTACTGTATATATTTAATCTTTACTCTGTAGTAACTGCTGAAAAATAGTTTCATTTTTTCTCCATAGCGAAATGCCCGATTGCTCAATTGTTTTCCATGAATGTTCTGCCTCCGTATTTTGTCTTTCGAATGATAAAAGTTATCTTATATTTTGTCTTGATCATTTAGCTAGCTACTCCGCCGTTCCTCGCGCTCTTAGGTTGTGCAGCATGTTATTACCTTCGCCAAGCATGTTATTATCTCTGCCAAGGAGGNTTGTCTTTCGAATGATAAAAGTTATCTTATATTTTGTCTTGATCATTTAGCTAGCTACTCCGCCGTTCCTCGCGCTCTTAGGTTGTGCAGCATGTTATTACCTTCGCCAAGCATGTTATTATCTCTGCCAAAGAGGTTATGCTTTGGTCAGGTTCATTTTATTCTGTCTGTCGCCAAGATAACTCAAAAAGTTATGGACAAATTTTGACAAAATTTATAGGGATTGTTAGGTATATTAGGAGGAAAGGATGATTAACTTTTGGTGAAGATCCGTCCATCCGTTTGTTTGTTTGTTTGTCTGCCTCATTTTCCTCATTGCCGAAACTCAAAAAGTTATGGACGGATTTATATGAAATTCACGTGAGTTGTAAGGTGTATCACGAAGAATAAATGACCAAATTTTTATAATGATTTGCTTGTTCGTTCGTTCGTTAGTTTGTTGCTGTTTTAAATTTTATGCTTGTTAGCACAATAACTCAAAAAATTATGAATGCATCTTTATGAAATGTATAGGAGTTGTTATTGAAGTTAAAAGACATAGGGTAACAATTAAGTTTTGGTGATGATAGGTTTGTCCGTTTGTCAGTTTGACTAAAGTTTGTCAGAATGTTTGTTAGCAGCATAACTCATAAAATTGTGAATATATTTTAAAAAAATCCTGCCCTTGTTAACACTACTGAAGGGCACAAATGATTAGATTTTGGTGTTGAAACAAAGAAAATCATGGTCTCTGAACCAATTTGAATTTTTCGTTATCTATTGCCTTGCTTGGCGGAGGTATCCGCTCTCAGATTGCTCTAGTTTAATATTGTATTCTAAGCAGGGCTTACTCTCGAGTGGTTTATGAGCTATTTTTTATGAATGAAACGGAATATCATTCAAATGGTTCCCTTGTTGCCACTTTGCTTGTTCTCTTTTTAAATCGATTTCTCGCTTGTTCCTTGTATAATCTAGCGAGCAACACAAGGTCATATATTTTACTGCCTGTAATTTAAATTTCGGTTTCCTCTAGAGGAAATGCTCAGTTCTACGTGCCGGGCCCCAAACTATTATCTTGTTCGCTTGCTAATGAACTGTCTACACTGTATTTTTTTTTTGTTTTCCTTAGGTTCATGTCTCTTTTTTTTCACTTCACTCCTATGTATTTATTTTTTACCGTTTGTTTCAATAACACCGAAACTTTCATTTTTTAAAATCTGTTTATGTTTGTGACTTTCATGTCGTTTTCTGCAACTTTTTACAAACTATCTCATCAGAGTGTTCATTTCTATGTAGATTTTTTTTCTTATTACCCGAAATTTTATTTCGTCAAGTGTTTTCTGAACTGACTTCCTCATCAACGCCATTCTTAGCTTTCTCAACTGTTCTCATCGATTCTGACTTTTAATATAAGCTTTTCGACGTACCATCTTCATTTCTCAACTACTGATGTAATTTCTTCCATGAATTTATAACTATCTTCGTTATCCATCTACTCAATAACATCTTCTGTCTCACACGGTCGCTAGAAAATTCGTCCCAAATTGTCCCTCATTTCCCAAGCCAACCAGCACTATTTTCTACCGTACCTGTCATTTCCGTGACAGTCCAGCATCACGAGTCCCCGTACCGTGCGCTCCTTAGGAATGAGAGCGCGCAGCACTGGTGCCGTGTGTGTGGCACTCCAGTCCTCCAGCACCCGTGCGTCTGGTGGTGACGTGTGGGTCACAGTTTCTAGACCACGCCGTCGTATCTCAACGGTCACTCTGGGCCAACACGCCACGCTCGTGGTGGCTGCCTCAGTTTCTACGAGGAAAATGCACTAATTTGCGAAATTAGCTGCTGCAGTGGTCGCTTTTGACCAGAACGCCACCCTGGTTGTGGCTGCCTCTCTCATTTTTTACTATGAAAATCTACTAATTTATAAAATTAGGTGTTGACCAGCACCTTGTGATATGGGGCCCGGCAACCCCAGGGGCTAGGGGGCTAATGTAGGGTATCTTAACCATTAGATATGCCTTCGGGACGTCTGTCATTCTTGCCCACTTTGCTTCATTCCCGATTTCAAATCCTACTTGCTCATGCTTTATTCTGTTCTTCATTCCTGACTTGCTGTTCCCATGCGCGTTTATCCTGTGTAGGAACACCTTCCTGCATGGGTTCCCCGTTTCTATATGCCCCTTGCTTTTTCCTCTGTGATATCGTTCCGCTCGGAAATGGAGGCTTAAACTTTCTAACTATAGCTAACTAACTTGATCAGCACCTTCTTGACCCATGTGGTTGCTCCCGCTCTAGTATTCCAATTCGCAGATCTACTGATTTACGAACTCGTAAGTGTTGTAATGTCTGTCTTGGCTAATACGGTTATTTGGTTTGCCACTGTAACTCTTAATTTTTCATATTGGTTCTATTTTTGTATTTTCTATTCTACGTATTTCAAAATTTAAACGGTCACTCATTATCGACAAACTCCGTATTTGTGCTGCAAAGCTGTCATTGTGTTATTTAAAGTTAACTTTGGACGAAGAATTATTATCGCAGCTGTCACCCTTGACCTGCTCACTCACTTTGTTCATTGCTGAAACTCTCAGTTTTATGCGTAGAGTTGAGTGGTTTTCCAATTCAATCGTTACTGCACAACTGACTATTGATCGACTCTCAACGCCGTCGCTGTATACTATATCAGTGCTAAATCAGTGACAATGGCCCTCAAGACCAGCACGCTGTCGGATATGTCGTTGTAGCTCTTTATTTTGCTGTGTAAAATGTACTACTGATTTAAGAATCAGACAATCGTTACAGCGATCAATTTTAGTTGCGCACACGCTTTCGTTCCCTTTAGATTTTATTTTAATTCTCATTTTGGTTGTAAATTAATCGTATGTTAAATAACATGTAGCAGTGGTCATTTTTTGGCGACATGCCACCCAGCTTCTTGGCGCGGGAGTTTTTTTTGTGTTCTGAATTTCTCGTGTACGCGACCTTGAAAGTTGCTACGCTCACGCTTCACCGGCATGGCTTAGTTTCTCGCTGCTTTTTTCTGCACTTAAAGTTGCGATTGCAACGATCACTTTTTGGTCAACATGCCCTGAGGTTAAGTTAGTGTCTTGCAGTAACATTCNTAGTTGCGGACACGCTTTCGCTCCCTTTAGATTTTATTTCAATTCGCATTTTGGTCGTAAATTATTCGTATGTTAAATAACATGTAGCAGTGGCCATTTTTTGCCGACATGCCACCCAGCTTCTTGGCGCGGGAGTTTTTTTTTTTTTTTGCTTTGAATTTCTCATGTACGCGACCTTGAAAGTTGCTACGCTCACGCTTCACCGGCATGGCTTAGTTTCTTGCTACTTTTTTATGCACTTAAAATTGCGAATATGAATGTTGTTGCAACGATCACTTTTTGGTCAACGTGCCCTAAGGTTAAGTTAGTGTCTTGCAGTAACATTCTATCTTTTTATCCCGATTTTCTCAAACATAGCCTACGACAAGTCGTATGTAAATATTTCAGGCAGTACTCACCACGTCTGTCCAGTGTGAACTCACATTATTCTTTATATGCTGTAGTTACTGTTATATCTGGCGACCCAGAAGTCCAGAGCATATAAGGAGGGTCAGTCTGTCACGCTTCGCTGTACGTGAGTGACCCACATAACGCTCTGCTTTTGTGTTATACGACTGCTATGCATAACGCCAGCGCCCCAGTTACCGGCCAGTATGTTTGTTGTAACCGGAATTGTCCCAGTAACCGGCTGGTATGTTTGTTACAACCGGAATTTTCCTCGTAACTTGCCGGCGTGCTTGTTATCACCGGAATCGTCCCACTAACCGTTCAATGTATTCGTTACAACCGGAATACTCCCAGCGACCTTCAGGAATATTTCGTGTCGCCGGGGAGTCATCCCAGTAATCGGCCAAGTATATGTTTATTTTTTATGATCGGAATATTCCCAGCGACCTTCAGGAATATTTCGTGTCGCCGGGGAGTCATCCCAGTAATCGGCCAAGTATATGTTTATTTTTTATGATCGGGAATTTTTTCTACACTGAAAAATGTAGTGAGCATAAATAAATTCTGGTTTTGTGAAGAGAAAATGTGAGTTGGGAACATAAGAGGCTTGTTTGTAGGGAAGAAATATGCCTTTGGTCGATATACAGTACCGTCCAAAACTAAGGGACAAATTTTCGAAAATTTTTTTTCTCACCATTAATGAGTAAGATGTTGATTATTGTGTTAAAATTTGAGACATGTATCAAGGATAATAAAAGAGTTATGAACGAAAAGCTTTTCTCTTCAAATTTATAACTTCCAAAACTAAGGGGCAAGAAAAAAAAATTTAGTTAATTTTTTATTCAGTACGTATTTCTTTATTTACATCGAAGACAAAGTTTAACACTGCCATTTGTAAACATTGCTGTTCGCTATATGATGGCACGACGTCAGAAAGTTGATTATATCCTGCGACAAGATATCATCAAGTTTCACAAGAATAATTTCACTATTAGACAAATTTCTGAGAAGGTAAACCGTTTGAAAAGTGTTGTTGGCAGAATAGTGACGTCGTACGATGGTACCGGCTGCATTGGTGCTCCTAAAATGGCCGGCAGGTCCCGTAAAACGTCAGTTAGAGAGGACACAGTCATCCAGCGTACGTCATTGAAGGATCGTTTCAAGTCCTCAGTTGCGATAAGTAGGGAAATGAATGACACAACATGTATGAACGTCTCACGTCAGACCGTTTATCGGCGCCTTCAAGAAATAGGGTTATTTGCGAGACTCCCACACAAGAAACCGCTTGTAAGTGCCAAGAACAAGAAAAAGAGATTAGAGTTTGCAAACACGCATGTTAACTGGTCCCTTGAAAAATGGGCTAGAGTATTTTTCAGTGATGAAAGTAAGTTCAATGTGTTGGGTAATGACGGTACGAACTTTGTAAGAAGATGTGAAGGTGAGAAATTAAGAGTAAAGTGTACTAAGAAGACTCTGAACTTTGGCGGCGGGAGCGTGATGGTTTTCGGTACGGTATGTTCTCTAGTCAAGGGACAACGCCTCTCGTTCGTTTGCAAACCCGTGTGAATGCTCAGGTGTATAAAAATCTATTGGAAGGTATTGTTGTGCCTAATATTGTAAACTCAGGTGTTCCCAGCCCTATCTTCATGCAAGACAATGCCTCCTGCCACAAGGCAAAGACAGCCATCAGTTACTTTGAGCAGCAAGATCTCGAAGTTATGGATTGGCCCCCTCAAAGTCCTGACCTAAATCCAATCGAAAATCGTTGGAAAACACTAGGGGTGAAAGTTATGGCAAGAAACCCTATCAATACGGAAGATCTTTGGATGAAACTTCAAGAGGAATGGGCGAAAATTACTGTTGAAGATTGTCAGTCCCATTTGGTCATGTAGTCGACGATGTGCTGCTGTAATCGAAGGGACTGTTTCGATCGCAAGGGACTGTTTACCAAATATTTATTGTTCAACACCATTTTGCTGAATATTTCTAGCAAAATATTGAGTGGAATGCATTTTTTTTCTTGTTTGTCGCTTAGTTTTGGACGTTATAAATTTCAAAAGAAAAGCTTTTCGTTCATAACTTTTTATTATCCTTCATACATGTCTCAAATTTTAACACAATAATCAACATCTTACTGGCTAATAGTGTGTAGAAGAAGAAGTACCTGGCATGGTTAAAAAAAAAAAGTTATCCCGTTTTTAAAATTTGTCCCACAGTTTTGGACGGTACTATATAACGTGCCTGCCATTAGTGTGAAAGTGTACCTATCCAATTGCCGCAAACACGAAGAAGCTTGTAACCAACTCTATCTGCATTTCAGGATGTGCATGTTCAGGACAGTACCAGGTGGCAGGTGGCACTTGTCGGAAGGCCACAGTCGCAAAGAGAGGCTCTACCGTTGGCTTGGACAGCAGAAAACTATTTTCCCTATCGTAAGTTATGTCAATGCTGTTGCTACTGATTTCTGGACGCGCAAAGTTGATTAAGTACACTCCAATGCTATCAGTTCCATAGTGTTTTATGTCAATAGGAATAGATATCTCCCATCGTGAGCATTGATTTTCTATTTATTTGGACATTAATTTAACCATCGTCAGCATTGTCAGTCAGCAGAAAATTAATTTTTCATCGTATGTATTTGTCCGTCAATTAGTGGTGTTGGCCATGTGTTTGCCGACCAACAGAAGTCTCCTCTCTCTGTGGGATTGCTCCACCACTCTAACTAGTAGTTCAAACAACAAGCTATGGTTACCTATGATTATATAGTGACGTCAAGGGAAATTTGTTGTGGTGTTTGACTGTTTGGGCATCAGCCCCATACAGCTAAGGAACTATCCCAAGGTTACGTCACCGGGGTAGTCATATGTATATTTTGTGGAAAAATACGTTGCAATTACACCTCTATAAGGTCTACACTTTGTTAGTTGCGTGATTTTCAAACATGATCAATTTACACGCTAATAATATTTTGTTTGTTTTTTTCTTTTTCCTATCTTAGATTATAAATAACTGCTTAGCTCACTCGCGTTTGTTCCATGTGCAGGGCACTGCCGCCAACACCAACGTACTGCCGCGGTGTCAGGTCGTGCCGTCGGTGAGCCACTTTGTTCCTTTGGCCGAGTCGTCACCATCGCCGTCTTTGGAACGCTTAGGTCGTTCCAAAGGCCACGGCCATCACCTACCGAAACCGAATGTCCATCCGGACAGCAAAGTCCACAGAGGCGCCCTCAACTACGGGCCCCCCAAAACCGCTCGAGATCAACCCCGTCGAGCGTATCCTATGGGTGCCGCCAAGGGTCCTCAGCAGAACACGTTCGCAAGGTTTGCCAACTTAGGCAGCTTGCATTCAAAGAAACGCAAGTTGCATGAAAGGGACGGCATCCCAAACCGCGGCCAGACTCCACATCTTTTTCTACGGCCCGTGCTGAAGTCGACGTATCAGCATTTTGGAGACGAATCTTCTGCGAGTTCTTCACGCACTCGCCGAGCGTCCAAAGCACCAAACGCCATGGCCCACAGCCAGTCTTGCTTGGCCGCAACATCGTCGTGTCATCCGTCATCATCCGATATCCACACTCCCCGATCCGCCGTGTCTGCTCCTGGTAAACTCTACAGACGAAACGCCTTTTATGGACATCTTCCTATCCCTCACATTCGCCCTGATGCACCCAAACCATCCTACGCATCATCCATAGCTCCGTCCGCGTACTCCTACTATTCAGCCTACTCCACCGTTAACCCGAGGATGGGCTACTCGATGCCCTACTACTACAAGAGTTATGCAAAACCCCCGCGACGGTACGCTGCTAGTGAGGGGTTCTATGCTTTGAGACCGGTCAGAGCAACTAAATTGAGGCCCTTTGGACCTGTCCAAGTCGCCCCGACGCCACCCGTCTACGCCTCGCCCTCTGTCTACAGCTGGCATTATCCCATGCCCGCCTACTCCGCAGGCTACGGGTACCATGCGAGTTCCCGCTCCCAGACCATGGAGGTAACTTCGCATGTAAGTTCTTGCTGTTCCCTTCTGACAGTATCTACAGATGCCACTATCAGTTTTTCACTACCAAAAAGTTTTGCCAGTCTATGTTTACGTTCTGAAGTTATAGTACAGATGAATGGTGATGAGGTGGTTTGAATAATAGGTAGTTACCGTTCGTAGTTACCGAACATGTAGACTTGCACCGTCAGGGGTATATTCTGGCGGGCCCTATCCCTGTTAGAATATATATGGGCTTCGCGAACTAGAAGGCTGTCCCGGGTGCCCTCTCCGCGGGGGATGTTGCAACTGGCTTCAGTTTTTGCTGAGGAAGTCAGTTTCTTGGTTAGATAGGTTTTGTATGCTTCCCCTTCTGTTCCGCGAAGATGGGCCGCCGAATGGTTGTAAGCGACCCATCCCATGGGACTCGTTTCTGCTCCCGTGTTGGGGACACGGAAGGGACCCTCATCAAGGATGTTTATTTTTTCTGTCTTCTCCTGTTTTCTTTTTTGTCCTTCGCCTTCTACCGCGTGGCTGAGCGAATATTCGTTCAGCTGTGCCGTGTAAGATTGGATAAGCTTGCGCCTTGTTTCCTGTTTGTTAATTGCGCACTGTCGTCTTGAGACCAACAGAATCCCTTGAGTTCGGCTATAATCTGAAACCTTTCGGCAAAGAGCCGGGATAAAAGTCACTGAGAATTCGACGCGGGGCGGGCGTGATGCCTGCGGCGCTAGTAATTCACTCTGCTTATATAGACTTGCCGAAGTTTCCATTTCGATAGATTTCAAAATCATACTCAAAACAACTTCAATTTCTAGTTTCATTGCATTAAAATTAGTTCTACATAGGCCTACAGTACGTCTGTTCAGTCTGTCGAAAGTAATGTTAATGTTTGTGTTGTTGTTCTTCCCCTTGTTCCTAGCTATCATTCAATCACCTTTGTTCGTTGATAGAGGTGGTTTGAACTCGTTGGAAGTATACCATAAGAACTACTATTCTCGTATTTTATCATTTTGCGTAGTGATTTGATTACCGTCGGTAACCTTTATATATTCAGCGACAAACATTCAGTGCTTTTCAACAACCTTCATTGTTATGGGCCTCATCTTTTCGATGATTCTTAATTACCTTATGATTATATTTATTAATCAAAATGTTGCCATGATTATTGACAACTTTTATACATTAGTGATACACTCTCAATAATTATTGGCTAAGGTCTCTTGATTATTGTTGATTACGTGTCGAAATTAAGTGGCAATAACTATCTCAGTGCTGTTCGCAATATTGATGTCTTATCACACGGTGTATTTTTCTTATCTTCAGAAACAAGCGAGCAGAAGCGTCAAAAAACGCCGCCTTCACCGCCGCCATACCGCCGCTCCGCCATCAGCTGTCAGACAGCACCATCGGAACGACCGAAATCCTGCCGACAGGCGGCGTAAGAAGAAGAGAAGAGTCGACGAACTAACAGATGACCAAATAGACAACACTTACACCGGACTGGACAGGGCCATTGCCGAGTGCTTCATAGACTCTACCATGAAGTCCAGCGGGTAGATGCGTTAGTTCGTCATTGTCCAGTGTTGTGGATAGATTCTAATTATTTCCCTCAGGTGGGCATAAGATGGGCCATAGGGATAGGTTAGTTGTTTTCACTCGCCAATCTTATGTATTAGGAGCAACGTCCTCACGGGACCTCACCGGTTTTATTCGTCTTAGTGACGCCTCCTGGACGTCCATCCCTCGTGGCCACTTTGCTTCCTTCCACTTTTATACACCAACTGATGATGCTTTATCTTGTTCTTCTTATTTATCCCGACTTACTGTTTCCATGCTCATTGATCTTGTGTGGGAACACCCCCGTGCATGCGTTCCACGTTTATATCGATATATATATATAGGGTAGTAAAGTGGGGAAAAAATAAATAACCCACAGTAGCGTTAAAAAATGGACGCCCTCTCTTGTAGTAAAAACTCCTAGTTAATTTTTTTACCCCTACTGTTTGTTATCCATTTTTTACCCCACTTTGCTAGACTATACGTCCCTTATTTCTTCCTCGGTTAGATTGCCTTTATTTTAGAGACGGGAGTTTAAACTATTCACTGTAACAATAAGATGCCAATTATTTATCTCATTACCTCGTTACCATGCAAAGTAATATTTTCGAACCGTACTTGTACCCCGCTACGACATTGATTCCTTAGCCAATCACGAGGCTGCATGCTTCCTGCTCAGGTGATGTCACCGACGTCTCCACCTCTGTGATTGGATGATTGGATTTCACTTAAAATGATAGGATTACACCTATACTGGAAATGTTTAAAAAATACCACAGTTTCTACATTCATCATCTATGAGAAGAGAATTGGAATTTCAAATCCAAGTGGAGAGACTTGAATTTTCAAGGGTTTCGTAGAGTGTTCCGTGAAGGGTCAACAGGATACTGTAGCATTCCAGACTTATAGCAGCTGCATTATATGTTTGCCGTTTGTCCGACCGCTAAGGATGCTTTTCTCGTAAGAAATTAAAAGTATGCAAATGACATGACTCATAAATCCCTGTTCATCGCAAAACTATCATTTTATCATATACTGTATTTAGCTTGTCCATCCGGGACAGTTTTATTTATTTTATAAATTTTTTCTTGTTGGTAGAGAAATGATTTATGGTCGGTAGGATTTTCTGTGGGAATAAAAAAAAATAAATAAAAAATACAGCTTCAGCTGACAACGGAGTAGTGAACGTAGAATCTGATACCTTGACGTAATATTAAAGCCTATTTCATTCTCAATTTCGGAACTTTTACGGTAAGATGACGTTTGTTTTCAACTCTGTTTTATTACTATACTTTATAATTTAAATACCTTTTTTATCTTGGTATGTTCTCAACTAACCAGTAGTTTTAAATGCAGATATGCTGTACTGTCCGTATGCGTACCTATGTTCTGTTTTTTTATACTAATTTTCCCTGCGCTGAAAAAAATGACGGCGAAGAAATTGAATGGATTGTTCATTGAAGTTGTTCATGTCTGTGGTGTCATTCTGTTGTTGCAGCCTGCTGAACATTTGCGAAGATGTCTTGTTTTCAGCATGTCTGTGGATGTATCTCCTTCCACATCAGGACTGCTAAAGCTTGGATTTTTCCCCAAGCTCTTGGATTTTCTCAAACGTCCCATTGCCACCTCTTCTTGCAGCTGACCTGCTGCCCTCAGTGTCACTGCGATGGAGGTGGTGGGAGAGTTTGTGTCGTCGTCTGAGGTATGGATCGCGGGCTGCAAGGTCCCGTCTCGTTCACAACGTCGGTATAAATTTGTTGAAACTGCAGTGCACGCACCTTCTTAATCTTCAATTTTTAATATCAAAAGAAATAATTACTTCCATTTCTGTTTCTGCAGAGTAGTTCATTCTTATTATCGTCTGCTGGAACGCTCAACGAAACTAAATATCAATCTCCAATGCGGAAGAAAGAAAGAGACATTCATAGCAGGTTTACCCTGCAAATGCTAATACTTGATTACAGCGAACTTGGGGTCAAATTTCAAGTTGCTGAAGTATTGCAACTGTGGTTAAGGTTTGCTTCTTTCGGTGAGAAACAAGCGTGACGATGCACAGGCTGTACCGTAACATCAACTGGTGCACCCAGGGCATCTGCTCAAACCGTCGTTTTAAGTAAGGCTCTACCCGCCTGCTTGACCTTCGATTTTAATTCAAACAGCCATCAGAAAAGATGAACACAGACAATTCCTCTTAGGTTTAGCAGTGTAATACGTTTTTCGTGCCGACAGAACGTTCAGTGGTATGTGAATCATTTCTAATCTGGCTCGTCAACTCTCCTTAGCTCAGCTGCATCGGTACAGACACTGCTCGACTGGCTCTGCGCACCGTCCATGTCATTGCTTCAAGTGTGACAGAATGTGGTCAGATACAAGCAAACAAACAAATGAACACAACATGGTGATCCTCACAGTAGTTGCATCCTATTAGTTACGTTGGTGAACAACCATAGTGTAGTACGTTTTTTTTCAACAGCATTTTCATCAGTTCCACTTTGTAATTCCAAAGCTGGAGTTGTTTTTGCCATTAGGCTTCCACTTAATTTAATAAAAAGCTTTTTGTTTATATTTCGCTGGTATTATAATCCTGCATGACGCTCACCGAGCTCATTTTGTGACGTTTTGTATGTCATTTCTATGAAAATGTCGATGACGAATACGAAAATAGCTTGACTTGCTAGCCAAGTTTGAGTTAGAATCTGATGTTGTCGTATGATGAAATGGTAGCAGTTCATAAGTTAGCTACACTGGGGAAATATTTGTTTTGACCAGTGTTGTCTAATTATTGCAGTATGCATTTAAAAAGCTTGAGAAATTAAACTCTTACATGTCCCTGAATTCTATCTTAAGGTTAATGCATGTATCTGCTTGAATTTCGTTTTCTAAGAGTTTATTTATTCGTATGTGGTACACAATACGCTATTCTGCGTCTGTATACAAGTGTACAGTATATATAAGCAGCAGTCTATCGTCGTAAGATCGTAATATTTTATTTGTGGATAATATGCTGTTCAGCTCAATATTTCTATTGTTTTTGTTAATTTTTGTACAGTTCAAGACTTTATATACCGACATACCATTCTATTTTCATGAATATTAGTTCTATTTATTCAATACATAGGATAAGGCTACATGTACAGCACTTTATATATGACTAAACACTTTTGGAATTCATGCAATACATACACTACGTCATCGATCGCACTGTACTTGACTACTCAGTACTCGCTCTTGTCAAGTAGGTCGTACTATCAGTTGATAAAACTTCGGTAAAATCTTTTCCAATCAACATGGCGACTTCAAACTAAAGCTAAAGCGTTCATGGTGACACATGTAATACATCTGTTAGCCAGAAGCAGGTCTACTTGAGCAGTGACCAATGGTAGATTGTAAAATTGATATTTAATTAATACTAGGTCATTTGGTGTCTTAAAATTCTTTGATTGTAGGCTGCCGTTGATCTCTAGCTACGAATTTGTACTTCTTACTATTAAACATATGCTGTGCCTCACTATAAACAGTTTTTTTTATTTGAGGTCATTATCAGCCTTAGCGCCTATTTGGGATTTTGAGTGAACAGACAAGTCTAGTCTATGGTCTCGTCTACTATTCGTGGCTTCCAGTTTATGGACAAACATTTTATCTATATGTTTACTGTTAGTTTTGCTATGCGATCTTCCTACATACTTATGTAAGTTGTATTGCACTAAACATCAGCCGTGCAGCGGTATGTTCTGGGTACGACCATCATTAGCGGTTGCTCAGGGCCGGCTAGCCCTACGCACTGTAGGTACTCTTTTGGTTCTCCGCACTCCGTCGAAAGTATCCAAATATTTTGGTGTTTCCTTGTAAACAGCAAAAAAGTGCTCAGCTTCCTGAGTTGTTCTTCACTCCAAATTTATAGAATGAGATGTAAAATCTTGTGGGTAACGTTTCCAGATTCCGGTTAACTTAACGGCTAATATTTTTACTAAATTTTAGTAGGCGCTTACAGTAATTGTGTAGGCAAGAACCAAACGCGTGTTCAAGCTCTTTGTACGACGTAACAATAAAAAAAACTCGAGTGTGAATTTGTCTTGAGTGTGACGGTATATTTATAAGACGCTGCTCACTGTAACGAAGAGAACGCGAGGATATCTAGGTGTAGGTATCGCTCTCTACTTCTGTTTGCGCCCTCCATATGGCGAGTGTTGTTCTATGCTGCGAGCTGCGGGTGTCCACTAGTACTAGAGTTCCATTTTCTACATTACATTTGGTCACACATTAGCAATCGTCCCTTGTGAACCAGCAATGTAGCAGTTATTTGGTTGTGGATGGAATTATGTTTTAGCTTGAGTGCATCGCTACTCAATTTTCGTAGTATCATGCCCCGTTCAAACTTTAGTTTTTTGAGTTACACACATCGTACTGTTCGAATGCGCTGCTGTGCCCATTTAAAAACAAAACAAATGAAGCGACCAGATTTCTGAGTTCTCATTCACTCGAAACGTGAAGAGATATCCGAAAACCTAGTAGTGACTAGTTACGCAACCTGACTTCGCGGCCAGCGTTTTATTTCAGTATATATAGACAGATGTGTTTTGAAGTACATGAAAAATCATTCTGAAATTTTTGACGTATGAACTTGGAGCAAAAGACTATAGCCTGCCAACACGTTAGTCTTTTGCCCTGCGTTTAAGCTTCAAAACATCCGGATGCCTCGCTGTGTCCCAGTAGACACAACATGGCGTCTACCGAAGAGTTGCTACGATTTTAGGGGCAAAGTTACAGTTTTAGCTGTCGAGCCAGTGAGGTTAAAGGCAGTTTCACACCACAGTCGTTTAGTGTTGCTACACCGAACAATACGTTCAAAAATTGCATTGTGTCTTTGCAAATTCAACTTGTGTCTACCAAAGAATCGGCTGTTATGTTAGCCATAAAATTCAGTTAGCTTCGAAAGTGTCACGAACGAAGTCTCGCGGATCATCTCTTCATGTCTGCAACGAATTTAACCCTGAAAGCGATGTAGCTGTTTGCAAAGAAGTGACAAAACTTGCGGACGCTTTGTACTGCCTACGGGGAACTAAAGACTTAGCACCAGTATACATGTAGTTTCTGAATAGTTACCCAGCTATGTAGACAGACGAAGAACACAGTGTTTGCGTAACTTACGCAAGTTGGAAACATTTTAAATTGTGCATGAAATGGGACCGAATTTGGCCTCGCCTAGAACACTACATCTGCGCTAGAATTAACGAGAAAACTGGTCTCGTAGACACCTGCAGCTCGCAGACGAACGCCTTCTAACAAATATTGAGCCTTCAACCCCAACAGACATTACCCTCAGGCCGCGGAGTGAGGACACACATGCTACACTATCACCTGCGTAGCACCGCGTTTACATGGCTGAAGTAATGATATAAAAGAAAAAGAAAAACTACTTCAAAAATCATTTGTTATTTCTCGCAGATGTTATACCTACTTGCTGCTTGAGTGCTCGACAGGCTGAGGTATGCAAATTGTGCAGTTGAAACTACTGTAGTGTTCCCGACCTTTGAAGAATCTGTGACACCCTATCACTGTCCGTTCCTGAAGTTGTGTTTTGCTATGGAGAATTTAGTGTACCTGTATTTTTTATCTTTGCTTGAAAACATCAGAAATGAACAAATTAATTCAACACTGACAAAACATTTTCATCTTCCTTCTATGCTGCCAGTGAATGATTGCGTAAATATACGTTCAATTTATCCAGTACACCCTTGTCTTCACTAAGATAAAGTTGTTTAGCGCAACAAAATGTCTCATAACAAGCATCACAGGTGATATCAGCCAATCAGCAATGCAATCCTCTTGGTGTGGGGAGCAGTAGGGAGTAAATTACATTCTATGATTGGCTGCGATGATTTGTAATGAGAGTGACCGGACGTCACCTGAGATGCTTGGTCACCCCCGGTAGCAGCGGATCCTGCGTGCTGCACAGTTGTGCTGAAAGTCCCGAGAACGATCCCCAAGCCAGGTGCGCGATATCTCTCATGGGGCTTGGCGCACTGAATCAGCAAAACCTGCTTGGTGTCCATAGCTATCATGGAGATACTTACCTTAGGGTAGGGGGGTGGCGGGTCGTTAAACCTTCTGCTAAATGCATCATAGTCCTTAGCGACCTATCGTCGGCTGCAGCTGTAGCTCCTGCTTTGGGGCCAGTTGGCCTATATCTGACGCACGAGCCATTGCGTGTGAGTATCTAAGTGGAGGGGGCAGTCAAAGTTGACTTTACCTTTACGTGATATCGTTTTGCTCGGAAACGGAGGGTTAAACTTCCTAACTATAACTACCTAACTTACGTGATGAGCGAGTCGCGTGATGTTTCTTGTGTTAGAGAACCTTACCTTGTTTAGATTAGATTAGATAGGCGGCAGTAGACGAGCCAAAAGGTCCATTCCCAAAGAGACACCGGAACTTACACCCCGGCCCTCTATGAGCTATTGCCATTATTTTAGTAGGATGTAGAGGAATGGAGAAACGAGAGAAGCAAAAATAAAAGACGAAAGAGAAAAAAGAAAGGAGAAATAAAAAAGAAGGGGGAGAAGAATCTACGCTAAAGCGATGGTCATGAATGCCCGCAAGCATGATCGATGGCCGCTGATATGCGGAGCTTAAATATATAG
>LQNS02278091.1:51334890-51345222 GCA_001587735.2 Parhyale hawaiensis | reverse complement strand
AGATCGTTGATGTAAATTGAGAACAGAAGTGGGCCAAGCACGCTACCTTGTGGAACCCCTGATGAAACCTGTGTCCAGTCGCTTGATTCTCCTTCTCCTTGATTCTCCTTCCTTAGGCCAAAGAGCTTAGTACATTCCCGTCTCTTTGGTTAAGCCATGGATGGTCTACACCAATACCAGTGTTTTGAATTTTCCAGAAATTCAGTAGTATATTTTTCGTCATTCAACCTCATACGATGCCTTCACGGGTATTTTCTGACGAGCCCTTTCCTCCCGCTATATATTTGGGCCTTATAGTCCCAACGGTCTGTAGTGCCTTCTCCACAGGGGATGTTGCAGCTTGCCGCAGTTCCTGCTGACGAGGTTAGTTTTGTTAAGTTAGGTAGGCTCTCAATACTTATCCTTCTGTTTTGGGAGGTGGACCGCTGATCGAGGTGGCCGATCTATTCCCGCTAGACTTCTACCTTCTTGTACAGTATTTCGTTTTCTTCTCTTGCGCAGCGTAGCTGAGCGAAAGAGTTCAGCAGTGCCCGTGGGTTGAAGATGCCCAACTTGAGCCTTTTTCCTATCAGTAGCTTACTGACCACTTAGAATCTGAGACCTATTGACAGAAAAGCCGAGACAAAAATCATTTATATTTTGAAATGAGACGTACTTCGTCTCCTAGTGGCGCACGAGCCTGAGTTAAATAACAGGAATAATTCGGCGCGATATAGACATTGTGTCTCTGATGCGTTAGTAGTAAAATTTTCTACAATTACCTCATACGATGAACACGAATTTGTTAATATGCTTTGCCACACAAGGAATAATTTTATTTTATTACAACCGACAGGAAAATTACACACCGAACTGTCATACAATTACACGATTCCCGTATATGACTGTATATATTTGAAGGTATACTGAGTCACAGGTACATGTTGTGTTAACTCACCTATACTTGATAATATGCTAGAGCTCGATGAGTTGAGTGCAGACGGAAACGTACAACAATGTAAATACTCCTATTCTGTAATAATTTAATATGTACCTATGTTATGCATGCTGCAAGTTTTGTTCTAGTCTACCCCGAGCGTTACTGTTTTCTTGTTATCACCTCATTTTGCTCTTTGTAATATGTACGGGAATAAATAATTACAAATTTATGTCTTTTCTTTGATTACAGACGTGTTCGATTTGCTATAGTTAAACTCAGTCCCGATGCAAATTTTATTTGAGTGTACACGCTTGTGTCTTTGCCAGTGTCTCTTCAGGGTGCACAGAAAGTCACCAGAGGGTTAGGTTATGACCTCAGCCATAGTGAGGCCTTCAGGACATCTGTCTTACGCGCCCACTTTGTTTCCTTCTGCTTTTACTGAGAATCTTCGTCCTGTTCTTCCTCTTGGCCACACGCCCCATAAACAGGCTTTCGTTCATCCCCGATGACATTCATTTTCCTTCGTAGTTACGTCATTCTGATCTGCAGTCGATTTAGTTTGTTCCTTGGCAAATAGAAGACGCCTGACAGTAATTAATTAATATTTCTTCTTGCCTTATCTGTTGATTCATCCTATGTATATTTTTTTTGTTCCCCGTACAAAATTTTGTTGCTTCTTTGAAAACACAAATATACGGATATCGAGCGGAATATGTATTTGCTGAAGACGTCTCCTTGTAGCCATGTTTGGTATCACAATCATTGGAATCATTATTACGAGCCCTCACGGGTATATTATGACGGGCCCTATCCCTGTCATAATGTATATGGGCCCTACGACCCCAGGGGCAAACCCGAGTACCTTTTCCGCAGGAGACGTTGCATCTGGCCGCAGTTCCTGCTGACGAGGTTAGTTTTGTAAAGTCAGTTAGGTTCTCCGTTTTCGTTTCTGTTCCGCGAGGTGGGCTGTCGATCGAGATAGCGCACCTAACCCGCGGGACTCCTCTCCTCTCTCTCGTGTGGAAGGCCGTGAAAGAGCCAGACCACTCGAGTGTCTCCTACTATGCTTTACGCCTTGTTTCCTGCCCGTAGTAGCGCACGTAGGCCACGCGATAAATTATGTAGTACAGTATTTAAATACTACGCAATCATCTCTGTTGAAACGCCTGAGTTGCGGCTACGGAGGTTAAACAAATTTTATAACTAACTCACTATCATTATTACGATGATCACTATCACTGAAAAGCACAAGACAGGGGCGGCGGAACGTCAAAATATATATTTCTTTTCTTTTTTTTNCCCCCCCCTGCTTGCCAACTTTTCCAATCGTGTGTTTATGTAAAGTGTTATCGCATCAGTACCTATTTTCACCGCAACCTCCCATACCGCAAATTAAAATCCCATGCCTGATTATTTACTCATTTTTGTCTTCTTTTAAGTTAAACTGCAGATTGCAATACTAATTTACATGGTTTCTTCTTCGTCGTATTTTTTCTACTCGAGTGCATCGCAGTCAATAACCCGAAAAGTTTGAAGACTCTGTCACTGGGTGAAATGCTAATCGTACCATTAAATTTTCCCCATCAGATAAACTGTGAGAATTCCCTTTTGGAAGTAACTTCATCCCTCACAAACGAAGGCTAATACCTATGTTTCGAAAGAGTCCATCATTACCGAACCTGTGGATAGAATCTATTCAACAGTCTTGTTATGTCCCGCTCTAGGTTTCGATTTTGAGGTTCTATGTGCGGCAACTGTACCAGACCGTTGAATAGAGTCTATCCACAGATCTTTCCAAAATATTACTATCGCAATATGGCAACAATCGGTACCTTCTTCAAACGCTACGACCCTGTTGATGCTTTCATTTGCTCTAATGTTGTCTACAGGTATACTGGTGACAGCTGCCAGTTGTCGTACGTGGGCAGTACTTCCGTACAGCTATACGTTAGGGTAGCTCAACATCGGGGCATATCGCATCGCACAGGGCAACAATTAACCGCACCTACAAATTCAGCCATCCATTGCCATAGTTTAAATAAAAATCATCCAATTAAGTGCAATAATTTTTCTATAATGGGAAGTACAAACGACGTGCAAGATCTTAGGCTATTAGAATCTATTTTTATTCACATGAACAAACCAAATCCGAACAACTGGCAGTCTGCTGTTCCCCTAAAAATACTTAGTTAGGTTTGTTCATCTTTCATTTCAACTGTTGCTTAGGCGCTATAGGTAGGTAGGTAGGTGAGAAATTTATAACTGTATGTTTTCTCGGATTGATTTTCACAATTTATGACTTCTCTTGATATTTCAGCACTGAAGATGGATTTATTTTAATCCGAAGAGTTTGCCTTTCACCACTAATGTTATATATATATATATATATATATAGCTTGGTTCTCCTTTTCATATTACGATGGAGATTCCCTAGAAATCAATCAATAACTGCAAACCAAACAACTCTTGTAAATTACATGAATAGCCGTCCATTACTTTTGAGGGTATAACACTAACAAAATATAGGCTGACGAGCAAACAAATGGATAAACACAAATCTTCCCAAAAGGTAATCATCTGTTCCTCCTGACATACTTAACAACTCATGTAAGTTTCGTCAAAATCCGTCCATAACTTTTTGAGTTATCTTGGTGACAGACAGAATAACAGACAGACAAACCCCGACGAAAACATAACATCCTAGGCGGAGGTGCGGTAATTAATCATGAAAACAAACTAAAAGAAGGGTGATACTGCAAACACAATTAGTTCAAGCAGACTGACGCTGACACTGCGACGTATAGCTAAGGCGTCTTTTTGTGGCCACGCTCGTGATCAGAAATACCGTGATCATGGTCATCGTGATCATTGAAAAGCAAAAGAACGGTCGACGATTTTGTAAACAAACCAAACACCCCACGGCCATTTCTGAAAAATATATTTTTTATTGTACATATTTTTACGGGAACTAGTAGGGAATGGATTGCTTATGAGCCTTTATTTGTTTTGAAACCAATGCATTCTGTGTTTTGTGACAGGGAGGTTAACCGCAGATGATTTTATGCTTTTTTGCTGTCTATGTTGGAGTATTGCTCAGCGGTCTGGGCTTCAGCTGCTGACAGTCACTTGCGTCTGCTGGGACCGACTTGTTAGTTCAGCCAGCAGGCTGTGTGCCGAAAATGATCTGGTGGACCTGTCTCATATCCATGCAAAAATATTCGCAGTAAGATTGTCGTATGACTGCTGAAATGAGTCGCGCTTGTCGAAATGAGTTGTAAATTGCCTAAATGAGCTGTAGTATCGCCGCAAAATAAACAATTGACCAATTAGGCAGTTTTATTGCGGTTTTCAACTCATCTGAAGAAGGTGTCGAAAAATCGCTGTACCCGCTGCAATTTTTCTGTGCAGCGGCGATCGATTGAACAAGTTGATACACGATACACGCCGAGGCCACCGAGACACACTCGGTGCCCGAGCAGCCCAACGTCAACGGCCTCGGGCGGCACTATCGTCTCTCACGACGATTTTGCGTTCACGTAAGCTTTCCTGCGCGCGCCACAACTAAAATAAGCACTACCTAGGCAAACCTAACCTAACTTAATCTACCCTTACCTAACCTCCTTACCTAACCTCCTTACCTAATCTTCTACCCTAACCTTACCTAACCTAACCCAATCTAACCTTATCTAACGTTACCTAACCTTACCTAACCTAACCCAACTTAATCAGCGATACAGCGAGCAGCGCGGCGCACCAACATGAACGCCGCTCACGCGCACACGATCTGTGCGCACATATATCTGTCGTGACTCGTGAGACACGATAGCACCCCCGGGCGGGGGTGGGTCAGTACGAATGTAATTGTGGTGGTGAATGGTTGTGCACTGTGCTTTGATTTTTCTCGTTAAAGACACAAGCTTTGAGTGCCAAGCCAGTAGAGATGTAAGTTCGAAGTTAATAATTCAAGTGGAGTTACAGCGTACTGTGTGTTTTGTAGAAGCATAATTAGAAGCCCTGGCAGATACGCCGGAATTTCCACTGCATCGTTGGTACGTAGCCTTAATGTGTTTTCTTCTCTCTGGTAACTAGCGCACTAGTCGCCTTTTAGAAGTTATTTGACGGGGTGTGCAGGTTTTTAGACGTCGATTCGGTGCTCAAACTCTTATACGAACATTTTCTCCAGTCACCAGATTCACCAATCCCTGCGCCACAACTGATGAAAATTTCAATTTTCAAAACTCATAGTTTAGAAGATATTTTACAAAATACCGTAAAAATCTTATTTCGCTCCACTGGAATCTGAAATTCTGTTTTATTTGATCAAATTTTTGTATTTTCAGCTTCTTAACTATCCCGTCGGCACGCACAGCTGCTCTATGTTAGGTTACGTAAGGAACTTAGGTTACATGCCTGAAAGCTCAAATTCGCCCCTCTTTAGGCCGTACTGTCAGGTAGTTAGGCGTAAACCCCCTCCGATTCACCCCTCTTTAGGCCGTACTGTCTGGTAATTAGGCATAAATCCCTTCATAACATGGGGCAGGTATGGTGAGGGTATGCCTTGTTTGCCTACTTTACTTTAAAAATGGACATTTTCTTTTGAGCACTCCTCAATTAGCCTATGCTAGAAATCTCTTTCTTGTCCTATTACTCGAGTAGGGGATAAAACGAATATTTAATATTTACCAAAGAGTGTTACATATTTATGTAGACTGGAGCATTCAAATATATTTATCATGAACGACGTGTTTTCGAGATATTTGACTTTGAAGTTTCCACTATTTTTCTATAAGAAGGAATGGTTAGAAAAGGTATGGTTAAGTAAGATTATTTTAGATGAGTTAACGTTCCTAATGGGCCGCCAGTTATTTTTTGCCATGGAGGGGAAAACAGTGTGAAGCTGAATACAAATTTCATTTCATAAAACTAAATGGTTGAAGAGATAATCTATAAAATATCAAAAGAAAGAATGGTATTTCCTTCCAATCTTCATCAATAATCTTCACGGCTTTGATATGCTTCTAGTTGTTCAGTTCTCGTGACTATGACGTCACGAAGAGTAGGGGTAGAGATCTTTTCTGGTCACTACTCAATTCGATGGGCATCGCCCGTAGGGTTCTCAGAACCTCATTCCTCACCCTATATATGATCACGTGTAACATTACCATTTAAAATAAAGGCACGTACTGCAATTTACAACTCATATTGACAGGTTTATTGCACAGAGCGTGTTTAGTTAGTTTAACTAAACGTAGCATAGTCTGTCAAGCACCAAAAATAACTATAATTTTAGTACTTGCCAGACTAATTCAATGTTTAGTTAAACAAACTAAACATTCCCATCGAGTAGCAGGCCTGCCGATAGGAGCTGTGAATTACAGTACGTGCCTTTTTTTTTTAAAGGCAATATAACTCGTGGCCATAATCGCGCATCGTTGAAATGAACTGTGCAATCGATGAAAATAGTCTAACTGTGTCCGAGGAATCGCTGTAATGAGTGGTGCGCACAGGATTTACCGTGCCGGCCTTATTGTCGAAATGAGCTGTAACGTTTGGCCCAAAAAACGGACAAAGCGACTCGTACACAACAATTCTTCGACGATTCCACGTGCTGGAGCTATTATCAGCATCTTACGACTGTCGCTCGACAATTTATTTTGCCTGGGTAGGAGAGAGGTTGCTGGACTTAGTATGTTTTGTAAGGTTTACAACAATAAAAGACATTGGTTGTATTCATTTGTTCCAGCCCTCAAGGTCTCAAGGAGGATTACACGTGCTGCGGTTGACGCGCACGCTTTCACTTTAGAGACTGTTGATGCAGAACTCGTCAGTTCAGTTGGAGCTTTGTGCCCTGGTCTGTTGGGGTTTGGAATTCGTTGCCGGCGTCGGCTTTCGGTCGTGTTGGCCTGCAGGCGTTTAAGTCAGCAGTTAATTAATGTTTTTTTTGTTAGATTCTCTTTAGAAGCGTTTTGGGCTTCCCGGTGTTGCAAACTGCTTCATTTGGGTTGTACTACCTGTCCGTGGCGGCCCGGGCATGGAGTTTTAATAATAATCATAATAATAATAACTCGCAGTATCTAAATAATTTTGAACAAATACAGGCATAAAACTAAGGAATGTACAATTTTGGAAGTCAATATTACAAACAATCATCATAACATTATCCAATTTATCCCTAAATATGAGGAAACATCACGACCTTGCATTTCTAATTTTGAATTTTCACTTGTCCTACGGCTGGAATCCCTCTTTGATCACGCATGATTAGCCTGCGGAGGAAATCACGCTGCGATCAATTCTCACCACTGATCACGGTTGATTGCTATCAGAATCACGGCAAAACGCGGTCACGAAAACGTGCGAATCATGCGCGATCAGAGGGAATCATCCGCGCGGTGGTCACAGAAAGACGCCTCTAGTTGAGACATGAAAGATGCTGGAGTAGGGTGACCGCCAAAAATTTAGCCAGTTTCAACTCGCCGATAGCCCCAGTGCTCCGAAGTGTTGCTTTCGCAGTTCACCGTCAAAGCTACAAATGTTGGCGCTGTAGTTCGGAGCATCACGACTCCATCTTCTAGGCTGGGATTCGAGCGTCTCGCCTCAAGGCAATAAGCGAGACATCTTTCTAACCAGTCGGCCCCTGAGAATTCTTTTTGAAGAGTAGGGAAAACAGGGAAAAGTTACACTAATAAAATGATGGCATTAAGTTGCTTGCCTCTGGGAAATCAATCAAGTATAATGAGGATTGGACACATGCATATAGTAGATGAAGACATAAATTAATTATTCTCTACCGAAAGAATTTCTCAATTTTATAGTTCGTTCTACAACCTTGATGAAACAGCATCATAATCCGTGCCTACTTTACCTTGAGAGAGTTATTATGAATTTCATGGCTAAATGAATAGATAACGCAAATGGAGATGAACGAGGCCAGTTTTCTGGCGAAAAAATCAACGTGATCGAATTTTCAGTAGATTTCGATAAAAACGAAGACATGTTTAATATACCTATGCTTATAGCGTAATTTTTTCATCGTAGCAGAACGAGAAAAATTTTCCGGAATAATGAGGGACTGCTATAAGCTAAGCTCATTCAGCTCAACTTGTCAGAAATAATATATATGTACCGTATAGAAGCGCTGCTTCTTCCCCGTTGAAAGTGGTTATAAATTATTCGAAACCTGATTGCGCTTGAGAAGGAATGAAATACTATTTTAAGCTACAGAATTGACGTTTCTGCTGTCTCTAGGGTAATCGATTTGAGTTGAACACATGGTACTTAATTCAGAGTGACGAAACCAACGCTGTCGTCTGAACTTCCAAGAAAAGTATTGTTTCGTTAGGTTTCACTCTACCGCTTAACCCTTGACGTTTTGGTAAATACCTATTATCCTGAGGTTGCGAGACGCAGTTATCTAGCAAAACTTGTTTGTAATAAGTCAGAAATGAATCCATAAGATACAATATCTGAAACAGTTTTAACACTGGCAGAGTTTTAAGAAGTTTTAAAGATACGTGAGTGATGCACAGGAGTAGAAAACAATAAGTGTGACGTTTTGGCTTATAAGTCACCAAAACTGGTCCTGTAATATTAAAGGCTAAGCAAATTAGCGAGGCAAAGTGAATGTACCGTCCGTTTCAAATAACTTTTTAGCCTTAAGTTTCTCGCGTTGCTAAAAGTAGCCATTAAGTGGATTGAAAAGAACATGCAGATAAATTTCGTACAATGTAAAGGTCAGTTGCAGACTAGTTCATGAAATACTTCGTCGGGCGTTATTATGCGGGCAGGGCTGGATTTATGGGAGGCCTTTGAGAGTTGTTGTCCCCGGACCATTGTTGAAGAGGGGCCCCACTGGAAGAAGAGGTACACAATGAATGTGGTATGTACAGTGTGTACTTCATAACTCAACCACAGCCATATCTTGATGGATCTGAGGGCCTACTGCTAAACCTGCCCCGAACCTCCTTTGGTAAAGGGGGCCCCAGCTTACCTTGCAGTGAACCTCCATTAGAAAAGAGCCCAGCTCAAATTTCCCTGGGCCCACGTTGATTACCCCCAGCCTTCTTCGGTGGAGATGCCTCAGCTCAACCTGCCTCCAGGCCCTGTTTGTGAAGAGACAACGCCACCTCAACTTGCGGCATAGGCTCCCTTAAGTATAAATCCTACCCTGAACATACCATAGAACAACAAACAGTACTTATATATATCAAGTACATGATCAAATCTAAGATGGTTCACTTGTAAATATGGAATGGAATAACGTAAAATCCATGATAATATTCATACAGTCGGATTTTTCTTTTATAATTTTATAAAGCTAGAATAAGAAATTTAAAGGAAAATATCAGTATTTGGAAATTAAAATTTCAGGTCACCTTGGATTGTTTGGGGAGCCAGGCCCAGCCAAAAAATTGTTGGTGGGGGGAGGGGGGCTTGGGCCCCCAGGCTCCTCCTGTTCCGTCGCCCCTGCAAGAACGATAGCGGATATTGTGAACACGTAAACAATGACCCACATGTTTTGTAAAAGTTAGCTTTTTACCATGTTCATAGAAAAAAGTAAGAAGTGGAGTTTTACTGTATGTATTCCTATTTGTACTCAATTCCAAACCTAAATTTTGGACTTAATTACTAAAAAATCAACAATATACATTGAAATACTGTGACAAAAATTTGTTACATGTATTTTCAATTATAACTTTTCGGTAACCGAAAATAGCTACTTTCAGTAGATTTTCTATGGAGTTTGTGTTTAAGCCCGGCCTGCATATAATTTTTTTCTGATTGAGCGTAAAACATACAAAACAGCGATAACGCCACCATATTGCCTTTCAGTTCATTCCAAAATAAGATTAAATATTACAATTTTGCCTTTCAAATTTTTTTTTTTTGTCCACCGTCTTGAATCATTCACACTGTCCGCATTTGATTTTTGCCTTTTTCGTGTTACCGCGGCTATCACGGAAATAGTTACCTGGATCACTATGAGAAGTGTGTCGCAATCAGCATTTCTGGGTTACCGGTGCTACACCGGTGACCCAGCCAGTCGCAACCCGTGTCGCAATCATAGCTCAAAATTTAATGTCGACTGCAACACGGGTTACAGTGATGCAGACCACCGAGCACATACGTCTATTTTGTATAAAAGGAGCCTCGGACATTTTGCGTTCACGTAAGCTTTCCTGCGCGTGCCATCACTAAAATAAACACTACCTAGGCAAATCTAACCTAGCCAAACCTAACCTACCCTTACCTTACCTAACCTAACCTAACCTCTTTACCTAACCTTCTAACCTAACCTAACCTTACCTAACCTAACGTAACCTTACCTAACCTAACCCAATGTAACCTCTCTAACTTTACCTAACCTTACCTAACGTTATGTAACGTTACCTAATGTTACCTAACGTTACCTA
>LQNS02278091.1:51259692-51280582 GCA_001587735.2 Parhyale hawaiensis | reverse complement strand
GCAACCCTTGTTGGTTCTTAAAATCATACAACGGTTGATCCATAAACCATATTCAGGATCACCAGTTTGCTTCCCATCATTGGTCCCAGTAAAGCAGCTACTGTAGTCTTAGAATGGACTCTCATCGGCTAAATAGAACTTCCTTGAAGGGACACTGTAATTTTACTTTAACCAGAGGTCAATCCATAATGATTTTTATATATATATATATATAAACTATACAATGATAGATATGTATACATACCATAACCAAGGTCGCCAGAAGTGCTCCCCAGCGTTATCTGATAAAGCAGCCAGGGGGACAAACTCACTTCCCATCTGCTAGAGGGAATCAACCTAGAGTAACTCTATAACACTACATTTTACCAAGTTGACTAATTAGAAAAAAGTAAAGTATACTATGTATACCAAATATATATATGCATAATAAAAGTGCCCAAGTCTGCTATATAGATACAACCTTGAATGGCACTATAATCCAGCTGGTTTCCAAATCGTCTTATAAATTGAAGTAAATATACAAGAATCTGAGATTATCAAATATTATATACAGTGCTCAGGAGTTGTCAGGGTCAATAAAGTGATTCCCCAGGGTAATAGATCTACCTCCCATCGGGGTGGAATGGAATTGAAATGACACTATACCCGCTATTATTCAGATCGATCCATATAAATAATACTAATATTATAAAAGGACTAATGAGAGCAGGATAATCTTACCTTTGGCTGAAAGAGGGGAGAGACCCCTTTTACCATGTAAAGAAGAGTTTCTAAATTGTCCCTTCTCTGACTTGATAAAGCCTTCAAACTGCTCTTTAGAAGACCTAATCTTGGATCAATAAAAGTACTTAGCTTGATCCTAAGAAAAGGTCGGTATAGATGTTTGGTGACTAGCTATATCTACCTCATAACTACCTTATACCTGAGAAATTTTTCAAGAGTCTGAGCCTCTAGTGAAGTAATCTCATCAGTTATATGAGATTACCACTGACGATATATGGTCGGTTTCCAGTTCTAATCTGGGATAACCAGGAAAGTTCAGAAGCTGGAAAATGCTGTCTCTCCCTATGATCTTGATACAGTTGTATTATTGGATCAGAAGGTAATATTCACCCTTCCTTTCAAAGTTGAACTGGGGATTGGAGATTAAAAGTAAGAACAACATAAAGGGCCCTAAAATCTCACGACGAGAAAGGACACTATTATATACTCTACTAAATCAAGGGTAGAACTAGCATTTTGAATCACGTCCATAAGACGGCTCTTATGAGAACTCTCTCTACCGCCCAAAAGGGGTTAAAAGAAAGAGCACTATAGTCTAATACAGAAAGGTGGCTCAAAGGGGAGACAGGATCACTGTTCTTAATCCGGCTTTCTCCCTTAAATATATAGGCCAAGAGAGTATACCCACTTGCCAAAGGGGGTACCCTTGCGGCTAGACTCCATAATCCTGATACTACCAGGATCGAACGTTGAGATTAACAAATATCTATTATCGAATACGGTATGTAAATTTAGATAATTTCGGAGGGAACAAGGTCACTGCTGAGCAAGGTGACAGTTCCCATTTAGGTTTATACTGGTAACGAGAGTGAGAAAATAACCTAACCTGAATGGAAACCGACCCATAGTATTACGAAGGGATGCTATGAATATGTAGTCAGACTCCCTCTGAAGTACCAGGAGAACCAGTAGGTTCACCAAAAATTGCCAGTAAATGCCAGGTCACTCTTGTAATCTACCAATACTATGAAGTAGAGTCGACTGGTTGAAGGTTAATATGATACACTCTTATCGGGGCTAAAACCTACGATGCCCTATAGGAAGGCAACTTTCCTTCTATATAGGGGCACCAGAAAGACAACTGTTTGACACTGGCTTGTCCCTTGAGTTGGAATTTGAACAGACCATTGGATGCTGCTACCTGGTGTTAGTACAATTTAAGGTGAAAATCGTTCTACACCTATTTTTCATAGTATTCTCATGCCTCCACATTCTTAATTCATATTCAATGTAATATAACAAATGTGACTGTAGCAGACTTTTTTTGGGATTTTCTTCATTATTTTTCTACATCAGGGATTGTACTTAGGATCGGGTTGGGTTGTAGAAACTAGAAAGTCAAACTCAGCCTCAAACTCTATGGCTCAGACTGTGTCACCACGAATTTGAGCAGAGTAGTTTTTGTGTCTTCTTACTGCAGCTGATCCAGTGTTCTATTCCAGGCCTATGATGTGGTGGCTAACTACTCAGAAGATGAGCTGAGAGAATTCTTGACTTTTGTCACTACTGGTCCCAAAGAAAATACTACCAACAAAACCAGCTCCATTGCTCAGGTATTTGATCTTGGTTTTTTAGGATTTTTCACTGTAAATCATAGCACAAAAATTAATCTAATAAGATTGCTATACTTCTATTGTTAACCTCCATTGTATAGCTAATGTAATTAGTAGCTAGCTACTTCAGTGGCAGGTGTACAGTACAGCGGCCATTACGATATGTGATTAGTGGATGGCTTCTGTTCTTTTTGCAGGGGTTATGTTTAATTCATAATGCATCTGATAGTACCTATTTATGTATAGCTCCCATGCACTCATAATTTAATGTTACCTAGGCCTACTGTCATTTGCATTGCTAGCAACTCTAGTTTTTCTGTTGAATATCTTTGTAGCTATCCAGTGTAGTAGGTAGCTACATGATTGAATTTATGCTTGATGAGACCTGACTGGCCTATATTTCCAATTTCTATAGCATTCAGCTTGCAGTGCTGCATATTTGTGGTGCAGTTGCCTGTAGCTCATAGATTTCCATAGCTAATTGACTTTTGTATGTACCAAACAGCTATATTTCATTATTGGTCTGTGCAGCTTCTGCTGGAGAGAGAGACTGCTGTTTTGCGAGAAGAGTCAGGCTCGGGTGACGATTCCCCTGACTCGAGCAAGCAAATCCAACTCCAGCGCTCCAAAGCCCGGCACTCTAGCGCCAGATTCCTGCACGGCCGGTACTCCAGCCAGTCTTCCAGCCGCTTTGCCAGTTCTTATTCATTTGACCATCACGGCCGTAGCTCTGCAGCAGCTCGTAACACTGCTGGGTCCCTAGGGTCTCTCCATGATCTAACCAATGCTGAGTCCTGTTCGTCTACATCATCACGGGCCCCTCACACCTCTGCTGCATCATCTCACTCCAGCAGTGGTAGAGGACCTCCAGGACATGCAAAGTGCTGCAGCTCCCGCAGCACCGATCAGGACGACTGTGTTGGTGTGAGCAGACCACCTCCTCTGAGGACCTATTCGAGAGTGCGACCAGGTTGGTGGTGCTATGTATGATGTTACGCAATGTGTTGTCAATACATATTCAAGAGTGACCTGCTTGTTGGGTCCTAAGCTGTAATGGTATATGCGGTGAGCACTTTTTCAGGCATGTGACCTAATTGGCAGCTCAAGGGTGAAAGGTTGTTCGTAGGCTACTATGTGAGAATGCTCATAATCATAGACAAACATCCCACGTGATATGCCACTAACCATACTTGCTAAAACTAGTAGCCGAGATGAAAGCTTTAGGTTTGTTTGGCTGATTTGGCAGATTTGCACGAGGTTTCACCAGAGGCTCCATGGTGATGAAGATTAGAAAACTCATGAATACGTCAGATGCTTTAACGAGAGGAAAACTTTTAATATGATTCTGATGTAATGGCACTAGCTCATAGAGGGCCGGAGCGCAAATCCCTGGTGCTCTATGGGAGCGGACCTGTTAGTCTGTCTATTGTCTCTTGTCTGAATGAGCCAACTTTGCTTATGGAAAGTCTCTGTCATAATCGCAGATCTAACTAAGTGCATGGCCGCCTGCTTTTCAATGTAGGGTTCTTGATAATAATGTTAGTTTTCCTTGTGACAGTTTTGTTGATAAGTTGGACACCTGCTTGTCCCAGGAGTCTCAGTCAGACTTTTTTTTTTACCTAGCGGGGCTGCAGAGTTCGTTTTGGCGTTAGACATTTTTCTGGGGCCAGGAGTCGGAGTTGAACTTGATGCTTCCGACTTTACAACCCTGCTTCTAACTTGCACATGCACTGATGTACTCGTTTATATATTGCTTCTATATAAATAGCCCTGTGTAACTAGCAGTTTATTGCTGAAGGGTCCAATCAATGGAACATAGGGTGAGTCTCAGGTTGTGTGGTACGTCCATCGTCTGTTATGAGGAATTGTACCACCAGACGACTACTTGGGTTACCTCAGCCTTAGCCACTCCCACGCATCTGGAATGCCTTTCTTAATACTTATTTTTCCATACTTCAGTGTAACACAATTTTCTCTCTTCATATTTTTCCCCCGACTTGCTTTGCCCATACGCTTCTGGGAACATCCTCTTGGGTGGGATCCATGTTTTTATTAATGAACTATGTATACGGCGTTTCTACTTCTATATTGTTGTTGCTGTTATAGTGAAAGAGTAGGCCTAAACTCTAAAATATTTTTAAAGGTCTTCTCTTTGAGGCAGTGTTCTCTCCTGACTTCCTGGAATCTAGGGTACTCGGCAAGTGTTTAGAGTATGTACTCGGGAACCAGCTGGTGCCGCGTCATCGCTGAACGAGCAGTTCGCGTTGAGCAAAGGGAGGAGCGGATGTGTTCTTGTGTCCAAGTGATCTGTTCTGCGTTTGCGCGGATGATGGCAGTGTCTGTCGAGATTCTCTGAAGGCAAGAAGCTGAGGAGAGGTCTAGGTCGCATATAAGGCTTTTTTTGTGCAGCGTAGCAGCTGTGTCTGTGGTACTTGTGCTGTGTGAGCACAAGCACGGTCACGTGCGTGACTGCAGTGATTTGCACTGCGTTGGTTTTTACCCCCATACAGACGGTTTGACTCTCGGTGGCATATTCTCGTGGATCCTTTCCTGACTCTATGGCATCTTCTGGTGAATCCTTTCCTTACTGAAACATATGTGGCCCTCACTCATCCAAGGCCTGCCCCCAGTAGTTTTGCGCTGATATTGCATTTAGTTTGGTTCCTGCTGATGTTAGTTTTTAGAGTTAAGAAGGTTGTTTATGAATCTTCTTTGCCTTGCGAGTTGGGTCGCCGAATGGTAGAAGTGACCCATCCAGTGGGGCTTCTGCCTATTCCCGTGTATGTGTGTGGAGGGGGGGGGGGCGGCTTGGAAGNTTTATGAATCTTCTTTGCCTTGCGAGTTGGGTCGCCGAATGGTAGAAGTGACCCATCCAGTGGGGCTTCTGCCTATTCCCGTGTATGTGTGTGGAGGGGGGGGGGGGCTTGGAAGAGGTCCTTCTCATTGGTATCTATTTTTTTTCTTTCGCCTCTTTGTGTTGATTGGTTTGGCTGAGAAAACTGCCATGCTGCATAGTGTTGGAGATGCTTTGCACTCTGAATCCTACCTGCAGTAGCGCATTGGCCACTTGAGACCAACAGATGTGGGCGTGCAAACCTTTTTTGGGGTTCCGAATTCGAACCCGAATCTTGGGGTTCCGAACCTCTGAATAACAAACCCGATTTCAATATTTTGGTGCGAACATTTATTCCGAACATTTGTCCGCGAACCTCCGAATCTTTACAAGATAGCAAAGTGAACCATAATTCCAATAGCTATTTTCCGAACATTTCCAAACCTAAATTTTACTCATTACGAAGCTAAATGTATAGCTTTCCATTCAAAAAAGGTTTATTTTAGATATGTATCTACATTATTCAGAACAACGGTTGAAGAATGTCTGACTATTGTAGCCACCAGTGGTTGCGCGTCACTATGGCCGTGTTCACATCTACCTCAACGTAACTCGTTCAATCACGAAAATGAACATGAGCTGTGCGTCAACTTTTTCTGTCGCTGTCCACACGTGGAAGCGACCTTCATTCAAATGAATGACGCCACACGTTCACTCATGATATCGTTTCCTTACATTTTTGCTTAGCCTCTTTCGTGTCGGTTTGAAGTTACATGTGTATCCCATGATTTCATAGCCTGAATTTAATAGGAACAGCCTGTATAAAAAAAAATTATAGCCTGAAAAATTGATGGAAGTGAAATCTGCTCGCAGCAGTCTGCTTCATTGTCAAATCAGGCGTCAGAAAGCATTTTATTGGCCTCTTCATCATTTGAAACTGCTATAGAGGATAAATCAAGCACTTACAGGTTCTGTTCACTGAATTTGAACGACGCGGTGTGGTCAAGAAAGGGACATGCTACATGCTCAATTCTCGCGTTTGCTGCGGCTGCTCTATCACATCAACGCTCCGCGTCCCTCATCGTAACACGTTCAGTCTAACTGATGGTTGCAGCGCGTTGATTTGGTAGAAAAAGTAGCAGAAAATGCTTGAGACAAGAATGAAGTAGTTACGTCCCCTTTTTTTTTTTTTTGAACGAGCCGCGTCAGTCAAGTTCAGTAAACAGAACCTATTATCACCCATAGTGTTTTCAGATCATGAACACGTTGACAAAAATGTTTTTTACTGTCACTTTAACGATCAGAATCACTGTATTCCCGTTAAATACAAGAAAACTAGATGACCGGAAAATGTAATGGGAACATAGACGCCATCTTTGATGACAACAAAGCGAATTGTTGCGTGCTGATTTCTCTTTCATCGGCTTATCAGGCTATGAAGATTTTGAAAAGAGGCTGTTTCTATCATGAGGAATTTTTCAGATCTTGAGATACGAATGTGACTTCAAACCAAGGCAAAATAAGTGAAATGAACGCGCGGCGTCATTCATTGGAATGAAGGCCCCCTCTACGAGTGGACAGCAACGAAAAAAAAAAAATGGCGCACAGCTCAGATCCATTTTCGTGATTGAACACGTTACGATGAGGGACGTGTGAATTCGCCCTAACCAGCATTCTGACTAGTTGGCAACCAGCTGCGGTGACAACATGAGTCTGTGTGTTACAGATAAAGCAACGACGTTAACACAACGAGAGTATTTCCAAGTTCAAAGCAGGGTAGCCTAGGCAGTAGCAGCTGCTAGTCATTGTTTCACATTAATACACTCAGTCACACAGGTTTGCATATCGAATACATTTCAAGCAGTGGTCATTTAAGACGCACACACACACTCACTAAGGCCGTGTTCAGACATTTCTCATCATAATGCGTTCAATCCCGAAAATGAACACGAGATGTTCGTCAACTTTTTCTGTCGCTCTCCACGCTTAGAAGCAACATTCATTCCATTGAATGACGCTGCACGTTCTGTAATGATTTCGTTCCTTTAAATTTTTGCTTATATTTTGCGTCGGTCTGAAGTCACTTTCGTATCCCATCATCTTTTAGCCTGAATTTGACACTAACTGCCTATTTTCCAAATATCTATTGCCTGATAAATTAAGCATTTATAGGTTCTGTTTACTGATCTTGAATTACGCGCGCGACGCGTTGAAAAAATGGACACGTTTCATCTTTCAGTCTCCCGCGTTTGGTGCAATTGTTTCTATCTAATCAATGCGCCGAGTCCATCAGTTTCACTGAATGCGTTACGATGAGTAACGTGTGAACCCGGCCTTACACACCCATACTGGAATAGAAGTTGAGAGATGTGATAAGTAAAGCACAATGCTAATGGTCATAAGCGTCCCTATTTGCTACAGAAACATAGGCGTCATCACATCTGTATGCCGTGGAAAGGATGAAAACCAATGTTTGGTCGTCTTTGTTTTTTTAGAATTTTTCTCTTGATTCGGAGGTTCGGATTCGCGAAAAAAAAAAGACATTCCAAACCCATAAGTCCATTTTTTTTACATCGGCCCGAATCCAAATCCAGGATTTAGTCTGTCCAAACAAATTCGTGAAAAAGCTTCGCCAACATTTGTTTGGAACGCCCACCTCTGGAGACCAATAGAAATCATCCGCGTTTACATTAAACCCAAGATCTATCAGCAGAAAAACAAAAACAAAAATCGCTCAGAATTTGGCATTTTAGTACTTTTGCTATTGCTATGCTAGTAGTCCTTCCATTACTACTACTAGGCAGTTTGGTGTTTACATTATTATGCCTCTTTCATTACAAGCGGGGCATATTTTCAGGATGTTAATAGTTCTTTCATCCATTCTAAATTATTCACTGTACTGATGTGTGTTTCCTCAACAGATCTTATATATCATGAAAATCCAACAAAAAGTTTCATCTAGCTACACTTACAGTTTGCTCATGAAGATCTTGTATCCTTACCAAATTTTGTTGCCTCGCTAAATCATTTACCATAATCAAATTGATATATTTTCAGGAGGATCATGTGGAAACTTGTCTCGCAGCTCATTTGATACCCAGCCTCCCGGCAGCAGAAAGCGTAGCAAGCGCAACAAAGGCGCTGATCCCGCCAGCACCAGCACCCGTGAGGGAGGGTCTCTTCAGGTTGGTGCCTACGTTTTGTGTGTGTGTGTGCCCCCAAATATTACCGTACGTCTCCATAGCGGCTGCTGCTTTTGGTAAGGATACTCAGGATAGTGAGTTGTCCATCTGCTGATCGTTGGCCAGATTAGTATTGCTTTGCAGTCGCCACAGTCCTGGAAGCTCGTACCCTATCAGGGGTGGAGGCTGTGTAACCATGTCGAGGTGTGACGGCTGAAGCTACCCGTGCACTTTATTCAATCCACGTACCTCCCTTCCGGCAAGAGTGCTCTCACTGCAAGAACTAGTCAGCAGTCGCTGATCCTAAAATTCTGCAGCCTACCCGACTTTCTTCTGGCAATACCTTTGATCTTCACTGATGCCGTAATGCTTGCGTTAGTTATGATAGCCCATTGTTTTGTTGTTTACATGATGTAGGCCAATATATATAGCCCTATATACCTTAATACTATGATAACTAAAAATGGATTTAATTTGAATTCATACGCTGTTATCACTATGTTTTCTTATTTGACTGCATATTAGTGTTAACACAGCGCTTCATAGCATCTGCTGCGATGAACTAGGATTCTGATAAAAATAATTTTTCTGCCTAAAGTCAAGGACTTCACATTTTCTGGGATCACACTGGTATTTTATCTTAGGGGCTGTTTTATTTGGCCACAACTCTTGCTGTGAGGATTAATTATAATAAGGAAGGTTTTTCTTTTTCCACTTGCTCTGCACCTTCTTCTCTCTCAGTAGTGGCACATTGCTTTTCATTTTTATTTCGGTGAGGTATTCATTGATCTTCTAGGTTTATAACATTAACAGGACAACATAAACAAGCAGGCACAGATGTAAAGTGAGGATTAACTATTCTAGTCAGATTTGCAAAACTGAAAACTTCACTCATTAGCTAAGGAGTCTGATATGTTTAGGGACCAGGGAAGTTCAATTGGAAACTGTCCCGCTCCAAGAGTTGGAAAAATGGCCGGATCCAGGGGTTGGAGTCGGTATTGAACTTTGTGTAGCTACCAGAAGCAGTAGTAAACTCTGCTGAACTACATGGCTGCTCTGCAGTGCACATAGCAGACTAATACCATTAATGCATTTCATTCTCCAGTGCTTTCCTTTGTAGCAGAAGTTGGCACAACTCTGTTCTTTTGCTCGCGTGAGCTCTCATTTTCTGCTGGAAATATAGACATTATTTTCTCTTCACCAAAAATTTATTGCTGTCGTTCTATGCTTGGTTGCCTTTGCTTCGATTTGTTGGGAGTCACAACTATGGGAGAAAGAGTTTCTAGGTGTTGAATGCTTTGGTGAGAGACCAGTGGGAGTTGGCAAACGCATCTTCGGAGCTAATTGTTGTAGCTGTTGTACAATCGGTTCTTGCATTCTATTTCATGTTGGGCCATAGGGTTAGGTTAGTTAGGTTCGCCTGTCCTAAGTTATGGGGAGTACCGTACCTAGTGACCACAGGGGGACCTAGTTAGGTTCACCTATCCTAAGTTATGGGGGAGTACCGTACTTATTGACCACAAGGGGACCCTGTAGGTTATGGTGAACGAAGCTCGCCCTTCGGGACGTCATTCCTTCTTTCCCACTTTACTTCACTCCACTTTTATACTCATCCTGATATGCTTCATTCTGGTTCTTTTCTTTCCCGACTTGCTGTTCCCATGCGCATTGATGCTGTGATGTTTTTTGTGGGAGCAAAGACTCCAGGGGAGTCCTGTACGTAGGTTGCCTTAGCCTTATCTAAGCCTTCGGGATGACTTTCCTTCGTGCCCACCTTGCTTCCTACCATCTGTTGCATGTTCCTATTGATGTTACATTCCTCTGTTCTTACTCTTTTTTTCCCGACTTGCTCCTCCATGCTCATTGAGCCTGTGTGGGAACACCCTCATGCATGTGTTCCACGTTTCTATCAATATCATGACAACGTACAGTATATTTCTTGTTTCTTCCTGTGAGATCGCTTTTGTCATTGAAACTGAGGCTTCCATTACTCAATGTAATTAACTATACTCTAAAACCATTTTATCAAGGCAGTTTGGTAGGTAGCCTAGTGGTGAAATTCCTCTCTAGCATTGCCAATTATATGGGTATTTCTGAGATTTTGTTTGACCCATATTTTAGGCCGCCATCTACCTGTATATAGAGAAATCTTGGAAATGCCCATAGTATCGGTATCGCTATAGAGGAATTTGACGACGCCCAAACTTGGAAATCTTTTTTTTTTGTGTTTGCCGCATTGAGTGACTATATTTGTATTATTATTTACTTACGTTGCTCTATAATTCCTTTTATGATATGACGAGTAAATATTAAACTGATGTCACTTAATAATCCTTGTGTGTGATGTTTACCAGAACTTGAGCAAGGCAGAGACCTGTGGCGGTGATGACTCTAAAGGCCTCCACAAGTCCGGCAGCTTGAGCCAAGTTTTCTCCGAGGAAACTACCCCGCCCAAACACAAGGTTTGTGTTCATTTGACTGATACCTTAGAAGAATTTAATTGGTACCGTATAGCTTGCAAGTTTTTGATGCTGTGTAGTTTTTTTTTTTTTTCAGCATGACTGTGTGGGTTAATAGCTTTGTGGAATGTGATGAATGGGGTTGTATAAGCTGTCTAATAAAGTAATAGTAGCAGCTTTTGTAGTAATAAAAGTATGATTCTAGCATATCGAGGCCACACTACGCACTCTCTGAGTGGACATTCTGCTTGCACATTCTCCTGATATATACATACAGAGACCGATTTGGTTGTATCAAGCAATATTTAGTTTAGATAACTAAATAATTGGTTTGGCTATCATATACTGTAGTTAAATTTTTAGATGATAGCTCTAATAGACTTGGTTAAATATTTTGGTTATATTACCAGATTTTATGATAATTTTACCAGTATGGTTATTCCTACTAACTACAAAATGACATTTGGTAACTGATACTAATATAGGGTTATTATTACCAAATACATCAGGTAATGGTGAACAAATAAAAATGTACCATTAACTGAACATTTTCTTTGATTTTGGTGTAGCTTATAACAAAAATATTTGCTTATTCTAAATAAAACATGTCAACTAAAACATTTGATTTTATATTACTTCACCGTCTCTGTGTCTAAAGAAGAAGTCAGTATCCAAAATACTCATAGGGAGTACGAAGTTGAGCGAAACGCAGACTCGGCGTCCACTAATAAGTTATCGTGCTGTTATATTGTATGTTCCCAGCTGAATGGACTCAAAGCTTTGCAATCCGCAGCAGTTGTAGAATGGGCCATAGGGTTAGAATATGTACCTAAGTTCACCCATCCTATGTTATGGGATTAGCGCCTCCAGGAGGACTCCGTAGGTTACCCAAGCCTTAGCTACCCCCTGGGGACAGCTTTCCATCCTGCACACCTTTCTTCCTTCCAGTTTCAAAGTAGAGTTAAGGTCGTCAGGTTCACCCCTCTTATGTCATGGGGAACCTGTAGTTTACCGTGGAATAATCTAGGCCTTCGGGACGTTTGTCTATCATTTGTGCTTTGCTTCCTTCCGTTTTCTTGCTTTTAATGATTCTCTATTCTATTCTGTTTTAATTTCTCCTGACTTACTTTTCCCATGCGCATTGATCCTGTGTGGGAATTCCTTTATGCATCTGTTCACGTTTATCTTGCCCTATTTATAATGTCTTCCATTTCCCCCCTTGAAGCAGCTAATTTGTGCTGACTTCGGTTGGCTTCAGCTAATTTATATACATAGTATGTAACTAGAGCACTTGGAGAGCGCTTGCCTCCGCCAAGCGAGGCAGTGTTAAAGAAATAATCAAGTTGAACCTAAATCCAGGATTTCTTTTTTAGCAACACCAAAATTTGGCCATTTGTGCCTTTTAACATTTCATCAGTCCTTAACTATTTGAGTTCTCGTATGTTCTAACAAATACGAGTCAAGCACACGAATGGATAAACTGCACTTAGGTGAATTTGGATGCAGTTAGATGCATCAAACTTACATGCATTTTTGTCCCAAAACCGAAACATGCAAGTGTATCACGAATATGCTAAGTGCATCTTGATGATGCACTTTCACTAACTCCGCTGTAATAATAGTATTAAATATCTATTATCTTGCATACAGTAATTACACCTAACGAGTTATTCCTCTGGCCTTAATTGTAGAATTTAGAAGTTCAAATATTGAAGGAAAGGAGAAGCCAGCACTGTGAGAATGCGGGAATCAAAGTCAGCCAGGCAGCACGGACTAATCTATACTATAATAAGAGAGCTGTCTGTCAGTCAGTCCGTCCGTCTGTCCGAAGACTTATTTTTCCCCTATCTAATACTGAAGAAAACATTCCAAGGCTCCTAATTTTTTTTTGCCAATCCGTATCCAGGATACGAGCCCGGGAATTCCCGCGGCTGTGAAGGCCTGGTCACGGGCCTTTGTGAACTTGGTTGCTTCTGTGCACTTAATTGGTGAACTTCGTGGATTTTGTGGACATGGTGAAATTTGGAGTATTGTGAACTTTTTTGATAAGATGGTAAGATATTTTGAAATACATACTTTCATGACTTATTCAACAGAAGGGTTGCGTTTGGTGCACTAGCACTAATAATGAGGCATAATGAAAGTATACGTTAGGTTTATCCAGTGAATGCGAGATAATGAATTATTATGATTACCATAATAGTACAATTCCCCTCCGGGGGCATAGGATGGGCCATAGGGTTAGGTTAGTTAGGTTCGCCCATCCTATGTTATGGGGAGTAGCGCCCCCAGGGGGTTTGTGTAGGTTACCTTAGCCGTTAATTAGGCCTTCGGGACGTCTGTCTCTTGTGTCCATTTTGCTTCCTTCCACTTTCATACTCCTACTGACATTACTGTTGTCTGTTCTTCCGCTTCTTTCCCGACTTGCTGTTCCCATGCGCGCTGATCCTGTGTGGGAACACCTTCGTGCATGGGTTCCCCGTTTTCTATCGACATACTATATGTCCCTTCCTTTTCTTCTCTTAGAAGAGCTTAGTACTTATTTAGGGAGGCTTAAATCTTTTTATAATACCTAATAGTACAATTAACTATGCTGCATACAGGGTCATAAGATGCACGTGGCTCGTTGGTGATGCACTTATGTGTTTTGGTTTTGTGACAAAGCCGATGATTCCCCAAGGTCTATCAAAAACAGGTAAAATTGGTGCACATGAAAAGACGGAACTTTGAATTACAATAGCAATCTGTGTGTCAGCATGTAACTGCGTCTTGCTTTGCACGTATAACAAAACTACAAAGCTTTTGTTCATTTTCTTTTTTTTAAGTAGCTATGTCTTTCTGACTGAAATTTGTTTTTCTCTCTGCGGCAATGACTCACCTAACTACCCCATGAAACACCTAGGAGCTTCCTGATGCCTCGTTGTGAAACTCCTACGTGCATAAAAATTTTTCGCTGTGCGGTCATCGCCAATATTTGGTAATCTAGCAACCGTATGTCTTCTAACATTTCTAGCTATTCCTACAAATTTCGCAAAAATTCATTCATAACTTTTTGAGTTAAGGTACTGACAAACATAAAACAAACAGACGCAAACAAACGGACGAATAAATCATACAAACATTCGGTCACTTACTGTCAGTAACATCCCAACAATTTGATACTAAATTGAGACATACTTCGCGCCCTAGCGGCGCACGAGCCTGTGGGTAAACACAGAAATAGTTCGGCGCGATAGGCTATAGCCTGTGTGCCCCTGAAGCGCTTGTAAAATTTCTGCTACTACCAGCAATTTGTGTAAATGTCATGATACGTCCATAACTTTTTGCGTTGTGCTACCAAGAAAGAGGAGGCAGGCAGACAAACAAAACGGTCAAACTGATCTTCACTGAAAGTTAATCATCTGTTCCTTTCAAGATATATACCTAACAATCCATGTAGATTTCGTAAAGATCCGTTACTGTCTTTTAAAGTTATGTTGGTGACCGACAAACAGACAGTTCAATTGTACAAGCAACGTATCAGGTTTCCTATTACCGAATTTCAGGTTCGCACTTCTGAACTTATGTTCGGTACCTACTGCCTTTCTAGAGCCGTCGCCGAAAGGCAAGCAGCGAGACCCAGCAGATGCAGCAGCGTGCCTCGGAGGAGAGGTCGCTGGGTGCGGACTCCTGCTCCTCGGATGATGAAGAGGAAGGTGCCTGCTACCCGCCCTACCGCCCCCTGTCTCCTCACCACTCCCCCACACCAGTGCGCAAGGAAACTAGAGTGAGTGCTTGCTGTCCTTAGAGCTAAGAGAGGAACTTTCAATCCTGTCTCTTTAATTTCAGCAGTGTGACGTAACGACCAATGGCCCTCAGGGTATATTCTTGCGGGCCCTATCCCTGCGACAGTATATTTGGGCATCACGCACCCAAGCTTACCGAGTACCTTTTCAGCTGAAGATGTTACAGCTTGCCGCAGTTCCTGTTGACGAGGTTAGTTTCGTAAAGTTAGGTAGGTTCTCTACTTTTCTCTTTCTGTTCCGCGAGGTGGGCTGTCAATCGAGATATCCGACCGAGTACGCGGGACACCTGTAGTCTCTCTCGTGTGGAAGGCCGCAAAAAGAGCCGTCCACTCGAGTGTCTTTTTTTTTTTTTATATTCTTTGCGCCTTTTTCCTGCCAGTAGTAGCGCACTGAGATAACTTATGCTATATGGCAGAGGAGACCCGATGTCGAGACAGGATATTCCTACTCGAGCCTCATGGTCGACTAGCATCACTGTGCGGATTGCCCTTTGGCGAAAACGGTGGTTAAACTAATAATTTAAAAATAATGATCACGATCAATGACGTCACCAGCTCTGCTATAAATAGCAGAGCTGAGTTTGTTCGCGTGATCGTAGAGCATGTTGTGCGTCTCCAGCAAAGCGAAACTGCCGCCTGGTATCACTTACAGCGAATTACGTCATGAGCGTGGCAGAAATTGATGCTATTGTTAGGCCTTGGGGTAAATTTGTCTTTAGAAATAGAGTAATTTCCTCTGTTGCATCTTGGTGCTCACTTCTCTTCCGTAACACTCTCATGTTGCCTTCATCTCAGGCCTCTTCATTTGCTTGAACAAACGTTTTTTCAAAGGTCTGTTCTCTTTCAGTATAATTTTTTTGCTGCAGTTCTCCTGAATACCTGCCCATTTCCTGGGCGTACAGTATTACTTAAGGTATGGTGGGATCAGGAAGCAAAGAGCGTAAGGGGAGGACTTACGGAAAACTAGCACCAAAATGTGACGTCATTATCGACGAATCTATGGCTGAGCAGCCTAGGAGTATTTAAACTAATTTGACCAGAAAAATCGTCTTAAATTGTGAAATTTATCTCAACCTTATAAATAAATTAAGATAATATATACCAATTTAGCAATTATCTGTAGAATATTGCAGTGCATGCTGGTGGAAACTTTTACAGCACTAGCGCCGAATTTGTTCCCTCTCGGCCCCCTGATTTAACTTCTTTTTCTTGATTGAAGCCTTCTTTAAACTTCATATTCAGTTCACAGTGCTCTTCACCGAACTTATTTATTCTTTTACCAACAAATACAAGCACCAATATAGCTAATTCTGTACGCGAGAGAAACCACAGTAACAGTTAGCCGTTGCTCGAACTTTCTGTACTTGGCGACAACATATTACGAGGTTTTACAGATAAAGTAGCTGGCCAGTCATGAGTGGCAGATTGAATGAAATAAATCGAAAAAATACGGTGATATATTTAAGAAAACAACCTACGAAGACCTGAGGTCCCACACTCAAATACTTCGCTTCGTCGATGTGATGTAAATTTCGTGTCCACTTTGCTTTCTTCCCATCTCATACTCCTACTGATCTTTCTTCCATCCGTTCTTCCTCTTCTTTCCCGACTTGCTGTTCTCATGCGCGTTGATCCTGCGTGGGAACAGGATCCTGCGTGGGTTCCACGTGTCTATCGTCACACTATAGGTACCTTATTTCTTCCTTTGTGATAACGCCTTTTTTATGGAAACGGAGACTTAAACTTCTGAGTATAATATTAATCCTGGAATGCCTGGAAATCTACGGCATCGCCGGCAACATACGCAATTTGATCGCGACGACCATGCCCAACTGGAAGACCCAGCTCACAAGCGCCAATGAACACCTCGGCGAGGTGAGCATCAGGCGTGGAATCTTCCAGGGCGACTTCCTATCTCCATTACTCTTTGTCTTGACAATGATCCCCCTCTCCGAGACCCTGAACAAGGCCGGCCAGGGCTACAATTACTGTCGTACCATTAAGCTCAACCACCTGCCTTACATGGACGATCTGAAGCTCTACGCCAAATCAAAGGACCAAGTAGAGCAGCTCCTTAATATAGTCCATCAATACTCACAAGACATCAAGATGAAGTTCGGTGTTAACAAATGCGGAGTCCTTAACATCGAAAGGGGAGAGGTTACTGCGTCCGAGGGAATCACCATCGAAGAAGGTACCATCAAGGATATCGAGGAGTCAGGTGACAAGTACCTGGGTGTCATGGAGTATAACACCATTCTCCACAGAACGATGAAAGATTCCATTCGGAAGGAGTAGGTACCTCACCCGACTCCGGCTCATCCTGAAATCACGCCTGAATGGGGGCAACACCATCAAGGCCATCAACACCTGGGCCGTCCCCGTAGTCCGATATTCTGCTGGCATTATTAACTGGACCAAAAAAAACTGCACCGACATGGACATCAAAACTAGGAAGCTCATGACCATCTATCGAGCACTGCACCCTAGATCGTGCATAGACAGACTCTACAAGGGGGCCGTGGTCTCATCAGCGTCGAGGACTGCTTCGAAGCGGAAAAACGCGCTTTCTCCCACCACTTCAGAGAGAGCGACGACCCGTGGGCATGCTGCTTAATCGAGGCGAAGTTGCTGAAAGAAACCGAAACGGCTGACCAGTTCAAACAGCGACGACGCCTCGATCGAACTAACAAGTGGAAGAGCATGAAGATGTCCGGCCAGTACCTCAAAGCTGTTCAGGACAAAATCGTACCAGACACTTGGAACTGGCTTCTGAGGGGTGAGTTGAAACGGGGAAACAGAAGGCACCATCCTAGCAGCTCAAGAGCAAGCACTCAGAACCAGGTACATCCAAAACAAGATAAAGAGAAACGTCCCTAGTAGCTACCTGTAGAATTTGCAGGAGCTCGGATGAAACCATCAACCACGTGATAAGCGAATGCAGAGTGCTGGCACAAAAGGAGTAGAAGCGGAGGCACGATAAAGTGGCTCGACACCTCCACTGGACCCTTCTGCTGAACCATAACTTCCCGGTCAGTGAGAGGTGGTACAAGCACGAACCCGCGTCCGTGGCTAAAAACGAAGCCGTGTAAATCTACTGGGACAAGCGGATGGGAACTGATCGAATACTTCACGCCAACCGACCGGACATCGTCGTAAAAGACAAACAGGAGAAGTCGGCCCAACTGATCGACATTTCAATCCCCATTCGACTCCAGAATCGTGGACAATAAAGCGGAGAAGAAAGAAAAGTACCATGACCTTGCCATCGAACTCCAGAGACTGGCAGATGAAGGTAGACGTCGTTCCAGTGGTCATAGGACCTCGGGGGCAATGTCCAAGAATCTCAAGACTGCCCTGCGAGAGCTGAAGTGCGGCCATCTCCATCCAGGAATCCTCCAGAAGAGCGCTCTGCTTTGAACAGCGCACGTCATTCGCAAAGTGCTCTGAGCCTTAGGTCGCGGGATATGATCCGGCGCCAGAGTGTAGAGCTGAACATCGCTCAACCGATCCAGTTTGGGTCGTGAAATCCCCTCGATAATAATAATGGGATAACGTGTGTAATAATAATGGGATAACGTGTGTAATAATGATGGGATAACGTGTGTAATAATGATGGGATAACGTGTGTAATAATGATTAATGATGGGATAACGTGTGTAATAATGGATAACGTGTGTAATAATGATGGGATAACTTGTGTAATAATGATGGGATAACGTGAGTAAGCTCTGAATTTCATTCACTTTTGCTGCGTCGCCTGTGTGTAACCGACGGTGGTTACATTGTAAATACTGTGTTTTACATTAATTTAGCTAAAAGATTTGTGTCACTCTTAGCAAAAATGAGAAGCTTCAAGCTAGCGTTTGCTTCAAACTAGCATCAAAAACTACTTTAAACATGGAAATTTCACCAGAGAAATTAGAATGAGACTTTTATTGCTTGTTAGTGCACTTATGAATTCGGTCTCGGTGTCGCTTTCAGGACATCTTTCTTCCGTGCTGAATTTGCTTTCTTCCTTCATCATACTTGTAATGATGGTTTGTTGTTCTTTCTCTTCTTAACTGATTTGCTGCACCCATGCAACTTGATCTAGTGTGGGGACGCCCTTGCCCAAAGATTCCGCAGTTCTGTTGAATTATCAACGCAATGTTCTTTCTTTTTCCTCTTCTAAAACACTGTCTTGTGTCTAGGGAGCCTTCGGCAGATTTCTGGCTGTCTCTTTTCTTATCAGCATATCTAGAGCTCTAATGTACCCAGGAGTAACTCCCCTGCCTTACCTGACGGTTTGTTCTATCTTGCCTTAATTGCTGATGAGGTTAGATTTATTAAATCTGGTAGGTTTTCTTTACTGCCTCTTTTGCTCCATCAGAGAAACGGCCTATTGTTGTAGACGACCCATCCTACTGAGCTCTTCCTTGCTCCCATGTGGTGGGCTGTGAACGACGCCCTCCGTGCCCGTCGAGTGATACCTCGTTCTCCTTTCTTCTCTTTACCTTTTTCGTCTCTGATATGCTTTTCGCATGCTTTCCTACCAGCACTTGGGCGGAAGCCCAATTTTAAGACAGAAAGCAGTACTCACTTAATGAGTTCACCATCATATCCAAACCTGGCAGTAATAACGGGTTAAAATATTTGTGCCTACGGTGTGCAACGGCTTAGAATACATGCACCAGTAATCCATATTTGCTACTTTATGTTTCTGCAGGCTTGATGTGATGGTTCGTCGTTTCATGGGTAACCGAACAAGTTGCCTTAATCCTTAGTGGGCTTTTGGAACAGTTCTTTGTTATCATTTTTGCTCCCTTAGCTTCCTATTTTTTGTGCCTCTGCTGGCAATATGCGGTATGTTTTGTTACTCCAGTTTTTTTTGCTCAACAAGCTGTTCTGCAATACAATAATTATGAATAAAGCTTGCTCTGTTATTGTGTATTACTCTCCATATATTTTTTTGCTCGAGATTCTTAATTAATGTATCTAAAAATTTTACAGGGGAGAACTTCAAGTGAGCGATCAGGCAGTGTCTCCTCTGAATCTTCCTGTGGTGATGAAAACCTCAGTGTTCAGGTATGTGTGCGGTTCTAGTGCTTTCACAGCAATGTTCAGTAGTAGGCTATGTGTTGTTTCAGTGTTTGTTTTTGCTGGAGAAATTTTCATTTTATAAGTAGGTAGCTAATATATACCACTGCCCGAGCAGTGATTTTATTAAATTTCCATTGTGTTCTAGGTTTCTAACTCCAGCTACTTGGCACAAGCGTGTGCCATGCACATCTCATTTCTATCTCGGTTGCTTTGTGTTTTAGTTTATAAGCCGTTGGTGCCGGCGATGGAACTGGTGGCTTAAAAGTCGCATAATGGGCGCTTTTCCGTGTCTTCTGCGCTTGAGTTTAGTGAGTTATATGAAGTACAGTATATGAATTTGCAGCAGTTATAACTGAGGACTTTTGTGCCGTCAGTTTGAAAAGGGGACGGCAGAAACTCTGACTCCCATATTCAAACTTGAACAATATTTATCCTGTATTATATCCCTCAGGGGGCATAGGATGGGCCATAGGGTTAGGTTAGTTTAGGTTCGTCGATTCTATGCTATGGGGCCAGGCACCCCCGAGAGGGCCCGATGTAGGTTACCTCAGCCATCAGCTAAGCCTTCGGGACGTCTCTCTTTCGTGCTCACTTTGCTTCCTTCCCGATTTCATACTCCTACTTTCTTATGCTTTATTGTGTTCTGCCTCTTCTTTCCCGACTTGCTATTCCCATGCGCGTTGATCCTGTGTGGGAACACCTTCGTGCACTGATAAATATGAGTAGCGATACATTCCTCAGCTTGAAGGACGCTGCAATATACTATGCAATATCTAAATACAGTCTTCGGAGAATTTTCGGGTGACGTTATGCTGCTATGTGGCAAACTAATGTGCTAGTTGAGCAGCGTATCTGTAGCATATACACTAGCGGGCAAGAGAACGATTTTCATTTTTAGAAAATAAAGGTTAACCATGTAGAGTAGGGTAATGAATCTTTAGATGGGGCCCTAAGGAATGTATTTAACATATTTCTGCAAAATATCAGGACAAACATAACTATATTTAATACATTAGAGCAATCTAACAAACAATAACAAAAATTGAACAGTGCAAAATTAAAGAACGATCGTCTCTAAATACAGTTTTGCAAACATATAACATGGAACAATGGTCAATTTTAGGTTTAGAACAATTAGTATGGAGTACTAAAACCTTTATTTTCAATAACTTTAGCACAGCGACGATTACACGACATCACAAGTTTCTTACAAA
>LQNS02278091.1:51235348-51258609 GCA_001587735.2 Parhyale hawaiensis | reverse complement strand
CCTGATATTTTGTAGAAATATGTTAAATACATTCCTTAAGGCCCCATCAAAAGATTCATTAACCTACTCTACATGGTTAAACTTTATTTTCAAATAATGAAAATCGTTCTCTAATTTTGCCCGCTACAGTATATGTCCCTTGCTCTTTCCTCTGTGATATCGTTCTGCTCGGAAAGGCAGGCTTTAACATCCTCACTATAACTATAATGTGATTATCTTTTGTTATGTGACAGAGACGGCGGTTGAAGCTACTTCACACAGGTACCCAATTCTTACGTTGAATGAATTTAAATTCATTCTCATCCAGTTATTCTAAGCTATTACGTGCTACAGTAGATCATGTCTTCAGCACTCGTACTGATATGCAAAGTATTCAGCTATTGTGCAGCACCCCAGTCACTCTCTGATGTGCAGCGTATTGTTGGAAATCATGCAAAATGAATTCGTTGAAGTGCAGTTGCCGCTCACATTTCTCGACTTTGCTGCTCCCATACCGTACGTAGTCTCCTGCAAACGTGAGGGTTTCATTGTGCTCGTTCTACTGTCTGTTCTACTTGTCTTTTTATTTTTTCCTCTTTTTCATGACTCCTCTTGGGGGTCAAGGATGGGCCATCTATGGAGTTGAATTAGTTGAGGTCGCCCATCCTATGTTATGGCAGCCGCGCCCCCAGAGGTACCCTGTAGGTTACCTTAGCCATTAGCTAGGCCCTCTGGACGTCTTGTCTTTCGTGCTCCTTTGGCTTTTTTTCTATTTTCGTACTCCTACTAATCTTATTTACCTCTGTTTTGCCTCTTCTTTCACGACTTGCTGTGTCCATGTGCGTTGATCCTGTGTGGGAACACCTTTGTGCATGGGTTCCATGTTTGTCTTTGCATACTATAGGCGTCTTTCTTTTCCTCTCTCGGAACAGCTCAATACTGATTTAGGGAGGCTTAAACTAATATAACATAACCATAACCATATAATCATTTGTGTTCAAACTGTTACACTTGTCCATCGAATATTAATATTGAAGCTGTTATCCCTGAGCTGTTATTAAATTGAACATAAATGTGTAAGCTACCGAATGTTCATTTACGTCGTATTTTGCAGATGAATACTTGTGCTATTTTTCCATGTGTTGGACAGGTAGCTAGTGGATGACTATCAAACACGTTTCATTAGGCGTCTCGTAAATTGGTCTTGGCAAATTCTATATGGTGCAATTTCGTGAAAACCATTTTACTATAACAGACCAATAGCTATATAATTGGACTGAAAGGGCCTAAAATACTATTTGACTAACTCCTTCGAACACAAGAAACCTTAACATAGACTAACGACACCTAGGTATGATATGGTCTAACAGCAGTACCGTAGCCTGGAAAATTTCCATGGGGGGAATGCCTAAGGGTGCTAGCAAAAAAAAATCATGGAGGGGGGAACTTGCAAAGAAAAACTATGAAAGCTAACCCTTAAGCAATTTTTCAAGACCTCATTTCCAGTGGGAGGCCATGCCCCTCTCTAAGCTCCACGTGGCTATGCCATTGTCTAGCAGTATTTTGAACTGGTTCTGCCTAATTGTACCTTTCTTGAATTGCGTGAGTTCTACTACCTGCATGCTCAGGCGTACAGTCTACGCGGCTCAGAGAAGAAGCGAGCTGTACCCCACATCTGGGTTGCATTGCAAGAAATGTCTCAACGATTACTTACTCTAAAATTGTTGATTGATCATACATACCTATATCTAAGAGCTGTAGTTCGTCTATTTTGTTTGCTAGTCTGAGTGGACCATTCAAATTGTTACTGCATTTGTTGGCAGATTGATGAGATGAGGCGGTGCGCCCACACCACCACAGCCGCGGCTCATGCGTCAGACATGAGTGCGGTGAACGCTGCTACGGCCGCCGCTTGTCTCAGCCGAGCCTTTGCTGCTGGTGTTGTCGATGGAACGGACGGTGACGTCGAACTCATGGAAGTTGTTTCCCACAAGTGCGTGCAAGCTTTTGAAGATTTGGGTCTGCTGCTTAACCTTCTAATGTCGAGAGAATACTTTCCTTGGCATTCCTGTGTTATTCTCATAAGAATGTAGTGTTGAGACAAGCTTTTAATTTGTCCTTGTCAACTCTGTATCACTGTTCCCTTTCGTGTTTAATGTGTGGGCAACACCACACCTTCGTACGTGGGTTTCCCGTTTCTATCAACAAGTTATATGTCTTTCATTTCTTCCTTGTTAGATTACCGTAGTTGTGAAGACGAAGGTTTAAACTAGTCAATTATCTTATCCTTTTTGATAGACCGGCAGAAAAAATATTAGTTAACAAGAACTGATAAAGACCTTTTAGCCAGACTGTGGTATGACCACTTGTCAGCATCCTGCTCTACTTTCGTACCAGAAAATGGGATGATGAGAACGAGGCTGGCACATGCTCACTGTGGCGGGCGTGCTGCTATTTACCTCGTGTTTCAATTGATGCTGACCTATCAGCACAAATGGTAAAGTTTTATTTCACTTGAAAGGGCACTAGTTCTATCGTAAAGAATAATAAACTGTACGTTATGGGATTAACTCATCTTTTGTGTCTCACGAAAGTTAGCCACTAATAAATGAACAAAACACAAAAACTGGCTTACTGTTCACCACTGTGTTCGCTCCTGGCGCCCCCGAGCTGCGACTGCGGTGGTAAAGCAGGTAAAATAAAACTAAGCAATCGCTGATCGCTCCATTTCATTCCAGGGATACAACAGCCAAACCCTCGTGGTGTGAGGAAGGCAGGAACAAGGACCGTGGCCGTAGCAACTCCCCTCGCTTCAAGCCTCAGGCCGTCGACAGCCAGGTCTCATTCTTCAGCCGGGCTGGCGTCGGTCTTGCTAGGCACTCAGTGAGTTCACTGCATCCTGACCCGTGTGATCTGCAGTAGCTAGGCCACTCCACTGACTCGTAGGGGCTATGGTCACATGGATCACGCACTAAATAAAAGAGCAGTGGCATGCTGTTCCTATCCAATAATAATCACTTTGGTCAAATGCCTTGTATTTATTCACCCTATTACTATGCAATTGTAAGGTGTAGCGGGCTATGCGGCGTTCCTGGTGGGAGTTTTTTCTCTGTGCTGTATGCGGATATAGGTAACTTCGGTGCTTAATCAGAGAACTATTTAAAATACTTAGTTATATGGTAATAGTATTGAATAAGTTTCCTGTAAATAATTTACAGAGGACTTACAACGTCCAGGGATTAATGAAGTATTACTGGTGGGAGTTTGACCACTGTGAGCTACATAGATGTAGTCTACGTTTCCATTCAATATTTTTAATTGTTTACTTAGCGTACTAACTGTTTACTTAGCATATGTAAAGCTCAATGCGCGAGGTATGTTTCTTTTGTTAACATGATTAAAGAAAAAAAATCCGTCCAAACGTAGGAGTACGTATACACGAGACTTACACGCGTGAGTTGAGACAGTTAAACAATTAGTAGCTATATATTTGTAGCTGGGTAAACGAACTTTCCGGGCGTAATATAAAGAGGAATTGGGCCAGCAGAACGTTGGGTTTCATTTTAAAAATTCATGTAATTACTTTATCAGTAGGCTAAAAACGCGGGGAAAACATACTCAAATCGATAATTGGAAGAGAATATTTATTTACATATTATAGAGCTGACAAAGAGGATTGCTCCACAAAAAAAAGTATCAGTCCAATTCTTCGTTCTGCTGCCACTACGGTACTTTGAACTCTGCTCTAGTGTCCAATTGAATGAGCAGGCGCAGTGTCTGATTATGTCTCCTGTATTCAATCATTCAATCCTCGTAAGACATAATTTTGCCTCCAGGAGGATGTGGCTAAAAGCTCTGTCGGCCGCAGCCACTCCAATGAGTCCAACGCCTACACCAGCAATTGTGCAGGTGGGTTGTTCACTTCCTGTCATCTCGTTGCTTTNGTCCTCGTAAGATATAATTTTGCCTCCAGGAGGATGTGGCTAAAAGCTCTGTCGGCCGCAGCCACTCCAATGAGTCCAACGCCTACACCAGCAATTGTGCAGGTGGGTTGTTCACTTCCTTTTATCTCGTTGCCTTATATTGCTCTACTTCTTCCAAGTGTGATTCATGCCGGGGTTACGGATTCTGTAGATGTAAGGTCCAACGTATCCCTTTGAGCCAATGTGTGCTCAACCTCCAATTCCTACGATAGGATCATAGACCCAACACTTTAGGAAAGTTGGACTGCGCTTCCTATAAATATGTTTGGGACTACTGCGATCAGCCAAGGTGTGACTCCAACTTTTGGGACCAACGGGTGTCTGACTGCAACTCCGGGACCTGCGGATCTACAGTACTATTCCAATTCTTGGGACCAGTATGCGCCTGGCTCCGACTAATAGGACCCGTGGTTGTTCTGACAGAAGTAGGCAAAACTGCGTTTGAAGAAGCCAGTAATGGACGGCCACCCTCAAATTCTGTCGACCTGCTTGAACTCGACTCTCCCGCAAATCCCTCCCTAGTTACAGAACAAGTGCATCAGTACCCTGAGAATGAAAACGAGCAATTATGGCGACGAAACCCAACAAGCAACATCAGTAAACTTGGAGACATTCTGTAGCTACTCTCTGTAACACTAAAGCTACGGGTTATAATATTTCGATTACTCACGTTAAAGATGCCTTTTCTGTTAAAGGTATGTTCCTTCTGCACATGTTGAGTACTACAATTGTAAGTGAAACATTTCCTGACTCCTGGAAGCAATCTGTCATAAAACCGCTTACTGAGTCGGGGAAGCAGGAAACGCCCGGTAACTACAGGCCAATTAGCTTCTTCCTATAGCTACTTTCCAAACTACTCTGAAAGTCTGAGGGAAATCAGCTAGCGTCTCATCTTGATCAATCACGTGTTCTTCACAAGAACCAGTGCGCCTACAGAGCACGCACTAACACGCAGGATGCTCTTCTAAATATCGCCGTAAGCTATCTACTGGAATATGAATCATAAACGTTTCACTTTGCTTCTATTATAGTCAGATGGGGTAAGATACGACCGCGGCCATCGTGGGGTAAGTTACGACCGCGCCCAAAAAAATCATTATTTGCAGTACAGGGTTGAAACAAACACTGAAATGACTGGAAATGAATGTTCTAACAGATTCCGCCTTCACATTTTATCCAGCGCTTTTTGAATGACTGTAAGAGCGCGGTCGTTTCTCACCCCACAATGGCCGCGGTCGTGTCTTACCCTATCTGACTATACCTATATACTTGATCTATCCAAAGCATTTGCTAGTGTTCAGCATAGCATATTAATAACTAGAGCATTCTGAAAGCGCATACTCCGCTAAGCGAGGCAACGGTAGCAAAAATTCAAATTGGCTCTGAAATCATAATTTTCTTTGTATACATTCCATCCCTGCCACAATATGTTTGGGCATCACGCACCCAAGGGTCCCGAGTGCCTTCTTCGCAGGGGATGTAGCATCTGGCCGCAGTTCCTGCTGAGAAGGTTAGTTCTGTAGTTAAGTAGGTTCTCTCTATTTCCTTTCTGTCCCGTTAGGTGGGCCGCCGATCGAGGTGACCGACTTTTTCTGCAGGCTCTTACCTCGCCCGTGCTTAGGGCCACAGAAGGGACCGTCCGCACGGGCGCTTCTTTCTTCTGTCTTTTTCTCTTTTCGTCCATCTCTTACTACCTGAGCACAACGTTGTGGTTCCGGCTGTAAGCAGAGTAAATCATCTTGTATCTCTATTGATTGTCTAAGTTTCAGAAATAGCGGGACAATACCAATCAATACTATATAATAATTCACGTCGTGTTTTTATTTATTTATATATTTATATCTTTCCTGTCACGCTCTATGGGAATAAGATAGGAGAAAATTCAGGTTTCAAACTGTAAAAACAAGTGGGGTACCTTGCAATTTTTTTCTTCGGCGAAAAAAAAAAGTTGGATACCTTGCAATCTTTTTCTTCAGTATGAGATAGGGGAAAAATAGAACTAATAAGATAGGAGAAAATTCAGATTTCAAAAGGCGAAAAAAAAAGTTGGTACCTTGGGATCTTTTTTTTCAGTATTAGATAGGGGAAAAATGAGGAAACCCAAAAGACGACGGGGGTTTTGGTGAAGTGTTAATTTTTTGCCGTCATTTATGATGACGGCACGGGCCACTAGTATAATAATAATGTATAAACTCCAAAATCTAATCATTTGTGCTTTTTCATAGTAATAACAGCTTGTGCAATTTTCTTGAAGATCCGTTCATAACTTTTTGAGTTAAAGTGTTAACAAACGTAATGACAAACATGAGTCAAACATACAAACGAACAAACCGATCTGCACCAAAATTTAATCATCTATGTCCATTCATAACGAACGAACAAATAAACGGATCATTACCAAAATTTGGTCATTAACTCTTTGTTATATAGCTACCTAACAACTCATGTTAATTTCATAGAAATCCATCCATAACTTTTTGAGTTATGGCATTGAGAAAAATAAGGCAGACAAACAAACAAACGGATGGACGGATCTTCAACAAAAGGTAATCATCTGTTCCTCCTAACATACCTAACAATCCTTGTAATTTTCGCCAAAATCCGTCTATAACTTTTTGAGTTATCTTGGTGACAGACAGACCTCCTTGGCGGAGGTAATAATTAATTACTTCCATGCAAATTTGTACTAATTGGTTTGCTAGCTGTCTACAGAACAGGTCACATACCTACTGTCATGATTAATACTGCTCTGTCACCTTACATTGTGAACAGTTTAGGTGTTCCGCAATGAGCAATCGTAGGACCTATTGTGTTCTCAATATTCGTCAATGACGTTCCTTTGCAACAACATGATGACACTCTCTCCCTCCCTGTATGCCAATGTCCTACTTGCAGTTTCGTTCTCACCAACTTTAGAAGTCTCAAAAACTAAACTAAAAACATGGTAGCTACTACGAAAATGGTTTTAAACTTCCCGCAGATAAGATTCAATGCATTAAATTTGGCACTCTGCAACTCTACAAGCATCTACTTCCCATTCTCTATTACCTTTAAGAACTCTGTTATCCAATCTCTCAATGTTGTCCAGACGCTTCGAGTGTAGATGGATAAATAGTTACCGATTGACTTCCCCATTCCGAAATAATTCACAACCTTGAACAGTATCCTCATATTTCTCCACAGAATTAAGCATCTGTTAGATCTAAAATCGCGCTTACTATTTGTCCAGTTACTCATTTCTTCTCATTGTAATTACTGTAGTTTCATCTGGCGAAAAGCCTATGACTATCTATAATCTAATATCAGATGTACATAAAGCCCAAAACTTTTCCGACGAAAGTCGTTCTCAGCGGCAGGTTTACCAAGCGCGTTCACGCTAATCAATTCCTAAAAAGGCTTCAGTGGCCACAAATTGGCTTAAAATTGAAATTAGATGAAGCCCAATTGGTTTTTCATTCAAAACACACGCTCTTGGGAACGTTAAGGTTGTACAGTTTACCCGCAGTAGTGAGACCAGTTGGCGATTTCTTCCACGACACCATCCAAAAGTACGCTCCGCCCGCACGACCACCGGTGGAAGGGCTCTGTATTTCTGGAGCTAATTTCTGGAATAATCTCCCGGCTTCCTGCTACATGATGTGACTGCTTTCAATCAGTTCACCAAAATGCCGCTGTCGCCCTCAAGGGTATGTTCTGGCAGGCCTTTTCCCTGCCACGATATATATAGGCCTCACGAACCCTTTAGGCTTTCCGGAGTGCCTTCTCAGCAGGAGATGTTGCAGCTGGCTGCAGTTCCTGCTGAGAAGGTTAGTTTTGTTAGGTTAGGTAGGCTCTCAATATTACCTTTTCTGTTCCGCAAGGTTGGCTACCGATCAAAGTGTCTGACCTAGTCCATAGGATTCTTCTACTCTCTCGTGTGGAGGGCTTCAAGAGGGGCCGTCCACTCGAGAGTCTTTCTTCTGTTCTTAGCGCCTTTTTTCTCCCAGTAGAAGCGCACTCGGCCGACTGCGACATCCCGGCAGGAATGCAGAGTTAAAACATATGCTGATGCGACATGATGAACTGAGTCTCACTGCTTGGATCACGTTCTATGACGTGGGTGCGGTGGTAAAACCAGGAATATAATAATAAAGTGCCGCTGTCGTATTTTGAGAATTTCAAATAACTCTGCTAGACATTTGCTCAACGATCACGACCTGCAGTCACTCGTTTTTGGCTAAAATTTCAGCTGGTCTGTATTTTCTCCTCAAAGAACTTGAGCACAGATATTGCTTACATATCAATAGTACTTGTATTAAGTTTAATTGGTACAACGCATCGTATATATAATTCTAATAATTTTATTCTGATGATATTTTTCACACGCGAATAATAAAAAGGTAAATTTGCTTCGCGAGTGCCATCTCTGCAGGGGATGCAGCATCTGGCCGCATTTCCTGCTCACAAAGTTAAGCTTTGTAGAGTTAGGTAGGTTCTCTATATTTCCCCTTCTGTTCCGCGAGGTGGGCCCCCGAATGGTGGTAAGCGACCCATCCCATGGGATTCCTATCTGCTCCTGTGTGGGGGGCCACGGTAGGGACCCTCCGCACGAGTGCTCGCTTTCTTCTGTCTTCTTCTCTTTTCGTTTTTCGTTTCCTTCTTTGTATTGCACGACTGAGCGATTTCGTTCGACCGAGCCGTGTGGAGTTGGAGATGGTCTCGCCGTATTTCCTGCCAGACATGGTGCACCTGGCCAAGTTTGTTCTAATAGAACTCATTTGAGTTCGACTAAACTTCTAAGCTATATGATACAAAATTGGATCGCTGTTATATAGTCTTTGTATCTAATACAGCGGGAAAACCCACAATATAATCATAATAAATTTGCTTCGCATACAAGATTATGTTGTCTGTAACAATAACGGGCGAACACTGATTATCCATTGGTATAAATCTACAGGCTTACTGAAAATTTTCTCCCCATGTTTGCATTAAGACAGAATGCCTCGGAGTGCTGCGCATTTAATATGTTGGTCATAGCATCCAGATGAGAGAATAATTTTTTTGTTTAACTCCCTACTGTATGCGCCCGAAAGCTACCAACTGACCGTAGTGCATGTTGCAGTTTGTATGTTTTGTGCGTCACACGTGGTAGTTAACTATGTAAAAACCCCTTTAACATGTCAGATTCTCGTAAGCTTGCCATCGTTCGAAACGTTGGTGAAGTACACTTGTTTTGAAAGGGTTGAACTAAACTCTTAGATGGTTACGATGAGTTGAAATTTCTGTGCTTGCCATGTAATATCACCGAGAATATGAGCTATTTAAACATGGAGTGTGCCTACTGCCCAACAGAAAGTTATTTAGTGTCATTCTAATTTAGTTGTGTATCAGTTTTTCTTGCAACCCAAGCCTGTTTATTCATTGACTCAGACAAGTTCAAATGTAGGTGAACTCAGCAACTGCCGCGAATTGATCAGTACAGTGGATTGTGAGAAAGCTATCAGTCCATTCTGCCAGTTAGATAATCTCTGAGCCTGAGGATTGTTGTAGCAGGATCTGCCCAACACTCGGGAGTCTTTCAATGACAGCCAGCCAGTGAGCGGCCGCATCAAGTTGAGCTCTTCCCATCATTGACGCATGCTGCTGATTGCGATGCACAATATTAGTTCAGGCGATTTTCACGTTGTTCACGGGCGGGTCAAGAAACATAAGTGCTTGTAGTGAAATTCATGTACGGTAATGTACCTAATTTTGCTCCATTGTTTAGGCTATAATGTTCTGTCGTTGTTAAAATATTGTTGAGGGTATTCATTGCCTACAACGCTGGAAAGCATGTGTTGCAATTTTGTTAGCCTAAGCTATAAAGCAAAAATTAAAGTAGAAAGCACAGCAATTGTACCACATGGAAGCTTGTGTTTTAACCGTCCAACCATCTGTCTTTTGTGGCCAATGCATAGCTTATGGTAAAGAATATGGCGAAGCTCATGTTCCTTGCAGTTTTCTAGAAGTGTTGTTGAGATGTTTTTGTTAAATAGAATATCTTTTTCGCCGTTGATATAAGTTATTTATTGCAGACGAGAGAGGAAGCGAGAGAGAAAAACTCCACACTCAGCGCAGCGAGCCTTCGCAGGTGAGCTAAGGGGCGGCTGTACAGTTGCATGTGGCAGAAAGTTATTGTAACTTTTGACGAGGAAATTATCCCGAAATCGTGGTTTTCCGTAGACCAAAAACAAATATCGGCCTTCGCTTGCTCGTAGCTACTGCTCGAAAAGTCCAGGTTTCGTACTGCATGTTCGGTATTTCCTGTCGGCGTATGGGAAAGCGTGCTAATTTTGGGGCAACGCTGTGCTTAGAGTAAAGGATTGTCACTGACAAAGGGTTCGCCCTCAGGGGTATATTCTGGCGGGCCCTTTCCCTGCCACAATATATTTGGGCCTCACGCACCCAAGGGTCCCTATTGCCTTTTCTGTAGGAGATTTTTCAGCTTGCCGAAGTTCCTGCTGACGAGGTTAGTTTGGTAAAGTTGGGTAGGTTCTCTAAATTTTCTTTTCTGTCCCGCGAGGTGGGCCGCCGATCAAGGTGTCCGACTTTTTCTGCGAGGCTTTTTATCTTCGCCCGTGCAGAGGGCTACAGAAGGAACCGTCCGCTCGGGCACCTTTTTTCTTGTCTTCTTCTTTTTTCATCCTTCATCTCTTGCCGCCTGAGCACAACGTTGTGGTTCCGGCTGTAATACAGCCGAGTAAATCATCTTAGATCGCTATTGATCGTCTTAGATTCGGAAATAACGGGACAATGCCAATCTAATAATAATAATAATAATAAGGTTCTGGGACTACGTAATCTGTGGAATACTTATGAACAATCAAAAGAAAAAAAATGTTTATTGTATTGTATAGCAGCAATACTGTGGAATGAAAATGTGAGGTGTTGCAGTTTCGCAGTGCCGCCCACAGTCGCTATTGGCATCTGGTAATTCCAGCAACTGGGGCACGGTACTTATCATGTTCAGCTACGCTCACTCCTTGATGAGAGGGGTGAGGATATTCCTGCCGGTTTAAGGAAAAATTGGTTGTATAAGATTGCCAAACAACGTTTTACTTACGTGTCTGGGGCCACGGAAGTGGCCTACCGCGCGAGTGTCTTTCTTCGGTCTTCTCTTTTTTTTCTCGTTTCTCGAAGAATCTTTGAACTTAGATTTCCTGTTAGTGGTAAGTATGATACCTAGTGCACTGGCACTTTGAGACCTACAGAACTCACTTGATTTGCTTGTAACATGAAACCTTCTGAAAGAGAAGCTGAGATAAAATTCATTGAGGCGTTCTACATAAATTAAAAGGCGCCTATTATCTCCGAAACACCCTTAACTCTTCTTTCTACGACCAATGAAGTTACGCAACTGTGGAAGACTCTCAGTACTGCAAACTCTGATAAGGAAGTCGATTGTATGGATGTAACTATCACTGTGACAAGAATATTGAGGTGAAGTAGTTCATCGACTTTACCTAATAAGTGTGTGGGTCGAGGCCAGTGCACTCGACGGTTTTTTGAATGTGTTCTTTTTTGACGATCCGAATGTTTTGTTGTGTCCGGTAGCGCAACTGTCCACTCACATTTTAGTAAATATTTTGAATGTATCAAAATGTTTACTAAAATGTGAGTCGACAAGTCAGTTGGCTTGAGCAAAATTACGTGTAACGCTTCAGCTATATCGTTGAACCTACTATGAATTGGAACCAGTTAAGTGTGTGTGTTTTTTTTTTTTCTTTTTACTGTTCAAACGACACTCCAACGCATTCGGCGGATCACTTGAAAGGATGCATTCAAAAGACTCGTTCGTGTGAACCGAATTTAATATTACCCACTCAAAACAGCGTGGCCGCTGGAAGTTATCCTTCTCTTTGTGATCGCAGTCACTCGCTCAGAATGAGAGAATTGCCTCTTTAATGCCACGTCCATGCTATGCTTTCGCACGCACAACTTGAAGCGAGGACGCGCAACTTGCATTCTGTTTCGATGTATGTTTAAAGTACCACCAATACGGTTGCGTGTACGATGTGTTAGCTATCCATCTTCGTATAACTTCGTTCATGTGAATGCATAGTGTGACCTCGGCATAACGTAGTGCAGAGTGGTCCAATTTTTCGAAATCTTGGGCCGATTAGGGTCGACATGGTTACATGGAGTGCCAAATGCTCATATGTGTGTGAAAGCTGTAGTTCATATAGCTACCGATACGGGAACTCGGTATTTTTATGCACAAGGTGAATTTGTAACACAAGCGGATGGGGACCACCCTGATATTGCTTATTCTTTCATCCGTCTATAGCTTGGAAGAAGAAAGGACAGTGCAATAGACTGCCCCTCAGCCCAACTCATCTCACATGCGGCGAGTGGCACCCCCGTCTGTAACTTCTCCGTGGGCATGGGCACGAGCTTGCCTTACTCCTCCCTCGACAACAAGGACCGCGACTCCAGTGATAAAGTTCAGAAAATTAGGCAAAAAGCTAACAAGAAAAAGGTAAGTGACCTGCTATTAATGTGCTTTGTGTGCACTTGAACCATCTGATTGCATATCATCTATACGAGAATATCTCTCTGTTGGCTGGTTTATTTCCAGGAAGTAGTGTTACGGTTCAATACCATGATAATCGATTCAATGCTGGAGTCCAAAAATAAAGTGTGAAAAATTTGAAAATATGCTGCCGATATAGCTATGTGTCGTCTGCCGTGGTCATTTCTTGTGCTGGCAGTTATACGCTTCTTACTTGTCACTCATGATTCCTGTGGGAGCACCTGGGTGCTTGGGATTTGTTTTTTTTTACCATACATATTCGTGGAGGCCATCTTTCCCACTTGTGAATTGCCAAGGTCCAAGGTCCGACTCGTATTCCAACTGTTGAGGCCGTCCGGTGTCAGACTCAAGATTCCGTGCATCTAAAAATCTCAAATTCATTGCCATTATAACTCTTTGACCGCCGCGGTTCTGGCGGCTGCTGCCCTATCAGGTGTAAAGGCTGCGTAATGTTGATGAGGTGTGGCGGTTGGTTCTGACCATGCACATTACTCAGCCCCCTTACTAGGTGCGCTGTAACCTTCTTAGCAGTCCTCGATCCTCAGGAGGACATTTTGGTGCCCCCTGTCCCCTGTCGGGATATTATTGTTCTTTCGTGCATCCAAGGGGGAACCCTATTGTCTTGCCGCATGTTTCGGCGTAGCAATCACCCAGCCGCAGCACCTGTAGAGTTAGGCTGGTGTTCTTTGCTTCCCCATCTGCTTCCTGAGGTCGGCTGCCAGTGGTTGTGGGCGACATATCTCGTGGAACTCGTAGTTGCACCCTTGTGGGGGAGGGACGTAGGGCAACTAATTGAAACATTCAAGAATTTGAATGGCTTCAACGACGTACCTACAACGGGACTCTTTGAAAGAGACCTCAATGATCGCAGTCAGCAGTTCTTTCCGTATTTCATAGTCAGCATTTTGAATAGACTCACTTCCTACGTTGTTAGTGCGGAATCAGTCAACGCGTTTAAAAATCATCTTGACATACATTGGGAGAGACATCCCCCACAGCTAAGGATTCCTCCTCCAGAAGTCGCACACTCTTAACGGCCAAAGCCTCCGAGGCTTCCTTATTCCGTTTTTTTCTCTCTTCTGCTGCAACTAAACTGTCTAACATCTTTAACTCTGCATATCAGCGGCTATTGATCGTGATCGCGTGCATTCATGATCGTCTCTTTTGCTGAAATTCTTCTCCCTCCTCTTTTTTTTTCCAGTCTTTTATATTCTAACATGATGGCAATAGCTCATGAGGGCCGGGGAGTAAGTTTCGGTGTCTCTTTGAGAATGGGCCTGTTGGTTCGGCTAATGCCGCCTATCTAATCTAAACTTCCTCACATGTGTTTCCTTCCACGGTTTCAAATTCTTTTCTTCTTTTATCTCATTGAGATGATTTTGCTCTTTATTTTCTTGCCAGTAGTAGTGCACTAGCCTTCGTGACACTGAGGCAAACAGAACGTTGAGACCTTTCTGCAGGAAGACTGATTTATTAGCAACTGATGCATAGTCCGAAAAGGAGTCGATTATCCCCGAACCACTAGTCAAATTTCTTTCTATTACTATTCCCTAGCAAAATACTGCTGTAAGCAAGTTTCTTCCGATTTTGACTCCTGAGACAGACGGGCGTCCAACTCTTGGCTCCTAAATGTCCAACTCTTAACCACTCTGATCCTGACTCCACAGCTCTGGACTGATGAAACCTAAACTAGCTACTCAGTAAGTCATGCATAAAAGGCCTATTTCACTCCACAAACTTAGCTTAGCAGCAATAATTGCGGTGTTTTGCCTGCGAATGGTAATAAGCCATGTCTGATACGGGAGTGTAAGGGGGCCACCCACCGAATGGGTCCTCCACACGAGTGTCTTTTTCTTCTATCATCTCTTTTAACTTTTTGTCTCTCGGAAATGCTTTGCACCTTCTGTTCCTGACTGTAGTGGACTTCCTAAAAGTTCGCATCCAACTTGAGACTCTCCGGCAGAAATGACTCAATAGAAATACTGTGATGCGCGTTCCACAAGATGGATTTTTCCCGAGGCTCCAAATATCCTGTTCTGTACTCTGCTTCTATACTTTCAGGTGATCACTTTATGATCACATCAGCAGTTGTAGCATTTTTTTTTTCTGTTCTTTCGCTTCTAGCTCGTAGTTCTGTAATGGTATCCTCTCAGGGGGCATAGGATGGGCCATAGGGTTAGGTTAGTTAGGTTCGCCCATCCTATGTTATGGGGAGTAGCGCCCCCAGGGGGTTTGTGTAGGTTACCTTAGCCGTTAGCTAGGCCTTCGGGACGGCTGTCTTTCGTGCCCNGGCATAGGATGGGCCATAGGGTTAGGTTAGTTAGGTTCGCCCATCCTATGTTATGGGGAGTAGCGCCCCCAGGGGGTTTGTGTAGGTTACCTTAGCCGTTAGCTAGGCCTTCGGGACGGCTGTCTTTCGTGCCCACTTTGCTTCCTTCCTATCTTTTACTCCTAATGATCTTTTTTCAATCTGTTCTTACTCTTCTTTCCCGACTTGCTGTTCCCATGCGAGTTGATCCTGTGTTGGAACACCCTCGTGCATGGGTTCCTGGTGTCTATCGTCACGCTATGTGTCCCTTGCTTCTTTCTCTGTTGGATCGCCGTTGCTGTGGAGACGGAGACTTAAACTACTCAATATAATAATCTGTAATGGTATTCTTGATCGATCTGTAATTGGTACACAATTATTTCTGTATACTCTCGCTGCAGGTCATCAGTTTCAGAGAGGAGGGCACTGCTAACAACAAATTATGTCCCTAACTCTGAGCCTTGGACGTGCAGGTTCGGCAAGTGGAAGTCCAGGTGGACACCAGTTCCCCGTCGTATATAGGGGACCGCAACATCAATGACATTTTGATGTTGCTCGGTGAGGACAGTGCTGACGCCACCGCTGGGGATGCTAAGAAGAAAAAGAAACAGCAACAAACTAAGAAAGAAAGGGAAGACAAAAAGGAATCGCATAAGAAAAGTGGTGGTGGTGATAATTCCAATAAGAAAAATGATGACTGCAAAGACGACCATAAAAAAGAAGACAGTGGGGGTGGTGGGAATGAGAGAAAGAAAAAACAGAAAGATGACAAAAAGACTACTCGGGTTGATGATGATGAGGAATCTAACCTTAAGTCTGTTAAAAAGGAAGTCATTGAAAAAGAGCTGAAAAAGAATGGAATTGTGGCCGGAAGTTTAGATAGCAGTGCTCGGTCCATTCTGAGCGTCAGTGGTGTTGGCCCGTCAGATAATAGCGGTAAATCCCATAGGGAGGCTGGTAGTATAGTTGGAAATTCTGGTGACTGTGATAATACCTCTAGCATTAGGACCATTGTAGAGTCCAATAAAAGTGTATCTAGTGTTAGTGATAAAGAGTCCAAAACTAGCGTAAGAAAGTTACCCGAAGATAAAACCGCATCTGAAACTTCAGCTAAAAACACCTCACGGAAATCGGACGATCGCAAGCAAAGCAGCGGCGCCGCTGGTGGCGCTACTGGCGCAGACGCTTCTGCTAATAAACGCTCCAAGAAGGGTGGCAAGGGCGCTGCTCAAGGGATGCGGGAGTCCAGTAGTGTAGAAGATTTGGTATCCAAGTGTAGAATGTCGGAGCAGATCAGTCATGGCTCAAAACAAACCACGGTCGACGATGGCGAGATGACCAGCAAAAGACGTCAGAAAAACGCCAGGCGAAATAATGCAGAAGCTAATATCTCCGTTACTTCTTCGGCTTCTCCTAAAGATAATTCTAGCCATAAAGATAATTCTACTAAGGATAACACTAAAGACAAAAACCGGAGGACTGTTGATGACATTAAAGTCAAGTCCACTTCTAGTACTAGCAAGTCTGGTAGCTGCAGTAGCTCGAATTTAGCTAGTGGTAAGAAACTTTCCAAGCGTCTTTCGAGTAGCAATTCAAACTTGAACACCGCAGGCAAAAGTAGTGAATTTGGTAGAGATTTCTATGAGGCTGGTGACCCGTACGTTGAGGGGTCGCTTGTCGGTGACGTCACCGTGTCCGACACCAATGATGAGTTTGAGCTCGTGACTCGACGCAAGAATCGCAAGAAGTTGTCGTCTGGTGGGGGAAGTGCAACTGCCACTGCTGCCGTCTCATCTGGGCCTGGAAAACCACGCTGGAGTGAAGAACATTTCACAAGAGACGGCTTTAGAGAACAGTATCAGAAGAATGCTGTTCCTGCGGCTCGGTCTCATCCAACAGCTTCTGGCGGCCAACACAGGTCTGGAAACAACTCAACAGGGAGCTATGGCAGCTCCTCATTTGCTACTTCACCTCCTAGCTATCCTCCGACTCACACCGACACCCACAAGAGTAAAAATATTGCCAGTGGTAGTAAAAAGCAGTCCATCAACTTTGATGAAGCTCCTCGGACACCCCACGACGTTGTGTTCATGGCTCGCCTCTCTGCTAACACGACTGGTGACAGAAATACAGCCACTAGCGCGCCCAACAGTGACTGCTCCGACTCGGATGGAGACGACTCTGTTCACTCTATGCCAACTCCCTCCACCACAACCCGTCCCGACGTGCGCAAGCCTCCTTCGTCTAGCGGAGCTACACCGCAGACTTCCTACGCCAACATCGCCAGACTAGCCGGTACTGCCAATAGGAACCAAGTGAAGCGAATGACATCGGCTCCCATATCTGGCCAGTCAGGTAGGGCTGCTGCTGCTGCCGCTGCCAGTGTCTCAGCTACGAGTCCCAGCAGTGGTGGTGGTAGCTACAGTGCTGCTGCGTGTGCCACCAGTGACCAGTCTCTGTTGACTAACAACGCCTGGCCATGTATCAGCAGTGGCGGAGGGACTGCAGCCACTGTCGCCAACTCAGGTGCAGCCACTTCAGCCCCCGCCATACCGTCTGTTGTACGATGGGGAGCTGGTGGATCCTCAGCAAAGCTTGGGGACCCGCACTATTCAACACCTAGTTTTGGCTCTCCTCCACGTCTCACAACTGCTGCTGTTGCTGCTCATGATGCTAAATCACAGAATGTATTTAATGTAAATGACAACTTCCCGCCCCTGAAGAGCTCTACATATGCAGGCGCCTTCACTCATCGCCAGACCTCCATGGATTCTGATACTGGCGCCTCCTATCCGCACCACACGGAGCACGTCGTCAGACCAGCGGCAGATGCGGTTGTGTCCAAGGCGCCTGCTGAAGCGGCCAAACCTGTGGTCGGCTCGCGGGCATCTGTCAGTCCTGAAAAGGAATCTAGTCTCCTAGTTGATAAAAGTCCTCAAACTTCTTATGCCGATCGCCCTGCCTGTACCAAATCATCTCGCCCGGCATCCTCTAAAGAAACTGTTAATGATGTTAAGGCCTCCGCAGCTAAGGAGAATCGTGTTAATGTGCGTCCCAGTCCTTGCAGTCGAGCCATCAATGGGCATGACGATGCTCAAGGTAACAATGATCAAGTTTCGAGGCAAGTTTTAAGAAATACTGAACCGGTAAAGGCTTTGCCGCATCTGCAGGACTCCAAAGCTATCGATTCTCATGGAATGTTTACTAATCCTAATGTATCTAGTGTTAGTCCGGTCTATAACAACAAGCCTAGCAAGTCAGGCAGATCTAAGGATAACAAGAGAAAACAGTCTGGTCCTGTCGTGTTTGCAGATTCGTTGCAACTTGACGATTTACAAAATAGCAACTTGTCCTTCATGTGTGAATCTACCGAAGACCTGACTGGGCCTGAGTTAGGTGGACCCAACGTCACTGCCAATAATCTGGTCAACTCTACCGCTGTATCCATTACGAACTCTAACGTNGTTGCAACTTGACGATTTACAAAATAGCAACTTGTCCTTCATGTGTGAATCTACCGAAGACCTGACTGGGCCTGAGTTAGGTGGACCCAACGTCACTGCCAATAATCTGGTCAACTCTACCGCTGTATCCATTACGAACTCTAACGTGCATCTCACCTCAGCTGTTGATGCTAACGGCAATCCTGTAATTGACTCAACAAAACAGGCAACGCTTTTAGAAGAGAATGCCACCACCACTACGGCTGCTGCCGCCGCTGCTTCTAGGCAATCATCGAACAATGATACTCAGAAAAAGAGCCGTGACAGCAGCCGCAGCAGCAGTTGTACCATAATTGAGGTATCTAGCTCAGCTAGCCGGACAGTCTCAGACTCTAATAACAAAGCCACCACCTCTACCTCTCCTGCCAGTACTGCCCCTCCTGCCGTTGACTCAGCCGCTACAGGTGTTTTGCAAGGTGCTGCTGATGCCACGAGTGCGTCGAATACCACAGCAAACGGCGTCATCGTGCAACCTGTTGCTGACACGCTAGTTACGCCGTGTCCTCCTCCCCTTTCAAGTGCAACTACCTGCGCAGCTCAAGACGCCCTTGATCTCTCTCGGTGGCATCTTTCCTTCGTCCCTCCTCAAGATGATAAACCTGTTTGGAATTATAATGAAGCTCTCACTTTTATCAAGGACAGTAAGTAAAAATTGTATGTTGCTATGCTTTCATTGTACGCTTTCTAAGTTCATTTCTACATACGTGAATAGCATGTGTGATCGCATTTACGTTCACTCGACTGCCAAATTCACTATTTCCTTTACTTCATTGTTGGTTAATTCAGGGTGTCTACTAGGTCATAAAAGTCATAAAAAGTAATAAAAACTGATTGGTCATAAAAAAGTCATAAGAAGTAATAAAATTCACTCACAGGTCATAATTTTTTTTTTTGTAAATCATCTGATGATTGGAATCAATGGATGTTTTATCATCCTAACCTCCCGCACGCAGTAGGAGAAATGATCCTACTTGAGGAAATTGGACACTCCCCCGGTTCCAAGTCTTGTAGGTTGTACTTGTTCCTAGTTATTGTCTTTTGGAAAACATGTGATGAGAAATCATGTATGCTATATATGTCTAATTTAAACTTTCTCATCACATATTATCACTAATATTATCATTTTTTTTCAGGGCAAACTTATTTCTTAGGAATTCATAATTGCTACCTTTCTGAAATCACTAAACATATTACTAAATGTTATTAATTCCGTTCATTGTTTGATTACAAGTAGCTAGTTGCAGCTTAAAAAAATTGAAGTATGAGGGACCCTATGAAATATAAAAACAATATATATTGAGTTTTACATTAATAACAGTTATAAGAGAGATTACTCTCACCTAAGAATATGAAATCGTATTTGTGGATATATAATATAAGGTCATAAAAAGTCATAAATATTTATCCTGAAAAGTCATAAAAAGTCATAAAATTTTCCTAACAATCTTCAGTAGACACCATGTTAATTCATTCATCATTTGAGGACACAAATCAAAGGTTCATTAGGTACGAATTTTGCTTCACAAGTCCATCGGTTTATTTGGGAGAGGTATGATACAATGTTCTCGCTGAAGCATGCTTTACTGGTCTGTGCAATAAACGCGTGAGGTGCGAGCAGAGTAAAGAAATTGGCATTAAGACGTGCATTGGCAGCAATGCTGACCAACCCCGACTGCCCTAGATTGAAGATGGTAGGTAGCTTCTTAATTGTTTTGTCCTGTTTAGTATGCATTTGAGATATTAGGTGCCGTACAGTAGATCATTTTTCTGGGATTGTCGCCTACTATCGGATCGTCCTTTCACGAGGCAACAGCCGGGTTTATAAGGTGAGGTTCGTCCATCCTCGATATAGGGAGTTTCGCCCCAAGGGACACCATTGGTTACCTCAGGCTTACCACTCAGGAGGCATAAAATGGACAAGAAGCCAAAGGCTTAGGTTAGTCAAGCTCACCCATCCTATGTTAAGGTGAGAGCGCTCGCGGGGAGAACCGAGAGGCTGTTTTAGCCATTAGTTACGCCTTCGGGATACCTTTCCTCCGTACCCATTTTGCTTCTTTCCAGTTAGCTATATACTCTTACTGATGATGCTTTCCTTTGTTCTGCCTCTTCTTCCCGACTTGCTGTACCCATGCGCGTTACTCTTTGAGTGGGAATACCCTCGTGCATGGGTACCGTATAGCTACCTTGTTTTATCGTGTCATACTATATGTCTCTTCCTTTTCCTTTAAGAACCTCTAACTTGTGAGGATTTAGGCTGAAACTAACCTATGTAAAGCTAATAATAGTAACCGAAACCTTAGCTAAACTTTCGGGACGGCTTACTCGCGTACCCACTCAACTTAATTCATTTTCATATCTTTGTTGTATTGTTCTTTCTCTTCATACTCGACTTATTCTTCCCATGCGTGGTGATCCAGTGTGAGAACACCCTCGTGTGTGGGTTCCACGTTGCTTTCAGCTTACTATATGCCTTTTCCTACCATAGAACAGATATCTGATATTGTATTGTATTAGAGAAGCTTAAATTTGTGTACCTAGGTATCAATAATAATGCAATATTCACAAATCAAGTACCGTAAGGTTGGGCTATTCCGTTACCCCTGGGGTTATTTCGGAATTTGCAAAGTTTTTCAGTTTTTTAGTCATTGCAGCAAAAGTTTCAACAGCAGAAAAAGGGTACAAGGTCCATTTCAAAGGTGAGAAAATTGTCTTCAATTTGAGACAAAAGCATGCCCCTCAGACAAATATTTAAGAGTCAGTTGGACGTCAAATTCGAGTATAAAAAAAACCTGGTTTTAGATAATTTCAAAAAAGTCTTAAGGCGAACATTTATTTTTGTCCATGTGCAAAAAATGGGTATATTCGTTCGTAGCTTGCCCGTGTGCGTCTAATTTCGCCATCCCCATTGAAACAGCATCTCGTAAGCATAGCTCAGAGCTGCTTACTTACTTTAGGGAGGGCTATTTCAGCACATTTTGCGGGCTATTTCAGCATACTGTTTTTTAGGGCTTATTCGGCTTCCCACCTGACAAAATAGCCCCTTTTAGGACATAAATATGTGTTATTATCGAAACAAAAATGCTGATATAGCGGCAGAAACAATCTAAATAGTCAACAGACCGTATAAAATACACTGAACGTACAGTACAGTGTTCCCTCGATAGGGTAAGGTAGCGCTATTTCGGCTGGAAAGTTGCACTTAAATGAGCACAGCTACAGAACCAGTAATCCTACAAACAAATGTTTATGTTAAAAAGTTTTAGGTCTAAGCCGAGGCTTCAATTCTCCTTAGTATCCAGTCCTTAGGTTTCCAGATTGCTGATCAGGGTCTCTCTAAAGGGGGGTGCCGTGTTATTAATTTCCATTCATTGTTTGATTATAAGTAGCTAGTTGCAGCTTAAAACAATTGAAGCATGAAGTATGAGGGACCCTATGAAATATAAAAACAATATATATTGAGTTTTACATTAATAACAGTTATAAGAGATATTACTCTCACCTAAGAATATGAAATCGTATTTTTGGATATATAATATAAGGTCATAAAATAGTCATAAATATTTATCCTGAAAAGTCATAAAAAGTCATAAAATTTTCCTAACAATCTTCAGTAGACACCATGAATTGTAATGACAGTAAGGTGCTCTCCTTCTTTTCCTTTTATGACTTGCGAAAAACGATCAGTTTATATTAGGATGCTGTGAAGCACTACTGAATTTAATTAGATTAATAACCGCGTATCCTGCATACGCCATGATAAAACTTCAGTATATACATCATAATTTTTGTATTCAAGCGATAATCGTTTCGTCAGAGGAACAAGCTAGCTGAAAATAATAATTGCTGCAGCTACTCCACCTTGGAAAATGCTTCTCCTGTGCTTCGTTGATCGTCTCGTTTTGTACTTCGTGAACTCCAAGCAAATGTACTCTAGTTTTGATTTATGTAGAAAGTACCTAGCTAATTGAACTCATTCTTCATGGCAGCACTCAGAGAAGCTGTAAATATCTTTATTGTTGTGGATTTCATCGTCTGTTGAACGAGAAGTGCAGTCAGTTGAAAGGATGAAAATTCCGTCTGTTGTCATTTTTGTAACCTGATCAAATTTTAGCTTATCGATCTCCATCAGAGCGCAACAGAATTGCAAAATCTGCAACCCTGCCTATTTTTCACCTATTTTGTTGAGAGCGCGACACGAAACATATAAATATACGACGGTGTTAGTTACTCCCTCTGTTCCGAAATAGTTGTGCTGTAATGTTAGTCATGTTCTTCCAATATATATTGTTCCATTGGGTAAAAAAATACCAAAAAGAACAAACTGGAAACATCTATCGGTACGGTACTTCGGTAACTACTAATGTAGGGGATGATCTTACGAAACCATCTGGACAAGGTCTTCCCTGCGTCTTTTTATTAATCTCTAATTTCCCTGCAAATGAAATTTTTTTATAGTGGAACAACGATTCAAAACAGAGGGAGCATATTGCTTTGATTGACAGAAACCCAGTAAGGTTCTAGACTAGCAAATTGGATCGCTATTGCATCGCGCTGCTTTCGACTATGGCGAGAAAATCTTTACAATAATAGTCATAATAATTCAATTCGCTGTTACATCTCCGGAGTTTCAATCTTGATAATTCGATTCACTCAATTTGATGTAGTTTCAGGCGTTTATTGCAAGCCGATTATACCTTAAGATCTGTCCAAAGTCGGTCAGACTCTCAAGTTTAACATTCCAAACAATGCTGATGGGATTGCATTATCTTGTTGAAAAAGGGGCGAATCTCCCTCACCTTTGTTTCCCCGTGTTCAACTGGTGGCTTTCCTTTACATAGATTCAGCGAATTTAGGCCATACCAGACATGGAGAGTTGCACGTGCGTTAGTGTGTCGCGAGCCGTCCAGTTATCGTTATCGCTTTACATGCCTCCG
>LQNS02278091.1:51196219-51231022 GCA_001587735.2 Parhyale hawaiensis | reverse complement strand
TCGTTGCAACTTGACGATTTACAAAATAGCAACTTGTCCTTCATGTGTGAATCTACCGAAGACCTGACTGGGCCTGAGTTAGGTGGACCCAACGTCACTGCCAATAATCTGGTCAACTCTACCGCTGTATCCATTACGAACTCTAACGTCCATCTCACCTCAGCTGTTGATGCTAACGGCAATCCTGTAATTAACTCAACAAAACAAGCAACGCTTTTAGAAGAGAATGCCACCACCACTTCGGCTTCTGCCGCTGCTTCTTCTAGGCAATCATCGAACAATGATACTCAGAAAAAGAGCCGTGACAGCAGCCGCAGCAGCAGTTGTACCATAATTGAGGTATCTAGCTCAGCTAGCCGGATAGTCTCAGACTCGAATAACAAAGCCACCACCCCTACCTCTCCTGCCAGTACTGCCCCTCCTGCCATTGACTCAGCCGCTACAGGTGTTTTGCAAGGTGCTGCTGATGCCACGAGTGCGTCGAATACCACTGCAAACGGCGTCATCGTGCAACCTGCTGCCGACACGCAAGTTACGCCGTGTCCTCCTTCCCTTTCAAGTGCAACTACCTGCGCAGCTCAAGACGCCCTTGATCTCTCTCGGTGGCATCTTTCCTTCGTCCCACCTCAAGATGATAAACCTGTTTGGAATTATAATGAAGCTCTCACTTTTATCAAGGACAGTAAGTGAAAATTGTATGTAGCTATGCTTTCATTGTGCGCTTTCTAAGTTGATTTCTACTTACACGAATAGCAAGTGTGATCGCATTTACGTTCACTCAACTGCCAAGTTCACTATTTCCGTGACTTCATTGTTGGTTAATTCATTCACCATTTGAGGAAACAAATCAAAGGTTCATTAGGTACGAATTTGGCTTCACAGGTCCATCGGTTTATTTGGGAGAGGTATGATACAATGTTTTCGCTAAAGCATGCCTTACTTGTCTGTGCAATAAACGCGTGAGGTGCGAGCAGAGTAAAGAAATTGGCATTAAGATGTGCATTGGGCAGCAATGCAGACCACCCCAGACTGCCCTAGATTGGAGATGGTAGGTAGCTTCGTAATTGGTTGTTTTGTCCTGTTTAGTATGCATTTGAGATATTAGGTGCCGTAGAATAGATCATTTTTCTGGGATTGTCGCCTACTATCGGATCGTCCTTTCACGAGGCAAAAGCTGGGTTTATACGGTGAGGTTCGTCCATCCTGGATATAGGGAGTTGCGCCCCAAGGCTTACCACTCAGGGGGCATAAAATGGACAAGAGTCCAAAGGCTTAGGTTAGTCAAGCTCACCCATCCTATGTTAAGGTGAGAGCGCTCGCGGGGAGAACCTAGAGGCTGTTTTAGCCATTAGTTTAGCCTTCGGGATACCTTTCCTCCGTACCCATTTTGCTTCTTTCCAGTTATATACTCTTACTGATGATGCTTTCCTTTGTTCTGCCTCTTCTTCCCGACTTGCTGTACCCATGCGGGTTACTCTTTGAGTGGGAATACCCTCGTGCATGGTACCGTATAGCTACCTTATTTTATCGTGTCATACTATATGTCTCTTCCTTTTCCTTTAAGAACCTCTAACTTGTGAGGATTTAGGCTGAAGCTAACCTATGTAAAAGCTAATAATAGTAACTGAAACCTTAGCTGAACTTTTGGGACGGCTTTCTTGCGTACCTACCCACTCAACTTAATTCATTTTCATATCTTTCTTGTAATGTTGAATTGTTCTTTCTCTTCATTCTCGACTTACCTTTCCCATGCGTGGTGATCCAGTATGGGAACACCGTCGTGTGTGGGTTCCACGTTGCTTTCAGCATACTATATGCCCTTTCTTACCATAGAACAGATGTCTGATATTGTATTGTATTAGAGAAGCTTAAATTTGTGTACCTAGGTATCAATAATAATGCAATATTCATAAATCAAGTATAAAGTTGCGTCTTGGTGTTTGTGTTGAACGTGAGCATCTGCTAGCGGCACAACAGTTTGAGGATCTATCCGATTCGTGCTCATTTTGACCGAGATATGTTGATAGATTATTATCATCTCAGGAGTTTTCTCCGCCGTGTTGTATTAGAGTGCCCTATTACAGAGATTTATTCACACTTAAATACTCGAGTGCCCGCGCTGTCAAAACTGACAGCGAGGAATTTGTTGTGATCCTTCTTCATTCATTATACTTTCGTAACTAATATATTTCTGAAGGATACGGTACAACAGCCTACTCAAATTGTAATGACAGATGGGTGCTCTCCTTTTTTTCCTTTTATGACTTGCGAAAAACAATCAGTTTATATTAGGATACTGTGAAGCACCACTGAATTTAATTAAATTAATAGCCGCGTTTCCTGTATACGCCATGATAAAACTTCAGTATATACATCATAATTTCTGTATTCAAGAGATAACCGTTTCGTCAGAGGAAAGAGCAAGCTGAAAATAATAAAATTGCTGCAGCTACTGCACCTTGGAAAATGCTTGTCCTGTGCTTCGTTGATCATCTCGTTTTGTACTTCGTGAACTCAAAGCAAATCTACTGTAGTTTTGATTTATCTAGAAAGTACCTAGCTAATTGAACTCGTACTCCATGGCAGCACTCAGAGTAGCTGTATAGTTATGTCTTTATTGTTGTGGGTTTCATCGTCTGTTGAGCGAAAGTGCAGTCAGTTAAAAGGATAAAAATTCCGTCTGTTGTCATCTTTTGTAACCTGGTCTAATTTTAGCTTATCGATCTTCATCAGAGCGCAACAGAATTGCAAAATTTGCAACCCTGCCTATTTTTCACCTATTTTGTTACGAGCGTGACACGACGGTGTTAGTTACTCCCTCTGTTCCGAAATAGTTGTGCTCTAATGTTAATCATGTTCTTCCAATATAATTGTTCCATTGGGTAAAAAAACACTAAAAAGAACAAACTGGAAACATCCATCGGTAGTTCGGTACTAATGTAGGGGATGATCTTACGAAACCATCTGGACGAGGTCTTTCCTACGTCTTTTTATTAATCTCTAATTTCCCTGCAAATGAAATTTTTTTTATAGTGGAACAACTATCCAAAACAGAGGGAGCACATTGCTTTGATTGAAAGAAATTCTTGCCTCGTGTAAACCCAATAAAGTTCAAGACTAGCAAATTACATCGCTATTGAATCGCGCTGCTTTCGACTATGGTGAGAAAATATTTACAATAATAGTCATAATAACTAATTCAATTAGCTGTTACATCTCTGGAGTTTCAATCTTGATAATTCGATTCACTCAATTTGATGTAGTTTCAGGCGTTTATTGCTAGCCGATTATACCTTAAGATCTGTCCAAAGTCGGTCAGACTTTCAAGTTTAACATTCCAGACACAGCTTATGGGATCGCATTATCTTGCGATTATACCTTAAGATCTGTCCAAAGTCGGTCAGACTTTCAAGTTTACCATTCCAGACAAAGCTTATGGGATCGCATTATCTTGTTGAAAAAGGGACGAATCTCTGTCACCTTTGTTTCCCCGTGTTCAACTGGTGGCTTTCCTTTACATAGATTCAGCGAATTTAGGCCATACCAGACATGGAGAGTTGCACGTGCGTTAGTGTGTCGCGAGCCGTCCAGTTATCGTTATCGCTTTACATGCCTCCGTGTTGTGGCGACCCCCGGCTTCCTGCCTACTCAGGCTTGGGTCTAGTGTTCAATTTTGTGGCGTGAGCTTGTATGTGGTTGCTGTTTAGTTTTTGTCACTGTTCCTAGCTAGAATATATATATATATATATATATGAAACTATATGTATGCAGAGCATATTGTACACTTTCTTGCCCCTCAGGGGGCATAGGATGGGTCATAGGGTTAGGTTAGTTTAGGTTCGTCCATCCTATGCTATGGGCAGGCAACCCCAGGAGGCGCGTGAAGGTTACCTCAGCCATTAGCTAGGCCTTCGGGACGTCTCTCTTTCGTGCCCGCTTTGCTTCCTTCCCGATTTCATTCTCCTACTTGCTCATTCTTTATTCTGTTCTTACTCTTCTTTCCCAACTTGCTGTTCCCATGCGCGTTGATCCTCTGTGGGAACACCTTCGTGCATTGGTTCCCCGTTTCTCTTGGCATTCTATATGTCCTTGCTCTCTCTTCTGTGATATCGTTGTGCTTGGAAACGGAGGCTTAAACTTCTCAACTATAACTACACTTGCTTGGGGCTCGAAAAGCGTCTCTTGACCTCGTTTTATGAACTGTGTAATCGTTTCATTGCAGGTGAAAATTTTGTTAGTATCTCACATAAGTTTATGCCCTGAAAAATACAATACAGTATACCTAGTCGATTCGTAAGGTTACCAAACATGGCTTGCGCGTTCTATTTTTTCAACCAATTTTAACTGTTAATAGCTTTATTGCAGGTTGCTGAATATGTACATTTAGGGTAATGAAACGGTTTCAATATCATAATTTTATTTAATGCTAGCGATGAACCCCTCAGCAACAGCATAAACAATCATAATGAAGAAAATTAACAGTTATATGCGTTAGAGACGTAAGTTATTTGCCAACAGCACTTCCATTCTTTGAATTTACGTTCAGTAGTTTTTTTATTACTGAGGAAGTCTGTCGGCGAACTTGAGATGATGCTATGGTACCAGCAACATCAGTAATACTCAGCAAGAGGTTGTCTTTCAATGTAGATTGGACTCCTTCATAAACCCTACTTTTTCAAAATGGACCGGAGCTGTTCCATGAAATTAAGGTCAAGAGAGCAAGATGGCCCAGTCATTAAAGACGCCAGAGTTCCAAGGAACAAAATGGTAACCTTCATTGAATGTGATGGAGCATCGTCGTGCATGAAAATCATTTGACAGCGATATGGCAGCCCTAGGTCATTGATTCATGGTGATAAATGCTCATTTAGAAATGCTATCTAAGCTCGATTCTTAAGTTTGACACCCGCTGGCACCCGGAACGGTCCGATAAGCTCATCACCTCTGATACCGGCCCAAAACGCAACTCCTGCATCTCCTTGTTGGCGTTGCCGTTGATGCGGAAAGGGGCTCCAAGAGGACACTTTGGCCTATCTGTCCAGGCCATCAAGGGCAACTGTAGCCGCATCTGTTACACGAAAATTTTGGAAGTTTGTTTTCATGTATATTCGTGCCCAAGTAATGCCTTTTTCCTTGCGGGTTTTGTTCAGTGAAAGCCTGGTGACAGACTGAGAACGTTCTTCATCAACTCATTCAAAACATTGCATTACATATGAGACATACTTTGCCCTCTGGGTCATATTCTGGCAGACCCTTTTCCTGCCACAATATGTTTGGGCATCACGCACCCAAGGGTTCCGAGTGCCTTCTTCGCAGGGGATGAAGCATCTGGCCACAGTTCGTGCTGAAAAGGTTAGTTTTTGTAGTTAGGTAGGTCCTCTATATTTCCCCTTCTGTTCCCCGAGGTGGGCCGCTGAATGGTGGTAAGCGACCCATCCCATGGGACTCCTATCTGCTCCCGTGTGGGGAGCCACGGAAGGGAGCCCCCGCACGAGTGTTTGCTTTCTTCTGTCTTCTCTTTTCGCTTTTCGTCTCTTTCCCAGTGCCGTATGGCTGAGCAATTACATTCGGCCGAGCAGTGTAGGGTTAGAAATGCTCGCGCCTTATTTCCTGCAGATATGGTGCACCTGGCCGAGATTGTACTGAAAGAGCTCATCTGAGTTCGACTCGACTTCTAAACTATGTTTTACAAAATTGGATCGCTGTTATATAGTCTTTGTGTCTGATACGGCGGGAAAACCCTCATTATAATAATAATGAGACATACTTCGCGCCCTAGCGGCGCGCGAGCCTGTGGTTAAACACAGGAATAGGTCGGTGCTATATAGGCATTGTGCCACTGAAGCGCTAGTAAAACTTCTACTACTACAATGGGTTTATCTGAACAAAAGAACGATGCCAGCTTTGTCAAATATAGGAGCGTGGGTGCGCTTTGGATGTTTGCTGACTTATCGGCGTATTTTTCGGATATCTGGATGTGAAAGGGTTCTTCTCGTGTTCTTATCATCCTTGGTTTGGTGCTGGGAATCTCCGCGTATGAATACAAAGTTCTTTGATCTCTCCCTAGCTTCTTGGCTAAATCTATGAGAGACAAACCTTCTGCAAGGCCTGCAACAATCAGCTCCTTTCCGTAGCCATCAAGCATCCTGTTACAAGCATCATCAGAGACCTGCACTAAAGGCCTTCACTGTTGAAATTAGTTCACAATACAAAGCAATTCATAACTTCTTGAAACTTGCATGAATTTAAGCGAAATGTGGTCACTTTACGTACCTAATTGTGGTTTAAAGGACACCAATTATACTACTTCAGAAATTAATCGTGACCCGCAATAAAGCAATTTACACAGTTCACTTTTGCCTGACGCAGAAGCCATAGTAAGCGTGAGACGTTAAGAATCTGGAATTGTCGCTGTGCTACAGCGTAGTTACGAATTGGAATGTTCTTTCTTGCTTTCTCTTTCATCCTGTTTCTGTATCTTAGACATAATACATTTTTTTCACCAATACTTCAAAGTGTCTGCATGATTGGCGCTCTCACTGATGCTGAACATTTCTTGCAGATTGGAAGAAAATTCAGCGAGCGGTTGAGAAAGACGACGGCAGCGTCATCAATTGGAATATATCATCGCCTTCTTCACATTCCCAATAAAACCTATGCCCTTGGAAGATAAAGTAGCAACAACAACACAAACAGTAGCTTCTGCATCAATACTACGACTTTCTCTCTGATTGAAAATAGTAGCAGAAACAGCAACAGTAGGTATCATCTACATCTCGGATGCACCACTGCAACGTCATTTTTCATCTGGACACACGCATGACGATGATGATATCTACTTAGGTTGAGTGTCAGTCTCTCGAGTTCCTTTCAAGCTCCAGAACTGACTCTACCACACGTTACTCACTTCGTAGCCTGTTGTGGCAAACGCTGTCTTTCAGTAGTGTGACCGAGTCCTTCTACCTTAGGCATCACATTGGAGTCGTACGCATCCCATGGATTAGAGCCTTGGTTTAGATTTAGCATCGTGAAAAACATTTTATAGAGGAGTGCTACTCATCAAAAGAGGAAAAATGTCCATTTCTAAATTGGAAGCATTATTTTGGAACAAAATATTGTAGTAAGAAAATTGAAAGTCTGAGAAAACTCGCATTTACTGCTTGCTTAAAGTTGCATTGAATTTGCGTGGACATTTTCGTACATTCCTCTCGCGTCAAAAATTATTGCCATAGGCTGAACTTATTTAATGAGACCTGTCCCTGCCCTGCAATTCTCTCTTCGCATCATTTTTATTCGTGTTCTTGCACTTTTGCAATTACAGGTGCGTTTTGTGAAGTATCCTTGCTACGAGGTGATCATCGTTTATCGTTACTCCGACAGCTTAATTTTATCCTCTTTGACTATAGAAGAAAACAGCAGTGATGCTAGAAAGAATTTAGTAACGATAAATGTAGTAACACTATATAGTGATGATCGCATAAGTGCAGCGACGCTCTTTGTGGCGTCATGTTTGTGGAGTGGGAGACAAATTGATTGCCTTGCATTTTAAGTGGAAAGTCTGTAATATTCCTTCATTGAAGTGAGAAATCTAGTTGTGTATGTGTATGTTGTTGATAGAAAATACCTACCTACTTGTAAATGGTGGAGCAGTGACTTTGTGTAATACGCTAACTAATGAATTTGTCGGTTTTATTGCTAGGTATGGTGATTACCGTTGTGCATCCCTGCAATGGGTGGTCTTCGTACTACTAGTGTACTACGTACCTACTGAAGTAGGTGTTGACCCAAGTGAATTCTGCTCATTGGGATATTTGGAGGGCTGATATGCCTAGCCCAGTAACGCCTTAGAATTTAGCTTATGCATTACTGCAGTAGTCATTTTAGCCTTCAATTTGTTGCATACACATTTACAGCGTTAAGTAAACTGAACATTGTAAAATTCAAATCATCGTATTGCTGAAGTTGTCATGTAGTGTGGATTCTTATGGTGAACAAAGCCGAATGTTTAATAACCCAAATCATGTGTGTCTGGGTGGCTGCTTTCGCATTGGCTACAGGTGCATTTTGAAGAATACTAAGATCTCAAAATCCAATTAGTTGCCATAATTCCATTTATTTCTTCACGACGAAAAATTGTCTAAAATTGTAGTAAAAATTATAATAATACTGATGGTGTGAATAATCTTCACAACTGTTTTGTATTTGCTTTTGTAACTAAATATCTTGAAATACCCATGTCAGACCAGGAAGCCCTTGGGCTGCGTAATTGTGGCTCTGCTGTGCTAAGTGTTGTTCAAGAGTAACGATTTGTTGCTATGAAATTTCCATCTAGTATACCTAGTTTTCTGTTTGACATTGCATGGAGTGTTTTACCATCTGACTAATTTCGTCATAATCATGCTCGGCTGTTAGCTATATAGCGATGTTTCCTTACGTACTTTATTGGTTGCTACTAAAGTCTCTGTCAGATCAGTACGAGCAAACTGCATCAAAATACCCTGAACTCGTATCAGCTACGAGTGGTACCTATTTTAACCAGCTGTGAGCGGTGACACGCACTGTGGAGACAAGTCACTATTGTTTATCTCTATGGTCACCAGGAGCAGCAATGACCCTTTTACACTTGTTGGACGCTGACTCCACTGGCACTGGGTCGACTTTTCTGTCGACCTAACACATATCCCTTCTCATTCAGCTTCCTCTTTCCATTGCCTAGTGTACATCCGTGGACTGACTACTCATTCACTTGTTCAGTTACGAGTGTCCGGTGGTGCGCGCAATACTGGGGCCACTCTATTTAATCGGATGCCCAATGCATGAGCTGCACCATTCAAGTCGCACGTTGCGATAACAATAAAAGACGGTTGCGTAAATACCTATGGAAAATACTTCAGCTGAACGTCCGCTCATAAGTTGAGTGTGCGATTGCATTGTGTAGCCTTGGCATAACAGTGCCTTGACCTGGTTTGAAAAGGACGGTAAGGTAATGTTTAGAGTCTGCTACACGGGAGCCACGACTGCTGCCTGCTCGGTTACAGTAGGCAGCGCAGGGATACGTGGCGGCTCAGTCTTGCAGCAAACGACAGGCAGCGACATTTTCCAGCTGGGAGTAGTGGCACAACGCAGTTAAGGATCCTCTGCTCGAGCTGCAATATACGCCTTTGTTTGTGGATTGTCACGTGCTGGCCAGCCATTCAAAGACCATTTGTCTATTATGCCTTTGAAACGTGAGTAACATGAACTTCGATTAAATTTTTCTTTGATTCCATATTGCCTAGATTGCTCTGGTCCTTTTATATAAAATTGTCCCATCTTGCTTGTTCTGCGGATAACCTGGACTAAGCATCAGCAGATCCCCATGCCCTCTGCTCCCATGGGGGCACAAGGCCGTGATCCCCCAATAGCTCTGGGAGTTCTTTAGGTACGTTGCTGCTCAGGTATACAGGCCAGCTTCCAACGTGTGTTACCACATTCACAGAAAGAATGCACGCTTCTAAGTTCTATAACTTAATTCACTTGAGCATCCTGGCCAGTGGATGTTGCGAAATTTACTACCTCCTACTCGACACGCTGACTCGGCAGTGATAGGCATGCGCAGTTATCGTGGGGGCACATAGGTAGCTTGCTCAGAAATGGAGGGGGAGGGAGCTCGTGAACCTCCCGTCTATGACGCTGTAGTTCTTGACCACCCGTGGTCGACTGCAGCCGTACTTATTCCTCTGGTGTCAGTTAGCCTATATCCGCAGCACAAGCCAGTGTGTGTGGTTTTCCTGGTTCAGGGTGTGGTTAAGTTGACTTTACCCTTCACCACATCATAGTCAAACATTTGTAGCTAACTAAAGCAGTTCCATCAATTACTTTCTATCTACCATAGTTATTCTACTTATGAAATCTGTTTCGCCTTGTATCCTGCTCCTTTCGGCTACAGCGGAAAAACTTTCAACATTATAAAAAATTACGTTCTACTTATTATTAATTACTGCCGACAATAGGGCCATTGAGGTAGGTATTTTAGTAGAGAGATGTGCGAGCCTGTTGAGCATCAGATCTGTGTTAGGCTCTTCTATTTTATGGGGGAAGTCATTGCTAAACGATATGAGTGTGTTTCAGGGCTAGATATTGCAAGTACTACGCTCATTCCTGTCACCCGTTTTACAATTGTTGTAGTTACTGGTTTAAATCTATTTCGCTCTTGTTGATAGTGGCATGGACATTCCCCTCTTTTTCTGCAGGAAAAATTATAGACACCGTGATTTTCAGATTTTCCAAGAGTGAACTACCTGGCACGTTTAGTAGGTATAGATTTTGCCCAAGATGCTTGGGAAAATACTGCTCTCTGCTAGTCTACTCTAAATTTACTTCCGTTGGCGCGTAGGCGCTTTCATCCATCCCATACTCTTACTTACCACTTGGTGGTCTTCTTTCCCGACCCGACATGCGACTATTTGGTCCCTCGTGTCTCTCGATGCACTGCATGCGTGCCTCTTCTTCTTTCCTCCTCTATTGTATCGCTTATGTGGTGGAGACGAAGGCTTAAGCTATTCGTTATACATGTTATATTCGTTTTGTTCTGATGTAATACAATACTCATGAGTATATATCTGCTTATGGACTGAAGACTCCTACAACCATCGTAATGTAAGCAAGTTCACTTGGGTCAACGCTGACGAAACGGTCTCGTATGTGGTGTTGGTCATGAATTGAATTATTTACAACGTGTAGGTATATCTTTAGCCGTACTGCTGCTGCAATTTGTACAGATATTGTGAGAACATTTCATGTGAGAGATAAGCGCGTTGTTTATTGTGATGTTTCGTTGTATGTGTGAAAGTGTGATCACTTGTAAAAATGACTGTATTACCTGCATTGAGCAACGTTGTATACATTTATAAACGTTATTGCCTTTATGGAGTGGGTGAAAATGCTCGTTAAGTGTTTTGCATATAACGATGTGTAGCGAATAACTCGTGAACTTATTTAGCTAACTAGAACTTGAATCATTCATAATAATCACAGTTTTAACTGCCGGAAGATGCTGTCATGTAAACCTCTGGTGGAGTAGCATCTTGTTTAGCTACTTGAAAAAACTGTGAGTATACTTCATAGTTTGTGCATAGCCTATATACGTACTCTTTGTAGCTACGGCCTGTGGCTCTTGGTAAGCTGCGTCTGAAAGTATTCCTGGTAGTAGTGGTACTTTAAAGTTTTTGCTTTGGTATAAGAATTGGCGGTTTTTGTATTCCTCTCCTTGTTTTATAATACCCATTGGCAAATCTTCCAACCAAAGCTACTTCATATCCGTGCTGTATTTTTTTATACGAGTCAAAGTCGAGTATTGCGTATGCAGAGAACTGGAATACTTAGTGCTAATTCACTCGAGAAATGGTAGTGCCATACTGTGCAATTAACAGCGGAGTCAGAAAAATTACCGTGTGTGTGCTGCTGCATGGATGCCTTGCGAGCAGGAAAAGAGGAAGCAAGACTTTCCAGCGCTGTTGGCATCATGTCGGCATAGAGCCGCGTACAGTACACTGCATCTTGTCTCTTGCACGTTGTGCCTTGCTCACCTCACTCCACAATTGTACGGCCGACTTATGAGTGGACGGTAAGCTCGCACTTTGTTCAACCTGTTTTGAGGGAATTTTACATACAGACTTGTGAGCTAAGCGTCCACTTATAAGTTGAGCGGGCAGTTGTTTAGTGTGGCCGTGGCATTACATGCAGTCTTGTTGAGAGTGTCTCAAGAGCCTACACAGACAACAGATCGCTACGTCAGATACTAAACACGGTCGCTCTTTAGTGACTGAAGAGCTGTGTCGTACGGTGTAGTTCTTTGGGCTCTCGGATGAAGTTTATTACCTGTTTTCGGTCACATAATAATTACGCTCACTATTAGTATCGTAAAGGCTGGATGTTATACTTTCTTGGTTTCTCGATTTGATTCAAATACTTTTCGGTGGAATAGGTACTAATTACGCTCACCCTAAATCGTTGTGAGCCAGCAATATACTTTTCTTCGGTTCCGGTTCTAAGTTAATATCTGCCGTTCGTGGGTGGGCACCTTCCCATATCTTTCCTTTCATGTGGAGCTTTCATTCCTGGCTGGAGTTGCTTAATCTCGTCTGAAGAATCTTTCGTGATATATATATATATACAGAACATGATCACCGCCTCCCAACGCTTTCTATTCAGGACCAATGCAGCGAGTTTATATTGTTTCTTAATGATGCTTCAAAGATACAGTGCATTGACTTGTATCTTCGTTAAATAACTTCGTATAAACCCATGACCCCTTGATGAACTACAAACGCTGTTGTTGAATTCATTATCTCTTATTTTGTGCTCTCTTTACTGCTACAGATGTGCAGATCAGTGTCCTGTTGCTTCACTATACATTAGCAAGTAATAGATTATTAGGATCTTCTAGCAACTCGTTGAAGGTGACCACTTGTTTACTGCCAATACTGTATTCATCGTCCACACGCATACGGCGCTTGCATTAATTAGCTGTATAGGCCTAATACATATTTATGATTAGATACGCGTGGACACTCGCAGCCCGCTGCTACCACGTGAGCCAGCAGATAGTCGCGCCTGCGACTCGGTACGCATTCCCAGGGTCCCACTGGTAGAGTCAGAGTCAGACACTGAGCCTCAGGCAGACAGCCTCTGAACACACGCACGTTAGAGACCGATAGGTACCGTTTGCTTAACAGTTGGCGTTTGCTACGCTGCATCGGGCTGGAAGAATATTTTAGTGGAAATGAATGTTACACGTTCTAGTCTCTTAAGTTTCACCCTATATTTTACTGTCATATATCGAAGAGGGTAATTAAGTGTATAGACGATTTAAAAAGGGCTGAATTTTTTGTCTCAATTGGGTGCTCTCTTCCTGCTTTCGTACCTCTCCTGACAATCTTTGGCCGGTTCTTGTATTTCTTTCCAGATTTGCTGTTTTCGTGTGCGATGCTCTTTCCTTTGTAAGTTTTTATTTTATTTTTTTTCTTTTGCGTACGACATGTCCTTTTCCTCTCTGGAAACGCCGTTGCAGTGGCTAGGGAGGTTGACATTAACATAGGCTATTTAATAGGAATAATAACAATGACAAAACTAAAAGTCTTATTTGCGGATTGGATGCACAGAATATAATTCCTGAAATGCATGCTTATGAAAAGTTCTTTTGTTGTATGCTCCTTACGAATACGATGGAAAAATTCCGAAGAGGATAGTAATTATAATTATAATAATAATAATAATCATGATCAGTTGTATACTTCAACAAAGTTCAAGAATGATATATACGTAACTGCGAGCCTGGTGATCATATCTCGTAAATATTACGCAGTTCAAACTTGCAGGGCGTGCAGGCTCCGCCCACGGTCAGCTAAGCTACTATTTGGAACTTTAATGCAAGTGTTTTATATGTGCAGTTTCTATTCTAGTCCAGCCGTTTTCTTTTCAAAAACTGCTGATCATTTTGGTGGCTGACGAAGCATTTAATCTTACACGGCTTTTAATAGACGCAGCGATTTCACTTTTGTGAAAGCAGCATGCTTCTCAAAGCATGCTGCTGATTTTACCGTCAAAACAATACGATTAATGAGCTCTGTCAGGTTAAACGTAAATCTTGAATTCTCAAGTATTTCTGTTCTGCGCAGTTGAATGTGCTGTTGTCAGATCGCAAGTTCTTTTTACTTATTATAGCGATCCGCTACTAATTCATAATTACTGTATTACGTTGGCTGCCAGCCGTCGTGCCTGGCTGCCTTGTTTCCATTGACATGCTGTTTTCTCTGTGAGATCGCCGTTGTTGTGGAAACGGAGGTTAAACTCCTCAATATAATCATTACCTGCCAGTATGCACGAGTCTAGTTATTTGTCCAAGTTTTCAGGACGGAATGGAGTTACAACGAAGCGCATGTGAACAGCCCCTCAAAAACAGGCTGTTATCTGAAGCGGTCTAGTTGCTATCGCACCGACCGTGCTGGCATGAGACTTCTCTCTATGCGAATAGCTCCTCGAAAACTAGCGTTAGCTACATTAGCTTCATTTCCTCGCTGGCGTAGGACTTCTCCCTTTGCGAATACCTACTCAAGAACTGAAGCGTTTTAGTAGCTACTAACAAGCCGCCAATGGATTTCGGTGACTGTGGAGCTGTCGGATGCTGCAAACACTTCGCAATGCTCATGTCCGTCTAGTGACATTTTGGACTTCTTATCTAACTCAACTTTTGTACTTTTCTGAACTGGAGCCGTCATTAATTTTAATATTTGTGGAGGTTCCTGTGGCCGAGCATAGCTGCGTCCTGTGTTGTACTCGGTATTTATTTGTAAATGGAAGCTCGGTTACAATATGCTACACCAGGGAACGGTATCCTTAACATTCATCGCAAACCGGAAAATGTACTCATGTATTTAGTGCTCATTTGATTTTCTATGTCGTAACGTTGACTAACTTCTCATAATATGCACATTACTGCTATTATTTACTAGCATTTGGGAAATCCATATTTTGTTTATGCTGCGACATTGCTTAATTACCTTTGCTTAGCTGTTGCCTATATTAGTTACTCATGAAAATATTCCCATTACACATGCCCTTCAGTCCATGAGTTTTGTTTGCATCACCACTATATTTATTTTCTGACCGCGGTTTAAGCTTTGTAGTTCACTCATTATTTCCTTTTGCCGAAACTTTTTGCTTGTGCGTTCATTTTCTGAGTATATGAACATTATATTGAACGTATATCACTCACGACTAGTAAACGCTCTGTGAGGATCTTTCATGGAGAGCGTACGGTTATAAACCGTGATGATAATAATAATATTAATAATAAAGGGGGAATTAATTAGAGCGTTTGGAAATACTAACGCAGAATTTTCATAGTTCCTTGTATAGCAGATAAACTTGTTGAAAGTACTGAACACAGAAGTATCTTATACAAGCACTTAACATACTCCTCGTAATTAAAGATTTTTTTTTTCGAAATCAGACCGTACCGTACACACACATTGCGTGTATTTTGACTGCCGCCAAAGCCTTCAGAACCATTCACCAAACAAACAAAGTGTTATAATAATAATAATAATAAAAATTCACCAAACTCCTTGAGTTCAATGCAACCGAATTTAAAAACCATTGTTTTATACCCAAGTTACCGTGTCGGATGAACCGAAGTCCGTCTGTTGGGTTCAGCTAGTTTCCGGTCCCACTTCAGTCCCTGAGGAATATCAGACCCCTTCCAACCGCGACACTTTGTTCAGTAGCTACATAATCTACGGGTTTATATCTTCTGTGGCTAGGATAGTTGCCAGAAAATTAGGAAATCGTAAAGTTTATTTCAGGCAATTTTGCGTCAGTACTGTTCTCTCAACAGCGTTCCGTATGTATTGCTGATTTTGCCTGAGGTGTTCTTTCCAAGGGTATGAAGACGCTGCTAGTATGGGAGCTTCACCCCTGAAGGAACCCCCACCCGTTCATTTAGTTATCTGGGTTTTCGGGAGAACTTCCTGTCGCTGCATAACTTGCTTTGTTCGTTTCCTCCTCATACTAACAAACCTCGTTTTGTTGCTCTTCTTATTTTATAACCTCCCATTCCCATGCGCGTTGCTTCCTCTCTCTTAGCATACGATGTGTCCCTCACTCACTTAAGAGACCATTTTAGTTGCCAGGAAGGTTCTTGTGAAGATCCGTCGTAATAACATTGTTGCCAACAGTATTGGTTAACATTGCTAGGGCTACATACTTCGGCATATTTATTTTAGAAGCGAGGGAAGTCCGTTGTTAAGGTACGGTAAATTGCAGAAAACTTGAGTCTCATAGCAAAGAAGCTCCAGCGATTGTGACTTCAATACAAGTAAATTTCGCAGTGTTATAAAATACAGTATGTATAATATGCTTTTATAAGAAAACTATCATATAGCGTAGTTAATATTAACGGAATGACATTGATATGTTAAATATATCAATTTAACAAGATACAGAAAATATTAGTATAAACCTGGTGCAGTTAATTTTTTGTGATTTGAAAAGGACCCTGACCGAAGTGAAGTCACAATAGGACTTTTCCGACCACTTACGTCGCATATTTTAACTGCTCTTCATATATTATGTCTCCAATACGAGAGGAATTCAAAAAGCTCGCAGAATTTCTGATAATATTTAACATCAATTTTAACTTTCTAGCGTTCGTGCTAATGTATTGCTCTGCCAAGTGTGGTCCTCTTCTCCGCTGATTCATTCCACCAACTTTGACGTAAGTTGCTGCACTTGAATAGGCAGATGAGCAATTCCTCATTTGAGCATCACCATGAAGCGGTTGGTATCGAAGTCGCTGGAAGTTCGTTACTATCAAATTTTCCTGCGCCTTCCTGTCTGTGGTGAGTGGTAATTGGGTTGCGTTCGAATGAATAAGAAACAAATTTTAGACCTTTGTTTTGACACCGGATTTGAGACTAATAATTCTTAGTACTTTGATATTAACAAAAATGAGGACCTTCATCTCATCGTTGAACCATTTGTTATGACCTGACTTGTGTCATGTATAGCAGTCGGATGCCAGCTACCATATCAGACAGAACTTGACGTTCTTGGATACGTAATGACGCTGCGAGCGAAATTTTCCACAAACTTTTTGAATTCCCCTCGTATAGATCATGGGCAAGTACTTCGTGCAACGGCCGTTGGGCTGTATTTCAGTTTGGGTATTTGTATATTTAAATGGTCTGAATTATGAGTGTGCTGAATGAACAGTGTGGTAGCTACCTTGACTTACGAACGCATTGACTGAATATAGTTCCTGGACTTGCGAGTGCACTGGATGAACATAGTGATAGCTTGACTTAGGTCTGTACCAACTTCCAGAGTTTCCGAGTTACGAGCTGTCGATCTTTGCTTTCAGTTGTGAATGGCGGGCTAACACTCTGTGTCATAATAAACTTTTGTTGTGAATAAAAGTCCATGTTGAGCACGAGCTTCGAATACGTCGCCGATACAGTTTATGCAGCATTTTCAATATATTTGGGAAAAGTAGGTATTTTTAGCCACTTGAGTTGCAGGCTTGATCCTAGAACGAATTTTACACTTGAGCCAAGGAATTTCTAGACGAAGGTATATATCAGTAAAGACGTTGATGTCGTAGTAAACAATTGAACGAACAATGTCACGGGACGCATGGTGCTTGCAGATCGGGGCGGCACCGTTCAGGGGTGAAAGTGTAACCAATTCACGCAGGTGAAAGTGTAACCAATTCACGCGGGTGAAAGTGTAACCAATTCACGCAGGTGAAAGTGTAACCAATTCACGCGGATGAAAGTGTAACCAAGTTCACGCAGGTGAAAGTGTAACCAATTCACGCGGGTGAAAGTGTAACCAATTCACGCAGGTGAAAGTGTAACCAATTCACGCGGGTGAAAGTGTAACCAATTCACGCAGTTGAAAGTGTAACCAATTCATGCGGGTGAAAGTGTAACCAATTCACGCAGGTGAAAGTTAACCAATTCACGCAGGTGAAAGTGTAACCAAGTTCACGCAGTCTATTACAGTAAGGCATTTGATGAAAATAATGCATGTGTGCCCTGTATGTGATGTCTACAGCTGTTAATGTGGTATAGGTATAAGGATGTGTACTGTATTATATAGTTTGATATACCGTATTTCTGAGCCAGACCCGACCACCCGCTGTCGGTCACTGCGTTACACAGATCTGCACACGAGTTATTTTTCTGAAGGTTGATTATCCTCTGAATTTTGCCTGTCCCCTTTGGGAGTACTTGCGAAGTATTCATATCTCTGGGGGACAGTTTCCGCTTGATTCATTACAAACTGATGCATTGCTGTTTCCTCTTCCGAGGGGGCGGGCAGTGTCCTATGGCCGGTGCCTTGGCTCCTTTGTGAGACTAGACTTGCAAAGCCTGTTTGACGGCCCATCTGTTGCCAGCGACCTTATCTAATATATATAGAAAGATGCCCTCTCTCATTGACGTACCTAACTTGTTTCTAAACCTTCCCTCCGTTCTCAAGTGCCTCTTTTCATCGTAAACCATACACTATTCAAATGATTTTTTGCATCACTGGTGAGGATATTCATATAGAATATTAATGTATTCCCCGTTTTGCTTGACATGCTACTTGTGGCTTCTTGCATCTTCCTGGGGTTGCTGCAAATACTGCAGGAACAGATGCTTCGTCTAAAATATGATTGAGCAATACCTTGATTCTACCTACCTGCTTCTGGGCCAACTTATATCTGTCCTGTAGCTATGTGATCCGCTATCCATCTTTCAGTTAGTACTATGGTTTTCACCCAAGGTTTCACCGGGAAAAATACGACCTCTGCTTCACCAACTCACACTGTTTGCTGTCTTGTTAAATGATTATCATATGAAATGTGTCCCCTATCCTATCTTATGAGGAGTTGCACCCTCAGGGGACCCTATATGTTCCATTAGTCTGAGCATGGTCACCGAGAACATCTCTCTTCCTGTTCATTGCACATCTTTTCCCTTCATTGGAAACACTGTATTGTGTCCAAGGCGGCTTAATCAGATCCACCGCTCCCCTATTTGTAGCTATTGTAGGTACCTATTTAGTGAAAGTCATGCATGGGGCTGCCACTGATCCGCCAATGCTTTTTTATTTCAGGCAAGGTCGCTGTCGCGTTGTGCCATTTTTAAGTTAGGTAATAGAACTTTAGCCACACATAGGGCACGTTCGATTAGACATCGAAATGGAGACGTCAAGGCTTGACTTGCCCGAAACTTGCGGCAGACTCGCCGGCCTCCTATTGCTTAGCTGAATTTTAGGCAATGGTTCCTCTTCAGCTACGCTTGAGTACCTATCCCCGAAACTCAGTTTTGCTCCTTAAAATAGAGCTTCACAGCTCACTTAACGTAATCGCGTTTCTTTTAACACTTCCAGCTTGATTTAAAGTGGGAAAGCCAAAGTTCTTCGTTGAAACTTCGAATAAGTTAAGCCTCGAAGACTTAATTTCGGCACCGAATTGAACGTGCCTATAATGTCTTTCTACTCTCCCGAGTCACTGGTACAAGAAGCGTCAAATATCCAACGCTGTTGATAGGATCGTTCATATCATCTTTGGATTAAGTGTATGCATCGTCTGGTCGCGTTCCTATTATACTAATGGCTAAAAAGTGTTGGTACTGAAATCCGAAAGAACTGCAATGTGTAGTATTTGTTTATTTCTCATGAGGACAGGAAGGCAGGACCAGCAAAAATGGCCTCCTATTATTGTAATGGTCACTTAATACAATTGTGCGTTCAACTTAATGAGTGGCCATTGAGCTCGCCCAATGTCCCGATATACCTCGTGCAGTTGGATGTGGCCGGCTCTGGTTCAGGAAGCCTCCGTTCTAAATGACCCTATATCTGTTGTAAGTAATTTTGATACTCAACTTCGAATATAGTTGAAAGCTTCATTGCTTTTCGAATCACACCGATGTTAATGACGTATGTGAACTGTATTGTTGATTTGCTTACAACTTTTGACTTGAAGCCTCGTTGCATTCCTTTTCAAAATCACACGAATGTTAAAGACGTAGGTATGTGAACCGTATTGTTGATTTTGCTTATTATATCTTGTGACTTCGCGAGTTGTTTTTGACGACGAGACAGATTTGGTGGTGCACGCAAACCTATTTCGAAACGTCCTGTGATGAGCAATATAGATAATGAAAATATTTTTGAGAGAATTAGGATCTGGGAATGTGCAGAAAGTCTCGTAAGTTGTCAGGACTGCGGTTCCTATGCAATGAATGTCCTACACTTTTTCTGACTTACGTTAAGAGTTTGTTTCTCGTGCTCTTCATTTAATTCTTAAGTGATAAATACCAAAAATCTTCATTCAATATATATTCTACACCTTCCATTCACGAATATATAACCTACGTGCGTGTAGACTTCACCTGCTGAACCAATAATAACGATTAGTTCATAGTAACCATAATTATATTCTCCTTCTGTTGATCTTTAATGTAACTGTTAATTAAAAGGGTGTCTGGAAAAATGTGATCCCCAATATGAATCGTTACCATCGGGCCCTTATCGATGTTTCACAAATGTGTGTTTCAAATTTGGTTCGTGTTGAAGAATTTTACATGCACCAGTTACTAAAAATGATGTAGCATATCTGGCTAGCAGTAGCAAATAGGTACCTAGATGTATTTGTATAGGAAGAGTTACCATTGTGCTATAGTGTAAAGTAATACCTGTGTTAGATCTATCATACTTTGATACTAGCGACTATATTAATTTTGCTCTGATTTGTTTTATTGAAGGTGTCGCATTTAGCATAGGTATAGCCCATGTTTCGCGTGGGAAGGATGACCCAGCTGTTTTCCTACATTAGTAATCAACTATCATTACTTTTTCGACCTTCGGTTTGCTTTCAGCAATTATAAGCGTTTATTCGTCCTTTGTAGAGGCTGATGTCAAACATAATCGGGTAATCGCCTAAAAATTCCCGATTACGGTATTGGTCCCGGTTCATCGCTTATGCCTCGCATGTTCAACAAAGGCGACTCTGCCTGTCAGCTCTATGCCCGCTGCGCTTCATTCGTCTTTCACTCCATTTTACTCCTACCGTTTTTTCCTACTCTTTCTTTTCTTCCTCGATTTGTCGTTACCGACCTGTATGTTGCCGAAGCCATTAGCTAAGCCTCCGAGACGTCTGTATTTCATGCCCACTTTGCTTTCTTCCGATTTCATATCCCTACTGATCTGATGTTACTTTTCTCTGTTCTTCCTCTTCTTTTCCGACTTGCGCGTTGATCCTGTGTGGGAACACCTTCGTACATGAGCTCCACGTTTCTATCGGCATACTATATGTCCCTTGTTTATCTCTCGGTTAGATCGCCGAAACTCAGGCCAAAACTATTCAATATAATAATGTTACTACACAGCCATTCCTCGTTTTGCTTGCCCTAGTACATGTCCCTTGCCTTCTTCCCTCTTTTTTTTACAGTCACTTTCCTTTCGTTTTTAGTGCTCCTACTGATGTTCTATCGTGCTACATTTCCTCTTTCACAGATTGCCGTGCCCACGCTTCAGTTCCTTTTCTTTTTAGGACTACTTTCGTTTTTTCAAACTGATTATCTAGTTTCAAGTTCTGACCAGTGTTTTCCTGATTGATGGCTGGTCTGTCACACGGAGAAATGCATTGTCCTAAAATCATGCCGTCTTGCCTTACCCTGGCGGAATACCCTGCTGTAGCCGTGCTCTATGGGCACTCGCAGTTTGGTATTTCTGGTCGTTGCACGGGAACACGTGTTAGTTTTGGGATAAAACTTTTCTCAGTGTCTGTTGGATTCCTGTGTTGGATCAGACCACGTTTGTTGTTTTTTCGTCCGCTCTTTGATTTGCAACAGCTTCGTCTTAGGAATGCATGAACTAGGACAGTGTTATAATAAGTAATTAGCGGTCTCCTATGTCCTTGCTTGAGTGCTTATTATATCGGTGAATATCGCCTCAGTTGTGCATCGAATTCATAACCACTCTTGCTGTAGTGAGTTATACCCCCTGTGTGGCCGAGTGGCTGGTGCCTTTCCCGCTAAAATAGACATATATGGGCATGACTCACCCAGGGGCCGTCTCAAGTGTATTTTCTGCTGGTGTTGCAGCTGACCGCAGTGCCTGCTGACGAGCTCATGAGGGACTTTATCTGCAGAACGAACCAGTGCGTGTAGGTGTCCCATTTGAGGTGTTCGGCGATGAAGGCAACTTGACCTTTACCGGTAATTTTTCCAAATTTTTTCGAGCAAATTGAAGCTTTTTAAAACTTTTCATGCTCACATACTCCGTCCCACTGCCTCTAGTGGAACATATATATATATATATATATATCTCCCATGATCGTACATATTTTGCTACATATCCTTTAGTATTGGACTTCAATATTTTTTTTTTGGAATGTGCTGCTGCTGCCGAAATTGATAGTAATATCAAATTAAGCAGTAAGACCAAATTAAGCATTAATCCCAATTTATAAGTTAGTGGACAAATGTGAATATTAATTTCAGGAAAATTAACAGATCTTACAAGCCAGCTGCATTAGAACGTGTAATATTTTACTGTGTCAGTATTTTTTGTGTGTATGTACGATTTGTTGAGTGACAAGTGCTACAGCTTTGTTGATGCTTATTTTGTCAGGCGGTTATATTTGTTAATAAGTTGTTCCTGTGTAACATAAGTCTGAAGGTAATTGCTTGTTTTATTGCTTGTAAGTTGGCATCTGGTGATTTTCCAGTGTATTTTTTGAATAAATTCTCTTCGAAGATTTGCCTTCGCTATTTAAAGAATTGGTAAGTTGCGATTGACCAGAAAAGTACAGAATCCCTGGAGAAATCCCGAGAGTGGCAATTGTTTGTTTCAGGTGGCTACCGTAATTGAGCCTGATGCAACCCACAGAGGTTATCTAAGCTTAGCTCTCATTTGAAATCTTCCTGCAGAAGTCTCGCTATGAATATATAAAATATTTTAGAAGGTATCCTGCGCGGTCTAGGTCTAGCCACTGAATCACTTTTGACGAGGGTTGCGGAGTCTGATTGTCAAGTCCGCTCCGACTCCTAGATCCAGCCAGGTTTCTGACTCCGACTTCTAGCCTCCGAAAATATTGAGACTATTATCAAGCTCCGACCCCGACGCTGCAATCCTGCTACTAACCCTGCCTACTACCTACTATTGGCACCATCATGATACTGACTAGCTACCTTCCTGATACTGACCAGAAGTCCAATGCACTGTCCCATTGTAACCCGTTTCACCATTCACCCTGTGGTGCCTATGTTACACGTTGTTAAATATTAATGGTGCTATGACAGTAATGTTTAATCCAGGCGCTTATGAGTTAATGATGGCGATTGGCCACTTGAGACCAACAGAACTCATCTGAGTTCGCATTAAACTTGAGACCTTCCACCCGAGAAAACTAAATCTCTGAGAATTCGTCGCAATCTGACTTAGCTTTGTTGCGCTATAGTTATCGCACTACTGTTCCGTTGGCGCTAATTCATTTGTAACATGTAATTTGGAACTCTTCTCTCATAGCGCTAACTACAGACTTGCAACTACCTTAAATTTTAGCCAAAATTTTGGCTAATTTAGTAGTATTTGAGTGAGAAACTACGCTACTCCGTAGCTTACCAAAGCCCACTGTTGCAGTGGATCCGACTATTAACTAAAAATTGTAAAATAGCCTTATAAATGGTAAATAGCCTTTTCAGTGCAGCCGCTTATTTTAGGATTTGACCCGTTAACTTCTACTTGTCCGAAACTCCGTTCGTAGCAGCCGTCAGTTCGCCGTTTAAGGTCGAGCTGCAGACGGTTAGTCAGGCTCATTATTACCTGAAACTTGAAAGCAGTGGCAAATCGATAGCCCACACTTGAAATACGGACGAGCTAAACCCAAGTAAATTGGGTAAACCTAAATAAATTGGATTGCCTCAATCACAGTATGAGAATGAAAGATGTCGCTATAGTCTACGTAGAAGATAAACATCAGACAAGCAGCTTGGGCCGTCGTTTCCCAGGGTAGAAAAAATTCATTAAACCCTAGTTTCCTTGTTCATAAATCGAGCCTCAGATTTCACATTGTTTTGCGCTCCAAGTTTCACCGGAAATTTCTTACGTAAATGAATGGCGCGACAATTGCATTTCACGTTTCCCGCTTTGAAGCTACTGCAGTGATAAACTTGCTTTTCTGGAGTGTAGTGCTGTAGTTTCTATCAGCTGTGTTCTATTCTTCTTGTTCTTTCCCGACTTGCTGTTCCTTTTCCTAAGCGCGTTGATCCTGCGTGGGAACACCGTTGTGCATCGGTTCCACATTTCTGTAGACGTACTTCGTGTTCCTTCTTCCTCTGTGGGATCGCCTTTGTAGCGGAAACTGAGGCTGAGTTTACTCAATATATAACTAGTCGCTATCATTTTCCCCTTGTATAAGCAGGGATTACAATTTTACTTTTGATTTGTTCTAGCTGTTGCCGATGTTCCTTCAGTTCTAGATGGGAGGAATCAGTGACTGAGCCTTGACTACCAGGGTAATCGGCCGAGGAAGAGGAAGGCTCCCTTGGAGTTACGATCCCAGTATTTGACCACCCGTCCTCTGCTACAGAAATCACTTCTTTACGGAGACCAAAGGCGATACGTTAGTCTGGCCTACCGGTTTTCCTTGCCTGTTTCGTTTTCTGTTCTCTTTATCGTACTGCTACTGCTAATCTTTGCTCTTCATCACCTTCCCTTTCCTGACTTGGGTGATTCCATATGGCATGAACCTCCGTTGTTTACCGTACTGAATGTTTCTTTCTTTCTCCTCAAGCGCAGTTGCAGTGACTAGAAAAGTTTAAGCAAACATCCTACGCAATAATAATAATTGTAATAATAATAATAGTACTAAATATGCTGAAAGAGCGTAAATGAGTAAATTAGTTCATTTAAGTGCGGGTCTTAGAGCCTGGCAGAGTCCCCATCGGTATCTGGAGTAATCGAGACACGCCATGTGATCAGGGCCCATGTCGTGGTGCTCATGGGTGGCCATTCGGGTTCTAGTGCTCATCAGCATCTGGAGCGATCGGTGCACACTCGGTTACTACGAGCTCGGGTCACTGGACTCGTTACCAGATGCTCGTATCGTAAAATATAGCCGAGTACGGGTGACAATGGGCGCATATGCTGCGACTAAGCAGTACGAGGCTCCAAAGGTTTCAAGTCAGTCCCAAGTTCGCTAGGCTCCTTATCCAAACCCCACAATTTTATAGCTCTCCGTATATTAATCATTGTACATTGACTTCTTTAGTGTGAAAAATGACATATGTACATTTTGTTGAGTATGATTAACACAGTTTTTTTACTTTAGTAGTTCTTTACTGATTTGTGGTGTTGTAAATTATGTATGGCGATGGTGGTGAACATGGTGATGAGCTTCGAACAAAGTCTGAACTGCTGTTGTTGTTGCTCTGCTGTAAGTTGTATGCAAAATCTCATGTGTACAGACCCTTGCCTTTTTATAATATTGAAATGGTGTGTGTTATGTGAACTATACTAATGGTAGGTATATATTGTGTAACTTTATTGAATAACTCTTTTGAAGCGAGAACTTGATTCGTGTGTACGATACCATGTATTTTTCCGCGGTTACTCTCACTTGCAGATAGTACGCAATCATGCGTACACATCTTGATCAGGTAAAAAGCTTCCAACGTCTCTCATTTTGACCGCTTACGTGTTGATAATTGATGGCAGACTGTAGAATTGCCTCGCTTTCTTTTTACTGATTCAGCAGTGCTACAGTAGTGAAGAACAGCCCCTCCGGCTCTCAATGCAGTTCACGTGGAACATGGCTTTGATGAAGTTCGTACCAGGACTTCTCCCCCTCCATGGTCAAAGTGCTGCTTCTTCATTCGTCTAGAAGACCTAAGCCCTTCTTATTTTACATCTGTGGTACTTACATTGCAGTATGGCGAGAGCCGGGTATGTCTGGTTCAGTTAGTGGTAGATGAATGGATGGAGCAGAGAATATTAGCAGGGTATGCGTACATGTTATAAAGCCGGTCATCAACGACTGAAAATGTCAACTTTGAGTTTACTTGTTACCGTATATTTGGACATAAGTACACCAGTCGTTTCCCGACGGCGAAAAATTGGAAAATTTTAAAAGAGGGAACTCGTTACTTGACCGCATCTCATTAGACGTACGTACTAGACTGGTTTGAGTGTTTGCCAGCGACGGCTGCTGCTCGTGCTGTTCATTCCCTGAACTTTTTTGTCAATTCACTTATTCAAGAGAATTGCATTTGAGTAAGGAGGCATCGCTGGAACGTTGAAAAGTCCGATTTTTTTTTTATTATTTTTAAGCTCGCGGTAGTGCGGCTATAAGAAGAAATGTGTAGATGCCGGTATGGTGTATGCTTACGCTCGGGGCCCTCGGTTCCTATTGGAGTGTCGTTTCATGGGTTTTGCTAACCTACAGGTTGTGGGTTTCCGCGAGGACTCTCCTGCTGTAAATCTTGTACTATGCCGAGCTCAAAATGCAGGTTAACACAGGATACCTCAAATTATAAAAAACTCGACATAAGGGAACTCCAAATTTCTATGAAAACAAGTTTGATGCCTCGCCCGTTAGGGCATCAGATTGTTAGCTATTGGCGAAGTGTTGAATTTTCCCCTGTAATATTTTTTCTAAACATCCATTTTCTGTGTCATCATTCATGACTATATTATACATACTCCTGGTACTGGAATTCTAAGGATGTGGCTTGCTCTTTTTATATGAAAAGTAACGTAAAAAATTATTTTTTTTTTACGTTCAGAAATAATTTTTGTTGAGTTTTGTGTAGTTCCCTGAGCTTCCCTCCAACAAAATAATTACCTCGGGTCGCTATCGGCCATCTTGGTGTCCAACTGAGCGCCACCATCTGCGAATAAAAAATAATGATAGTAAAAGTTTAGTAGCCCAAATGTTGGCCCTTGCAATAAACCGTATTATGAATTTCTAGCGATTCTATCATTCAATGCTTCTAATTTACTTTCTTTTCGAAATTAAGTCTGTCGGTTCCGCTTCTTCCCCCCCTTTTTTTGTTATTGCATTTTTCAGTATTAAAATAATACTGTTGCAATTTTGTGTTGCTCGATTTCCATTGCGAAAGTGTTCGTATTTTTCCTGCTTGGTTCTGACTGAGGTGCATGACGGTAGATGTAGAATTTCATTACATGGATGGAGAAATATTCATTACAGGCCGAGGCTTCGGAATATAAGCACGTAATACATCAACTGTGCGAGGAATAGAATACTGTGTGCATGTGGACTACTACTAAAATGTTTGCATTTTATTGTTATACTAAAGAGAACTTCCTCGCGAGTAGTATATAGAACATAACTGTAAGTTTACCCTGTAGCTGAATGACCGTGGTGATCTCGATGTATGTAGGTAAAGTTAAAGAAACTGTATAGTGTAGTCCAAATTTCTTTGGTTCCCGTGAGCAACTCGTGCCTGATTTTTTTTTCGGTGAGTTCTCGACACTGAAGTGATTACCTTCCTAGTACAGTTGTTTTTTGCTCCTGATACTAGAAACGTAAAACATCTCATTGGGGCGTCCAAAATTTTGTTGTTGTGCAGGACGTATGTTCCAAACAGTAATACACATTTAGCGTTAGTGCCATTGAAGGACTAAGAAGCTCGTACTTGTCGACTCCACGAGCTTGACTAGTTAGGTGTCCTACATTTAAAAATCCGCGGACATTTGGTGCGTGATTTAAAAACACCGAACTATGCTTCAAAGGCCACTAGATTTGATCCGTGTATCATTTCTAGCAACCACGGTGTCCTAAGAGGCAGCTCGAGCAAATTCTTTTGGTCGTCTGAATACGTTCGGAGCCAACTGAATGCACCGATCTGTACAAAAAATTTCTAATGGTCAATGCTGGTTAATATTAGGACATTATTCTGTCAGCGTTTTGAGCACGTAAATTAAATTTTCGGCCACTAAACAGAACTAAACTTTTTCCATTGTGTGTTGCTTGCAGTGACATCGTTCAGAGTGGAGTTCTTCTGTTCTGTTTTGTATTTGACTGACCGCTTGTTTATGGAGTTTGCAATAATTATTTTACACTTAGGACTTCTGTTATAGTGATATTTGTTGTACCAGATACTTTTATTTATTGTGTTCGTACCGTTGAGGCAGTGTTAGCCATAGACTCCGTTATTTTCTGATAGATACCTGTGGGGAGCGGCAGGTGACGCTGTTGCAGCACAGACGACCCTCTAGTAGTAGTCACGGCACACCTTACGTAAGTTGGATACAGTTCTGATTGTATTGCAGATATTTTTTTTACAGCTACAACTGGAATAGGAATGGATCACCGTTATATCATGCTCCTATCGAATACGGCTGGAAAACCCTGAAGGTAATATTTTTTTTTTTTTTGTAGAGAGGTGCTCGTACTATTCGTCCGCTGTAGGCTTGTGACAACGTTACCCGAGGCTAGTCTCTTTTATACCGGAATTTGGGAAGCTGTTATTTTCAGAGCGCGACTCGTAACTCTGGCTGGTTTTTAACATCGAAATTTTATGTAGCTATCTATATTTCTGTTTATTTATCATGAGCTACGTATCGTATGTGTTTATTCTGCTGAGCTTCTTTGCCAGACGGTCGTGATACATTCCCACTGTCAGTGTGATGCAGCTAAGAACAACTACTAACTACTGCCGAAGACCAAAAAAAAAGCCCTGCATCCACTTACTTCGAGGCTCGCACCTGGGAACCCTTCGCGTGAGCGAGTACTTGAATGTGACCGTAAGAACGCTACACGCGGGATCGATAGCTGTCGCCGATCACGCTCAGCAGGTTCACCACCTTTTTGTTCATTCGTATTTCGTGTCGATTAACGAGGACTGACGGTGCAGTGAGCCAGCTTTGCACATTTTCCTGTGGTGCTCAATATTATTGTGTTAGTAATAATGTACTTCGTGCGTAGAGGAACCTTAATAGCTGATTTTAATATTGTGTGGTACGAGACTACGCGCACGCAATTGAACGGTGTCACTCATTTGTCCTTTAGCCTCAGGCCTACGGGCTTTTATTTTGTGTCCACGGTGTATCTTTACTTATTCTTGATACTCCTACTATTTGCTATTCTTTTTCTCTATCGGATTTGCTATTTTAATGTATTGGTTCGACGTTCTGCTTGATTGCTTTCTTGCGGAAAAAGAGGCTTAAACTACTCGCTATAATTATTGACGTACTACATGTCCCTGTTTTCTTCTCTGCGGATCATTGGGAGCTCGGACGTGGAACGGAGCCCCGCGTTCTCCATATTTCTTTGACAGCCAAACACCTGCAAGTGTGTAACACCAAAAGAAATAAAAACTCCACTGAATTACCTATAGTAATGGCTGCGACGGACTGAATAAATAAAATGACTAAACACTTGTAGGTTGTTCTTTCTATTGTGCATTTTGACGGTGCGCCTATTGCACTTGGTTCCGTAAATTCATCCATGCTAAATTCAATATATTTATTTACCAACTTTTTTTCGGGTATCATGCACGGGGTGTCAACTGTTCCTTTGTTGTTTATATATATTTTTTTCAGATTGAGTATCAGTGGTGGTGAAATATGTGTTGTAATAATTTTTCATTTGGGTGAATTGTTGCGTCCATCACACGATACGAGTTTATTACGAGCAAATTAGGGCTAGGCTCTTCAATATAGTTACCTATCGCTGAGAACGAATTATCGTCGATCTCGTGAACCACCTTATTTCGTACTGGACAAAATGATCGTTCATTTGTTGCACTATTTATTCACGTCATCACGTAATTCATCTTTGCGTTTCCTATTAACCCATAGCCTTGTTCAGCAGAAAAATATCCTTGTAAATTTCTAGGAATTCGTGATTATAGTGCACAGCGTAGTGAGCTGAAATGAACGTGTGCTGCGGTCAGTGCGACACCGACATTACGGCGTTTTCATGTAGAGGCTAAACTTGATACGCGTTGAGTAGCAAACGTTCAAACTTCATTTGTGAGCGCTTTTTGTTTGCGAACATCGTTTGGATCTAGTTCAAGCTGGTATTCATTTTATTTCATTCCTCATTCGTGGATCACCTGTAATTATTGCTTACATGTAAACTTGAAGCCGTGTGTCCTTTACTTGTGTAAATTGTTGCACATTCAAATATGAACATCTTCTTTATCGCAAGTTCTAACTGTTGATGATACGACGGTCAGAATCCCTGTCGTAAGAATTGATTCTTCCAAACAGAACTAACGATATTCGTGGTCGGCAAAATGAACTTCGGATTTCATGGAAATTATGAAACGTGTCCTCAAAACAAGAGGTTGAATACGTAGTAGTAAAGCTTTTTTCATTGCTTATCTTGCGCGAGACATTGATAGATTGAGCGAGAGTGTGGAAGGAAGTTTGTTGTGGATCATTCTTAGGTGGCTAGAGTTGTAAAAGTAACTCACGGAAGCGTGCTTCAAAATGAAACAGCGTTAGTGCTGATAATCTATTTGCGAAAACACATTGTGTGGAAGTGAGCTTAAATCTACTGTAATAAAGGTCAGACTTAAATTGAACGTGAAAAGGAGAAAAACGAGTTGTACGCGCCAGAAAACGGCGCGTACCACTTCAGAGGATATTAGTACAACTCTGAGTTCATATTTGGTTACGAGTTTGTTCGAAACCACGATAAAAAGCTGTACTTTCGGGTTGTGCTCGAGGATGCCCGGCTATGATCGACTATTAGTTGAAATTTCTATTTTTAGATTGGAGTGTAGTGATCTTAATGTTTTGTGTTATAAATCTGTGTAGCTATAAGTAAAGCTGCATGGAAAATGAATTATTCTCATATTGTTTCATTATTATTATTTTTTGTTTGCTTCATCGCATATATTTATTAAATGATGTTATCTTTTCTTGGTACGTTGTGCTTTGGAGTATTTTGTAATTCTTTTGGAAAGCAGCAAGGTAGCGTTGCTTGCTCTTGTTAAATCTCTACTATCCCTTGATTAATGTTTTACTTTCTGCTTCTTTTCAATTGGGAACTAGGAATATAAATTTTATTTGAGTCTTTGTATTAAATTGCGTGTATGTAAAGCTTGTATATTCAGGTGTATGTTATGTATGAGCTTGAAAAAATTAACCTACTGACCGAAATACTTCTACGACCACTGTTGCTACTAAACCGCTTATAGCCATTGTGGCGTAAGCGAAAAGCATGGAATTTATCGTGTGCGCGTAATAATGTCGAATAAATATAGACCTATTAAAATGTGTAGTCATTCTCCCGCCGGCATTACGTTTTTTCACTTGTCAGGAGGTGGGGGGAGGCGTGTTTGGCTTCTGACGGACCCTGTCCAAGGCTCCTTAGTTTTTCTAGGGATTTAAGAACTTCATCAGATGTTTACTGGTACGTACGCAATACTTTGTTATCTCTAGTGAAGGGACATTTTGCTACTAGTGACAAGGATTGGATCTCTGGGATACAATTAGTATAATAGTGTTCAAGCTGAACTGCACCTTCCCGTGGTGGTACCGTTAGTATACCTACTTGACACCTTCTCTGTTCTTTATTACTTCAGAGATATTTTACTTTTTCTATACAATCTGGAGTGCAGTTAGAACCAACGCAGATGCCCGGCCTGGGACAGTGTGTGCTGAAACCGGGCAGAGGGAGCAGACTTTCCTTACGCACTTCCCTCCTCCAGCGACTATGAAGCTCTCTCCTTCATAAGGGAAATCGAGCCATTCAAGGTGGCCCGGGTCCTGTTCAGAGACGAGCCAACCTGGCGCATACCGGTTTCGACGTTTTGCCCCGGCACGCATTACCCAAAAAAGAAAGACTCTCATCCCCTCTTCCTAAAAGCTCTCTTCACGGAGCACGTGAGAGACCAACACGGTGACTCTGTCCGCATCTATGCTGATGGCTCTAAGACGGGAGACAGAGTTGGATGCGCAGCCACTACGACTGATGAAATTAGAGCTTGCCGGCTATTACCGGAGACTTCAACTTTCACCGCCGAGCTGTTCGGCGTGCGCACAACGTTGCTCCTCATTGGAGACAGCGATGAAAGGAACTTTACAATATTCTCAGACTCATTGAGTGTAGTACAAGCCATCCGAGCATATGACAGCATCCACCCTGTCATCAACCGAATAGTAAATACGATACAACAATTACAAGAGGATGGAAAGTTGGTTTGTATCTGTTATGGCTAAAATTGGATTAACACAATTGAGGGTAAAACAAAAAGTAACTGCTACTCATGCTTACCTTCAAGTCTAGGAAGATGGGCTTTATTTTCTCAGAGCTAAGGTTCGAAAATGTAGCCGTTTAGCACTTTTCACTTTTTTAAAANAAACCGCTTATAGCCATTGTGGCGTAAGCGAAAAGCATGGAATTTATCGTGTGCGCGTAATAATGTCGAATAAATATAGACCTATTAAAATGTGTAGTCATTCTCCCGCCGGCATTATGTTTTTGCACTTCTCAGGAGGTGGGGGGCTTCTGACGGACCCTGTCCAAGGCTCCTTAGTTTTTCTAGGGATTTAAGAACTTCATCAGACGTTTACTGGTACGCACGCAATATTTTGTTATCTCTAGTGAAGGGACATTTTGCTACTAGTGACAAGGATTGGATCTCTGGGATACAATTAGTATAATAGTATTCAAGCTGAGCTGCACCTTCTCGTGGTGGTACCGTTAGTATACCTACTTGACACCTTCTCTGTTCTTTATTACTTCTGAGATATTTATTTTACTTTTTCTATACAATCTGGTGTGCAGGTAGAACCAACGCAGATGCCCGGCCTGGGACAGTGTGTGCCGAAACCGGGCAGAGGGAGCAGACTTTCCTTACGCACTTCCCTCCTCCAGCGACTATGAAGCTCTCTCCTTCATAGGGGAAATCGAGCCATTCAAGGTGGCTCGGGTCCTGTTCAGAGACGAGCCAACCTGGCGCATATCGGTTTCGACGTTTTGCCCCGGCACGCATTACCCAAAAAAGAAAGACTCTCATCCCCTCTTCCTAAAAGCTCTCTTCACGGAGCACGGTGACTCTGTCCGCATCTATACTGATGGCTCTAAGACGGGAGACAGAGTTGGATGCGCAGCCACTACGGCTGATGAAATTAGAGCATGCCGGCTATTACCGGAGACTTCAACTTTCACCGCCGAGCTTTTCGGCGTGCGCACAACGTTGCTCCTCATTGGAGACAGCGATGAAAGGAACTTTACAATATTCTCCGACTCATTGAGTGTAGTACAAGCCATCCGAGCATATGACAGCATCCACCCCGTCATCAACCGAATAGTAAATACGATACAACAATTACAAGAGGATGGAAAGTTGGTTTGTATCTGTTGGGTGCCTGGTCATGTTGACGTCGCGGGCAATGAGCTTGCCGACGAGGAGTCGAGGCAAAGTGGCCCTGTCTGATTTCCCCTGGCAAACCGTGCAGTCCCCTGCCGAGACTATTGCCCAGTAATCAAGCGAAATCTGTGCGAGCTATGGCAATCCCAATGGCTAGAGTGGAGAAATAATAAACTACGAACAATGGAAGAAGCCGTCTGACAGTGGCACTCGTCGAATAGCGACGATCGCCGAATGGACGTCGTACTGTGCCACCTACGTATTGGGCACACGAGATTCACTCACGACTATCTGCGGATGAGGCGTCCGCAACCCTACTGTGATGACTGCGTCGTACCTTTCACAGTCTTGCATTTAATGGCCGAGTGTCCCACTTTCTCCGATGAGCGGAGGGAATGCTTTCCGGACCTGCATGGTCGGGATGTCGACTCCATCCTCCGAGGAATGCTTTCTGAGGGACCTCACGGCCAAGTTAATAGATGCCCTCAAGACTTGTTTTACCAGATGTAGCCTCTACCACAAACTGTGATGAATCCATTGCGTTAAATGCTATCATGAACTAAGGCGCTGCCCCTTTCTTTGTGAATTACATATACTATACGTAAAATTAATCATGATAATACTCTGCTTACTACTTTATTTCTATATAAAATGAGACAAATTCCGTGCCCTAGTGGCGCACGAGCCTGAGGTTGAACAGAGGGATATTTTGGCGCGATATAGGCAGTGTGCCAATGAAGCGCTAGTAAAAGTTTCTACTACTAACGCAGACAGCGTCCGGCCGCACTATCGTCACTCACGACGATTTTGCGTTCAAGTAAGCTTTCCTGCGCGCGCCACCACTAAAATAAACATAACCTAGGCTAACCTTCTAAGCTAACCTTTCTAATCTTACCTAATGTTACCTAACGTTATCTAACCACACCTAACCTAACTTAATCAGCGATAAAGCGAGCAGCGCGGCGCACCAACTTGAACGCTGCTCCCACGCACGCGATCTGCGTACGCAAACGCGCTGGGACAGGACCACTTCTCGTTTAACCAGGGAGCGCAAAGAAACTTCGAACGTTTTGTGCTGCAAAGCAGTAAATAAATCTACTAAAGCCGATCTGTAGATCCTTTATATGTTTCTAATTAAAATCTCAAACGCAGCGACGCTGCGTACGCGCGAAGCGGCGCGATGTACATTTAGACCCATACTAAAATCATTTGCTTACATTCGCCGCTCTGCGTTATTTACTGCTCGCGACGAGCTAAAAAAAAAAAACCCTCCCAATTCTAATATAGCACAAGCCCCAAATTAAAGGTAAAGGCATAAAAAGATTAGTTAGATAGGCGGCAGGAGACGAACCAAAAGGCCCATTCCCAAAGAGACACCGCCGGCACACCGGGACTTACACCCCGTGACCCCGGCCCTCTATGAGCTATTGCTATTATGTTAGTAACTTAGGATGTAGAGGAATGGAGAAACGAGAGGAGAAAAAATGGAAGACGAAAGAGAAATAAAAAAGAAGGGGGAGAAGCATCTACGCCAAAGCGATGGTCATGAATGCCCGCAAGCAGGATCGATGGCCGCTGACATGCGGAGCTTAGTTAGGCTAGGTATATAGATGGAGCGGAAGTGAGAAGAAGTCAGCTTAAAATGGCCTGGGAAGCTTTGGCCGTTAAGTGCTTGTGACTCATGGAGTAGGAGTTCTTAGCTTTGGAGGATGTCTCTCCCAACGTATGTCAAGACAATTTTTAATTAAATGAGTTGACCGACTCCGCACCAACAAGGCCAATGTCGGAAGCCTCAGAGTCAGACGGAAGGGAGTCTATTCCAAATGCTGACTATGAAATAGGGAAAGAACTGCTGACTTAAGGTTGTTCTTCGAGCTTTATGCTTGAGTTTTTGACCGTTGTTTTGCAAGCGATCATT
>LQNS02278091.1:51076340-51094207 GCA_001587735.2 Parhyale hawaiensis | reverse complement strand
TATCTCTAGCTGCCTCTGTTATATCTCTAGCTGCCTCTGTTATATCTCTAGCTGCCTCAGTTATGTCTCTAGCTGCGTCAGTTATATTTCTAGCTGCCTCAGTTATATTTCTAGCTGCCTCAGTTATGTCTCCAGCTATGTCAGTTATATTTCTAGCTGCCTCAGTTATGTCTTTAGCTGCGTCAGTTATATCTCTAGCTGCCTCAGTTATTTCCCTAGCTGCCTCAGTTATTTCATCTACTGCAGTTTAGGTTGGTAGTTAGCTATGTACCAGCTGCCTTAGTTATGTTTCCAGCTGCCTCTGTTATATCTCTAGCTGCCTCAGTTATGTCTCTAGCTGCATCAGTTATATTTCTAGCTGCCTCATTTATGTCTCCAGCTGCCTCTGTTATATCTCTAGCTGCCTCAGTTATGTATCTAGCTGCGTCAGTTATATTTCTAGCTGCCTCAGTTATGTCTCCAGCTGCGTCAGTTATATTTCTAGCTGCCTTAATTATGTCTTCAGCTGCGTCAGTTATATCTCTAGCTGCCTCAGTTACATCTCTAGCTGCCTCAGTTAGCTATGTCTCTAACTGCCTGAGTTATGTCTCTAGCTGCCTCAGTTATATCTCTAGCTGCCTTAGTTTTGCCCAGCTAGCACAGTTACATCCGCAATCTGAGTTTAGGTATGTCCCCAGCTGTTTCAGTTCCTGTTACTATCACATACGTACCTCACATTTTAACCATATAGTTAGCTATCTAATTATGTTGTTGATGTGTTGCTGAAGTTGCTGGCTAATATAGCTATTTGTTGTGTTTAATAATTCCTTTTTTGTTTTACAGATTTTGTGTGTTTGGATTGCAGTTGACAGAAATGGATTCCCTTGACTATTTATCTGATGTTAGTGATGCAGAATCTTTTGGAAGCATAGAAGATCGACATGTGAAGCACAAAAGGAAAAGCAGACTTAAGCATTCCCGTTCTAGACATATTAGCCCTGAAATATTAGACCGTGAAAATAACTATAGACACCATTCTAAAAATAGGCATTCAAAATATGACTATCCAATAGATAGTAATAGTTATTATTCTGATAATGATGAAAAATCTCATCGGAAAAAGCATAAACGACGGAGAGACAGCTCACCAGACTCTGCATTAGAAGAAGATAGAAGAAACCACCGTAAACTTGAGCGTTATGATGATGGCTCTAGTGAATATCGACGGCGTCACAACGATGGTGACAGAAGCCGCAAGAAGCACAAGTCTCGACATAAGCATTCTAAAAGCCATCACAAGCACAGAGAACGAGATACATCCACAGAGCGCAAAGTGAAGCTCAAAAGGCGTCACAAACATCGTAGTGAGAGTTCATCTTTATCATCATCTGAAGATGAGCACAGACACCCAAGAGTTAAGGAGGAGCCTCTCTCACCCAGTGCTAATGGTGTTACTATTGATGCAAGGTAAATTTTGTTCTATTTTTCTTCTGAACCATTTTTTTTATATACATATTGAGCATATTTGAATACGACATTTCATTAACATGATACAAATTTCCATATTTCTTTAGTACAGTAGCTACCTAATGAAATTGTATCAAGCAACTGTCTTCTTTTTCGACCTGTGTATATTGAGGTTTTCTTAAATAGATTCAAGAGATGTAGATATATAGCTACCCTATAGCTATGATATATTTTATGTATAGCTACATAAAGATTCTTGCATTCAAATACTAGGTGCTCTGTTCATTTTGAGTGTAGCATGTGTTCTATCGTTTGCAGGGTGCCTGATCCGTCACGATGGGACGATACCAACAGTGGCAGAAGTTCTCGTGCTCGTGACGATGACGTTCGAGTCAAGAGGGAACCCGAGTCTTACAGCAGTGATGATGACGATGATGATAGTCCATCAGTAACACGAGAGAATAGAATACCTGCACGAAATGATAACCATAGACCTCCTGCTAGAAATGATGACCCTAGACAAGCTGCTAGAAATGATGACCATAGACCACCTGCTAGAAATGAAGACCGCAGGCCACATGCAAGGAATGATGACCGTAGGCCTCAAGCAAGAAATGATGATAGACCACCTTCAAGACAGAGGCAAGACAGACAAAATAATGCTTCACAGAATAGAGGAGGTAATCAGGAAAACAGGTGAGTGATCAGTTTGTTTCTTCATTTTTTTCATTTAGCTACCAGGACTGTTAAATTTTTCGCAGTCAGACCCTCCCACATTTTCATGCACTTGTAAAATGTGTGCCTGTGTATTTGGTAATTGCTACCATGAATTCATAATAATTAATACAGTTTGATGCCAGTGAGTAGAAATGGCTACTTTATTTTTTCATTGATGGCATAGCAACTAATGTGGGTATTGTGCTTGAGCTAGCCTAAATTTGCATATAGGTGTAGTTTTATATATATGTTGTGCGCGTTTGGTGGATTTGCGCGATCGATCGATCGCGCTGCGCGTTTGGTGGATCGTTCGAATTTAAAAATGGAAAACAAAAAACCAGTCCTTGCCTCCCCTAACCTACCCGACATTAAACTCGAATATAGTCCAACTTACCCGAAATTACGGCCTAATACCTACAGCATCCACCAAACGCGCAGCGCGATCGATTGATCGCGCAAATCCACCAAACGCGCACATCATATACATTATCGAAGCTAGGTATGTATATAGCTAGGTATATAGTTGCGTCTAAAATTAAGAAACAATGAAAAATTCAATATCTCCAGAAACAAATGTTGAAATAGGGTGAAATTTTCACTGATGATTACCTTATACCTAGTTTTGATGTCACTGTGTATCAGGTTCAAGCAAACAATAGAAATTAATTTTGTATGTGTTCAAATTAGGAAACACTGAATGGAAAAATTAATTTAGATTCCATTTTCCGTGCTTCTGGTAAGCAACTGTGAAGATAAAGAGCTTCCAGTGTTTATCATCTACTCCAGTTGCCGCCATGTCTGAACAAACAAAAATTGATTCTCGCACGAAGCTGAAAATTGTGAAGCTGAAGAAGGAGAAATGCACTATGTAATAAATTGCTAATGAGGTAAACTGCTTGAAAAGTGCTGTTTGTAAAATTTTAATGTCATATGAAAACACTGGCAGTCCAAACAGCAAGAAGAAACCTGGCTGTAAGCTAATTGGAAAAGTACAGTCAGGCAGCAGAGGTTCATTAACTGCCTTGCTTTGAAGGATCGTTTTAGCACTACAGGAGGCATTTCTATAGCTACAGGTGAAAGACGAAGTTAGTGTTTCAAGGCAAACAGTGTCGAGACGTTTACATGAAATTTGTTTACTTGCTTTTCCTTGGAAGAAACCACTGATTACTAGGGATCTGGCGATTATTCAGCTTCGGCAACTATTCGGCTTCGGCCGAATACAAGCTCAAGTTTTGTCGAATTTTTTTTCGGCAAAGGTTTTTTATTTACATTTTCGCATTATTTAATCGGTAGGTGTTGACTATTGAGCCGATTCTCACATGTATATACGCTATTCCTGCACTCTGATGTGTGCGTGTTTATCTGATTAATTTCAAATGTTCTTCCTTTGCCGATGTTCGAAAGATTTGTGTCGTAAATATTCACTATTTATTCTGATTAGAGGAAATTAAGAGGAGTCGAATGCTAAGACTCCCGAATCCCCAGCCCTGATTATGATCGTGTTGAATCACTTGAATGCTATGTACAATAGCTAGAACTAGCGGGACCCATGGAAATTCCACGCTTATTATTTTCTCTTATCTAAGTTCAATGAACCTAGGCAAAGCTATTATGCTCTATATTAGTTTATGCCTAACGTACCTTTCCGACAAACAATTAAGGTCGTAGCAGAATCTAAAAACCGCATTTTAGGTTCTGGGCGGCACTGCGGCTGTCCCAAATGCTGCTAGGGTAGTTTGATGTACGACTCTTGAGAAGCCCTGGTCATCAAGTCTAGTGGCATCGTACGACTTGCGTCGGCTTTATCAGCATGCAATTCGACTAATTTGGTAACTGCGCCGCAGCCACGGCTTCATTTCGCACATTATTAAACCGTTAAAAAAAAAAAACTTTTACCGTCTCAAATACTGCAATTCTTACACTATAGTAAGCGCCAGTGATTAACTTTTGGGCTGTTTTTGAAAGTACTAAACGAGTTAGAATCATAAGGATTTTACATTTTATTATTTTTTGCACTTTTTTTAAATACGTTAGTGCATAGTCACAGTCGCGGCTGGTAAGTCTCGGATGTACAGTACCGTCCAAAACTAAGGGAAAAACTTTCAAAACGGTACGGTATAACTCTTTTCTAACCATGCTAGGTAGCTACTTCTTCTGCACATTATTTGCCAGTAAGATGTTGATTGTTGCGTTGAAATTTGAGACATGTCTGAAGGATAATAAAAAAGTTATGAACGAAAAGCTTCTCTGTTGAAATCTATACCGTCCAAAACTAATGAACAAGAAAAATTTAGTTAATTCCTTATTATATATAGTTGATTTCTTATTATATATATATATATATGTATATATATATATATATATAGAAAAATTTAGTTAACTTCTTATTCAGTCCGTGTTTGTTTATTTACATCGAAGACAAAGTTTGACACTGCCATATGTGAACATTGCTGTTAATTACATGATGGTACCACGTCAAAAAATTATATCCTGCGACAAGATACCAAGTTGCACAAGAATAATTTAACTATTAGAGAAATTTCTGAGAAGGTAAACCCTTCGAAAAGTGTTGTGGGCAGAATTGTGAAGTCGTACGATGAAACCGGCTGCATTGGTGCCCCTATAAAAAGCCGGCCGGCCCTGTAAAAGGTCAGTTAGAGAGGACAGAGTCATCCAGCGTACGTCATTGAATGATCGTTTGAAGTCCTTAGCTGCGATCAGCAGGGAAATGAATGACACAACATGTATGAACGTCTCACGTCAGACAGTTTCTCGGCGCCTTCCAGAAATGGAGGTGTTTGATAGACGCCCACAGAAGAAACCGCTTGTGAGTGCCAAGAATAAGAAAAAAAGATTAGAGTTTGCAAACAAAACCATGTCAACTGGTCCCATGAAAATTTGACTAGAGTATTTTTCAGTGATGAAAACAAGTTCAATTTGTTTGGTAATGACGGTACTTAACAACTTTGTTAGAAGACGTGAAGGTGAGAAATAAAGTGTAAAGTGTACTAAGAACATTGTGAAGTTTGGCGGCGGGAGCTGTACTAAGAACATTGTGAAGTTTGGCGGCGGGAGCGTGATGGTTTTTGGTATGTTTTCTAGTCAAGGGACATTGCCTCTCGTTCGTTTGCAATGCGTGTGAATGCTCAGGTGTATAAAAAAATCTGTTGGGAGGTAGCTATTGTCGTGCCTAATATTGTAAGCTCCGGTGTCCCCAGCCCTATCTTCATGCAAGATAATGCCCCCTGCCACAAGGTTAAGGCAGTCATGAGTTATCTTGAGCAGCAAGATCTCGAAGTCATGGATTGGCCACCACAAAGTCCTGACCTAAATCCAATCGAGAATCTTTGGAAAACACTAGGTGAAAGTTATGGCAAGAAACCCGATCAATACTGTAGATCTTTCGATGAAACTTCAAGAGGACTGGGCGAAAATTATTGATGATGATGATTGTCTCATTCGGTAATGTAGTCGACGATGTGCAGCTGTAATCGAAAACAAGGGACTATTTACCAAATATTGATTCTTCACCACCATGTTGCTAAATATTTCTAGCAAAATATTGAGTTAAGTGCATTTTTTTCTTGTTTGTCCCTGAATTATGGGCGTTATATAAATTTCAAGAGAAAAGCTTTTCGTTCATAAATTTTTTATTATCCTTCATACATGTCTCAAATTTTAACACAATAATAAACATCTTACCGGCTAATAGTGTGGAGAAGTAGAAAAAGAAGAAGTACCTGGCATGGTTAGAAAAAAGCTATGACATTTTGAAAATTTCTCCCTTAGTTTTGGACAGTGCTGCTCTTTCTATTTGCGTGTTTTCCGTCACATAACTATAGAGCAATCTACAGTGTGGAAAACTGTAATTCTAGGAGAGTAGCCAGAAAGTAGAGAGAAAGAATTCCACCAGTCTCTAAATGCTGGGGACACACTAGGCATTTACAGACAACTTAATGCCAGATGCGAGACTCTGACGTCATTTATGCCACAGTATCAATGCTACCGATTTTAAGTATGTATCAAAACGGCACGCGAGTTGCACATCCGAGCAACCAGTTGGGAGTAGAGAAATGCGTAGGTGCGGTATGTGACCCCGTCATTACATGGCGCCTCTTGTTTCCTACCTTTGGGACACCTTATATGTTTAATCGACGAAACGCAAGTTCTGGCCAAAGAAGAACTTCTCTGTAAGATATTGAAGGCTGTGCGAGTATTAGTGAATCTATTGGTACTCTTGCATGCACAATTTTGGCTATCAATCAGCTAGGGCCTCCACGCTTGTACATGAAAATATTCTGATATTAAATTCTTATCTACCCGGCAGTGCAGTAAATATGTGGCACGTCTTTCATTTCAACTCGTTGTGACTTTTAAACGAAACTATTTCATACAGGCCTCTATAGTTACATATGCTTATTTCATTGCAAGAAACTGTAAGTTAAAGTTAATTTGAAGAATTCTGGGACACCATGTAATTTTGTATGACACAAAAACGCTGTCAAGTAATATTTTTCATAAATGTCTCTTGTTGTTCTGCAAACCCTGTTTCCTATTGCATCTTAATGTTCTTTCCGTTTTATTAATGCTGCAATTTTGTATGACACATACAAAGACGCAGTGGAGTAATGTTTTTCATAGGCATCTCTTGTTGTTCTGCAAACCCTGTTTAATATTGCATCCTAATCTTTCGGTTTTATTTTCATACCTTTCGCTAATGTCGGACATATGTTTTTGATGGAGTTAGACGGTCTTTTGACAACATAGCTCAAGAAGTTATATGGGAGATTTTCATTAAATGTTCAAGAACCTTATTAAATTTTATGATAATACGTCAGTCACTTTGTTTACCTATTGGCTACGTTGTTCAAAAGTTATGGCCAAATCTACATGAGATAAACAGGAAATGTTAATAACTAGCTATACGAAGAAGAGCTGCATAAATTTTGGTGATGATCCGTTAGTTTCATTGTTTGTTATCAGTCTTTCTGTCTGTTTGCACTGCGTTTTTGGCTGTAGTTTGCGCACTATGAATGCAGCTCTGGTTAGATTAAACTCTCAGAATTCCTGACTTCCATTTTACTAAGCGGATACACATACACAGGCATTTCTATTTTGTTTTCATAAAAAAAAATCAAGACAGACTCGTCACTGTTTCGCTTACATCGTGAGGTCATATACAGGATACATCGTCTTTGGCATTGCTCCAGCCCTGTGAACTTTCTATGATCTTGTGCTACGACGGTACGCCTAATGCTGGAAGAGAAACAAGTACCCGCCACCTACGAAAATTAAAGAGGAGAAAAAGCATTGTTTGTTCAATACGGAGGGCTAATATATGTTCAAGGTCGAATAGCAAATCCTCCAAGACCTGCAAGCAGTAGGAGCTCGGAAATTAAAAAATACTTGACTTTTCTTTTCTACTGAGATGACGTGGAAAGCAAAATTCGCAACACACTCGTCGCCGTTTTGCTTAAGGCACACAGATACATCATAAGGTCATATACAGGACACCATTATCGTAAACATAGCTCCCGCCTATGAAATTTCTATGATCTCGTGCTATATCACATGTCGGTAACGCTGGAAGGGAAACGAATTGCTGGAACCTGCTAAGATTAAAGAGAAAATGTGCATTGTTTTTCAAAATATCAGTGCCGTATCACGCATACGAAGCGCCAAAATATGTTCTAGGTCAAACAGCAAATCTTCTATAATACAGGCATTTACACAGACAACTTGATGCAAGGATGCGCAACTCGGACGTCATTTAGCTCACGGTATCTATGATACGGTACCGATTCTAATTATGTATCGAAATGGCACACGAGTTGCACATCCGAGCAACGAGATGGGGTAGAAATGCATATGTGTCCCCAGCATAAGACCTACAAGCAGTAGCGTCTTGAAGATAAAAGAAAATTTGACTCTTCTCTACATGCTAAGCATTGTAATTTTCTTTTATCTAACACTGAGAGCGTATCGGTCGTACTAACGAACTAAGGAAGGAACGTATAGTGAGGAACAAGCAAGAAGAAACAGTTCATTTACTGAAGATAGTTATGTCAGAATTGTGACGTCAAGCCAACAGCGTCATTCCTGTTGCAGCGAGGAATCTTGGGTAATTCCACGATGGCGTGACGCTATTGGCTTGACGTCACTATTAAGAAGGATTGTTCGGCCGTGTGCGCTAACACTCAGATCTGACATAACTATCTTCAATAAATGAACTGTGATTATAACTAGAATTACTTCAGTCACTTTAAACAGTTTTTTTTTTGACACTTGCTGAAAATTATTATTCGGCCGAATATTTGGTTTCGGCAATCACTATGCGGCCGAATATTCGGTTTCGGCAAAATTCACTATTCAGCACATCCCTACTGATTAGCCTACCTAAGGAAACACCAATAGGCATGTGCTATGGTCAGACGCTGATTGGTCTCTGGTCATTTTCAGCGATGAATCCAAATTCAATTTGTTTGGGAGTGATGGCAAGCAATATGTAAGAAGACAAAAAGGGGAAGCACTATAGCAAAACTGTGTGAAGAAATCAGTGAAATTTTGTGATGGTTTTTGGTATATGTGCACTTGGAACTTCGGCTCTTGTACGTCTAAGAACAAATGTTAATGCTGCAGTGTACAAAAATGTGTTAAAACATCATGTTATTCTGCATTGAAAGGTTCTGGCGGCAACACTCCAATTTTTATGCAAGATAATGCACCATGCCATAAGGCAAAACTCGTAATCAATTACCTGGCAAGAAATCCAACTAATGTTGAAGATTTATGGAAGAAACTTCAAGAAGAATGGGTGAATAGCTAGTACAGTAGGGTAACATATCTACTCGTGTCTAGTACCCGTCTATCATACTTGTAGTCGTCCACTTGGCACTAAAAAACTTCCTTTGTGAAAACTAGCAGTGCTAGAAAGCTGTTCACAGGCTTAAGCTAGAGGCTAAGTAGTACTGCACCATCGCTGAAAATGACAAGCGAAAACCACCACCTTTTTTTTGTTTTATTTTTTTTCGCCCGTCATTTTCAGGGATGGTGCGGCACAACTTAGCCTACAGTTTAAGCCTATGTACTGCTTTCTAGCACTGCTAGTTTTCACACAGGAAGTTTTTAGTGCCAAGTGGATGGCTGCTAGCATGGTGCATGGGTACTAGACATGTTACCCTAACTGCACTAATTAAATCTTGAGGGGGAAAATGTGCTGCAGTAATCGAGAATAAAGGTCTTGCCACGAAATATTGAATAGAAATTATGTTTTTTTGTTTGGTTTTGTTTTATTTAGATAAATTTAAAATTTGTTTATTAATTTTGGACACATATGAAACAAAAATATGTCATTAGCAAATTCCTGTTTTCTGCCTGAACCTGGTATGTACATACGGACATCAAAGACTACATACTATATAAGGTAATCATCAGTGAAAATTTCATACTAAAAATTTCATGCTATTTCCATAGTTGGTTCTGGAGATATTGAATTTTTCATTATTAACTAATTTTGGACAGAAATGTATATATATGCTTCAGTCTCTTATACAGTAGCTATTATGAAAACATTATGAGCAAGACCTTTGTGCATTTATTTATAGCTATATCCTCATTCCAGCATGTGGCTAAGATAGGCAGAAATGAGACGGTAGCATTTACAAATTTTCAAATTGAAAGCGGGCACTGATTCTCGAATAGAATTCAAGATTTACAACATCCAAGCTAGCTGTCAGTTGCAAGCTCCTACTTGATGTGCTACAAAGAAGGTTGCTATATGATTTGCTTGTCCTTGTCACATCAAATGAGTCTTATCTAAGTACCGTATTGTAGTATACTGTAATTTAATCAGATGTCTTCCAGTCGGAGCTCCACTCTGTTTTTTTTTTTGTTCTTTACTTTACACAGACTGATTTTATTTAGACTCTGTGCTTATTTTGGGTACAACTGTTGAATTTTGTTTGTTGAATGATGGGATTACTATCCTTAGAATTAATTGACTGAACTACCAATGATACTGATCCAAGATAGCTATGAATGTTCAGCAATACCAGAAGATGAATTTTATTTTGAAAAGTATGCGTGGAATACCGTATTTGGTGCTACATTTTAGCAGAAACACACGGACAATGATCATGCTCTTGCACAGCAAATTTGAAACTGACTGCAACTACAGTAATTATTTCGACTCGGCTAGCAAATTGAAATCAACAGGCAGCTGCAGTCTGTCCTCCAAAGCAAAACTGTAACTACTAGCATGAATAATGAGAGCTTGTTGATGGGAAGTTTTTGATGGCCGGGCCTGCTAGTTAGCTGTATTAGCTATAAAGTTTCCTTTTCAGCTGTATTATAAAGTTTCATCTCCATTGTATTTGTTGTGACAATTTTACAGTATTATTTGTTTTTCCATTTTTTTTGTGAATGGTGTCATCTTTGAAAACTGTTATCAATATTTTTCGACAAGAAGCAGTTTGTCATTTCTGTTTATGAAGCCTGTAGCCAGAGCTAGCTGATAGAAATGTTCTAGTGAATTTAACTTGTTAGCTATTTGAAGTTAGCACCTAAGAAGGAGAAATTGTAACGTCATTGAGCTAAATTTCTTCCTCTTAGGATGGGTCATAGGGTTATGCTTGCTAGGTTCGCCCATGCTATGTTATGGGGGCAGCTGCACCTCAGTTTCACCGTACTACTAATTTCAGACCCTGATCATCTTGATGCCCCAAAATACTATTGCTACTGGGATTTCTGTGACAGCTACTTGCGGATGCAACTGTTATATTGTGTATTTATAATTAACTACAGTAGTTTTATGATATTCCCTTCATCACAGAGAGCAGTGGGGTCGACCAGCCGCTGCCTCACAAGAACCTCAGCCAGAACCAGAAGAGAAGGTTAAGCCCAACATGGGTTTATCTGGCAAGTTGGCTGAGGACACCAACACTTACAAAGGCGTCGTTATCAAGTACTCTCAGCCTGCAGAGGCCCGAAAGCCCAAAAGGAGGTGGAGGTGGTGAGTGACATATATATAAGAAAAAGCTCACTGTATAGAACTATTGAACGAGAGAATTTTCACTCTGTGCCATGATGTTGCAGGTACATTCGACACTTTTGTGTTTTGAACGAATCGCGCAAGAATATTGTGAAGAATAAACTTCACATTTCTCACAAAACAAAGGCCCTTTTCGAGAATGAATGGTACAAACAAATGGTAGGTACTATTAGTGTAGAACTGTTGTACAGAAAGTCTTGAATTTTCGATTTTTAAAAAAAAACTAAAGTGCCCAGAATGAATTTATATTGCTAGTAGTAGTACTGTAATTGAAAAATGAGAAAACTGTCGAAAGAGAGAATTGGTTATCTCCGGCATGGTTTTGCAGAAACATATAACAAGACATCTCTTGTACTAATTTTGCAACCTTATTGTGAAATGAAACTGCAAGATTCTCACAAAATCAATGCGCTAATTGAGAACGGATTGCATTGGGTTAGCCGACAAGCTCTTTCGTGTTTTTAGATGGCAATTCAATTTGCACCCTACCCTTGTTTTGGAAATGTAAAGAATATCTGCTGTTTGTCTGAATGTCCGACTACAATCTTCTTAACTACTGCTATCAGTTGGCAGATGTCAATCTCTTTTGCAATGGCTCGCTAACGCCAGAGTACCTCTGTCATTTGCACAACAACTCGCATCGCCAGAGACTTCTCTAGTCAGGAGGATCATTCTAAGTTGATCAGACTCATGTTAAGGACAGAATTAGGTAGCTACCCTGATTTTTTTTTTTATTTATCCAAATTTGTGAAGTCTTATGCAGGTATAAAGGTAGACTTCCTGGTAGTTTTCCGGGAATATTGTCTTGTATTTATCAGGTAGATACAACTATGAGATCTGAAGACCATTTATGCATATTTTGAAGAATTCTTGTGATTTATTCTTGTTCCTTGTGTAGGCACAAGAGACCCTTGCATTGCATTTTTTTCCCTGATAAGCTATTTGCTGCAGCTGTACCAGCAGACCTCCCATTCAGTCCTCACTTATTGATCAATTCGCGACATGTGAACACCTATCTCCTCAAATGCCAGAATTCTGAATATGTTCAAGATATCAGTTTCAGAACTTGTACTTTTGACTGATGCTCCCTTCTGGACTCGTAACTCTAAATACTAGCAGTGCCCTTTAGACGTAAAAAATTTTCTGAGTTTCTCTTTTGGGACTTGAACAATTTTTGTCTCTAGTCCTTTCAGACTTAGCCTCTGATATTCAGAGGTGCATTTAGACTTAGAAAATTTTCTGGGTTTCTTCTTTGGGACTTAGAAAATTTTTGAAAGGGTCCATGGTGACTTAGCCTCAGATATTGAAGTGATGTTTTGACTTTGTAGAATTTCTGGGTTTCACTATTGGTACTTAGAAAAGTTTTGAAGTAGTCTTCGATACTTAATCTCAGATACAGTGAAGTGAATTCATAATTGAAAATATTCTAAGATCCTCCATAAGGACTTGGAATAATTTGAAGTGATCCAGTGAACCAAACCCCTGAGGTGGGAAGTGACTTAATCTTCTGAAGTCAGTAATGCAAGTTACCAGTGTTACCTGATAACTGGTACAGTAGAAGTGAATTATTTGAGAATGTTTGACAGTGGTGCCAAGTCGTGATACTGACTATGATATCCAAGATTCCATTAGGGACTTGGTTAAATTTCGAAATTCCTTGGATTCACTGAATTCAAATAACTCTCTCCTAAATCTGGATTTAATATTTAATTCTGGAAAAGGAGACTAGCCTTGGCTAAGGCAGGAAGTTTGAATTGGTATCCATGCTTCAATTATTGAACATGGGACAGCTATAGCTATAGAGCTCTTGAGATTGAAAAACTCATTTTTCAAACATACAATGGAAGCTAAGGAAATATTTTTTTCAACCCGTGTATTGGTTTATTTGTACCCTGGTTAAGAGTCAAGTCCTTGGTTTTGAATCCTTACTATGTGAGAATTTTGAGGAGGAGAAGATGAATATAAAGTCTACTACTGACCAATGGTGATTCTAACGTTTGATACAGACTGAATCAAAACTATGCAATGATTGTTTACAAGTTTTATATAAGCCAGATAAAAGGCAGCAGAAATTAAATCAATAAAAGAAGGAATATTCAAGAAGACTCTCTTCAAGCTTGGAGAACCAATCTGGGCTTTACATCCCAAATGATAGCGAACAATATAAGAGGAAAATTTAGATTCCGGTGAGTCGTGGCTTCGGCCCAGAAGCTTTCATAGCTCCTGCAGCAACGATCCTGATCTAAGGACTACGGTCCCACTTTTGCTAGTAATGAGCCACAGTAAGCTCCTAACTCTAGCAAGTGCACTATAAAATGAATGCTTCACGGGACCTGTCAATGGGCACTATAATTGACAGGTCCTGAACCCGGAGTTGTCAGGGTCGCAGAAATGCTTCCCATCTTCATCCGGTAGTAGTGGGGCTGCGGCCTAATGCTACTAATTAAAACTGTACTATAAACTAATCATAAAAAGTGCCCCCGGAGTTGTCAGGGTCGCCGAAAGGCTTCCTATTTCCATCCGGAAAGCAGCCAGGGTTGCAGAATTGCTTCCCATCTGCATACAGAGTCGACCAAGCAAGAGCACTGTAATCTACTTATGATTCTAGTCGACCCATAAAATTAGATGAAAATGCACTATGATCAGATATTATAAAGCGTCCCACGGAGTTGTCAGGGTCGCTGAAATGCTTCCCATCTTCATCCGGTAAACAGCCATGGTTGCAGAATGGCTTCCCATTGGCATATATGGAGATGACCTAATAAAGGCACTATAATCCAGCCTATTTCTCTAGGGTCGACCAATTAAGTTAAATAAATGAAGGGTACTGTAATCAGATATAAATTGCCACCGGAGTTAACAGGGTTGCTGATATGCTTCCTGTCGTCATCTGGTAAACAGCCTGGGTCGCAGAATTGATCCCCATCTGCTGATAGGAAGTCAACCCAACAAGAACGCTATAATACAATGATAGGGAGTCAACCCAAAAAGAATGCTATAATACAACTACTACCCAGGGTCGAACCATAAGATTAGGTGAAGGTGCACGATACTTAGATGCTGTAATGTATTCTAGGGGTGGTCAGGGTTGCTGAGATGCTTCCTAGCCTCATCCGGTAAGCAGCAGGGGCCCAGAATTGCTTCCCAGCGGCTTGTAGGAAATTGACATTAGAAAGACCCTGTGATCCAACTAATACTCATGTGCCTTCAGGGGCATATTGTGGCGGGCCCTTTCCCTGCCACAATATGTTTGGGCATCACGCACCCAAGGGTCCCGAGTGCCTTCTCCACAGGGATGTAGCATCTGGCCGCAGTTCCTGCTGACGAGGTTAGTTTTGTAAAGTTAAGTAGGCTCTCAATACTTCCCCTTCTGTTTCGGGAGGTGGGCTGCCGATCGAGGTGGCTGACCTATTCCCGCTAGACTTCTACTTTCTTGTATTTTGTTTCCTTCTCCTGTGCGGCATAACTGAGCGACAGTGTTCAACCGCGCCCGGGGGTTGGAGATGCTCAACTTGCGCCTTTTTCCTGTCAGTAGCGCACTGACCACTCTGAGACCTAGCTACCGGCAGAAAAGCAGAGACAAAAATCATTGCGCTCTTGTCAGCGCACGAGCCTGTGGTTATACACAGGAATAGCTCGGCGCAATATAGGCAGTGTGCCACTGAAGCGCTAGTAAAAACTTCTACTACTACTCATACTCATGTCGACCCATAAGAATGCTAAATGTGCGCTATAAATATGTACATTATAATTTGATAACAAAGTGTCACTGGGGCAAGATCGCTGAAATGCTTCCCATCTGCTGTCGGCAGTAGCGGGCTGCGGCTTCTTGCTACTAAGCCAAAAAAGACACTACAGTCAGATACAACAAACAAATCAGATAATATAAATGCACTGAAAACTGTTAGGGTGCTAAAAGGCCCCAAGTACAGCCAGTAGTAGTGGAACGGCGACCTAAACATGACCAATTAAAAGGTACACTATAATTAGACTTTAATATGAGTAAATTATAGAGATATCCCATCCCCAAAGTTATCAGGAAGACTGATATGTTCCCCTGCCGCATCCGGTAAACTCCAGGATCGCAGTATAGCTTCCCAACTGCCATAGGTATGGATTCGACCTAATAAGGATATTATGGTCCAACAGTGTGTGAACTAAGCCCACAATCTCAACGATCACGGTGCCCCCCCATCGTCATAATGTGTCAATCCGGGAAGGCACTATAATCGACCTATTACGCAGAGTCGATCCATAACAGCGCGATAGGACGTCATATCAATCTCTTAATCTGCACAAAGTACCAACATTGTAATCTAAAAGATTACGGATGTCCAAAACATTAAATAATCGCCCTATAATACTCTCCTAATACATTGGAATGAACAAAAGAGCACTACAAACTAACTATAGATAGCTGTAAGTGCGCATTTACCATTCCACACGGCTAAGAGAACATAGTGAGCCTTGAGAGTGTATATTATAGATCCCTGGTGCGCATTAAGGGCACAGATCTACATATCATAAGGGCGCAAAATTACCGAGCTCGCAGCGAATCTGAATTCTCTTTAGGGCAAGAAAGATATGGTACGTGATACGATCAATATTAAGAGCACATAGTACGGTCAGTAAGTGCTCTATAATGATACGAGATACATATGAACGAGAGAGTTCTATCTGGTAACGCTAATAAGTAATAACAAAGGGCCAATTACACTATGAAAGGAGGGTGAGGTAGCTACCTATATACTGAATGGGACGTCTGCTGGTGCAGCTACAGCAGGCAATCTGAATAAAAGATCAGAAAAAAAAATTCAAAGCAAGGGTCTCTTGTGCCTGTACAAAGAACAAGAATTTATCAAAACATGCATAAATGGTCTACAGATCTTATAGCTGTATCTACCAGATACTATATAAATACAAGACAAAATTCTGGGAGAACAACCTGGAAGTCTTCCTTAATACTTACATAAGACTTCACAAATTTGACTTAGTAAAAAACAATCAGAGTACCTAATTCTGTCCTTCACATGAGTCTGATCAACTCGGAATGATCCTCCTGACTGGAGAAGCCTTTGGCGATGCGAGTTTTGGTTCAAGTGACAGGGGTACTCTGCCTATCGCTCACCAGTGCAAAAGTGTTCATTTGAACGTTCTAACTATTAGGCCAGCCAGAGCAAGGTGCATCTCTAACTGAACAGCAAAATTCCCAATTGACGTCGAATAAGCCATTCGTGGTACAACTGTTATGATGCTGCCTTCTCTCCAAGCACATTGCATATCTTTAGGGCAGGTTCTGCTGCTTTTTTTTTTCTTTTCCCTAGTAAAAACACAATACAGTATGCAAAAAGTGCTCCACCTGATCCTCCATTTCAATCGCTCAAATGCAAACAATAATGTTGGAAACTTTCTCCTTCGGGGCTGATTTCCCACTGATGTAAATGTACTCGCTGTACCAAGTAGCTACAATATCCAAAGAAAGACAGCGGAAAGTTGATAGCTACTGAAAACAATGAAGTTTTTGGCTTACCCAATACTAATAAATGCTGCTAATGGTGTAGAATTTTTCTACAGAAAGTAATGCATTTTCATGTTCTTGAGAAAAATCTTTCTGATGTATGCATCGGGTTTAAAAAAAAAATGAAGTTTTCAGAATGAGCCTAAATCGCTAGTAGTAATTGAATAGCAATAGGAAAACCGTGTTAAATGAGGGAACTGGCCATCAGCACAAAGATTTTGCAGAAAAATCAAAGGAGACGTCCGTAACATTAATTGCGCAGTGATATTACAAACAATAAACTGCACAATGAAGGCCCTTATTGAAGACAGATTGTATAATATATGCTACTAATAGTGTTGAACTTGCATGTAAAAGTAATGCATTTGCATCTTTTTGAGAAAAATTGTCCTGGTGCGTAGCTACACCTGGAAAATTTTTAATATATCGAGGTGCCTAGAGTGGACCTTATTCTCTAGTAGCTAGCAATTGAAAACTAATAGGCCAACTGGATTAATTAAGAGAAGTGGCCATGAACTTGAGGCAAAACTATACCACCGTCACCACCGCATTGCATTAGCCTTAATTCTTAAGTGATCACGCTGTCATTCCTTGGAAACTTCAAGTGTTCTCTTACCAGAAGCCAATAACGAGGTCACTTTGATTTTTTCTTCACTGGTTAGACTGCTTCTCCTGCCCATGTTGACTAGAGAGTGATGTTGCACAATCTGCTGTTACTCCAGATTATGCACCATCACTCTCTAGTCAATATGGGCAGGGAAATTGGTATAACCAGTGAAGAAAACGTCAAAGTGACCTCGTTATTGGCTTCAGGTAAGACAACACTCTAAAGTTTCCAAAGAATTACAGCGTGATCACTGAAGAATTGAGGGTTGTGCAATTGAAGGTAAAGTCAACCAGAAAGCTCTGGATAGAGCCTCTAAGAGGAAATTGACTGCTCGGGATATGCGACATTTGAAGGTTTCTATGGCTAGAAGCCAACTTTCTACTAGTAAGGCGATATTTGAAGACGCTGGAGCCCCAATACTAAGCAAAAGGACAAGATGTGAGATTCTGCAGAAGCTAGGGAAAGTGAAAAAGACAATTAAACGACCACTTGTAACAAAAACTGATGAAGAAAATAGGGTCAAATAGGCT
>LQNS02278091.1:51020532-51034968 GCA_001587735.2 Parhyale hawaiensis | reverse complement strand
AGACGGAAGGTTCATGAGACAACGGCAACCAACCCGGCTGTCCCTATTTTTGGTTACCGTCAGCTACCCTCGTAATAGAGTGTGAACGTCAGAAATGTCAAGCACTTCAAGAATTTTCCCGTTTGATGGAAAGGCGATCTCCGTTACTAGTGCATGCAAGCTCAGCACTCTCAAAATATCAGTGGAGTTGTATTTAATAACAGACGATATGAGAGCTTCGACAGATCAACTGCGATTAGGGACCCAGGGACTGCAGAAGTTCCCTTGAATATGAAGCAACTCTTACTTCATATTCCCCTGAGGGTAACAATTCCTGTTTCATGAGCTTGGCAGACACACTTGAAGCACATGAAACTACTCCACCTCAAATGGAACTTAGTACCATCCGCATCCCAAGCTGGTAGTTGTTACGAAGAGGCAGTTTTGATGACAACTTATATTAATATATACCTTACAACAAATGTCAAAGATCGTTCAGCAGTGAGGGTACACAATATTCCACCAATGCCTCTTGAAAGCCTGTAATCCCTCCCATTTGTTTCGAGGGGGGAGGGGGTTGGCATGACCTACATTTACAGTTGAGTTTGTTCCACAGTCATTATATACATATTAAGGAAATAAATATTCCGCTTACACACGCGGAACTGCAAAGCGAATAACGTTTCCAGTTTTGAAAGGAGGAAAGGAAGAGATGACTACAATAAATAATACGGTGTAATAAAATCATCACATTACAACTTCCATAATATCTTGTTATTCCCAAACACTGGCACCCAATATTTTTTCCATCCTGGAACATTCCTACTACGCAGCACCGCAGTAGGCACGATATATGTAGTGTCTTGACAGCGGAACAAGACGAGAAGGAAACCCAATATAGTGATCACGAGTTACCTTGGCCAAGGCGAGCAACATTGACTTCCTTCACCTCTTGCATTTTTAAGATCAACCCTTAAAAAATTCCACAGTCGAGGCAATCAGGAATACCATTATTACACTTTCATTCAATTGAGATAGAAATTGCCTAGGCACTTCAAAAATACAGTATTATTAAAGTTTTTTCAATTTCAATTTATTTAGAGCTGACTCAACAAGAACAATGGTAAATCCGTTTAAGAAAATTCTGGTTTCGGTACACCTTAGTCAAAGCCACCTTAAATTAAGACGAGTTAAATGAAATGGGACTCATGGTGACACGTCGTTAGTGGTCAGCGTCAGTGATATAATTACAAACAATTTATTTATTGATAGCTGCTGCTATGGTAAGGGTCTTCCAAGAAAGGAAAAAGGAGGGTGACATGCAGTAGCTACATCCAGAAAAAAGGAGTTTATGCACGAAAGAACAACGCTGACGAGAACAGCAAGTCACGAAAGACAAGAATGTGTGGATCACATAAAACAAGTTCAACCGCTAGTCTTTTATTAGATACTCAATTAGGTTTGGAATATAGGCAAGCTACTTCATAGGCTATACTATACATATTGTTTGTTTTACTCCTATGAGNCAAGTCACGAAAGACAAGAATGTGTGGATCACATAAAACAAGTTCAACCGCTAGTCTTTTATTAGATACTCAATTAGGTTTGGAATATAGGCAAGCTACTTCATAGGCTATACTATACATATTGTTTGTTTTACTCCTATGAGTAAACGCATGTTAGTATGAATTACCATCGTTCTCTAACCAATACCACGATTGATTATTTATCCATATATCAAATTGCACTAAGTACTATCATTAAGTGTAGAAAAGTGAGGTGAATTAAAAGTGTGTTAGCTACAGTACAGATTCACAAGGACAAGGCTACGCACGAACAAAATGATGGAACATTGTCNAGTCACGAAAGACAAGAATGTGTGGATCACATAAAACAAGTTCAACCGCTAGTCTTTTATTAGATACTCAATTAGGTTTGGAATATAGGCAAGCTACTTCATAGGCTATACTATACATATTGTTTGTTTTACTCCTATGAGTATACGCATGTTAGTATGAATTACCATCGTTCTCTAACCAATGATCAGAATGATTATTACCACGAATGATTACGAATACCACGAATGATTATTTATCCATATATCTATCAAATTGCACTAAGTACTATCATTAAGTGTAGAAAAGTGAGGTGAATTAAAAGTGTGTTAGCTACAGTACAGATTCACAAGGACAAGGCTACGCACGAACAAAATGATGGAACATTGTCACAGTTCAACAAATTAAGCAATTAAGTTACTGCAAAGCAAACTCAACAGGAATTAGTACCCTTGTATCACGCAAACCTACAACAAAACTACGTCAAAGTTAATTACAGTCGGTACTTTGTGCGTCTTGCAGGTGCAGCAAGACACATGGTCTGGGTATCCATTACAGTTCACTAGCTAAGAGGGCACAGATTTCCTGAAAATCTGAAGATCTCAGGGGAACATAAATTATAATAATTTTCAAGGCAATTATGAACCGTAATCATAAAAAATCGGGAGTAACTTGGACGACCATACTCAGCTAACTTACGAAAAGGGCAGAGGAAGAAAGCTCTTCACACATTCACTTCCGAGGCTATCCAGACGCCAAGAGATAATACCTATGGAAAAATAAGTTCATTAAGTAAGAAAGTCTCAAGCTGGACGTACATGAGCGACTGCAGCTGCACGACAACCAAACTACTCTTGTGAACTAAATTTGCCGGAGTCTAACTTTAGCAACCTTTTCCACTACACTCGCCTGGAGCACGACCTGAGCTACCCTATCGATGGCATTAGCAGGGAGTCTGACTTCGGCCGCTCGCTTCACCCTGGCTTTCACATTGGCAAAATGTTCAGCTTTCCCTAAGTAGCACTAGGACAATTCAAAATACTTTTCAGAATAATGAATGAATTAATTGACTAGGCGAACAATTTTATACGGATTTTTTCGGCGATAAACTGCAAATACTTATAAAACTTCTATGATTATCTTTTAGGTTTGCACGTGCAATCAATAGACACATGAAACGGCAACGCGAAATCGATTTAATTTGAACAATTTTTTGCGAATCCAATACAACCTTAGCGACATGTATTATAGCGATACACATAGTGCGATGTTCAAACAAGCGAAGTGGAAGTCATAGTCAAGGAAAAGTAAAGGAACAGATTAGAAGTTAGTTTAAGCCGTTTTTTTTATGACACAGAGTTGATGGAGGGGAAATAGAGGGAGGTGCAGTATTTCAAGAAAAACAGGGAATCTAAGCATAGAATACCGCGTAAGAGAACTGTAAGTTAGAAAAGAAGAGGAAGAATGCAAGAATGACTGTTAGAAGAATTTACTTACGAGCAACAAAGAGAAGCCATTAGCGAACTTTTTGAGCACTTAAGAAATTACCGATCGAAAATTTTACACTTTTGGCTGAGGGTGGAATGTACTCGACAATAAAGCCTGCTAATCCAATACAGTTAATTCATCTTTATATCTGCCTTATCTACAGGCTAAACTGTAACCGTGTGAGGATATCTCAACAGAAGCCATGCTTGCCACGAGTAGTGAGGTCACGTAAGGGTGAAGATGTGTCGCGACAGCTAGGGGACGATATAATATATACTGAAAATTAAAAGAACAATAATTTGACAAATTTTCGCTTCACTCCATTAATAAGCTTTTAATGACATATATGAATTGTGAAGTTACCGAAATAAATTTTTGCTTACACTTCGTATGACAACCCAGTAGAACATTAAGAAAACGGGGATGTCCGAGCATAGAAAAAGACTTAGGCCACGACACCGACTAGATCATCTATACTACACTGTACAATGTGACGCACGTATGAAATTACATCTAAAGCCTATTTTGCACATAAATATAGTACAGTATAAGGCGAGTTAGAACCGTAAAATTCAATATATTTCAACAGGATTGTGGTGTACACAGGAGTAAATTTACCCCTAAACGCGTACGGACCCTAGTGTGGGACATTATTAGCAATACTACATATATTTTTACGAAATCTATATGTGTACCTACTACGGATCATATAAAAATTAATCGAGAGGATATATGTAGTGGAACTCTGACTTGCATGTGCACCAACTTACGAGTTTCTGAGTTACGAGCGGGAGCTGGGTTGATTTTAGACTTGAGACATGAGCCGCAATGCAAGTTATGCTTTAAGTATGACACCGCTGTTTGACGCAGTTATAATTTATCTACAACAAATTACTTTAATTTGGCTACTTGTAAATTGAATAGTGATATCGGCCAGACAACAAACTTAAAATACAAGTGAATGAAGTTACGATTTTCGTTAGGGACCAAATTAAGCTCAAACTTCAAGACGGACCTCTACAGTGGCACGTCGTATATTCAAGCTGAAATTGCGTGTTAATTGTAGTCTGACCATTTTATGAAGGCGATTCAGTCGTGGTCAAATTCTTCTATAGCGTTACCAATTCTATGAGTATATCTGAGATTTTGTTCGGCCCATATCTTAGACAAGCCTACTTACTGCATACAGAGAAATCTCAGAAATATTCATAGGATTGGCCCCCTGTAGAGGAATATGACCACGACTGAACCGCCTTCATAAAATGGTAAGACTATAGTCAAATGTATAGATGAGACTTGCTGACCTCTCTTCCGAGGTTGACTATAGAGAGTACTGAAATTACCCAAAAAGTACTTGCACTAGCTTAGCAAATCAATTAAATAACAAGATATAGAGTTCAGCAAGATAATTAGTTAACAAATAAAACACAAGAAGAAGAAACACCTACACAACACTAGTAAAATATTATCGTACAATGAATCATGTATGACTCGTTCGTTAGTTTATGATGAAAACAAAACTAGAAACTCACTCATCCCATGCCGGAATTTCCCTTATTAATTTATCCCCAAAAATAATTCCCCTTACTTGTTCTAATAGTACGTGTAATAACTTACTTCAGTGACAGGCAAGTCAATAGTGGCGTGGGTATCACACCAACCTCGTCTTGGACGTAACGACAGACTAAAGTTGTCAGAACTTTGGTCTGATAACTAGGAAAGATTTACTGCAAACAGAGCTAGAGTGTGCTGCTACTTTTGGTGGTTTAGCCCTTCACGCCTTTGTATTCAACAGTGGAACATTTTCTTAGTGTTTCTCATGAATGTTGAGTGCTTTTGGTAATATATCTCACCAATCTGTGATAACATTATACTCTTTTCACATTACTTAATTCTGAGAAATTCAATGTGACTTGTATTATCTCCAGAGATGCATTGTCTCACTTGACTTCAATTGAAATTCACTAGGACATATTATTATACCCGACAAGAAAGGGTTAGCTAAGCTTCACCATCGACTTGGAGACAACGCTGGTAGTGGTAAAGATGTAAAGCTCATAATTTAAAGATAAACATATAAATACTAAACAAACGTAGTAACAGTAAAGCAATCAATACCACATTGAGTACGGTACACAAAATATGAAGAAATCACAACTACACGGTGCTATAGGTACATAATACATGTTAATAAAGGAAACGTAGCTTACATGGACAAAAATACACAGCTTAGGCAGGCACGCCAAAATTCCTTACGCTTGCGTCTCAACTAGCTCTTCAACTGCAATATAGGCTAAGCAATATTTAAGAGTGACCACGTAACCTTATGGCAATTTCGTTCAAGAAGTGCATAAGAGGGGCTAAGCTAGAAAATTGCTTCCACTTTCCTCTTGGACGATATCATGAACAGTACCCAACATTTCTAGCTGATTACCCTATAGAGACGAGAACACTTACCTATAGCTACGGTATAATAGAAAAGATGAAAAAAAAAAAAAAAAAAAAACTACTGAGACAATCCGTCAGTTCAGTAACACAGCCGCGGGATTAGCTGACTGGAGTTCGTTGCTCAGATCTGTTTCTTTTTTATTTTCTCCCCTCAAGTGCACGCGATCAGCAATACTCGTGGAAGTTTTGGAATTCAAATGGGGTTCCGCTTCCACAGGCCATGCGCCAAGCAACAGACAATGTTTTTGTGTGATTGTGGCTATTAGGCGACCATTTTTACCAAGGAAATGCGTATTGAAATCACGCGGATATTCACAGCCCAAGGAACAGTAAACACTATACAGCAGACAACAATTTAGTAGTGCCAGTTCAGCCAAATAGCTAATACATGATCTTATTTTTGCCTGCGGTTTATCAATTTTGTTTATAATGGCGCACTTAATTTAAGCTCAACTGAAAACTACGCAAAATCGTGATAGTTAACAGCTCCACAACCGTTTTTAAGGCTAATGCATAACACAACTATAAAATGTTTTTCACTCGGGTCCTCGCAGGCACAGACATCGCTCGCGTTGAATGTGGACACCCGAATAGAGCCCCACACAGCCGCTAATACATCGCAATTATCGCGTCGCTTCAGCAGGTGATAAATATATTTTCCTACTGATGTAAAGAATGAATTTACTGGCAAGAAACACAAACTCGCTATCAGAGGCAATCAGTGGTAGACAAAATTAATTGCAATCCTCAAGTCATTTCAATGTCTTGAGATTTCATGATCGTCGTCCACAGCTGATCTATTTCGACAAATTTTTGTTTCTCGTTCGTACATTCCTTGCACCACGCTGAAGACTTCAGTTCGTAACTCAGGTCCCATGCTACCTAGAAAACATTTTGTTGAAGTTCGATAGAAGAACCCGCTCACGACTCGTGTGGGAGAGTCGGTGCCTCAACTTTCAGATATTACCGTAATAGCTCATGGAACTCTACGCTCTGATATGAGAAGCACTTTAGACACATTAGACAGAGCATAATTCATGGTTATAAATTTCACGCGAAAGGAAGACTAATTGGCGTTGGCTGCAGTGGGCTTAGCATACTCGCTTGGCTTTGAAAGGAAATGGGCAAACAATCAGTGTACAATCTGAAGTCAGCAATTAATCACTGTTTAGGTAGCTAGGTTGGTACTACCTATATTAATGATTAAGGTCTGCACGGCTATCAGAACAAAATGAATCAAAGGTTGTCCAGTGCAGTCTTTTCGTTGGTAATCGGTCAGAGTTAATATACTGGGTTACTTCAACATAGGAACATAATAATATAAGACAGTTATGGCTAGTTGCATGCAGCCTTGCAACTGTTATTATATTCAGAAGTTTATGTCTTTGTTTCCACAACAAAGGCGATATCACAGAGGAAGAATGAAGGGACACATAGTGTGACGATAGACACGTGGAACCCATGCACGAGGGTGTTGTTACACAGGATCAACGCGCATGGGAATAGCAAGTCGGGAAAGAAGAGGAAGAACAGATGGAAGAAAGATCAGTTGGAGTAACAGGTGGGAAGAAAGCAAAGTGGGCACGAAAGACAGACGTCCCGAAGGCCTAGCTTATGGCTAAGGTAACCTACAGGGTCTCTCTGAGAGCGCTGCTCCCCATAATAGAGGATGGGCGAACCTAAACAAACCTAACCCTATGGCCCATTCTATACCCCTGAGGGGGCCTTACAACTGTTCACTGAATGACCCAATTTGGGAGCATGTGAGGGTGGTCGTGGATTTCGGTAAAATGGTAAATAGTGGTTCGTAAATTCGAAAGAAAAGTAACGAATATGAATACTTTTCCGTTTGAGAATCTCTGGCTTGGATTTTACGGGCTATTTGGCAAACAAAAAATAACTTATTGAACTGCTGGATTCTTTACAGTAAAGAGATAGGCTAATCGTTGTAGTGTAATAAGTTAGTCAGAGCTTTGCGTTACGGCGGTTACATAGTGTGAAAGAAATAGGAGGAGGTTAATAATCGATATTCCAAAAATGAAGGTAGAAGGGAGAGTACCGCCAAATAAGTAGAGGTGATGATGTTGCTCATGAGGCTTCCACTGCGACTCTCTTCTGCGGGGAGCGTGCAGACCGGGCGGTTGCTGGTGCAGACGGTAACTCTGCACACAAAACGGGCAATTTTGTAAACGCAAAAGTAAATTTGCACATGAACTAAAAGGAATAGGCCAACATACGTGATACTTAGCGCACAAAAAGAAAATTTCGAACAAAAGAGAGGACTATTGACGCCTTCATCGTATATGCTGCATCAAGTAATGAAATATAACAGAATGGAACGATGTATGTATAACACTAGATTAGATTAGATAGGCGGCAGTAGACGAACCAAGAGGCCCATTCCCAAAGAGACACCGGGACTTACACCCCGGCCCTCTATGAGCTATTGCCATTATGTTAGTGGGATGTAGAGGACTGGAGAAACGAGAGGAGAAAAAATAGAAGACGAAAGAGATAAAAGATAGGAGAAATAAAAAAGAAGGGGGAGAAGAATCTACGCCAAAGCGATGGTCATGAATGCCCGCAAGCATGATCGATGGCCGCTGATATGCGGAGCTTAAATATATAGATCACTAGCGAGGCAACGCTACNAGATAGGAGAAATAAAAAAGAAGGGGGAGAAGAATCTACGCCAAAGCGATGGTCATGAATGCCCGCAAGCATGATCGATGGCCGCTGATATGCGGAGCTTAAATATATAGATCACTAGCGAGGCAACGCTACCTTGTGGGACATCCGGCAGCTGGTCAACAGGTACAGCATTCGGTAGCTGTTCACCTGGAGCTTCAGGAAGTTCATCTGCAACAGAGTCTTGTAGCAACGCGTCGAGCTCGGCTTCAAGTTGGTCCTCGGAGATACCAGCCTCAGCGGCNGCGAGGCAACGCTACCTTGCGGGACATCCGGCAGCTGGTCAACAGGTACAGCATTCGGTAGCTGTTCACCTGGAGCTTCAGGAAGTTCATCTGCAACAGAGTCTTGTAGCAACGCGTCGAGCTCGGCTTCAAGTTGGTCCTCGGATATACCAGCCTCAGCGGCAAAGCCGCATAGCAGTGCACTGATTTCCTACAGGCAGATAATAGTGGTTATCATTATTTAATATCTAATTACTTTTGATAGTTTCAGAATAGCCAGAGGAGCAAGAGACGAGAGAAAACTAAACGGGGACCATTCACAGCCGCACTTATAAGAATCTAAACTAGCAAATCCAAAAGAGACGTCATGTATCAAATTCAAAAGTAGAAGATATATAGCTCCATAAAGGAGAAAATGAGATAAAGATAAACTGACAGAGATTATTATAGATCCAATTGCTCCAGAAGGAAATAAGTGAGAAACCTAGGCTGCTCTATAAGTGAAAGCACATAAGTCATTAACAAGCTCGCTACAAATATATTGAACAAAGAAACACACAACTAATAGGAAATTACACTGCATAAAAGTAACGTTTTCTTGAGAGAAGAATTGTACAGTAGGTACCCCATGCAGAAATTAAGACAACAAAATTTAAGACATAGGCTACGGTAGTTTTATGTATTGGGGTAGGCCACAGGAACGTAGCATCGTAGTTCAGATCCACAACACAACTTACCTCTTGTTTCTCAGCACCTTCTTTAGTTTCATCTAATATTCTCTCAATATCATCTATGCTGAGCAGCTTATTGACTTCCTTCAGGGCGTCATTGCCATCTCTTAGGCTGTCCACCACCTGAAACAAGACGTTAACACGGGATAAAAACACAATCAAGCCATTTGCAATACCTACGTACTTATCTAGTAATTTCACTCATTTGAACTTTTTACGAGGCAGAAATCGTACAGCTGGAGCATACGACTGCGATTTTTCTGAGCTTGCTCTCGTTTGTTTAAAGATCGGCATCTCAACTATTCAAGTTTTATTATTATACTCCTAGTAAAGCGCCCCTTACTAACAGAATTCGCAATATCACCGAACAGAGAAAAAACGAATATTCATTGCGCCATGCAGAAAAACAAGATGGAGGAAGAGAAGCAGAAAAACAGGATATTAGTAGGAACAATGGAAGATGGAAAAGGAAAAAAATAGTAACGTAGGCAGCACAGAAAAGATGTCTCAAGGCCAAACTAAGGTTACGGTACCATAACCTATGAGATTCAAGGGGGTGGGACCGCCCGCGATATATAAACAGTTAAGTGAAAAACAAGAGGCGGCACAATTTACCACTGAACCTCTCTTTCACGAGCATTTATATAGTTAGTTTTTCTTAACATACAGAAAATGCACATAGGAGGTATACCAAAACGTCTTAGGCTATGTACCTACCGAATAGAAGCAATAGTAATCACATTAAGTACAATGTTCTGGCAACGCTAACCGTTAGTTATATGTTTTTCGCCTCTTACTTCTAATGAAGAATTGAGAAACAACGTGCCCACAACAGCTACATAACTTCAAGTGATCAAAGGCTGTGACACAAAAATAAGTACACTGCTTAAACGCTATTAGCTACCCCTACACGCTGTTAAATGTAGCATACATATAAGCTATATGGCCAGTACACGAGTTCAGCGACCGACCAGGACATCTGAGGCTTAGCTTGTTTGGAGCCAGCCAGTTCATCACCACTGAATTTGTTGCCATATAAACTCAGTGTTGGGTAAATTCATTGGCTTGTAAATTCATCACCTGGAAGATTCGTTACAAGCTTAATGCACAGGAATAATGATAAAAAATTACTATGCGATGTACCTATATTACCAATATACCAAACAATAACTTTACCAAAGAGCCAATGGATTTACCACTACCAGGCAATGAATGGCCGATGAATTTGTAGTGAATGAGTAAATGCCTTTACCGTAGCCTTCCTGAACACAATGCAGTTTTTCAGAGAAATATGGAAGAGACGCATCACAAGTAAAAAACAAGGAATTTAACTAAAGATCGCTGCGCATGAGAACAAGAAGTTTAAAAACAAGAGAGAAATAAAGATGAAGGCTGTCAGAGGAAGTACGAAAAGTAAGGCATTGCAACGGGCATGAGGAAATAAATACATATGTCCAGTCCTAAACGACAGGCGAAGAATGATGTAACAAACGAAGTTCCTTGCGGCTTTACTCCCGCTAACATAAAATAGATCAACCAATGCCTGTGGCTTATTTTACACTTAAGGGCCCCACACAAAGGCGGCCTGTCCAGCCGCCTGCGCAAAACAGGAGTATTCAGGCCAAACTGAGTGTGTGTGGGGCGTTCAGGCGGCCTGCGCAGGCCACCTGAAGCCGGCCTGAGCAAACCTGGCACTGTCAGATTTTTTCCCTCCTGCCAGGTCGGTTTGAGCGTGTGTAGGCACAAGAGGCGGCCATCTGGCCACACGCGTCAGTGTGGATCACAGCTCGTTTACAAAAGATAGCTGGGTCAGATTTGAAGGTTTCCATCAAGCCCTTGAAATGTTAAGAATTTTCACGTTGCAATTGCGTCACGCATTTGTTGTTGCAGCGAGGAATCTTTGGCATTGCGACAATGGCGTGACGTAATTGTGACGTCACAATTCGGAAAGTTTCAAGGGTTTGGTGCAAAACACTCAAATCTGCAATAGTAAGTGAACTGTGATGTGGATTTGGATAGCACAGCGTCAACACGTCTGTCGCACACAACACCAGCTGCTCTTTCGACGAAGAGCGTCAATTTTTGACTGACTTAATAGAACTTCATAAGGATAATCCCTGCCTGTGGAAAGTAAAGTGAAATGAATATAGCGATAAAGAAAGAAAAATGCAGCCTATGACATGCAGGTTGAGAAACTGAAAGAGAAGGTCGGCGATGTAACTAGAGAGCTATAGAGACGAAAAAAATTAACAACATGAGGAGCACCTTTAGGAGAGAGTACGAGAAAGTTTTGTCCTCTATGAAGTCAGGTAAAGTATCAACATATCATAAAACTAACTTTTCTTAATATCCCTTTCATCGAGTACTATGATTTTTCTTTTACTTAACAGTTTACTTTCAAGCCTTTTCTGATACTTCGTCTTTTGTATCATAATGCAAGTAAATCCAATTCGTCTAAGGGAGAAGCCACGATGTTCACTCCCCGGTGTCTGAGAGAGAAGTCGGAACAGAGAGTAGGCCTCTTTCTCGATGGTCTCGGCCTGAGACAGACTGATTAGTGCGTGGGTGACACAGGAGGCCTGTCTGGCCGTTTGCTCAGGCGGCCGGACAGGTCACCTGAGCGTGTGTGGGGCTCTTTACCGAGGGTGCAGATCACTTGTTTATGATGACTGTCGGTGTTACATTCTTGCGCTCAAATGAAACTAGCAACATGTTTTTTCAACTACTTGGCCGTCTGGGCACACAATCGCTGAAGGTTCATAAATTGCGTCGTATTTCATAGCGCCTGTATGATGAAAAACTGGAGAAGGAGCACAAAGCATCACAGCTAGCAGTAGGAAAATAGAAGGCAGCAAAGTACAACGCCAGTAGCCAGCTGGCCTAGCTAAGGCTAAGATAATTTATGGGGACTAATTCGTTCGGATTACCATTATTATTATACTGATTAGTTTTAGCTTTCGTTTCCACAACGGCGATATAACTGAGTCAAAAAATCAAAATCCGTATACTCGTAGTATCTCGACAGAAACGTGTAATCCATGTTCGAAAGTGTTCCCAGCCAAGATCAACGCTCATGGAAACAGCAAGTCGGGGAATAAGAGGGTGAACTGAATAATGCATCATCAGTAGCTGAATGAAAGTTGAAGCAAGCTAAGTGGGAACGAAAGACAGACGTCCCAAAGGTCTAGCTAATGGCTAAGGTAACCTACGCAATACCCGCGTGGTCACTGCATCACTGCTTCCCATAACATAAGATTGTGTGGAACCTAACTACTCTGGCCCTATGGCCCATCCTACCGTCCCCCCATCCCCAGGAGAATTCGTTGAGACAGAAACAGTGATAGCCAAGTATGAGATGCTTCCCAGTCTCTACACTCAGTTGCCAAGAGTTGATTGATGGAAATGAAAAGATTACTATGGGTGAGAGCAATAATTCCTACGATTCCTACAGCAGGGCTTAGCTAGGAATTGCTTTGCACAATATAAACGTACCTTAAGTTCTATCTGGGCAAACTCCAGATCTTGAATCATCCTCTCAATATTTTCTAGTTGTCCATCAGTCTTCTGCAGCTGGTCTTCGATGAACCTTTTTTTCTTGAGCAGCAGCTTTGCTCTCCTAAAAGACAGCATAGAGAATTACACGGCTTACACATACTCAAAGATAATAATGCTTGAGTTAGGTCACGAACAACTTAAAATGAATCTTATCACCAGTAGTGCTCAGTGAGATTGGATAATAGGGGGTACTCTCAGGAACACCAGACACGAGTACCTAGGTTTTAATCAAACAGGAAGGGAAGAGATATAGAACAGTTGGAAAAAGATAAAATAAAATATATAAACACTCCTTTTACCAACGTGTTTACTAATTTTACTACACGGGCTGGCACTGAGGAATACAGTATTTCAGCGTCAGTTGATAGGTAATTTTTTCTACCTAGTATCAGTTTTAGTCAGTCGGTGTTGGTGACCGTGTTTTAATCCCAGTGCTTGAACTGCTGGTGGTTTGGGGTTCTGTGCTTGATCCTGGTGGTGCCGCTGCTGGTGATGCAGAAACAGATTTGTTTTGTGGATTTGAGCTGATGCCGTGTGCGTGTGAGGGACGAGATACAGGTGAGGGACGTGAAGGATGGCAAGTGCTACAGAGCGAAAGTGGAGGATGGCCAAGGTCCACTTAGTGAGGTGGAAGAGAAGGTACGACGAGGAGGTTCCATTGGAGAGTGATCGGCTTCGTCTGTTGGCTGAGGATGGTGATGACACGGCTTCGCTCTCGGATGACTCCCTTGGCAGCCTGAAGTCTTCAAAGCATTCTTCCCTCACCTCTACCTCAGTGAGGTGAGTGACGCCTCAGTCGGGGTGGTGTCTGGCGTCCCTCAGGGCAGTGTGCTTGTCCCGCTGTTGTTTGTTCTCTATACTAGTCATTGTTCTCTTCACTCGAAAACACGTTGATCAACTATGCCGACGATTCCACTTTGATGCCAGTGATACCTGCTCCTCGCCTGCGTGATGCTGTCGCTCAGTCTCTGAATAGGGATTTGTCACGCATTAGCGCATGGTGCTCGGCCTGGAGTATGGAGCTGAATGCCAGTAAGACCAAGTCGATGATTATCAATCGGTCTCGGACACTTGCACCGTAGCATCCCCAGCTGGAGATTGATGACACTTTACTTCAGGAGTCTAGCTCCTAGGAGATTCTCGGTGTTGTCTTTGATGAGAAGCTTACTTTTGAGCCGCATATTAGAAGGTTGGTGTCACGTGCTTCCACTAAGATTGGGCTCCTCTGTAAGGTGAATTCCATGTTTGGTGATAGTCAGGTTGCCCGCAGATGTTTTTATGCGTTTCTGCTGCCTGTGCTGGAGTATTGCTAACCGATCTGGGCTTCAGCTGGTGACACTCACTTGCGTCTGTTGGATCGACTTGTTAGTTCAGCCAGCAGGCTGTGCGCTGATAATGATCTAGTGAACCTGTCCTACAGGAGAAGAGTAGCAGAGCTATGCATGTTTTATAAGGTGTACAATAATGAGAGGCATTGGTTGTATTCTT
>LQNS02278091.1:50963335-50974324 GCA_001587735.2 Parhyale hawaiensis | reverse complement strand
ATATAGTCCTACCGTACCTCGAGCAATCAAAAGGAAATAGTACAGTAGTGTCCATATCAGCCATAGGACACAATCTCATACTGTGTAGTCTCCCAATGTCCATGTCTGTCTCAGGATACTGTCTGCTCCTGTGCAGTCTCCTAATGTATATGTCTGTCTCAAGATACAGTCTGCTCCTGTGCAGTCTCCCAATGTCCATGTCTGTCTCAGGATACTGTCTGCTCCTGTGCAGTCTCCCAATGTCCATGTCTGTCTCAAGATACAGTCTGCTCCTGTGCAGTCTCCCAATGTCCATGTCAGTCACAGGACACAGTCCGCTCCTGTGCAGTCTCCCAATATCAATGTCAGTCACAGGACACAGTCCGCTCCTGTGCAGTCTCCCAAGCTCCATCTTGATGATATCCTCGTCAAGTTTAGCCGCGTAACATTTTAAACTCGCCGTAACGCTCCTGCACTTTGATGTTCCCAAGACTTTTTCGCCGGTTTGTTTGGAGGGACAGGATCAGTCGGTAATTAATTCTCAAAGTTAGGACGATGAACTGGGAAATATTTGAGGTTCGAAGTTAAGGGCCAGTTATTTGGGATGTAATTTGTGGCTGAGAGAACTTTGCCAACTCAAAAGTGCTATGCGGAGCAGTTTTTCCTTGGCGATATCAAAGGCTCTTTCTTATTACTTGCAGGTCCAAAGATATTGACGGCAGGGTTCGATATGGAAAGCAGCACTGGTCCAGTCTCAAGAGATTACTTGCCTAAATGAGTCCGTTTTATAGTAAAGACTTTCAACAGTGAGGATGAACAGCATTTACGTTCTTGGAAACGATAAAAGAGCTTTAACATACTTCAGATTTCTTTCATGGAGCCATCAGTAAAGTTTACAGCTGTCTCCAATTGTAAGAATTGTACAGCTGAAAAAATCCTTAAAATAATAAAGGCTTCTCAAGAATTAAACGGACTTTGAAATACAGTAGATAAACTTAGTAAAAATTCGTTGAAATAAACATATATAATAAAAAAAATGGAAGCTTAGTTGAACGCATCAGCTAAACTGATACAAGCCGTGCATACACATTGTGTGAGTTCACTCGCTGTCAACTCCATTTCTGCCTTATAAACTTACATTGAATTAATCGAAATTGGAGTTCAATTATTCAAACTGCAATTTAGTGTAATAAAATTTTCATAAGGGCTTAGACATTAGTTGTTATATATGAAGTTTAATCCATTTAAGTGAACTTCCAGTGATTTTTATATGAACTGTAAATATCTAAACTAATATTCAAACCTCTAAACTGAACAAAATACTATTATAATATGAAGGTGATATCGTGCAGCAACTTACAAACAGCAGTCAAGCGCAATTTAATCAAAGTAACAGGCAAGAATAAAAAGAAATGAAAATACAGTTACCATTACGGTACAGCAAATAGATGCTATGTTAATCGTGTTCAACCATCCAGTATCTCAAGTCTTGGTTTCTTAGTCCTAACATTCGGTAAATAAATGTGATGCCGATGCCACACGCTACTCAAAAGAACGAGTATCGTCATCTTTTCGTCCGAATGTGTTGATAAGCTCATTTAAATAGCGCACACTTGCCAAAAAATTTGAGTTATAAATCCCTCCAGATATAATGATACGTCCGAAAGTTAACTAACGGCACTTGCGGAGTAAACGGAACTGACGTAAGCATTTTTACACCATTTCTTGGCAATCTCAAAGCTATGATTACAAGAGTTCAACAAACAGTATAACAGACTGTCAGTGAATCAGTCTGGAGGTATCAATTCCGACACTTTCTTGCCCCTGTACAATTAATTTAGTAAGGCGATGGGCAGTAACTGTCACCGGACCTTCCCTGGGGCTACCATATAACACACAAGTCCTGCTTCGTCCATTGCTTCCGCCCGCTGCAATTTTATCTCGTCGAGTTCCACAAACCTGCTCGTGTACTCTGAAGCAGGAAGCGGCCCCGATGTATTCCTTTAGGAGCCGATGTTATACCTTTGGACTCAGTAACGGTTGAACCCATAGCGTGTTCTGTATTCCTTCGCACATTGCCCTTTAAGAAGTGAGCAGGAAAATGATTAACATTTCAAGTACTTGAAGGTTCAGTGCTACAGGAGTAGTCAGCTATGAGCAGGAAATTATTATAGACGGACGTGCACGGATAAAAATGAAAGGAATTTAGGAACACGCCGGCGTTGGGGCAGCGCGGTTAAAGCGCCGACCTATTCCTTTAGTCACTAACTAAAGGACCTCACACTAACGAGTAGGTGTCGAGTTCTCCTCTCACGAAAAATTTGGAAAACATTGATGAAGATGGAGCCGGGAGGTGCATGGGGCTCACTCTGAATGAACTATAATGTGGCCAATATTTTTAATCGTATTGGGTATAGTCAATGCGTAGTAACTATAAAGCTTTCATCCACAGTGCATAAGTTCGTTCATTTAATTGTGCAACTTTCACTGGTAGGGCATGATTGCTTCTATGGCATGATGTCTCATAAACTGAAGACTGAATTGAATCACAATCGGTAGTAATATTATATACATATTAGAATGAGCAGTGATGTCCCAAAAATGATTGTGCTGATCTCATAGACAAGTAGTATTTTCAATATTGTCTGTGGCAGACATAGTCATCACGATGACCACAATGACCAAAGTGTCAGTGACACCAGGTCGATGTCTAAATAGTGTTCCAATGAAATTCTTTATATAAGATAATGATTTGAAAATGATTTTCATAGCCCGGCCATGCATCTTTTCTTAGGTTCATTAATTAAAAAAACACGTTAAATGGAAAGTGAACACAAAGTGGCAAAATGTTCCTTCAAGCAGCCAGATGTACGATTAAGAACCTAAACATCGGCCTCAGACATTCCCCTTTAGTATTTCTCTAGTTCTGAAGTAAATTATAACTCGTCAGAACTCGCACTCTTCTGTTTAAACGGACGCAGCGACGAAGTAGGACGCTGCGTACAACAGCTCCCAGTTTGAAATATTCTTTTACCCGAGGTCACACTCTACAATCGCAAGCTCAACTTAATGAGTGAAGGTTCAACTCGCACGTTGTTTATGCTACCGTATCTATGCTGCATGCCGGAACTAACGTGCCGGCTGGACATCCTCTCATAATTAAGCTGAGGATACGATTGTATAGTGTGGTCCAGGCATTAGCTGGAGATCTAAACGTTACCAGTGATCGTCTATCTTATGTAATATATATATAAGGTATCGCAGTAAAGTATCATTTCTTATGAGGCTAAATTTACAAGTGATAGAATTTTACTACGGTTGAGTTAAGTCTCCCTGTCTCAATGAACAAATTGTATATGACTCGCAGTAGTAGTTCTTGAAGTAGATTAATTACTACCATTTCGGAAAGGGGTTCTTAATAGGTATGCCTTGCGTAGAATATTTTCATGCCGTGATCAGTGATTACCACTGTATAATCGCATGTACAACTTACGAGTGGAAGTATCTATGGTACCATAGATACGGTAGCAGGAACAGCGTGAGGGCTGAAAGTCCTCTCATCAAGTTGAGAGGGCGATTATAGAGCGTGGTCCCGGCAGTACACATTTACGATAGATTTACGTCCCTTTTATACTCGCAGAAGCAACAGGAAGCGACTAATTACAATGCAAGGTAAGTGTTGAAGGAGTTGCCAGGTACAATCCCCGGGGTTTGCCCATGTGCTATAAAACTTACGTACATATATTTTAGGATGTTTGTCGTGCGTATAGTACACTTCTAGGAGTATGTTCGGTAATACAATAGTTGCCATAAGATTAACATGTACATGGCAGAGATGAACAACAGTAGCATAGCAATAAAATGGATTGGGGCGAGAAGGCGAGGGAAGAAGCAGGAGGCATTGATGACGCGTCTGGCAAAGACACGACTCTTTTAGTTAAACTTATGGTCAGCGGGTCCCTAGCACTACACGCGGCCTATCACCTCCCAACAAAGAAGCTAAATTCTTCTCTCTGCTGCTGGACCAAAGACCCAATTCTCTACGCAATGCTATCGAGGTTTCAGCTGTCCAGCCAATTGGCTGTATTTTTTTAACACGCGCAAGAGGTCTTAGGGTATAGCGGGAGCTAGAATTTCCGTAGAGAAAATTGGATCTTATTGAGGAACGCACGATGAGTTAGGATGCTGGGCCGACGTTTGAGTCAGAAATGCGGTTTTGAACATTATTTCGAGAGGGCCGTGTACCTCGTCTGTCAAAGCTTTGTTTATTGCGGTGACAGTGCCACTGACCAAGCAGAACCAGCGTCTACCAATAGGCAAAAAGCACCACATCTCCGGCACTCACCGGCATGAAACGCAAGTCATCCAGTACTGTTCTGCAGCGACGCAGTTGCGATCCGTGAACCAAATTTTGCCGTTGCCACCGCAGGCTCGTATGTTGGTAGCGATTGATAGAGTTTATTTGTTGTAGAAATGCGCTCCGCAAAGCTGGTCAAGCTCAAGCGCCTTGCCGCTGTCGCGAATAAATCTTAGCTCGTATTTTTGCCGCAAGAGATGACCGCTCCTGCTGACTTTTTACGAGGAGTTTCTCCACTCCCTTCTCAGATCAATAACAGAAAGAGACGAAACTGGACTCGCTGTTTATGAGAAAATTTTGCTTTCTTTTGTGTAATTTATTGAATAAGGGAGGAACACTGAGCCACTTCCACGAGTGTGTGTGTGTGTGTCGAGGACGGGGAGCGTCAGATCAGTAAATGTTACGCGTCGGGCTCGTGCAGACAATTTTGTTCATTAACGTTGTCGTAACTGATAGATAAGCTATTATTTATACGACGGAGATACAAAACCTAAACCTTCACTTTCCTAAACATATTGTATTCTTTATGGAGAAAAGAATCAAGAACGTGTTCAATACTTCCTAACAAAATATAAACATTATTTGATACACATCATAAACTAGCCGGAACTGCCTGTTACTTATCTTAGGTATTTTGGTAATGTTTTAGAAGGATTATAAACATATTTTTCGTAATAGCTCATTAAGCACAGCTCGAAACTGTGTAAAAAATATCTATGTAAATAAAACTCAGAATCCTGGGAAACAGTTTCTTAATATTTGGTACCTATACGTAGTGAGGCGAAAGCGGAGGCTGTATTGATGACGGCAGTGCGTATGTTTGTTTACACTGCGGGTGCAGTGTCCGTTCGGGGCTACGCTATGCAGCATGCTGTGGGTGTCAGAGAGGGCTCTATGATTATTTTTTAACAGCAGGTGAAGATAATATGGAAGCACAACACCCTTAGCGTACTTTAAAATATTGGTCAGTGATCACGTCTTGCTCTTGTGGCAACTGTAGTGTAAATATATGATTCGCTGTAACATTACACCAGCGTTCGGGCCTTAATATTGAAACAGCTTTCACAATTCAAATGTGCGATATGCTTTTGTATGATTATTGCTGATATTAATACTAGTATATGGTGCTGATGGAAATTGCCATTTTGTAGAGTTCGTGCTTGATACCCAACACTGTATTAAGGCCATTGCTCACGAGTGCACAAAATGTGAAACATTCTATGTTCTTGGAACATAGGTTCCTGGGACGAAACTACAACTTATCGTTTTTGAACAACAAGCAATATATAAAATATTTACTCCTATGTGAATATAAAATCAACAAAAAATAAAAGAGATTTCTAAAACTTTGTCACCGACATTTGAAAAACTGTAGGGGAGGCTGGGATTTTGAGCAGTGAAGTTAAAAATGTGCGGGCCGAAGTTGCGTCTGCGGCAACGTAATCGACAAGGTTGGCGTTTCACAGTTTAAGGTTCCGCCAGTTGTTATTATTTAAAAATATTCGCGAAACAATTTTCGAATTATACGTATCGATGGTAACTTTAGTCCATGAGGAACTATGCGTGCAACTGCCACAAGCAGACGCTGCCGTTTAATCTTGGGTGTGAGCAAACCTTAAAAAACTTCGTTGTAAAAATTTACATGTATTACAGAATCGGAAAAAATGTAAATGCAAATGCTGAGATTTCATGGTACAACGCTTCGTTCTGGCCGACCTCAACAGTGTGCCTTTTTACTATTCAGCTCAGTGTTTGTTACAAAGGAGAAATTTTAAGAAAATTCAAGTGCCTGATCCATTACCATACGTTGACGAAGCTTTGGACAAGGTCCAGGTGACGTTATTCACGTCGCCCATCGTATGGAAGCATATCTTTTGTGGACCCATCAAACACCCTGAGTTTATGTTGGTAGTGAGAGGGAACCACTAGTGAGCTGCTATATGCATATATTGAGAGTTACCTTAGTCACGACAGTATCGTGGTCCAAGGACAAGGAGTAACAAGGTACACGTAGTATGTTCAACAAAACAACCCACTTTCAGAGGATCACCACACGTGAATACCCTGTGCAATAATCAATGGAACGTAACCGAAGATCACTTCTGAGCAACACTTCCTCTCACATACAGTATCTGTACCCTTACGTGTACACCCATGCTTCTGAGTCTATTTATTTGGCTTTTCGTATCATGCACTTCGCGTAAATATGCTACTTTTGTAATTTTAAGTTACCAAGAAAGGTGTAGTAACGGCCCACTATGAAGAAGTGGTTGATTTTAAAATTCTATAAGTATTGTTGATAATTATTAAGAGTTGTCCGATGATGTCAGAAGCTTTAAATAAGCCCATAAATTCATGTAGCTAGATTGTATGACAGCTTCTACAGCACTCAAGAGCACATACATCAACGCACTCTTTTTATATAAGAACATCTGTGATCACACGAGGTTGAAATGAAGAAATGAGACCTGAATTTACTAGCACATTTGCCAACTCATAAGATATACCGGTTTTTATTTCTTTGCTGATATGAACGGAAGCAACTAAGCTCTTGTATTGCTGTTCTGGAGGTTTAATTCAAAGAATCACAGAACCTCAAGAATAACATGAAAATGCTCAGTTTACACTGCATGTTATTTTTTCTGAGAATCACCTTAACATATCGTTCGTCACATATGCTCGCTTTGTCCACGATTGTAACCATGCCTGCTATACCATCAGTCCCCTACCATGCTAGCGTCAAGGCCTTATATATTGAACATTAGGGTACTGTGCACTCTAATAAGGTAGATACAGCCATTAACGTGAGATGATACATACTCATTATTAGTATTATTACTAATGTTATATTATGGCTGCTCATAACTGAAGTACAAAGTTTTCGATTTGTAAGTGAGATAAAATTAATTACATATGCTCAAACTCCAGTAGCATGTAGAATAATTTCGTGCGTGCTATAAAACGGGGCGACGGAAAATAAATAACGCTCGGAGCATCAACAATGCCCGTGCCGGTAAGTTGTTCATGCAGAAGACAGCACATCCCGCGGGGTATTTGTATAACCTGTGTTATAGCCTTACCAGATACTCAAAGAATCCCCCTTCATTATCCACTCACACAGAGATTCCCAGTTTTTCTCACTTGCAGTAAGATCCCTAGTTTATTTTCCCCTTCCACCGAACTATTCTTACTTGTTAATAATTTGCACAGAGATTTACAATTTATTCTCCATCTGCATAAAGATTCCCAGTTTTTTCTTGAACGGTATTTCCCGTTTATTTTGCTTATACACAGATATACTTAGTTTACATTAAGATCGAGTACATATTTAAGGAAGAAGACGGGCTAAACAAGAGCAGGCAAGCTCCACCAGTCTACAGTTATAAGTTATTTGTATGATGCTGCAACCTCAGCCTGTCATATACTGTAGTATTCTTTGTTTACTGTCAACATTCGACAGAGAAAGTACGTAAAGCTTGCTTAGCTAGTAAGATTTTACCTTGAGGGTCTGGAAATCTGACCATACCTATAAATATGGACCAAGTTTGAACGACCAAACAAGCTCAACTGGTTTGTCGACTATGATATTAACTAAGCAAGCTGCATGCAATGCTTAAAGGAAATTGAGCGGTATCAAATGTATCAATCATTTATTGCACAAATCCTGTTCTTACATACGTTACGTATATATTTTTCTACAGAATTCTTTTATGCAGTAACAGCTTATTTATGCATGTTAACTTCAAACAGTAACAGGTGAAACATTTGAACTGCCTCTTAAAACACGCTGTTGACAAAATGCAGAGAAGAAAAATTTAGTAGCATCTCCTATTTACATATACGCGGTAAAGCGAAGGGGCATGTATACAAAACCGCTAGTTTTGTCGAAACTCACTAGGCAATCTGTACACTGAATATCAAGTTATCTGTCGCATACGGTTGCTGAACAGTTTGCGCCCAAGTCCTTGCGGCTTCACATAGAAGCACGTGACGTTAGTGCAGGGCCGGAGCATTGCCAAAAGAGCTGATCATTGTCACGGCCGAAAAAAATCAAGCGTTTCCCATTCCTAATGATCACAGCGAAGCAGTTTAAAAATCCAATTAGCACAAGGACTCTCACTCCGTCTCTGTTCGTCTCTGCGCAGGCGAGCAAGCCTAAATGAAGATTAATCCAACACTTAGGCCTCGGTAGCGTCTGGAAGCGATTTTTCAGCTCGAGTTATTTTTCAGGCCGAGTTAGGTTGGCATTATGTTAGGTGCGATTATCCGTCGTGTTGAATATTCATACGGCAGAGTCTCACGGCGGCGAGGGAAGTGTAATTTTTAACCGACGTGCTGCTTTCTGGAAGCAGTTTCATCTTAGCTGTGGCAGCGAATACTCTACAGTCCGCCACGGGCGTGTAGGGAGCGGCGCTAGACGCCGTTAGGAGCCCGACCATACGGGTTATTTTCGTACAGAGCAACTGTCCCGCTTAGGCCCCTGACTCCGGAGGGTAACACTCATTTTTATAACCTAATTTTAGTGGGAGCGGGTTGAGAAAGCGCTAGGCTGAAGTAAACCACAAGGGACGACACCGCTACACTCATTTGCATTCGCTGAATATTAAGTTTTTGTGAGTACTCCTTCCCTTTGAGCAAGAGGGACGTAGCCCTCGCAGAAGAGACTCTCCGAATTCTCGATACCGTTTGCACCGTCCCCGTGAACATGTTTGTAGCACGTGTCAGATCTCTAAGAACAGAAAAGTGCATGCGTTAAGCTAGAACAAAAATAACTGTTAGGCGTGCAAGCAGAATAATTTAAGATTAAAAACACACTTAAGCTAGCTTTGGGAGTAGACCTTTCCCAAGGCCACAAGATTCGTGAGCCTTACGCCCTTTGCATCTCATTGAGATCTTTTTCTGCGGTCTCAGCTGCAACGTTCCGTCTAAAATGAAGAAATATGTCCAAGTAGTTTCTCCTTGTACCATTAGTTAATTACAAACTTGCTTGATGAGACTTTAAAAATGCATGGCATCGGCTAAAAATGACATCGATGGAAAGATGCTGGAGCCATAGAGCAGACAGGGAACTGGCATGAGGGTGAGTGGGTGCAGGAAGTGTCATACCGATATTTTTCGGGGCAGGTTATGAGGGGTACGGTATGGGAACTTGTTAGTGAATATTAGTGCTATCCGTTTGAAATTGTACAAGCACCTGCCGCTGCAGTATTGAAAAAAAGCTTCGGTCCTAAACACTCATTTTAGTTTTGTGCATAACAATTTTATTGGCTTGGTAGTGTGTAAATGTATTCTTAAGCATTTCATTTGTCTTACAAATGCAATTTGAGGGAATAGAATAGGTCGATGCCATAAAATATTTATTTTACAGTGATCGTTTATAAACATTACATATGCTATCAGCTAGATTGTGTTATACCAACCAAATGCTGTCATTTGATTTTGCTCATATTTTACAGGGTTAATGTATACATAATTTCACTGTAACACTATTTACTGAACATACTCGTATAAGAGCACTTCTCAGAACATGAGTAAAACGACTGGCCATTGCAGTTTATGTTTATCCCAATGGACACATAAATCCATAGACGGACAAAAAATTTTTTAGTATTACGTACCAATTAATTATTTACCTGAAAATACCTGGTGTTAGGACAAAATGCCTAGTAATGAAATATCTAATGCTGATATGGTCCAATTTCAGAGATTAAATTTCCATTGGATCCATTTTCAAAATATTCAAAAAAGAAAATGCCCTACTCTAAAATATCTATTTTCGAAATGTTTAAAATGTCTAAATGACTACCTTAAAATGTACAGTTCTCAGAAAGTCTTTGTTCCAAAAGCACTACGCGAAATTTTGTAAGCCGTAAGTTTTTCTATTTCCTTCTGATAAATTACCTACGTTCCTATACCAACCTAAGCTTCCTACATATCTACCTTACAAAACGTGTGTTACCCGTTCTTGTTGAGATAATTTATTTTACACCTAACTATAAAGCCATTCTGCCCCATTCATAACTCGTTTGAAAAATCTCGCAGTTATATAGAGAGTGTCCCGCTTACACCGTGGACAATATCAATGTATTGCATTTATGAAATAAAAAATGAAAAATTGAACAACAGCTGGCGCAAAGTTAGAGCCAGAGCCGTCGCTATTAGAAGAGAAAAATATAGAATTACGACTGCATACAACAGTAGCATGATTAAAGAATGTAGATTTTTTCACGGGTCCAGCTGTATCAGTGACTGCTGTATTGAAAGTATAAATGAATAGAAACGTGGTGGGCGGAAAAAATAAATAAAGCCTCCAATTTAGCATTTCGTGTGCGTTACATTTATATTATTATTAAAACTAAACGCCCGGGCCTCCACGTGCAGGTATTGAAAGCCAAATGAAGTTTTAAATAACACCAGGAAGCCCGAAACAATGCTAAAACAGATCCATCAAAAAGTCATTAACAGCTGACCTAAACTCTTGCGGATGCACACGGCAGAACGGGAATCCCGATAACGAATTCCAAACGGCCGAGGATAGAAAACACCGACTGAACTGATGAGTTCGATACTAAATAGTCTCCAATGTAAAGTGGTGGGTAGGGTTAGGTAGAACTGTAATCACGATAAGCTCCCCGGTATAATACAGCTTGCCT
>LQNS02278091.1:50950318-50962686 GCA_001587735.2 Parhyale hawaiensis | reverse complement strand
GTGGGTAGGGTAAGGTAGAACTGCAATCACGATAAGCTCCCCGGTATAATACAGCTTGCCTGATGTAAGGAGGTGGGTAGGGTAAGGTAGAACTGCAATCACGATAAGTTCCCCGGTATAATACAGCTTGCCTGATGTAAAGAGGTGGGTAGGGTAAGGTAGAACTGCAATCACGATAAGCTCTCGGTATAATACAGCTTGCCTAATGTAAAGAGGTGGGTAGGGTAAGGTAGAACTGCAATCACGATAAGCTCCCCGGTATAATGCAGCTTGCCTGATGTTTTGAACTGCTGCTCGGCTCATACATATGTCGGGTGCTCAACCAGGAATAGTTAAAAAAAAAAATAACATGCACGATAGTAGAAACTTGGTTTCGATGAGTTCTCAGCGTTGTCAACGGGTATAGTCGGAATGTCTATGATGTGCCAACCCACTGTTTGAGCTTTTAAGATATGTCGTAAATAATAACCATCATAACATAGGCTTTAAATTTGCTTGGTTTTCATCTGAGATGCAAACATTACCTATCAACACAACATTTTTTAGAGAGTTATTCTAGTTATAGATTGTTTCGTTATATGAGAAAGGGGGGTTTATTTTTCAGAGCACTCTCTTTGTCTAACCATTGTGATCCTTCTTCCCGAAGATAGAATTACTAGCAAACAAATTATACCTAGTTCATAAATCGAGTTGGTAAGAAAAATATTTCATCATTATATACACCGTGTCTCAGACGTAGGCATGATAGTGACAAACTGGCTAAATGCATTTACGTGCCAGGCTTGTGCTGCAAATGTGGCAGGAGTTGAGCAGACGAATTCTCTAACAAATTAATGACTGTCTTCTTTATAGGGCTCCATACGATTAACAATGAGAAGCAAATAATATATCGGTTATCGTAGAGAGAGCATAGCTTGAAGCGTCATTTATGATAAACGCTTGCCCTTATACCTTATTCGGTATGTTATTCACCTGGCACATGTAGAGTGGTTAAGTTTGTGGCCAATCACTGGGAGCTGACGGCGTGTTTAAATTTGCCGTATCTAAATTTCCCTCCTGGAGCGAGATAATCTAATTAGATCAGCTTTAACCAGTGCGGAATTTTCGCTTTGAGCGTCAGATTTGCCGCCTTAAAGCGGTTTTATATGTAAATTGCAAATAATACACTACGTCTGAAACCTGATTCCAAATGGTGAATCCAGTACTCAGAAGTAAAGTTCGGTAAAAGGTAAAGCGAAAATCATTAGATTATCACGATCTAACTGGGCAATAGAAGGCGTCATCCATTACATCAACTGCGCTGAAGGGTAGTAATTCTAAGCAAGAGCTTCCTTGTGAACATATAACACTGAGAGCGGGGTGCGGCGTATTTGCGACCATTCTATGTATTTCCTGCGATGCTGGTCCTGCAAGATATTGCTGGAAGAGTACGTTGCGGCCACATATCCTGATGCCATCTTGAGACGAAAAGTGTTAAGCCCTGACCTGTGTCCCTCTTCTAACAAAAAAAAAAGATCTTAAAATTAATTACGGTAAACTACGATGGAAATTTAAGTACGTCCTTGCAGCCCCGATGAAGAAAATTATATGGCCACAAGGCCGCTGACTTGAAGGCCTACTAGAACGTGTCAGGTGCACTGGTGATAGAGTCTATTAAGAAAGAACTAGGACGGAGAAAGCAGAAATGTGAGAAGGTCACAAAAAGCCGCGCCCAGCTCTCATGACAGAAACATGGTGTGAAACTGTTCTGCAAACCTAACTGATGATACGGTTTCGTCGCTGTAATATAGCGTCATTCCTACATTTTCGACGGTATGATGACATCACTCTTCTACCAAGGTCACAAGGCTGCACTAACTACATATGCTAGGTTCAGTTTATTGCTAAAGAGTAGCGTCTTCATGATAAATGAAAAAGGGCACACTTGGAAAATAGCCTAATACATTTACTCCGAGCGTAGAAGTATTATATGGAGCAGTATATACCGAGCAGTATAGAGCTGGGGATGCTGAGCTTCAGAAATTCTCTAGGAATGGGCCCGTTGGTCCGTGTACCTCTCATTATCTAATAGAATCTATTCTACTCTAGCCTGCCAATTCACCATCTGGTTGACCCTTTTACATGAATGCGGAAAAAGTGTCCAAAGCTTTTGAAAGCGGAATGAAAGCAAACAAATTATTTACCGGTATCCAATTAGCAAAGTTACCCCTTACAGTAACCTAAGGATGTGTTCGGTTGATCCAGTGCGGTCAAGATAATCTAAGCCACTCAGTTTGAAGTTGCATGGATATTCACTCTCGAGCGTTTAATTTACTATTATGGATCGATGTTCAGGTGGTTCTCACTAACCGATGATGCTTGAGACAGCAAGAAAGTTAATCCTTTTCGAGCAGTACACCAAAAACTCATTCTTGCTGTGATTACGAAAACAGATGTTGTTCGCCTGGGAAAATTTTTCAGGGCCATGGCCATTAAGAGCGCATGCGACTAGAGTCTGTTTTTGATAGTCCATAGACCGCAACACTATTTGACTCTTCGGTCTGACGCTGGCGGCCAAAAATCAGCAACGGAAAAGTGGGACTTTCTCAAGAGCTATTAGGAAAATAATTGTGAAATTAAGAGCATTACAATTTTCCCCCTACCTAATACTGAAGAAAAAAATTCCAAGGTGCCTAACATTTTTTGCGGAGAAGGTATCTTGGATACGGCGGGGACACACTTGGGCGTTTTCTTGCATGACCAAGTCTGGACATGTTCATAATAGTTCCTGAGAAAATCCCATTTTTCCCATTTTGGCCTCCAGCGTGAGAGACTACTTTTGGACCTAAGAGTCAAGTATTGTTGCGGTCTGTGGATAGTCAGAACGTGGTTAGTGTCTTTGGACACAACATGCAACGATAACGCTAGTTAACGCTCGGTAACTTTTTTGGTGCCAGAAATGTAAAGTGACGATACTAAATAAGTTTTCAAAAATATCACAATTACTTTTATTATGGTGATTCCAATGCGTTTCCAAACGTTCTGCAAACACTTATACGACTGATACGTAACCTTACTCAGGTACATGCTACGATTTAAGCAAATGTTTATCTTTGCAGAACGACCGTAACGTATGAAAGTCGCCTGAGATGCGTTGGCAATAACTATATCTCCATCAAATTTACGTACAGAACGTGTTGCAGGTGAAGTGCAATGAAGAGTGCTACCGTTCGCCATTTTCCTCGGTAAGTGTAAGCAGCAGGGGTCACGCCCTCTATCGACACCTTGGAGAGTATGAGGGCGACCTCTACAGGCTTCACATTTCGCCACATCAAACTTTTTCCCGTATTATCTCCCATCAAAATCAAGTTTTGATGCTCTCGGTTTGCCAAACGATACCCGAAAGTCAACTCCATCAATTCCAAAAAGACTAATCCATGCCTTAGCTATAGACAAAGCAAAATAATTGAAGATATAGGAAAGTGTTGTCAGTAAAGAAATGGCGACTATATGAGGAAGGCCAAGCTGGGGTCGGCAGATCGATAGACCTTTGCACTCCTCCAGTGCGGAGGTCGCGTCGAGCCGGGCCCTCACCCGCTCCCTCGGCCCCTCCTGTGCAGATGCTCCCTTTCTTCCATTTGCCAGCTCGGTTCGGTAAGCTGTGGTGTTAATGCACGATATGACGATACCATATGCAGTTATGCACGTCAAAATAATGCGCTTGATTGATATTAACACCTTAAAATAAAACAATCGATGGGTACTGAAATAAAAAATAAATAAAATAAAGTGAAGTAAAAACTGGCAGCTTCAATGAAATTCTAACTGCTCATTTCCTAAGCGAGATAAAAGCTGTTTGCTAAGTATACTGAAGAAGTAAATTTCCATTGAAGAGTGCAGTATATTTGGGGTTGAGCTCAGTCTTCTAACGAGCATCCGTCACCCATAACCGAGTTAGTACTCTGATGAAACCTTTGCATGGCTTGGCTGCAAAGCAAGCGACTAAGGATGGTGATGCTACCCTGGTATTGCGGTGCTGCTGTCCTATGCGGCAGTTTCTCTTAAATGAGCTAAAAGCTGAAAGAATTTAGGCCAGAGTTACACTGCCACATTAATCTTAGTATCAGTTCGACTGCATGTTTTGTAACATATTCGATAAAAAATAATATTACTCTCAGTAAGGCAGCTCATAGATATTGTGCATTTTTGGCATTCGTTTAACCCTCAGCCGTCTAATTAATGACCCTCAAATCTATGGCTACCTTTACATTTAGTGGCTACAAGCGGTCTTGTCAGTAAACGCATTATTGAGAACGGTAAGTCATTTGATAGAGTTATTTCCCACCATCTAACTCGTTCTTTCACACGCATGCTTCTTAAGTCAGACTGTGGATATGAGCAGCACTGCTGCCAAAAGTGCCTGAGAGAAGCTGCCAGTTTCCCATAGTTAATCAATGCCAGAATAGACCATCTAGTTACTGACAGAGTTGAAAAGTATCTGGCTATTGACGAGTGTTAGAGTACTTAGAAAATCCAATGGCTAAAGCAAGAGCAAAATATGTGGCTAATGCTGGAGTAAAGAATATGGCTAATATCAGAGTAGAAAATATGGCTAATGCTAGAGTAGAATATATGGCTGATGCAAGAGTGAGAACATCAATATGGCTAAGGCCAGACTAGAATATCAAATGGTTGATACAAAAATAGAATATCAAATGACTAATGTCTGAATAGAACACCAAACGGCTAATGCCAGAATGGAATATCAACTTGATAATACCACGGTAGAATATCAGTTAGCTAACACCAGAGTAAAATATCACATAGCTAATGTCAGCATAGAATAGGTATCAGTTAAATGGTGAATGCCTTGGAGAGCAGAATATGAACTAATACCGTAATGGAATATTAAATGGCTAACGTCAAAGTAGAATATCAGTCACATGACTAACGTCTAAGTAGAGTATCAAATAAATAGCTAGCTCATGTATGTAGTGCTAAATCTTTTTTGCACAACCGGCTGCAATTTCTGATAGTTAGCTATATATCATGTTTACTATTACCTCCGGTTGGGAGGTTATGTTTTCGTCGGTATTTGTCTGTCTATCACCAAGATAACTCAAAAAGTTGAGAACGAAATATTATAAAACTGTAGCCATTGTTAGGTATGTTAGGACTTGCATGGGAGACACAGATAATTAACTTTTGGTGATGATAGTTTCAGCCGTTTGTTTATCTAACCTGTTTTTTTTTCTTGCCAATATAACTCAAAAAGATATAAACAGATCTTCACGGAATTTGCAGCACATGTTAGAAATGTTACAACGAGCAAATGACCAAATTTTTGTGACAATCTGTTCTTCCGTTTGTTTGTGTGTCTCTATGTCTATCAGCCGCAGACGAAGTGAGAGAGGTGATGATGTTTTCGTTGAAGCTTTAAGTATATATAGTTGTTTATTCAATTTCCTAAAATTGCATAAATATTTGTAGAACTCGAAAAGAAGCAGTTGAAGAAGAGCAGTTGCTCATATGATACCTCCCTGTGATAAACTGATAGCCTCTCTAAATTTCGCAAGATTTCAAGAACTAAATTTACCAACTTTGACCATCCCACCCGATGAGCTGAAGAATAGCGAAACGCGCGTCGTGGATCACAAAATTTCTCCAACTGCTTCTTTTCGAAATCTACAAATATTTATGCCATTTCAGGAAACTAATTTTATATCAGAAGCTATGGCAAGTTGAGTGCATTTATGCAGCAGGTGGCGGACAACTGCTAATATTTTATATGGATGCTGCACCTCAAAGAGCTTTTTACCATCACCAAAGAGGCCTAACAATGCGTCTGTAGAATAAATACTCTTTTGAAACGATCACAACTACAAGAAGAAATTTTGATCTACTTGTTGTGTACTTCATAATTATTCAACGTTGTGGGATCGGAGCCGTCTTCGTTTGCAGCTGCGTTTCTATGTCAAGTTTTAGCTATTGTGTAGTGAGACTTCACCGATTGTGGGATTTGTAATTGCTACAAAGTTTACTATACTGATGTGACCCATGCCAAAAACTAGGATTAGCTGGCAATCAAAAGTGATGGCGATGAATTTTGTTTACTGTCCGCCCAAAGAGAGGCAGAAAGAGTTGAGTCATAATTATAATTTTTGCAGGCAGTCAGGTGTCTGAGATGTGAAAAATAGCAAAAATTTTGAGTTAGCTGGCCATCGAAAATGATAGCGTCGAACTTCTAACTCTACCCGAAGAGCGGCAGAAGGAGTTGAGCGATGTTCATAATTTTTGTAGGGAGTCAGGTGCGTTGACTTAGATGCGAACAATGCCAAAAAACTAGATTAGCTGGCCATAAAAAATGACGGCGTTGAATTCGCCCCCTACCTTGGGTGAATGTCTTACGCCACGAGACGTAGTAGTTGACAATATGTTTGTCTAATTTTTGTCAGAACTTAACTGAAAAACATATGAACGGGTGTTCAAGAAATCATAAGAGCTGCTAGGAATGTTGGGAGGCATAAATAACCAAATTTTGGTGATGATAAAAAATAAATCGCGGATTCAGGATAAATTTTATTTTTTCATTAACGTTACATTGCTCTGCGGAGGTATACGCTCTTAGAGTGCTTTTCTTGTTTCTTATTATATCCATGGGAAAGTTTCATTGAGTTTTTGTTTTGCACTTTTACAGCAAAGCCCCCATAAAGTCTACAAATGTTGATATGCTAACTTTAAAACTTAATAGCTCAGCGTATAGAGAAAAAATATCCATGCTTAGCGTAGTTCTACATTGCTATAAACTAAGACAAACAGAGCATTGCAGTCCAGAACACTTTCTTTATTAGTATAAGTAAAACTCCCTCGGAAATACATTAAGTTGGTAAATTATACGAACGGCGAGGTGAGAGGAACGTTGTGTGGAAAAAGACCGGCTATATCCATCCTCCGACAGGCAGGCGCAGGCGTCGCTCCCCCCAGCACTGAGCTAAAAAAATTAATAATAATAAACCCGTCGCGTGCGAAAGTGAAAAGCTCTGACTTGTTTGTTGGAACGAACAACGGAGAGCTTCCCTGTTCCGCCACTCATTGGACTTGCAAAAGAACGGAAAATTTTAGAAGACTTTGGAACTCTTTGTCCCGCCACGCCAGACTCTGCGCTGCTTGTCTGTAGCGACTAGACTGTGCGGTGTCGAGACAGGCGGTCAGCTGTGAAATGCCGACATGTTGGAATTGGTACATGCAATGTAGCACTGTGACGGACAACATAAGCAACTGCTCATGTGTGAATTACTGACTTATGGAAGTGTGATGAGGGAAATATGGAAGTGTGATGAGGGAACTATGGAAGTGTGATGAGGGAACTATGGAAGTGTGATGAGGGAACTATGGAAGTGTGATGAGGGAAATATGGAAGTGTGATGAGGGAACTATAGAAGTGTGATGAGGGAAATATGGAAGAGTGATGTGGGAAATATGGAACTGTGACAGTAAGTAGAGAAATGATTATTTACGAATTACCGTCATAGGAGAGTTGATGTACTAATATGAGACGACACACAGTGGAGGTATAACGGTAAAATCACTCAGACCGAACACCACAACTAAACAACTCACACATAGTAGTTCATGCAGCAGATAAATCCCCACTGGGCCTTAAAGAAGCGTAGAGCCGCAGGCAGTTGACCATAGAATAGCAGAGCAATTGCGGCTTAGACGCAAGACTTGCATATAACAACCTGAAGGGGAGGTACGGAGAGGGACACTCAAATTGACTTTCACTACTACCACTTCTCCTACTCCGCACACTACCAGATCTTCAAAACTCTACAATAATTAAGGCAATAGAGAACCGCGTTAGGTGTATCCTCTACATGTGATACATAAAATAATCACATTATTATTATTACTTAATTCTTCTGGCGTTGCGACTGGAGAATATCGGGAATAATCTGAGGGAGCATTGTTTCGGGTGCGTATCGGGGACAAAAACATAAACTAGTACTTGGTGATTGCATCATGATCTCGGGTGCTCAGGTGCCTGTTTTCCCATACTACCGTACGATGCAAGACATAGCTAAGCCATGCACCAACTCACCGGTGAGAAAAGTCCCCTTTTTTATACACGAATATGATGCTAATGCAGCAAAGTTCCGTTCCTTGCATCTGACGCACGAACTGCGCTCACATGACGTGAAGATGCAAACTTATGACGTGGACTTCCTAAGTAGTTGGAGCGTGCCAAATTTTTGAAGTTTCGCTACTCCTCCAGACAGCAAAGCTCGCCGGCTCATGACTGTTGGAATGAGTTTTGAAATTTCTTGAAGACACAAGCACCCACAAGGAAGAGGTATTTTGTTGTACGCTGGGGAAAAAATAAGGAGCTGTCGTGAATGTCGTGAAGACACAAAAATAAAACTCTTTGGTGAGACTACAGTACACATTTTTTGCCGTATAAATTCAAATGAATAGCAAACGGTACAGTAACGAAACTAGAAAAATCTGCAAATCACAGTAAAATACTTGCTAGTATTGCACAGGCACAAGGAGCAAAAAATAAGGAGTATCGTTAAAAACTGTTTCATTTTGGTAATGTCATCGCAGAAGCAATTAACGGTAAGCATTCTGAATATATCAAATTGTGAATATAAGGATGAAAACTATAGCTTTAAACAAAATAAGAGTTTGTCTGGACACCCACAGTTTGCTGTTAGGCCTAGCGTACACCGAATACATCCACAAACAAGCCGAACCTAGCAACAACACAGAATAATCTCTCAACATTACAGTTAGAGACGCACTGTGCCCGAACAGGCAGAAACTGTGTGGCAAAACACAAATTTACGATTACTAAATAGTTACACCGATGGCAATAGAGCCTAGATTACGCTTACGCTGCCGCGAACCACTATAAAGCCCAAGGCAGACGAGAAGTAAAAATTGCCGAGAGCGACATTTTACCAACAAATGCTCTACCAGACTCGACGAAAAAGTTTCCCGAAGGGTGCATTCAGCAGGATGGATCTAGGTCAATGGTTCTTAGCCTTTTCATTGCCACGCCCACCTTTGAGATGTATTTTTTCCTTTGAGCCCCCCTTAGTGTTTTTAAATAAATCTGGTATCAAAACACGACCAAACGTACCAAAAAAGTTCAAACTAGAGCACTCTGAGAGAGCATAGCTCCTCCACGCAAGGCAACCGTGACGAAAAATTCAAATTGACTCTGAAACCATGATTTTCTTTGTATCAACTTCAAAATAGAATTATTTGTGCCTTTTGATAGTACAGTGACCATAAAAAACAAAGTTTACCCCTGTGCCGCAAAAAAGTTATCGCATAATTCATCTATAACTTTATTTTCGCATTCCCAGCTGTATGAGAGGAGGGTGGTTTGACTTGTGTTGATTCACTCCTGAGCCACACAAAACCCCGCTACACAGTCAGTCTGTGATCTATCTTAGGGAATGGGCCTCTTGGTTCGTCTACTGCCGCGTATCTAATCTAACCTATCAGAGCTCGAGCAGAGTACACGTACGTGACGCTGGTCTACAGGCCTCAACTTTGCTACTTTTTCACTAATTGGCACCATAACAAAAACCACCTCGGTATCACAATGGGTCGGAAGAAGCTTGTCATTGAAGGAAAGACTCAAGCTTAAAAAATTAGCTGGTGCACTCCCTGCGGCACCATACCGGCACACAAAGTGCGATATAGGCACAAAAGGAAGACAACGGCACGCTTCACTTCTTCCACAAACACCTTAATTGTCGGTTTTTGCCGTTGTCAATTTCTGGCACCCACATTCTACTGCGGGGCGGTATAGTCCCAGCAGGGAGTGCGGCAGCTGACTTTTAAACTTGAAAAGGGACACCCTGCTGATATTCAGCTCGGCAGCTACGTGGTTCATCGAAACTCCCTGCTCGATTAGGGCAAGACCCCGAGTCTTTTCTTCAATGGTAAGCTTCTTCCGACACATTGTGATGCCGTGGTGGTTTTTGATATCATGCCGAAATCAGTGAAAAGGTAGGAAAGTAGAGGCCCGTGGACCAGCGCAAGGTAGGTGTACTCAGCTCGAGCTCTGATAGATCACAGACTGTGTAGCATGGATCTGTGTGTGGCACGGGGGTGGAGCAACACACGTCATATCATTCTGATCTCTCCTTGCATATGGCGGGGAATGAAAAAACAAAGTTATAGGCAAATTATGCAATAATTTTGTTTCTGCGGCCACTGTATGAACATTTTCAGCAATTTTCTTGAAGATTCGTTCATAGCTTTTTGAGTTATATTGTTAACAAACATTATGACAAACACAAGTCAAACACACAAACGGACCAACCAATCTGCACTAAAATTTAATCATCTGTCTTTTAACATTACTAATAACTACTGTAAATTTCATAAAGATCCATTCGGAACATTTGCTAACACGCAAAAAATCAAACACAGCTACAAACGAACGAACTCACAGATTATCACAAAAATTTGGTCATATACTCCTCGTAATAAGCGTAACAACCCAATTAAATTATATGAAAATCCGTCTAAAACTTTTTGAGTTATGGCCCAAGAAAAAATAGGCAGACCAAAAAACAGATGAAAAGATTTCCACCAAAAGTTAATCATATGTTACTGTTAACATGACTAACAATCTCTGTAAATTTCATAAAGATCTGTTCAAAACTGTATGAGTTATTTTTTGTGACAGACACAAACAAACATGATAAAATCAATGTAATTAATGTAAATCGTGCTTTACTTCGGAGGCTCGCGCTCTACTTGGGATCCGCTCACGCCCCCTTGGGGGCCGCGCCCCCCATGTTAAGAACCACTGATCTAGGCCAATATTTTTCGCAGCTTTCGAGCAATTCAAAGCACCTTGGCGTTCAACTTTTCCTGTTATCTATTCACTATTACGCACGTAACGCTACCGTTTTTCTTAAAAATTTGCTTTAATTGGTGACAATTACAACTGCAACGTCAAGAGTATAAAATGAATTTGTCTCCAGGTTACAACGATGATAGCCAGCAGAAAACGTAGATGTCCAAGTTTCGTTGACAAGCTATGGATCGTGGAAAACAGTCAGTCGCTGAGCACGACGTACAGTGAAGAAAAAACTGGCGTCTAAACAAACAATAAAAGTTGTTAATAAATGTAACCATTTCTGGTTTTATGCAATTTTTATCCACAACATTGTCCCCCGCAATCGTGAAGATGTCGCTCGTCTATGCACGGCTTAATAATATACGTACAACGTTTTTTGGCCAGCTTTGCAGGGAAATCAAACCATACTATATCATATATGAACGACAGAACAAAGACGTTCACGAAGAATGCAAGCAAATAAGTTAAACCCCCAAAAGACATAAATGAAATCTAAGGCACCTCCAACAGATCAAAACGTTGAAATTTGAGTGGTTAGAAATGAACCCATACGAAGATACAAAATGACGTACATCTCTGACAGTTCTCGCGAGCATTTTACAGCCTGATAAGCGATTTCAATAATTTTTACTTAGCGCAAAGAAAAACAAAACTGAAGGGAGGGTAGTTCTATACTGCGATAGTACTACTATATCGCGAGTGGCCAAGTAATTGAAATAAAATTCTCATTGCCACATATTGAAATTTACGTATGGATAATAAATAACGCGAGCTACCACTTGTTCTAGAATATGCCTTTACTGTAGTGTGAGGCACTGGAATGTGCCTACGCACTGAAAATATTGCAGCTCATATAGGTATTTCAAAATAGCCTTAAAAGCCTCAACTTGAAATTCAGGTACTTCTGGACTAAAAAAGTATAAGCTGTGCCCTGTTTAAGGCATAAATACGTTTTATAAATTTGCTGAAGTCCTCGAAGAAATATCGTAGGACAGTTCCCACGCCAGCGGAGGAGTGCTGGAGCGAGCTAGGCCCAGCAAGCAAGGGTTATGCGCACGTTACACCACCAGCTTACTTATGCTGAGAGGCTGGAGTTTCTTTAGGTTACATGGCCGCCTCCAGGGTTTACGAGAGCAGGTTTAGCCAGCAGGCCCACTCGAAAGGATTGCTGCGGGTCCTTTGGCCCCACTTTACTGCCCCTAAAGGCCCCGCGATGGCCTTTTCGTCTTGATGCTAGCGCTTGAGGAGGGTAACATCATGCTTTGGCCGGGCTGGTAGCCGCACTTTTATTTTAGGAGAGAGGCTTTATAGTGCAGCTCCCGTAAAAATAAATAGAACATTTTATACGTTACTTCTTGGGGTTATGAAGAGTTAATGTTGGGCGTTTGAGGATGCATTTGTTGCACGCAAAAGATCTCTCAAGTGCGAAATGTTTTAAAATGAAATAGAACGTTGCTGGTACTGATGCTGCAGTAAAACATGCACACGTGCAGGGTGAGCG
>LQNS02278091.1:50933471-50950301 GCA_001587735.2 Parhyale hawaiensis | reverse complement strand
ATGAAGAGTTAATGTTGGGCGTTTGAGGATGCATTTGTTGCACGCAAAAGATCTCTCAAGTGCGAAATGTTTTAAAATGAAATAGAACGTTGCTGGTACTGATGCTGCAGTAAAACATGCACACGTGCAGGGTGAGCGTAAATCTTGCGAAGCGCAGGATATCTTAAAGTGAAATAGAGCACTGTTGTGTACTTATGCAAAAGTGAAAGACGCAAGTTCTTGGCAAATTTGCAATTGAAGAAGGAACTCTAAGGAACAGAATATTCATGTTAAGAATAGTGGGTCACATCGTGGCACAGGGGCAGAAGATTTTGCTTTCTGTTTTCTCGGCACAAAGATCGAGTAGCGAGAAAGCTAGCTCGCAACTATGTATCACAAATAGCTTTGCGCTCTTTGTCTTAATTATCTACAGCAGAAGAAAGTCAGTATGTGAATATATGTATGTTATGTAAACATGTAACATTCAATAGAGTGTTAGTATTTGAACAAATTAAATTAACTAAATCAATATAAAATACAGTGACTACGTTAAGGGGGTCTTTTAACGGAAAATGGTCAAACTTTTCAATTTTTTGGATTTATGCTCAAAAAGTGTCCTCAGGTATGAGGCTATAACGTCCCAAATTTTAAGGGGGCTAGCAGCACTAGAACCCCCAAAAAAAGGGGGGGGGCAAAGGGGGTCCGGAAGGGGTCAAAAATTGACTTTTTCATTATTTGTTCATCTAATACATAGCTATTTCATATTTTTATTAGTGAATGACGAATGTAAGGTATTTTTAGGTGGAAATGTACTATAAATAAAACATGTCACGTGCATTTCCACTGCAAAGAGGCATTTTTTTACAAACTTCATCCACAAAAAACATAAAATTGCCGCCCTGAAAAATTTGATTTTTCAGAATAAAAAAGAACGTAAGTCGATGAGTTTTTTCTAAAACACTAAAAACAAAGAAAGTTTTGGAATCCTTGAAAGATTCCTTACAAAAATATGAAGATATTTTTTCCATTTCCTTTCAGTTTTTTTTTATTATATGAAATATCAAGAAAATTTACATATTTTATGAATTCTTCGGTAACCCATCTAAAGTCCCATGTCAATAGAAATCCTTTCATAGTTTTGTAGGGAATCTTTCAAGGATTCTAAAACTGTCTTTGTTTTTTTTTTTTTAGTGTAGCATAAAAACTCATCGACTTACATTCTTTTTAAAATTGAAAAAAAAATGAAAATCTCATTTTCTGAAAAAACTAAGGCCTAAACTGAAATAGTTACACGAACAAAATGTTTTTATTTCTCTATTCTACATCTTATGTGCCAATTTCAGAAAAATCGGTTCAAAAATAAAAAAAATTGTAATTGACCCCTTAAAGGTTATCTTTTTCTAGAAACTAACAAGTGCGCTAGCAACATCTACCTTTGCAAACCTACTACCGGTCACAACGGCTTGGGCAGGTGTTTTAACTTCATATAACTGGGAGGGGGAGGAGGATGAGGAGGGGTGGGGACTGGGTTACTCTCTATGAACCAGCGCTAATATGCAGCTAATACGGATTTTCATACAGACCAATGCAGACAAAAAGTAAAAGTTGTCGGGAATGGCATTTCGCCAGCAAATGCACTACCAGACTGGGGGAAAAATTTGAGGCGTGAATTCAGCCTCGGGCATCTAGAGTTTCTAGACCAGCTTTGTTGCGCACGTTCAAGCAATTCAAAACAACGTACAGTGCAGCTTTCTCCTGTTATTTCTTCACTACTACAATATGTAACACGTCCATTTTTTCCTAAAACTTCACTTTTAATTACTGTGATTCCAACTGTATTGTCATAAGTACTGAATTAACTTGTCTTCAAGTTACAATGTTGGTACCAGCAGAAAACGTACAAGTCACAATTTTGTTTACAAGTTTCAAGATGTGTGATATACCCTAGATGTGTATTATAAAACTGCGTGCGTAGGTTCTTATCGAGTTTGTCACCGTACTTGGTTGTGAGGGTGGACTTCAAGGCCGAGCATATACATAGTTTAACAGGCTAACAGGCTATTCTGGGGAATGGTGAAGAAACGCCATAAAAAATTTTCTTTATTTACATCTTATATACAAGACTTATAACACATAATCCAAGTATAAGCAGCAAGGCATGCTACTTAGAAAGAAGCTAAGTAATGATCTTGTGTGCAGACAAGCAAAGTACGAGGTCTACACAAAAATGCTGATGCTCGCTTCAGCAAGCAATTGTGTCCCTTCGGAATCAGCGAAGATAATGCGCATCTGCGCACGACTGCAAAATTCCCACGGGTCTAACTAGTTAAATAAAAATACACCCAGCACACATCAAATTGCTCTTCTAACCCAAAATAGCGTTTGTAATCGTAATAAAGGGGGCACGTGCAAAACGCACACAGGCCGAAAATATTGGTGACCTCATTTGCTGAGAGGAAAAGTCTTTATATGAAAACATGACTACTTTTTTCTTTTTAGACATGTTGCCGTTACTGCAGGCATACTACGCTGACACTGTGGTATCCAGCAAACGCAGAATGGTTAGCTAGAGGTTACCAGTTCAATACTTAACTGGTTTCCCAGTATCTATTATCAGGCTCGAGTGAAGCGAAGGGCAGCGGTGACACTGTTTCCGTTTACGGTTCGGTTGTACGTAAGTCTGTCTGCCTGTTCACTAAATAAGAGGCAGAAAGAGTTGAGCAATCGTCACAAACTGTTTCAGGCAGGCAGGTGGGTTGACCAAGATGCGAAAAATGCTAAAAATCTAGAATTAGCTGGGCATCAAAAAAGATGGCGTTGGATCTGTAACTCCTTCCCCCTTTATCGCGGGTGACGGTCTTACGGCCAAGGGGCGTTCTACGTAGTTTCAGTTATCTACAGGGGTAAACAAATGAATTTTCTATCTAGTTAATTCTGTGCGTTGATGGGACTTTGAAACGATTGTAGGTAATAATTAATTTCGAGCTATTAGCACTTAATAATCAGGATGGACGAATGAACGTCTTATTATACGAGAGAGGCTGAAAAGTTTATTAAAATTAAGATAGAGCAATAGACAAAGCCTGCAGTGTGAAGGTCAATGTAAAGGCATGGTCGCCTTGACCGCCCACGTCAGCTAGGAATTCTACACGCACTGGTTGGTGCTGCACCAAGTCACCTCTCGGACAAAGAGGAATGCACGGCTGCAGTCGATCACAAAATGTCTAAGCTGTGACGTCACTCCTGGTGGGTTTATATAAGTGCATCCAAGACCGTAACGACAGCACTTTTCTAGTAGTCTCAGAGGGACAGAAATGCTGACCCGTGATGAGCACCAAGACTATCTTTCCTGCTCTGGATAGAAATTTCGGCTTCATAACAGCGCGTCAGTTGACATCTCTCACCACTAAGCCATGCATACCGTGCTTTATGTCATGTTTGCCAGGTACAATAGTGCTGGAGCGATAAACTGGAGATTTTCATTTCAACAGCTGATTTGGCTCTGAGCACAACTTCGAGTTTCAAGCGTTGATTAAGGACAAGCGTTGACGAATGAGCTCCTTCTCTAGCTAATTCAACCAGGGTATAGGTAAAGTCAGCTTGATCGCACCCTCTTCTGGAAAACCGACACGCACTGGTTCGTGCCGCAAATATATGTCAACTGGCCCCAGAGCAGTATGCGACTGAAGCTAGACCTTCTTTAGGAGGCCTTGGCTGAACTCGGCCACGGATCGAAAAAAACCATGGCACCATGGACGGAACGTTCTCCTGCAACGACCTGTGCCCCTCTACCCTCCCCATCTCTGGCAAATGTAAGTGCTCCCACGGCAGCTGTGCATAGCTAGCAATTGCCGAGTCAGCGCGTCTAGCGCAGCAAAGAGCTCGCTTGCCTAAGTTGGCATCGTATGTGTAACGTCCAGAATAATGAGTTCAGCATGCTAGTCTACAGCTAACGTGGGTCTTAATGGATCAACAACTATGTATACAGTATCGCAGGTATAAGCAGTGTGGGCTAGGCAGGGCCTACTATGAATGAAATTAACTAGTCGTTTCAGTTTTTACCTATATCAAAATGTGAATCTAATCCATCATAATTATGATGGGTAGTATAATTATAACCGCAGTAAAGTCTTTAAATGTTTTAAGTATTTTTATAATTTCGTCAATATTATGAACATGCCTACCATGAACAATTTCTGAGGGTGCTTGCCTGGTAATGGAGAAAACAGACACATAAAAAGTATATATGATGCAATTCCATTATATGTATGGGTAAAATTCTCAAAAATACTCTAATTTTTACCACAATTTGATTGAATAATCTTGTTTTATTGGGGTTACCGGCACTGTGCATTTTTTTAAATGTGCTTACTATTCATTCCGGGGTGGCTCTGCCTAGTAATTCTCTGTTTTCCTTTTTAAAAAATACTTTCTTATCCCGTAGCTAAAATATTCCGACAAGTTAAGTTACATACGCAAGTTTCACCGAAGCGCACATTAGCGGAAAAGCCACCAACTCAGCAACACGACACTCGGTCTGGTCAAGTGGCGCGAAGCATAAAGTCCATGTTTGTTACGACAGAGGGAATGGCGCGCGTGCTTCAGCAAGCTCTAAGAGCTGATGTAGAACGGCTTTAACTCACAGAGGCTCGCCTCATTATGGAGTCCAGGGTAACCATGTCGAAATTTAGGGCTCGGCCTGGGAAGACACTTTGTGTCATGACGGAGAGCTGAGGTGCAAAGGTGAACGGTGTTGGTCCCTACTAAATGTTGACTTTCGACCTCTGGGCTCGAGCGCGGGCAGTCGGGCACAAAGGAGCTTCAGTTTGGGTAGCGCGGGGCACGTGTTCCATGGTACCTGGAGTCAGCCAAAGACTAAGGAGAGTGGAAAGGTCGTGAGACTGGGACGAGACGATAAATATTTTCTGGATGACTGTGGTGTTGAGGCAACTCCATACAGACTGGACAGCAGGGAAGACTGGAATTTTTGAAGCGAAATAGAAAGTAGAAGAGTACGGCAGACTGCATTTTACATGTATGAGGTTCAGCCCGCAAAGTCAACTGAAATGTAAGTTGCAAGTTCATGGAGACATTGAGCTAATTCTTAGAATAGGGATTGTCTACAATAAAAAGAATATTCATAATAAAACATATAGTTATCATTCGTGCGTAAGGATAAAACTGTTGATTTCTATCAGAGAAAAATAAGAGAAAATGTAAAATATCGGAGGGCCTAAAGCGACTTGGAATATTTGGAAAGCAGCATTTCTATTTTAATTTTGAAAATATTGCAGTAAAAATATTACCGTTATTGCATACCACAAAATTTGCATAAATTAATTGGCCAATTAAACAAAAAATCGTTTATTAGTATATATTCTTACATTTACGTAACCTAAAGCAGGTAGCTATTTCTGTAGCAAGAGTTACAATAACAATGAATCTCTTATGAGATGCCCAAGATATTTCACTATCTAATATTTGGACATCATAAATAGTGCTGTTCCCCCCCCCCCAAAAAAAAAAAAATTAAATATAGAGACAAACATAGTTTTGCTGGGAGGTAAGGGATTATTGCCAAGATTGAGCCACCAAATTTTCATGAAACACAATACATACTCGCATGTCCTAATATTGAATGGCGTCACCGAGTATTCAAACATTGCCTGCATTGCCAGCATAATATAATCACTTCTGAAACAAAAAAAAAAAAAATGCAAAGCTGTCCGATAATGGTTCAGTCGAATAAAAAATTGCGCTACTCCCAAAAAAAGATGCACAGGGTTTTTCTGGTCTTATGGACGCAACTTTTCTTTCATTTGCTTGGCTGCTGACGTATCCACACAATGTACGCTCGCTCATTCCAGCCGGCGTTTCCAGCACCCACGATCGGCCGGCCGCTCGATCCGGCCGCTCTGACCAAATCAGTGCACAGCTGCAGTGTCGAGGAAGTGCTGCTCAGCCAACCTTCTCTAATCCTTTAAGTGGCTGCCGGCGCTGACCACTCTGCCAGCTTCCTGTAGTGGCTCCTGATGACCGACCGCATCGGCGTATGCCATGGCATGAGTCTGCATCAGCGTATGCCATGGCATCCTCCTATATCCTATCGGTGTATGCCATAGGATTCGTTCGTGTCTACGTGTTGCCATGTCAGGACATTTGCGTGAATCAATGGCGGAGAAAAGAAGGAAATAGCTAACAGCTCTTACTTTATTTTTCTTGAATTTCGGCTGCCTCTAAAGCTAAAACAGCTCAAGGAGATTGTGTGTAGTTTAGAGCGCTGTTTATAGCACACGTGCAATGCTCATTTTGCCCTAGACCGGGGTTCCAGTCTTGGTTCACAGGGTTGTTGCCTGCAACGATCAAGGGCGAGCCGAGCTGCAATTTTCTTCACGCTCGTTGGGTATGGAATTGGTTCCAGGCCAGCCGCGCCTCCTGAGGCACCAGGGTGAGACCCTTGCCGACCGTATGGAAATATTTCATGGGGACTAAACAAAATCCAGCGTGAGCCTCAGATCATTAAAAAAATGGCGTTCGTTGTTTTACTGTTGAAATTGTGCGATTCATTACTGTTTTAATTTATTTTAAAGATTTGTAAGAAATTATAAATTGCCGTACAACACTGTTAATGGTGAAGAGAGTAATGAAGCAAGACTTTGCAATGCTTGTCAGCTCAGATTTTGAGAAAAATTTTCAAGCATGTGAATCTCATTACAAAACGATTGCCTGTTATTAGACTTAAAATGCAATTGCAAAAAGCTTTTACTGTGTCCTTATTTTCGTGTTTTGGATCTCACTTGGTATGCCATCGGTGACTAGCCATGCGTAGGAGGTACCATGCGTGTCTCTATTCCTATTGCCTAATTATTTTAGGGATGAACTCGTACGCGTTAGAATCGCATAAAATATGTATTAACTATAGTCTGACTAGCCCACGAAGGCGGCCTAGGCGATGCATGAGAGATTGCGCATGTGTCATATTTCGTAGTTATATAAAATTGATATTAATATATTTTACTTCTTCAATAAATATGGAATTATCTTGGACTGTTCTGGAAGTTACAATTGGAATTAAGCACCGAATAATAGCAGCAAATTTCTAGAAAATTATAAAATATAACAATATTTCGGATATGCGGCCTAGCAGCACAGGCTGCCGCCTTCGTGGGCTGGTCGGTCTATAACTCGTGTATTTTTTTACTCGAAGCGTGAATAAATTCCTATTGGAGAGACTCATGAGGATAACTTACCCTTATACTACCAATTTTAGTATAACTTGTTAGGTTAGACTTAGGTTTAGATTCTTAAAATTCGTTGAAAATAATTGATGAACAGAAGATACCCACAATGAAATGCTGACGATTTTAGCCATGCATGCTATGGACCATGTGTAATGAAATAGATAATATTATCATCAGTTGTCGGGTCTGAAGCCACAAAGATATTCACGAACGAAGGCTTACTGTGACGAATTCGTGAGGCGAGAGCTGAAGGCATCAACACGCACCGGTACAGGCTAGGAAGTGTGGAAAGGGGCACCGGCTCGTGGCCGGGACGCCCTTCCGTTCTCACGGTCACTTCCACCGGCCTCGGTGCCCTCGACGGCAGTGCAATAATAACTGCTGGGCATGTTGTTGCAACTGTTGCTTACTTTCCTGTGTTGTTTCCGAGTCTACTGTGGTTGTTTCCAGGAGTGTAATCAAGAGGTGCCAGAATCACCAGGAGACGATGTGGAGTTGGTTATACGTGCGCGCTTGCTTGTGGTTGGGGCTTGAGACGGTAGATCAGCACGGCAAGGATACTATTTCTACCTAATAAGCACCAGAGTCTTTCATAAAAGACGTTTCAGACAATGTTATTCCTTCGGGAAACAGTTATTTTATTCTGTGTTTAAAGCGTTAAGAGTCGAACTCAACAATTTCTACTACTGGGAGAGCAATACATTTTGTTCACAAGTGAAGTGATCCAAACCAAAGCAAGCTTAAAAGTTGAGTCTGCAGCAAGTGAGCCATCGACAAGAATATCACTTTGGACGGACCTTCACTGATGAAATGTAGAGGGAAGACTTGGGAGCAGATTTGAGTACGGGGCGGTTTGAGGGGTACTGTTACTAACCCTACAAGAAAAGTAAAACGTTTACTACTCGTAGAGGTAGTACTTTCTAAAATCGTTTGTTCTGAGTACGCTGGTTCTATTAGAAGGTTAAACACGAGCCGTACCTGGACATCTGGCTTTAGTGTTTGCTGCAGTCATGCGACGGCTGGCGAAGTTCTAACGAAGTGCTAACGGAACTACTACATTAATTGCTAATAATACCAGCTGAAAATGTAAGATCTGTTGCGAGTAATATGTTTGTAGGAGTAAAGATGACATTATCCTTGGTATCGGTTGTAAGCAATCAGCTGCAGAAGACATAATGTCTGCTTCACTTAAATTTACAGTGTGTGAAGACCAGTAATTTTTCACTTTTTTCATGGTCCTTGCACATGAAGACTTTTTTTTTACGGGTTCTAGCACCAATAAAGATGTTAATCATTAATCTAAGCCAAAATTGATCTTGGAATTGTACTAATACTAAAATAAGCCATTATGTAAAAAATCAATACAATAATAATACGATCATTAGCATTATGTCGCACCTCCAGTTAAGAAACTCTGGTATTGGTAATTAGTGTTCATAGTGTTTCATGGAACAACCCCTAAATAGCAACGGGTAACGTAGTCTTCAGGAAACCACTACTGTCTACAGGGAACTTCGCTCAGTCGGCAGATAATACAGCGCATCTCCGTCGAGAATTCGGCGCGTTACTTTCACGAGGGCAAAGCTGCACGTGGCAGCGGTACCCTTCGTTTTACACTTCGGCTCACGTCTAATATCTCGGCCGATCCCGGATGCCGCACTCAACTGCCGCACGCACGTGATGCCGGACTGTGCATGCAAGGGGCAGCAGATCCTACGATAAAACGGCGGCGGTTCGAGAGCAGCGACCGAATACGAGCAGAGATTCTGGATGTCTGTGTAACTATTATGTTAAAATTCAGCTACAGAATATCACAAGAACATTGGTAGAGCAATAAGCTAATATTTCCTGTCGTTACAATATTGCGTCCGTTCACCAGCGCAAGAGATGTGCACTCAAATGATCAGTTTCTCTTTTTTTTTGCATTTGGATAAAAATTATGCCAATAATCAATTTGGCTTGGCTTACTACTTGAAAGTACAGAGTTGCACGGGCGATGTCGATGGCACTCGAACGTACTGGGTTAGGATAGAAGAAGCAGCGGTAGCTCTAGAAGCATATTCAAAACCGTGCAACCGTGTGCCAGGAGGTAAAAAAATGGCAAAAAGAGGAGATGCGTAAAATGAACATCGCCCAAGTTTAATTTGGGCTAAGTTCTTAAGTTAATGCTCAACAAAACACTCGTCTGATTCTTACGAAGCAATCGACTTGTGCCACATGCAAAGAACGGCAAACCGGGGACGTGCACCATGAATGTCACACAAGTTTGAGTTCAGTTGTACTAGCGAATTTTTCAGAAAAAAAAAACAAAAAAAAACAATAGTTTGAGTCACTACGAACAAATCCTGTATCGATTAATTTCGGGCCGTCAATGATGAGGTTTTTCCAAACCGGAAGGTGTGCGGGTCGGAAAAAGTGAAGCGCGGCGACAAGTATATCGAGCGCGGCCGGCCGGCCGGCGGTGTGGAGAGGAAGCGTAGTGATGAGCGCAATCTCAGCATTGTTTCGGGCGCACGCCGGCTGTGGATGACCGCCCTTCATTGATTATTGCAGTTGCGGGGGAAGGGAGACTTATGGCTTTTTGTAACTGAAGGTTTATTTTATTAAATACCTTCCAGTGATGCGGGTAAGCCATGGCATTGGACGCTACTGCTACACTTTTCATTAGTTTACTTGAAGCATCTGTTGCACAGGGTCGTCGAGGCGTGGTTTCTTTACTTTAGATACTATCCCTAGTCGGCTGTGGACAAATTATGGCCTCTAAGAAGAAGATGACAAATTTAATAAATACCACAAGTCTGTTATGGCAAATCGCATAACTTTTAGAAGCAATCGCTGGTCCGCGATATCAATTGCAGGTTTGCGTATGCGAGCTAAAGAGCCTATCTATATGACTAAGCGAAAAATTTCATTATTCATTAACTATTTAACGAACTAATCCCAGTATATCTGTTCAAAATTTGTCTAGTGTTGGGGATTATTATCAGCAAATTCAAACTATTAAAAAAAGGATTTCGTAAGACGGTTAACAGGACTGTCGTTGGTGAGCCATGATGCTGAAGAAAATGCCTATAAAGAATTTAACTCAACTAGCTCTCACTGCTAAAAACCAGTTTGTTTTTTAAACCATACAACAATAACCAATAAGTGGACATATTTTTACAATACCAAACAGTGTACAAAAGTAACTTATTTTCCTATTCCCTGTCTGAATAAAGCTAAAAGCAGTGATACCAACACACGCCGGCCGCAGTTCTCTTTGCGGTGGCGACTTCCCAGTCGGAAATGATGGGGCATGATCAGGGCAGGCTGGGAGCCGCCCTGATTTCGGCATTGTGAATAATTTCAGCCAAGTCATTTCCCACGAGATGACAGCTCTTTGGCAGCTACACGGACGCCATGCAAGTCCTGAAGGGAGATTTGGTGAAAGCGATGACCACGAATAGATAGTTTAGAACTCTCGGACTTGAAGGTACACAAACGTCTGACTATGTGTGTGGTAGTTTCGGTGTGGTTGTTAAGACGAAGGTAAATAGCAGGGAGAATAGTAGATCTCTAATTCAAGAGGAATGCATTCCTAACCGAATTTGTAAATTACGTCTTTCAAATTTCAGCAAAGAATTTATTTTCTCCATTAGGATAACAGAGAAATGTTTAGATGATGATTTGGAAGATGTGAAACGTCTGTTACACGTCACGTATCAGACTGTACCCGCCAGCCTCACCTCACTTGTATTAACGGTAATATCTTTGTCTATTCATGGTGTTTCAAATACGCTTGCACCAATTTTCTGTAGATCATTTAATTTTTTATGTATAGATCATGGTTATCATGGTTATTTGCACTTATCACTCTAACGTATTTTCTCAACGTATATCGTATCAGTAAAAAAATCGTTTTTTATTGTTTGTTTATGATGGGAAAGAATTAGGTACAATAAAAAGATGACTGCAAAAGTTATTTTCTTAAAGTGTAATGCAGGTGTGGAGAAAACAGTTCTTTCAGTTTACTCGACTGTACGGTTGCATCAGGTCAAAGAGAGCTCCAGCGCTATATCGTATTTCCCTATGAACTGCCCTCGGCGGGCGAGTTCGAGCAAGCGATACATTATCAATATTGCCGGGTCTGATATACCGTATATATTCTAACAGTTCTGACGTATGCCAAAAGTAACGTGCGCTACTCGATTAACGTAACTCGCACAGTGCTACTGATGCACTAACTGCTCCAAGCCGTTAAGGGAAGAAATCGCCATCGATCAAACTTTTCAGAACGGCACTGGTTTCGTCCAGGATTTTTGCTTGGCTATGCCCAAACCTAATATTTACGCTTTCTTCACTGATCCAATCCATAAACATACCTCGTCGAACGCTAACGTCCGTACCATTTAGCGCCGAAACCAAAATCAAAACCGCCACCGGCCGTTGTCAGTCACGTCCCGGAGATGTCTGGTGCGCCAGTTTCGCCGCTCTCGTCCAGCGCCGAGTGACCATCTAATCACGCGATGCTCTGAGCGCAGTGCGGCATTGTCGTGACAGGCGTAGCGTGCGCCTGTATTGCCGCCACGTGCTCAAATTAGTCGAATTTGCACGCCACCCACGCACGACGCTCGCACGTCCACGAGCGACAGTCACGAGTTTTGGACGTGTACGAGCAGCTCGGTACAGCCACGAGCAGAGCAAACTTAATTCAAGCGCATTTTACGTTGCAGGGCAAGCAATTCCTCGCAACTATGGTGCAGGACAGTAGCAGCTTTGTTACCCTGTCGGAAAATATAGGTTACCTCAGCTGTTAGCTAGGCCTTCGGAACACCTGTCTTTCGTGCCCACTTGCTTCCTTCCCGATTTCATACTCCTACTTGCTTATGCCTTATTCTGTTCTTCCTTTTCTTTCCCGAGTTGAGGTTCCCACGTTGATCCTGTGTGGGAACGCCTTCGTGCATGGGTTCCCCGTTTCTATCGACGTACTATATGTCCCTTGCTCTTTCCTCTGTGATATCGTTCCGCTCGGACACCGATGCTCAAACTTTCTGACCATAACTAACTATCGGAAAATGATAGGCAATTAGCTGACGCCCTCGGTGGCAGCATCGGACAGTATTGGGTAATCACCCAAAACTTTCCGATAGAAAAGAATCATCAAAAAATCATTCACGGCTGTCTTGAACGACTGCATATCAACACTGCCAAACACGGTTCCCGACGATGAATTCCAAGCCAACCCAGAACGGGGTATAAAACGACGGCCGAACAGGGTATGCGCAACAGCTGCATGACGTTATGAAAACCCGTACTCAGCAGAGTACAAAATTGAGGACAGAGAGCTCTGTGCTGGCAGTTTAGTTCTTATGTCTAAACTTTCTTCGCCAAGCATGCTTTTCGGAGGCTTTTTAATCAGTAGTGCTGACTCATTTGTAGTAGGCAGAACGGTTAGCGGCCCTACAGCCTCTGCAGTTATTGCAACAATGATGCACTTTTGTATTTCATTGTAACAGCAGACAAATATTGGCTCTTTACCTTTTCTGTCCGTGCGTATATCAATAAGTTTTTGGAGATAATTCTAAGTATTAGCATTATATTTTATGCATCAAATGACCAGTCAAAAATTGTACTATTTTTTCCAGCACAATGATACTTGGTCTGGAATGTACTCCACATATACGAGTGTCCCAGCTCTTATTACGCTATTGAGCTTAAAATGAAGTTTAAGTTTCACCTGTTTAGGTCTTGTAGAAAAAAGATAATAAATAACCTTAGATGACAAAAAGTCTAGGTCCTATGAACAGCAGAGAAATATTAGACCATCATCCTACAGTCAGTATAGTGAAGCTAATGCCCATAGTGCAACCGCTACTGATGCCCGTGCTCGCGACACGTCTTTTCCCAAGATTCCACTCATTTTTGAGTCGGCGGCAGCCCTGTGGCACTTGTCTTTATCTGCGCAGCGAACTCCGCGCACATTGATGCAAAAGGCAAGTGCTATAGGCCGGCCACCGACCCGAAAGTGGGTGGCATCTGAAGGAGAGACGTATCGCAACTCGCAAGCACGGGCATCAACAGCCGTCTCACTATATATAATAAGGACAGAACGTTAAAATCAGAGCAGTAAATATCCTAACAATATTGGAGTTCTGCGGCGCCGCGCAGAAGTTGAATCTCAGTCTTAGTTTCTGTGGCGGCCCTAATTTTTTTCAGGGTAGAGACGTTACTCCACAGACGAACGGGACAAGCTTCGGAATTGCATACGTATCTTGCGTAGTGCGTGCACGTAAGTTAATTTTAGGGCGTGTTTTAGTTTCGGCCTCAACACATTCGTAAAATAGAGTCATACAGTACAGTCGTATGTTAAGTTGTTCAGTCAATCCGCTAATTTTATTAATAGAAAAATGAGCAAAGCTAACAACAAATATAGCAACGATAACATTTCTCAACTTTGGATGCGCTGCTTGTAAGCCAAGCCAGATTGTTCGTAACTCAGATGTTCTGGTCTCTGTAGAGGCCGTTGGCCTCGAGATCACAAAAGGAGAAATATGATTTACAATAATCCTTCTGATTTTGTAACCGCCGGCACAGCTTCAGCTTGCACATTGTCACACTATCCATTAAAAGTTTTAAATTTCAGGTGCTAACTCCAGAGTAAGTGCCAAAGGTAAAATGTCGAAAATCTGTCTAATTCTGAGGGAATTTGAACTTACAGAAGCGTCTGTTCCAGCGTAATGTTCAGACACGTTAAATTATGGTCGTGGTCACGGAAAATGAAACGTTTACCATTTTGTGCGCTGGTACGTAGCGGCTCTAACATTCGAGTACATACCTACTTCGCGCAGTCCGCTTCCGTAACACAGCGCACGCTCCAGTCTGCGGAAGCGCCCAGCACTCCGTCTCTGCCACGCGTTGCAGCGGCAGGAAGAGACTCCACAGGAGCCGCAGCTGAGGGGAAATCACGGATTTGGTCTCTGGAGCGCTTCATGTAATCCTATAATGATCTTTTTGCTTTTCCGTCAGCGCATCCAAACACTGACTCGAAGCACTAGTTGAATTGCTGTGCAAATATCAGCCTGGCCTGACCTATACTGACGTGATACAGAGGATACGGTGCTTGTGTCGGTCGCGCAAAGAGGGTTGAAGCTTATATGAGTGCCCTGATTTGTCGCATTTCAGAAGCTTGGATTGCTTTCGTACGTAAAGGAGATGCTCCCGTATACGCGGTGCGCTATCTTAGCGAGGACAGTCAAGACACATAGTAAACATAGTTTTTGTTTAGCCAACAAAAAGAACTAATACATACATACATACCAATCCTAAGGGAGCACTCGTTAAATAAGTCAATTTCTAAGCAAAAGTCAGAACGAATGCAAAAGAAAAACTGCTACTAGTCGCACTGCAAAACATTTCTTCCGAATTTTCTGACCCAAAGCAACGCTTTTGCTCATTTTTCCCAGACTGGCGAAGTTCCAAAGTTTCTCTTTAATTTCTCGCTTCGGCTTGGAGTCTCTTCAGCAGCTGAGAGCCGACGTGGCTCACAATTTTAGGGGTAAAATTCTTCAGACTTTCCCCGACTCAGTTGTGAAGGTTTTGTGACAGTGACAGACTGAGCAGGGTTACCGCCAGGGCTTTCTGAAGGGCACAATCGATTCTCGACAAAATAATAAGTTGCTGTAGATCATGTACGAAACTTAGCCATGACTAGAGCCCGGACGTTGCTTGAAATAAATGCTTCGTGCTTACTTTGCTTAAGCTGCTTAAAAAATGTTAAGATTATGTAGCGCTTAATATACTTGTAAGCACCATCCAAATTTTTGCAAGCGCTCAAAAATTTTTGTTAGCGCTTAAAATTTTTCTTAGTTCTTGCAATTTTTTGTTAGTGCTTAAAAATGTTTGGTTGCGCTTAAATTGTTCCGGAAATTAGCCTACGTTTAAACAGTTCTAACCTTTTTCTAATATGGGAGTTATCGTGTACCTAACTGCTTACTGTGAGCAACAAGCCAACAACATACAAGAATCGCGCGTACATAAGGCGTCTTTTTGTGATCACATTCGTAATCAGAATCACCGTGATAGTAATCATCGTGATTGCTGATAAGCATAAGAACGGCCGATAACTTTATAAACAAACCCGAGACGGAATGTCTATTTTAAAATTATACTCTAATCTTATTTACACAAAAGACGGTGGGGAAAATGGACTTTTAGACATTTTTCATTTATTTTGAAGTCACTGGATAAGTGAACTAGCCGTATTTAATGCATTTTGAACATGCACAGGCATATAACTGAGAGCGTTACACTTGAGTTATTTACTCGTTATTGAGGGTTGGGAACGTCACCTACGTTGGGCATTGGTGCTCTCACTTTACAGTGCCATAGGTCTTAGACTTGACGCAACCACAACACTTGAAGTTTGACTAGCGTGATTCTCCTTCATTTTTGAAGGAGTGTTGCCCAAAACGCTCATGCCACGTTTCACGTGGCTGTTCTGTTAAGTCGCTTCAGCAGCACTAAAATCTTGAAATCTTGCCCAATCTGGCTCGCGCTTTTTAGGTGGGAAGACACAGCACACCATGCACTTACTTAGGCCTTGACGCTCACATTTGGTTAACTGTCGTTCCCGCTGGAGGATCGCCTTTGTAAGTAGAAATAGAGGCTTAAACTAAATATAATAAAAATATCTTTCATTAATGCCATAAGTGGAGCCCAGACAGACGCTCGATCGAGTATTATGTCTGGCTGGGGGGGAGGGGGGACGCATCCAATGTTTCGCAATGGCATACTTAAAACAGTATATTATCCAATCATCCTCATTACTACTAGTATTAGAAGAAAAGAAGACAAGTGCTGGCCGATTATCTTGACTTTATCCAAAGAGTTAGCTCTCCTCTTCCTATTTACCCTCATATATTCGAAAACGGAAGTTTTGTTTTATTTTTCCCTATATTATTCTACAAAAGCTGGTTTAACCTTGGTATAGCACAAAAAGCAGATTTTCTCTTATGCATCAACAGCAACGCGCAAATATATATTTATTAATAAAATGGATGTTTTGCAGTCCATAAACTACAGCGCGTGAATTTGTTTTGATTTCTATATTCTCTTTAAGGTAATTTGTAATACTCTTTGCATATATGGAAGGGAGTAAATTCTGCAATCGAATTCCCAAATCAGAGAACACCACCAACAGCAGACCCCCGAGCAATCACTGGCGAGAAGTCCATCATTACGTAGTCTTTCCGCCAAATTTCTGCAATCGACCAGCGCGCTCTGTGGGAGCAACTGACCAGTCTGGACACCAGGGGAAGTTCACACGATGGCCATTGAACCGTGACGGTATCCTACCTCAGCATCACCTGCGCTGCTCTTCTGCTTCCTCTTGCAATTGGCGATAAGCTGCTGGGTGTTTGCAAAGCCAGCGTGCAGTCAGAGAGTCATGCACGTAGAGATATAAACACAGAATGAGTATATGAATCGCAACGTTGAAAGTGAAACCCGATATCGTCAGTGCACTCTTGGATCCTTCTCACATAGACTACGTTGCAATCAACATGTGAAATTAAAAAAAAAAGTGCTGAGAAAAGACCACAGTGACTTTCCGAACGCCCCAGGTAACACTAAT
>LQNS02278091.1:50883822-50929106 GCA_001587735.2 Parhyale hawaiensis | reverse complement strand
CAAGTATATCCAGAAGTTGTCGTGCAACTCTGTTCTCAGGAGCTGCTGAACAAGTATATCCAGAAGTTGTCGTGCAACTCTGTTCTCAGGAGCTGCTGAACAAGTATATCCAGAAGTTGTCGTGCAACTCTGTTCTCAGGAGCTACTGAACAAGTATATCCAGAAGTTGTCGTGCAACTCTGTTTTCAGGAGCTGCTGAACAAGTACGGTATATCCAAAACAACAGCTCGCTGAGAGAAGAGTCCTCGTTGACTTGTTCATATAGTTCTTCAACAGCTCGTCATGACGAGACTTTTAAATAACTCCTTGACGCAGGAGTCCTCGACAGCTTGTAAAAATGAGACTTTTCAATGCCATACATAGTAGCTTTGCTGCCAGAAATTGTGGAGCAGCTCTACTCTGAGTGCATCCATCGAGCTGCTCCTGGCAACATTTTATCAAGTTGTCTGCAGCACTGGTGCTCCCAGAAGTAGCCGAACAACTCGTGCAATTTTTTAAGAGCACACGGAGCAGTGGCGGTGCGGTAATGAGAGCGAGGGATAAACACCCAAAACAATACAGCAGCGGGAGTCTTTAGGGAAGAAATGAAGCGCGTGAAAGGATACGCGAGACTCTCGAGTCATCCATTATGTGCTGGGAGATCGAGGGCCGTTTGATTAATTGTACGCCATTCAAATGAGACCACATGGAACAGAGCTGTTTTGCTCAAATATTTCCGCGTGTGCCGCAAGTTTTTCTCCCGTACCGTGAATCTCAGTCCCTGTTTCATCATTTCTGCACTACCCAAAGGATTTTAAATGAAATGCAACAAAAATAAAATGTAAGTCTGAAATGCAGCATACAGTTTTATACAGTAAACAGACACTTCCCTGGCAACAAATTTTTGGCAACTTTAAAAGTATTTAAATTCTTATTTTAGCATTTACACTCTAGCCAGATTACTTTGGGGTGGCAGCAGCAGTGAAGTTTATGCTCGTAGTCTAGCTAATGTCTAAGAAAAAAGGAAGTTTGCATGGGTACTAATTTTATTTCCAAGGAACATCAGTTCTTAACTGAATGTTGATTCACCATCCAAATTATACTGGAACGATATGAAGCAGCACCAAATTTGGACGTGGCCTCCCTCATATATTTATAATGACTGTATATAAGTGAATAGGTATGCGCGGCTGCAAGTTTGTCATATCGTAATTCCTAATAAATTTATGAATAAAAGATCTCTGTTTGACATTACAGATTAGTAAATCACTGGCTGTCCATCATAATTCTTAATTATGTATATTTCATGATTGGTTTACTGGGTAGTGTAAGTATAGCGATAGTGAAATTTAAAGCCTGCGCAGTATATCACCCAGTTGCCTTCATGTACACCAATCGAGTAATTCTTCACAAGACTGAAGACAGAAAATCCGCCCTACAGGAGCTTGGCACCGCACTGTACAGTTCATATATAGGGCCGAACTCTAAGCAATCAATCTCCTTATAACTCAGAACGTAAGCTTATGGCGGACCAGACTTGTCTTGAATAATTTTCACGTAGCCAGCTAACATCAATAGAGTGTTCCACTAGAGGCAATCTGTAGAATAGGAAATTAGTCAGTGTCACTAAAAGGGACTATCGATCGTGGCGCACCTCTTGAACTGCGCGCAGCTGTTACGTGGTCAAGAGCGACAGGCTTCCTGGAGGAGTTGCGTGAGCCTGTGCCTCATGGCTCGCACGAACAGCTATAGGCTGCCATGTTATGCGAGACATGATTTGAGGCTTCACCCTTGAAAATTGCGCTTCAACAAATATGAAAAAATGTGAGAGATACTCAAACTGTAAATTTGGATGTAACCATTGGGGAAGCTTATCCAGTACGAGGCATAGCCTAATGATACAGAAGATTTGGAGGAAGCTCTTGAGAAAATTTTTCGCCAATGAGACTCCACCCTATCATTATTGTAGAGGTAGCATTTGAAAATTTTTTGAGCAATTATTAAGATACCTCATTTGGCCTTTAGATCCTCCGTTTATATCAAAATGTTTTATGTTCGCTGGCTGTAGATTTTAACGACAAAACTCTGAATAAAAGTGCTATAAATATGAAACACATATGGTCTTTATACAAGTAGAGAAGCACGGTAGTAAGATCATCATTTGTAATGAAAACGGAAGAATTTACTAATAAAAAGGACCAGAAATTGAGCAAAATAGTAATTACTAAAAGCTCACAATGCTCCCTCTCCAAAAGCGCATTCCCAGCATAATTGTGGTATTTTGTACCAACTCCATTAATATCAAGCACAAGCGCAGGTCAATTATTACATATGATTGTAAATTTGTACGACTTTTGATCATATTCACAGATTATCCACTGAATTGGAATGCATTCCAATTTACGAAAGTAAGTGTTTAAATACTGGGCAACCAAAAGAAACACTGCCTTGCATGGCATTTACGTAAGATTCTTGGTCACTATTATATAGCATCATTCGAATATAAAATACTATATATATTAGAACTGTTAAATAATGCAGGTGCTTTAATTAATGAGCGAACGTTTCCCGTAGAGCAAGAGAACGTCCTAGAAGCTCCCTAAAAATGAGGTAATTTCTCAGCAAGACATCAGTCCGTCCCAGAACATTTCCCTCTCAATAGAGCCAGTTTCCTTTAGAGTCAAAGATCCCCCGAAATTATGTGACCAAACGAGCGTTCCCTCAGCAGGCTCCATTGTTGCTAATTAACTCACCTGAATCAATACTAACCAATGAGAGAGACCGTTACTGCCGTTAACATGTTTTTTCTACGGCCAGGTAATGAACTGGTCAATACTGCGCTTTGATTGGTCGGTTGGCTCTAATCAACTGGCCAACCAGGATCGATGAGGTCAGGTCACACAGGTGTGGGTGCGGACTTCTTCACGTATGCGCGTACGTAATAATACTATGACTTTTTTTTATACACATAGCTAACGAGGGACTCCGTTATTGGCATAAGGCAATTTTACGGTACAAAACCTGCCCATATTTTATTAGCTGGAATATCAGTTTTCTAGCGGTGCAAAAAAACAGAATAGGCGTTTACCGTCATGTGACATTACACTGACTTAATGATATGATCTGCTGACAATATTTGGGTCCTGAACACGAATTGTTCAAATGAGACCTTCCACAGATGCTGGGCCATTTATATATGTGACCACGACAAAGCACTGCCGTATTGTCGAAGGTTTAGAGTAAAGTAAATATGATACAGGTGCATTATCATATTTGCTGCTCCAGGAAATAAAAATTTACGTATTGCCAAGATGATGAAACAAGCGATTAGAAAAATTTAAATTTCCTTATATATTAAGATTATTTCAAGCTTTCGATTCCAACAAAAATCATTACCAAGAGAATTACAGAAACTTTTGGTTGGTGTCGATGCTAATACTGCATACGTCATAAAAAAATAGCGTTGATAACTATTTCAAAATAAATATATCCGCAGAACTTGCTTGTTTGTTTAATGAAGGGCACTTTTTGTGAATGTAGATAGATTCTAGCAATTTCAAGTCAATGTTACAGCACTGATCGAGAATTTCAAAATTGTCATCTGCAGTTAGAGGAACAGTATTTTCAAAAATACTGAAAATTTTACTCTTTCCAGTAGCCAACCTCTGACTCGAAAGAAGCGATATATTTTTATGTTGACAAAACTGCACTTTCATTCTGGTGTCGCCAATGTAAGAGGCAGTTGCTGAATTTCCTCCGTAAAATAAACAATAAATAAAGAACAAAAAGCTTTCAGAGTAAAATAATTCAATGCCGGGGCATGATGAATGAAATAAGGTCCTTGACGATATTCTAGCTTGCAGACGAATCGCATTAGGAATGGAGCGAATCAGTGTCCAAATGTCGTAGAGTATTATTTTTGGTGATCCGTATAATCATGGCTGAACTACGTAACAGGTTAACTCACGCGCAGGTAGCATGTTAAGCCCCGCCCATTCCTTTACAGTTGTGACGTCAGGTGGAGCGACGCATAGCAAGCTGTGTTAATTAGTTCATTCCAGTTACTTGCTTTACAGATACGGTGAGCGTAGGCTTCCATGAAGAAAAGAATGTAATAGTTCCTGCACGACCACAGCTGTTTACTGTGCAATGCAAAAATCCATTTGCTAGTAATAAGGCAGTAAAAAATATGTAAAACAAATAGATTGAAAGACGAAGAAATAAATTACAACATAGCTACGGCTTCCTAAGTATTAATATGGCTTATTTCGTAATCATCACATTATCATTTTGCATGTTAGTGCACTCTCCCGTCAAATATACCGCGAAAGAACATATCTTACAGAAAAAATACAACAGCTGCATGCGTATTATTGTGAAATATTTGACGCTCCAGATGTTATTGAAAGTTCTAATGTATAAACTGTACCTGTGAAATTTGTTTTTACAGAGCTTTTCTCATCAAATTATCACAAATTGTCAAACAGAGGAGTGTTTTACTAGTTTTAGCTTCATATTTCAGTCGTTCAAAGGCCGTCTTTCAAGTAATTAAACAGCTCCCCCGTCGACATACCATTCTTTTTAAGTTTTTTCAAGAGAAACGTAATTTTAGGGCCAACTTTGCATTCCCCAACCTAATGAGAAAGGTTTTATTTCCATTTTCATAGCTTCTTTAAAATTTGGAAGGAAAGCTGAATTACTCATACTTACTACGTAGAAGTTTATCATTTTCAAAAAAAGGTTTGGAGTATAGTAGATGTTACCGATGGCAGCGAGAACAAAGTATACTCTTTTGCTGCCAAAATCCACTTTTTTTGCTACTCCAGATTTTCAGGGCAACGAAGAAGCTTCACCAAGTTTTTTCCTCGTGTTCAAAGCAGCCAAACATCAAATATCAGCCTATTGTAGGGGAAATAATGGTATAAATGAATTAGGAATACTATTAATACTTGCGCAACACCGATGTTCTTCGCTCCACCTGACGTTATACGAAGAGATGTGCAGAACCTTCTCAAAATGGTCGAGCGATGAGTTAATCTGCTACGTTATTCCACCATGAGTTAACCTATCACGTTATTAGACCATTCGTACTGATCGGTGATAACGCCAGAATTTTTGAGTTTTTAATAATAGTTGTTTATTTTGTCCCCTTGTTTTTACTAATGCGAGCCAGTCGTTTGTGATTATTTTAAATTTAGAAGTATCGTTCAAAGCATATTCAACTTTGTAAAAATATATAATTTTTAGCCTTTGCGCTCGAGGAGTGCTACGCCGTTAAACTGGTCGGGTTTAACAAGTACTATATTTTTGTTATTTACTATTTTTTTTAGTTTCAAAAAATAAAAAAATGTTGAGCCATAAAACATAATAAAAAGCAATGCGTATTAATCTGTTCATTTGTATGTTTATATCCTTGTTTATCAGTTCATTTTCTTTCATGCTTAAAGAAAACACACGGGCAAAAATTAGGCCAGGTTGAAGACGATGCCGACAGTATAGTGCAACCTTTTATTTAAATACACTGTTTACATTGCCAATATTGAAATCAAAGAACTGAAGATATTTGAAGTTTCTTTTACTAGTTTCACGTATCCTAATTCTTAAATTTTTTCCAGATAATTTCAGTACATCCCTTATTCTTCCATTTTGATTTCATTCGTCGATGAAACAGCTTTCGCTGAGTGAAAAAATTTCAACCTATGTGATATCCCGCTGTGTTCATGATACCAAGTCGAAAATATTATTTTGAACGATGACTGACTGCCAAAACAGAGTAATTAAGTTTTGTCCACGTCACAGAAAGAAATGGATTATGGGTTTCACTGCTGAATAGGTGTGAAGCCAAGAATGATCATGTCTTTATGTTTCTCTAAGTTGGCAGTAGTGTTAAAGAATGTGTGGCAATGGGGGAATATCACGAAATCTTCTCCGTCAATTTTGACGGTGTTGTACACTAGTTATAGCATACAGGGTCACCCGCGACTTCTTGTATCACTTAGTTTTGAGTATATTAAGTTTATTGATTTTAGAGATGGCAGTGCAAGAAGTTATAAACCTAAATATGAACATCAAATTTTAATTGACTCATTGCTGCCTAAATGTCCCGTTCCCCAGTGAATGCGCCCATCGTGAGCTGCGAGGAGAACAGGCTTAAAGCAGATACTTTTGCTCCTGAAACTATTTTTTCAGTGATGACCTATTTTTCCTCAGTCTAAGAGAATGCAGTGCGCAAGCAATAATACATGAGACCTTGTGGCCCGTGTCATCAGTAAATGACGACAGAAAATAAGTACCTCAACAAAGCACCGTTACCTTCACTCTTATTCACGGTTCTTTCATTGATTTACTCAAGCTGCCCATCACGAGCTAAATATATATATGTATCTAATTGGCCTGATAGACGTACACCCCCTCCGAGAACCTTAAGTAGGTTAGGAGGCAACAACTGGTTCTGCTAATATCCTAAGTATATACATGCATATATACGGGTTTACTATGTATTAAACTTCATTAAAACACTAGCAGAACCAGTACTGGCCTCCTAACCTACTAGGTTGGCGGGGTAAGAGCTCATTGGAAAAGGTGATGTACTAAGGTGGTGGTGGGTGGCAACACAAAAAAATTTGGACGTTTATCTGTTGAGAAGTGGGCGTGCGTTCCAACGTAGACTTATTTTCCTTCAAAATGAGACCAAATTTGGGATAATATATGGCGTTTTTAACACTTTTTTTTTTACTATTTGAAGCTAACAGGGCGTTAGATGGCCTAGATTTTTGGTACCCCTATCGAGACGCAGGCCACTTAACATGCCGTATAGGAATATTGTTGGTCATCTAATAGGCCGTATCGAAATATATATATATATTATTTTCTTGAGATGGCACCTGATGAGCATTAGAACAGCGAAACGTGCGTCGTGGGTATAAAAATTTCCTTAACTGCTTCTAATTGAAATCTATATATACATATATATGGCATATATATCACAGTTCACATGCTGAAGAAGTTATGTCAAACAGTAAGGCGTGTAGCTGCACAATAGTGACGTAACACAAAAGTATCAGACAATAGAGTCACTCCTTTTGCAACAAGGCATCTAGGGTAATCTAAAAATCGAGGCAACTTGGGTAATCCGAAAATTGAGGTACCTTGGGTAATCCTACAATGGCGTGGTATGTGCGAGAGATGAAGTGTGCATCGAGAATGTTTATTATATAAGCGTTTGTAAATTGTTCAATTTCAGTTTATTGTGCTTTTCAAGTAAGTAGAACATTCTACTTTATAACCTTTTGTAATACAGAGCTTTCTTGGTCAATGAAAATCGCATAATTCTGTCTTTTTTAACCTATGTGAAGTATTCTAACCCATGCACAGCAATTGCTTTTACTTAGGTGAACATTTTTCTTCGCGATTTCCTCAGTTCTTTTTATGGCGCCAGAAAAAAGATGCAATGCAATACATAAAATCGACGGTCTGTGAATTTTTTTATTTATGAAATTAAGTGTATGTGCACTCTCAACTAGAGATAATAATAAACAATTGACGGGAAGGTCTTTGTCGAACAGAAAAACGAGCCTTTCCTCGGGGCCTCTTTTGTTTACTCAGTCAGAATAGTGACGTCAGAGTCACGGCGGTCGCTGATGGGCTGAAATTGGCCACTCTGGTGTTCGCTTACATCTGATATAACTAACTGTAGTAAATAAACTGTGATGTATATTCACCGTGAGAGTATAATTTAGTATCAAAGCTGCCACGAAAACGTACTAAAGTTGTCTTTAGTTCTTCGATTTCAAAAATTTGGCAGGGCAGTCCTCCACCGTTCACCAGATGAAATTTTTGTATAGCTAGTCTTTCACATCGGAACGGAGAAGCAAGAAAGAGAGCAATCAACCAATAAAAAATGTGGTTTAGTAAATAGTGGGATAAGCAAGCATAAGCATACACATCAAAATGTTACTTTTATATAGACTAGCAGAGACTTGTGGAAACTCCACAGTCCAGAAGTTCCATTCTGCACTGTGCCAGAACAAGTATATTGGCTGCGAAATGTGACAGTATTTTCTAAATCAGACAGTACTGATATGACCTGTGAGGCATATAACTTAAAACCGACCAGTGCTCTTCTCGAGACCGTACCTGCCATCACCTAGCCTCCCCTTATCTACTACCGAAAGCGTAACTTACAGACGGAAGAATAGACGGCTAGAACAAGCAAGTTGATAATAATATATATGCAATAAATAATGAAATAACCATTATCCCTTAAGAAGAAAAACATAATTTGCATCCTGTTGGCAGCAAATCTTAAAAACAAGCATACCAATTACACTGTATGCAAATCGCCAGAGGAGCAGATCACAGAAGTCTACGGTAGGGAAACCATGTATTTCACTTACACTTTTATGGTGTTGTTCATCCGGTAGTCGTATTATACACTTCTCAAAGAGGTACTACGCCTGAAAAGTTAATGAGGGTTGATAAGTTTCTTTAAAATTGATACGAATCGATCAGCTGATGCTAATTTTTAAAAGGTTACTACGCTTAGAGTAAAAATGGTAAGCGCTAATGTCGATAGCATTACGGTATAGATTAGTTATTCTGTAAGTTACTACTAGGAGCTTTCATTGATTTTTCAAAGGGGCGCCCTGTTTAATTATGACACTCCCTGTATAAATAAGACTCGAGCTAATCTTACCTATATGCGAAAGTAATGAAGATAGTTCCATAGAGATAAACTAATCTCATTAGCGTTAACATGTACGGATCCTTCGTCAGGTTGTTGGTTTTGCTATAGGCTATATCAAGTCCTAAGCGTCAATGCCGAAATAAATATTCCAAATGCATTTACGTTGATTGGGACTGAGTTGTTGCCGTCTCAAGAGTAGTCGGTCTGAGATTAAGGACTGAAACGCTATTCAAAGTAACGAAACCAACGCTCGTGACTGATGTTCCAGACAAATTAAAGCTAATGACAATAGCTTATCTTGTTAAAACTGTTCCAATCGAAAACACTTCAAGAAAAACTAAAGGTTCTAGTTAGGAGCGTCAACAGCAGCACGACACACAGACACAATTATACAAGTGAAAATAGTAATAGCGACGCAATCGCAATCTCTAATAATTTCAACTGCAGTACGTTACCCATAATGCAAAGAAAAATTTTTAGAGAACGTAGAGGTAGCACCAACAGCGGGAATAGAACAACTAAAGACTGGATTTTTTTTTGCTACATAAATACCAAATATTTTTATAGCGATGTTGCAAAAGTACAAATACTGTATTTTGCTATGAATACATTTGCAGGTACTGTCACTCCAACAGTACAATGTACGTACCGCCAAAAGTAAATATATGTAGGACCGTTTCTGAAAAAAACGAAAAAATAAATTAGGCAAACCGGAAATCTTTACGGGACGGATTTGGCAGTGTTGCTGCTATAATTGTTCCTGTTATAATAACAAAACATTTCAGAGCAAAGCAACAACAACAGCCGCAAATAAGAGAAATCATCAATGACAATGCCTCATTGCCGTTTCGTATAACTTTTAAAGCAACAGTAAAACTTGTGCACTCATGAAGTCACTGACATTTCTGGGATTTTGTGTAATTGAATGAGACGAGGTACGTATAGTTCGATAAACTGTGTTAGGTCAAGCTAGGAGAGTTGGGTTAGCTAAGGAGTGTTACACTATGTCCATTTTAGCAAGGCAGTTTGGGCTTGGTCCAATACCTGTTACACAGCGTTACCAATTCTATGGGCATTTCTGAAATTTTGTTTGACCTAGATCTTAGCCCCGCCCACTACCTGCATGTAGAGAAATCTTAGAAATACCGATAGAATTGACAACTCTGTTGAGGAATTTGACCACGCCCAAACTGCTATGATAACATAGACAGAGTATATGTTGAACAGTGTACGTTAGGTTAGACTACGGTAAGTTAGATCAGGCAAGGATTGATTCATTGAAGTAAGCAAGAGAGTGGTTATGCACGATATTCCTGAAAATCAGGGATTGCGTGAAATCCCTAATTTCACAATCTGAATTCAATCTGTATATATCCGATGTGCTACGGATAGCGAACATTACAGTTATTGCCGACAATCCCTCTGCTTGGATCGAGATGATCTAATATTACCGTTCAGCCTTAGTTTGTCTGGAACTCAGTTCTGATCGAACTTTTTAATGACCATATCGGAATGAGGTTGAGGTGTTGTTTGAAAACTGATTACGTTTGATACTGCCGAGAGCGGGATCGTACTCCGTAAAATATTGCCATCCTTCGACCGGTGTTACCAGTAACTGAGAGAGAATATTGGACTTAGTTTTTGTTGAAGCAAAGAATTTTCGTCGACAAACGAACTGGTGAAGCATAAAAATAACTTTTTTTACGGTCTATACAAAGCTTTTAAGTGTGACAGCAACGATGCCAACAAATATGTGCAATTGACACATGCAGATAAAACATAGAGGTGTTTTAGTGCAGTGCTAGACTGTACCAGAACAACCATCCTCCAGTGGCACCAAAAGCGAGAGAGCCTGGCTGTGCGGATGACACCGAAAACTGCAGGAGAAAATGGCAGACAAGGCACCAGGTGCGTTAGGGAGATAAGTCATCCATAAATATTGCTAGCAATGATAACGATGATTACCGAGGCTTCCTAGACGCCTCTCGATAAATATTCATCACCTGCAATGAGTTTTCATCACCCCGGAGTGGATCAATGATGAGCAGCAATAGTGATCAATGGTGGCAAGAACCCTCTCATTGGAGCAATAGTTTGCATACGATAAGCAGGTGGCAAGATGACTTACGACGGCCGTAACCGTCAGGCTGCGACCGCAACTCCCCGTCACCTGTGCAAACACTCGGATTTTTGCGCTTATCCTCGGCAAATCGCCAGTAATCCGCCGCAAATCCTAGTGGGCAATTTCACGAGTCATCGACCACTTACGGGCTTCTTCCTGCTATTATGAGGCGATGACTGATATTAATTGGGCTTTTGGCTAATATTAATGGGCGTTTTGACTTACGACTGTACGTACGACTTGACCACTTACGGTAAGGGTTTGATGCGTACTGAAAGAATACATTGAAAGAATACACATAAATTGAAGAATACATTGAAAGAATACACATAAATTGAAGAATACATTAAAAGAATACACATAAATTGAAGCTTTTCAATAGAATACATATTATTAACAATTCTGCGCATGTTATGACTTGAGCTTGTAAAAATAAAGAGGAGCAACCAAACCCCGCAGTATGATGAAATTCATGTTCATATGCAGCATATGCTCACTCTTATAACAAAAAAGCCACTATTTATACTAAACATGTGTTATCGCAACTAGATATCGTATCTATCGCACTACAGTCTAGTGCGCACAATTGTCAGGTCTCACAGAGTATCTGCATTTACATTTCCTATATATGACACTAAATTGAAGAATTTTTTAAAGACCATGATAAAACTAATTTATTCTGCAAATTCGGGCACGTAGTATGTTTGATTTTCATAAATGTAACGTCACTCTTGTTCAACTGTTCTGACTTTATTAGTTACTGCCTCAATTAGATGCAAATAATGATATTCTTGTGACATTATCACCAACTATTTTAATTTCCTTTACACGGTATTATAATTTCCGGTATATATTTACAATTAGTTCTCATAGCAGCGAGAAAACAGATTTATTATTTTTCGAGTTAACAACCTATAGGCTACTCGAGTTATTACTACGGTGGCACTCTCACAAAATCATGTATCAGTTTTTCTGAGAGTAGCAATCATTACTCGTATTTTCTGGCCTCTATGTTCCCCTTCAATTTGGTGCAAGTGAAAATTAAAGCGTTGCGGTACCGCTACAAGATAATTGTATAATTTTGCTGAGTTTACGATCATCAGTCGTATTTTGTGACCTTTCATCCCCATGTCATCTTGGTACAAATATGATAGGTATTCGGTTTGTGGCGCTTCATCAAACGTTGAACAAATTTCGTGGACATCAAGAATTACTTCTTGTATTTTCTTAATTTTATTTGCTGCTGCAGCTTAGCACAGGTGCTGCGTCAATTGCACTCAATTCAACAATAAGTGTTCGTGTTTTCCTACCGCGAGTCCCCATTTCTGCTTGGCACAGGTGATAAATAACATTAAGTTAAATAATGTATTGTTTTTGTTGCGGTAAACAGTCACTATAGCTGCTCATCTGCTACTCACCGCTGCCAATTTAGTAACAGTAATAGCTGATATTCAGGCTCTTTTAGTAAATAACGCGTAAACTTCAGTGAAACTTACGCCAGTTATTCGCAATTTCTAATGTCCAATTCTTTCTACGGTATTTGGTACAAATGAGAATGACAACGGAGGCGGTGTCGCAAAATGTGACCGGACAAGTTGGCGAGATTCGCCAGGGCATGACGGAAGGAGATCGTCATTGTTGCCGTGTCGGAGACGTCAGCTCTGTGATGGATGAGCAGGGGACAGACGTGGATGCAATGTGTGCATCCGAGTCCATATCCAAGGCAAGTCAAGAGTGGAGCATAAACATTATGAAACAACTACCGACATGGGTGACACATAAGCATGTGGCAGTAATAAAACGCACAAAAATACTTTGCTTTAACCAGCATTGCAGTCAAAAGGAAAAATTATTTTTTATACAATCAGTGTCAACCGACATAAGCCCATATAATTATACTGTCTGCTTCGCAACGGCAGCCATAAGCTAATATCAAAAGCATACGTCGAAAACAGTATTATTCCTAAGCCATAAGCATAACCACGACAGCCACAAGCCAGTAATAGGTATAACATCAAAAGCGCTATAATTTTGAAGCTATAAGCATCAGCACGGTACTTATAAGCCAATTTTATTATGAGCTATACTATCTGCGGCAGTAGTACCAATATGACAATGGCAATGTAAGCATGAGAGTAATAAGCTAATATCACTTCTAAAGTTTTCACATCATTACAACTGTTATTATCCAACATCATTGCTCTTGTTACTCGCGAACAAAGTGCGAGACGTGATAACGTTTTCGTAATTTCATATATGTCTTTCCACCCAAAAACTGCCAGAAGGAATTGAAGTATCATCACAATCTCTTGTAAGCAGTCAGGCGGGGTGATCTAGATGTGAAAAATGCTGAACCTGCTAACTCAGTACTTTCAGTTCCCCTCCCCATATCGTGGATGATGGTCTTGAGCACGAGACGCTCGGGTAACATGTTTCGTCAGCATAGGCACCATACGGGAATATCAGCACTATACTCTCATTGTAGGCAGCCATCAGCTAATATTATTTACTACACTGTCACTCTGGGTAGCTACAAACCATTATCGTTATAATATACTGTCAGCTATAGTGCCATTATGGCAGTAAAACCACGAGCAAGCAAGCCATTAGACAAGTTATTATTATACCACTCGTATTCAGTCAAAAACAGAACCCTATAGTAACAGTGGAGGCATCAGTACGGCAGTCATACGGCAACGATATCAAGGTCATTTGTCTTTGCACGTATTCAGTCATTCACTCTTCGGAATGCGTTACTGTGTCGTAGAAACAGTAGAAAAGTGCCCTCTTTTCTCAGTTTTTTTTCACTCCAAACTTGAAGCGATATCTGTAACTTTCGCGTGACACTTGACGAGGAAACTGATTTAACTGTTAGAATTTTAACTAGAGTACTCTGAGAGCGCATACCTCCACCAAGCAAGGCAATCTTAACAAAAAATCAAATTGGTCCTGCAGCTAGGATTTCCATTTATCATTAATAAAATTTGGCTATCGGTGCCGCACTCTTGACACGATAATTACAGTTTCTGTAAGTGTTTTGAAGATCCGTCTGTGACTTTTTCAGCTATATACTGACAAACACTTAGACAAACATTATCCAAACACACAGACGGACGAAATGATCATCACCAAATGTTGGTCTTATGTGCCTTTTTACACATTCAACAATTTCTACAAATTTCATACAAATTTGTCCATGACTATTAGAGATATGCTACCAAGTGAAAAGAGGCAAGCAAAGGGTTAAAAAAAAAAAACTTTCACCAAAAGTTAATCATCTGTTCCTCCTAACATGTCTAACAATCCCTGTAAATTTAGTAAAAATCCGCTTATAACTCTTTGAGTTATCTATGTATCATTCGGGCAAAAAGACAGAATGACAAACAAACAAACGAACAAAGAAACAAATTCGACAAAAATATAACCTCCTTGGCGGAGGTAATAACTTTTTGTGGCGTGCACTATGTATGTTGAGTTCACCACGACGGCACACAACATTCGGACGAGTCGATGAGTGAACGCATTGAAAAAACTAACGTGTAGACCAGCCTTTATATTGCCAAAAACAGTACCCTTGTGACAGTACAGGAAGTTCTCTCTATAAGCCTCCTTGTTCTACGCATATATATATATATATTTATTCAGTAGAAAAGTTTTACTTTTAGCTGTTCGATATATATTCGCCTTAATTAAAAGAACACATAGAGTACATGGAAGTAAGAAATTTCAACCCAAATAAAAAATATACGTAACACAGGGGCGAGCCATGTATCGAGGACTTCTTGTATAAGCATCAGCACGGCAGCCATGAGCCAATATCATTGCTATATCGCGAGCGTAGGCAGCCAGAAGCCAATATCATTATTACACTACTGTCATCGTAAGCACGGCAGCCCTAAGCCTCTCTGGATCAGCAGACACGCACTTACAATATTGGCGTTAGAAGGTCATTTAAAACTTTCAAGAGGGCGTAAATAGCGAGCGAGTTAGACAAAGCCTCCTCCGCAAGTGTAATGACTGCATTGTGAGCCACGAGGGTCTACGCCGAGGGTTCTAATACGTAATTACACTTGTAGAGCTCTACATCGGCACATTAGTGGAGTACTTCGAGGCTCTCTTTGTTATATACGGACTAGGCTCAATGAGGCAGGCGGGTGCGGATGTAGAGAAGAGAAATAGGTCTTGGTTATGTTGGGTGTCTCGGAGAATGTTCAGTTTAAGAAATAATCAAAACTGGTAGTTTGTGGTGACACCAAGAAACAGAGAAGATTTGAGAAATGAAAAATTAAATTGGGCTTTCGAAATGCAGAATAATACAGGTTTGTAAACGACAGAAAAGAATAGGTTTGTGACTTGCAGAAAAAACGGTTTGTGGAACAAAAAAGGAAAAAAAACACGGGTTTGTGAAATGAAGAAATATTTAGGTTTATAAAATGTAAATATGTAGCGAAATTTTTAGTTACGGAAGTGCAATAAAATTCACGCTGGAAAATTTAAGTTGGCGGAATGCATTGAAATAATAGGTTAGTGGAAGTTCGTCGCACAACAGAAGTGACCTCAACTGATAGTATGTGTACGCCGCTTATAATACTATAGTAAAATTCGTTTATTATATTGCAGTACAGTGACGGCCTACTTTGCAAATGGCATGATAGAATTCCTGATTTTTTTTAGAAATATATGACTATTTACAGTGTGAAATAGTACCAAAAAGGAAGTAATGTATTTATTTTTTCTAGGAGTTAAGAGAAGTTGGAAATGATATTGTCATCCTATTTTAAACTACAGCAATTAGACTACATTGACTACAGGAATTAGAATATGTTCGCTATCGTACAATACAGATTAAGTTCTAGAAGATGTATAAAACTGAAGGTGCATTTTGTACATTTGTCACAAAGCTGCAAACTAAACGGTCTGCCGATGCTACTTTTCAATTATTTTGGATACCCATGTTGGATTTGTTTACCAGAGATGTGACTGATTGTTGAATGATGCAGAACGAGAGTAAGTAATAGCAAGCAGACTTTAAACAACAGCAATCGTACGAGGGAACCCTGTGGTAATATTGTCTATATATAAATATATTTTATATATAAGAATAAAGTGAAACTGTAATACAAAACGCTACCACTAGAAATCTAACTGTGGCTACATCGCTCAAGCCACATTTTATCAGGTCACATCACACCATTACAAGAGTACAATAAAGTAGCACCCAACTGTCCTCAGACTGTGATATTGCATAATTCTTTCACAAGTGGTTCAGCTGAGACAGCAGGCCAGCAACGAGAAGAACACTTTGGTATCCTAACAGAAGCGATCAGTTTTCAGCTGCAAATATCGTCAATTTAAACGTTAAGCAGAGTGAAAAACATGCAAAATGAGAACACGCTGGTGTCCTCAGAACAAGAACTGTAGTTTCTATTGGAAGATGCAGTAAATTTAGAAACGAGTTTAGTGAGAAGAAATGCAGCGAGAACATGTCGATGTCCTCAGAGCACCAAATTCAACTACATTATGGATAGAGAGTTCATAAAAGTATAAATGCGCTGTAAAATATGTGTATATTTCAAGGAAAAAATATGACGATAGGGAAGGACACTAAGTCATTTTAGCGTGAAAATCCAAAGGCGCTACAATAAAAATCCCGGTCTATGGTGGGCCCAAAATCTCCATTTCAATCGCCGCTGGCAAAGTCCACAAAATTTATGAGGCGAATGTAACGATACAAGAGCGAGGCCGAAGCAAAAGGGTTTCCTGGAGTCCAGGCCGCCGCCCGGCACGTTTGCAGCTGGACTCACTCACCAGAAACAGATGGACAAAAATGTTCTTATGATGGATGAACAGGAAAGACCTAATGGTGGTGAGAGGGAACAGGTCTAGGCCTTGGTGTGAGAGTCGGAGGAAGTGCAGGCTGACTTTAAGGGAGGGAAGTGATGGAAGAGGTAGAGGGAAGTGGAGAGGGGTTCTGGCAGAAGGATGTGTAAAAAGGTTCTTGCAAGGAGAAGTAGACTGGGGCTTTAACTATTGGGAGGGCACGGGAAGTGGAGTAGAAAAAGTACTTTAAAATCCTATCTAAAGGGAAATGTATGAAGGTTTCTATGACAGGTACACTTGCAAAGGGTTGTACATAAGGAAATATTCTAGAGTTTTCAGAGAGGAAAGTGGATAGGGAAGTGAACATAAGCCCTTATTTATATTGAGTTTAGTAAAAGAATTACTCGGAGAGTCAACTAACAGAGAGTGTAAAAGGAATTTTGCTAATGACAGTCGTACACGAGAATGTTAAAACTGGACATACGCAGAGAATTGACTGCAAGTACTTATAGATTCTTAGAGAAAAGAATTGTGCGGAGGTCTAGCAGCATAGGATGTGCTCAGCTCTGGGCGTCAGCGAAGAGAACTACCAATGTATATGAGTCTGATCGATGTGGACAGGGACTGTAGTGCATGTCTTCATAGGGACTTTGAGAAAACGAACAGCATGGAAGTCGTTGCAGCAGGAAGTGCACACTCCCTGCACAGGGGTTTAAGCTGAAGGAATTTTTACGGTGTGTAAAGTACATGGATTTAAGCGTAAGGAAACTTAACAAAAGGCATAAGCCACGCAAAATAGTGTAGTCTATGCTGAAGGATTTCTACAGAGATCCCAAGAGCAGAAAGTGAACGGGAATCTTGGCATAGAGCAGCACTCAGTAATTTCTGCAGAGTAGTGCACAAAGAATTTACAAAGGGAAATGTAACATATATTCAAGGGTACTTCATTTGAATGCTTTAATTTTAAAATTTTATATTTAATGCTAACAAACTAGCGTGATTCACATTATCTGAAATACTTCAAAAATTTTAAATTAAATGATTATGAAAAAGAAATTTTGACATTTGAAAGAAATAGGTACTTAAAAATGTGCTCGATATGAAGAGACTATTCCAGGAGTAGGTAGTAACTTGAAAATCACCATTAAAAATTCTGCTTCAGAAAGACTGAAAAAGTCGATAAAACTTGAGATTATGAAATGGAGATGAAAACCAAAGTTCAATTCAGACTTTGCAATGTTATAGACGGTGGATGCGTTGCTAAAACACGACAGCCCATCTCTTTGAGTATTCTTCAAAGGAAAAGATTTAGTCGATTATTGGGGCAAAATCTCGAATTTAACAAAATATAACCAATGGATACTGACTTCCTAAGGCACTAAGGCGCTAATCTAAAAGTTCAGCTGGTGTTCCATACCCAATCTGTGTAGGCATGGAATTCATAAGCCACCCCAAGTGTTTGGCAGTGTCAATATGGAGGCGTTATCTAGCCGGAAATGGTGTTTTGAGCGATTTCCATACAGCGCATCGTGGGGTTGCGTGCTGCTTCACTTGTGTTTTTATCTTTCCTTTCCATTGTTGCCCAGCCGTGCAGTTTTAATACAGAAGTCATAATAATCAGTGGAGGCTTGTGCACGTACAGGCTCCGCAAAAACTGTAGCTGCTACTAAAGTACAAGCGCTCTAGCTATGATCCTATGATCAAATAGAGCTCTATAGGAGAGCGTATACCCCCACCAAGCAAGGCAAAGGTAATGGAAAATTCAAATTGTTTTGAAACTATGACTGCCGTTATATCAACTCCAAAATCTAACCATTTGTTCCTTTTGACGGTAATAACAGCTTATGTAATTTTTGTTGAAGATCCGTTCATAACTTTTCGAGTTACGTTGGGAAGAAACATTCTGACAAACATTAGACCAACTAACACAAACAGACCAAGCGATCATTAGAAAAATTTAATCTTTTATCTATATCAATATTAACAGCAATTCCTGAAAATTTCATAGCTATAGATCAGTTTTTAACTTTTGAGGTATTTTTTGATAACAAGCATATTAAACACAGAGACAAACAAACAAACACACAAACAAACGAATAGACAGATCGTCACTAAAATGTGTTCTTTCACTCTTCATAATATACCTAAAAACTCAAGCACATTTCCTAAAATCCGTCCATAAGTTTTCGAGTTATGGCATTAGGATAAATGAGACAGAGGGACAAAGAAACAAACGCACTAACGGATCTTCACCAAAAATTAATCATCCGTTCCTCCTAACGTCCCTAACAATCCTTGTGAAGATCGTTGAAATCCGTCCATAACTTTTTGAGTTAGCTTGGTGACAAGACAAACAGGTAAAGAGACAAACAAACAGACAGACAAGCAATCTAGACGAAAATATAACCTCCTTGGCCGAGGTAATGATTGAACAACATTTCGTTCAATGAACTTTATAGGGCACGCTGTGGTAGAGATATTATTGATACTAATTTAAGCGAGGCTATTTGCTTGTTAACGTAGAAGAATTATTTGGTTCAATGAACTCTTGGAGAGAGAGTAATTGTTTTCACCATGCATGTCAATAATTTCAATAGGCTATCCCCTAACTCCGTACATCATCTAAAGTGAAAATATCACACAGTCACCTAGTTTGTCCAGAAACACGGAAAGTTATGCACGGAAGATCACAACTCCTAAATACAAGAAACAAAATGACGTTTTGTGGAAGTACGACACAGCAAGATATAAAAATAGGCAAGAAATGATGGTCTAGCTATAGTGTTTAGTTAACCATTGGTTTCTCATCGACTTCCCATACAACGCTTGCATGGCAGACCCTAAGGCTCTTTGCACGTTACATGAAAAAAAATTACAGTAGCAAGAGATGGGGCGCGTTCAGTTCGTTCCTCCAATCAAGCTCATCTCACAGATTTGCTTTACTTCGTCCGGAGGTTCAGTCCGTATTGCTAGATTCACCACTTTGAAGGAACTTTTGGCGGTAATAGTAAATTTCTTACGCTTAAATTCAATCTAAAGGGGCTACTGAAACGCTCAAAATGTATATTTTCGACGTATAAAAACTAATTAGATTAGATTATGACGGTTCTAACAGGATTGCCGAAGAGGCTTCTAATAATAATCAACTGTACTGCAGCACAAGTTAGCCAAAAAATTATCTAACGAGAAGAGATTGCAAGTTATTTAGAACAAATAAGAGAGCTAGTGTGGACCGACCAGTTAGTTCAGCCAGCAGGCTGTGCGCTAATAATGATCTAGGGAACCTGGCCCACAAGAGAAGGGTAGCCGAGCAATGTATGTTTTATAAGGTGTACAATAATGAGAGGCATTGGTTGTATTCTTCTCTCCCTGCCCTCAAGGTCGTTGGGAGAGTGACTCGTGCTGCGTGCGGAGCGCACTCTTTCACTTTGGAGGCTGTCAGATGTCGAACTAATCAGTTCTGTCGGTGCTTCGTGCCCTAGTCGGCTAAGGTTTGGAATTTGTTGCCGGCATCGGCTTTTGGTCGTATTGGCGTGCAGGCGTTTAAGTCATCTGTTAATGGTTTTTTGCTGGATTTCCTTTAGCAGCGTTCTAGGCTTCCCGGTGTTACAAGATGTTTCATTTGGGTGGTATTACCTTTCCGTGGGAGCTCAAGCGTGAAGTTTTAATAATAATAATAGTGAGACAAAAGAAACATACTTATTTTTGTTCGTTATTGGTGCAATATTTATCGTATTTCAAGGAAAAAAATATTCATTTCTTTCCGGGACCGACTTCCTTAGTAAGCTGCGTTTGCCCAATTGTTCCCTCTGAATGCATTAAAAGTAATAATAGTAATAACTTGGGTGGAGTACGGTATCTTCTCACCAAATACCAAAGTAGCAATGCGCTAAGAGCAACATACAGCTTTCTGTTTTCACTAAATGAGCTGAATACGAATGTAAAAGTATGAATGGCTTTAGTGGTTGAAAGCGTTCGACCGGCTAACTCTACATTGCTGCAAGAACTCAAGCTAGTAAGCTTGGATTGACTTTCTTGAGCCTACCAGCGATGGAGCTCTGGTACTCTGGGCGAAGTTCCCAGTAAAGCGTCAGGGACAAAGTTATGGGAGGGGGAGGACGAGTAATTTTTCGTTGTGCGGCTTTTGGAGCCCAGAATTGAGATGAAAATAATACGCCCACAATACTCTGCTCGTATTTCAATTCCAGAATAAGTTTGGCGTCCTAAATACAAATATTACGAATGCAAAACAAAAACAAAAAAAAAATCCTTTACCATTTCCTAGCTCTGCTTTCGGAAAACGCCACTTTCTTAACAGTTATTCGCACACACCCAAAACGGGAAAATTTTGCAGTAAAATGGAGAGAGACTCAGGGATACAGAAGAGAAGGGGGCAAGAAGACTGCGTGGGCTAGAGGGGATCAGTAAGAGGGGTTTAGAGACGCGTTTAATCAAGCAAATGGAGCTCTTTGCCGGGAGGGTAACCGGAGTGGGGGCGAGGGGTGTTGCGTTGAGGTGCCAGTCCTCAGGTTTGTGCTGTGGGCGAGTAACACATAGAGAAATATCTCCTTGATAAGATAAAATGTTTCGCCAATGTTAATTTGCTGGTGAGTACCGAAAAATATTTTTTTTTGTGCTAAATATAACACATATGGAGAACTCTGCAGTTAATGTACCGAATAACTTAACCAGGAACTTTTTTATTTCAGCTACGACGATATCTAATTTGCATTGTATTCAATGTGAATTGTCTGTTTCGGCCCTCAGAACTAAATGTGATTGGTTGAAGCATTTGATTTCATCGGCTGGAGATGTCGTTAGGAGCGTACAGATTCTTCAAAATGAATTCAGTTTAGCAAAGTAATGTGGCTAAAAAGGATTCATTTCAAATTAAAGTTTGAAGACTGATTATTGAACAGAAATTGGATTATACAAATGAAAGTGATCATCAACTCTTACGTGCAATTTTGCAAATATACCATTTTCAGATGGTATATCCGTCGTTAAGCGCGTGCACAGTCTTCAAAATGAATTCATTCAAGTAATGTAGCTAAAAAAAATTTATTTGAACTAGAGTTTCAAGAGCACTTCAAGGTTTCATCGAAGTTACATATTACTGGAAATTCAGATCAATTAGCAAGGAAATGTTGCTCAAACAGTATTTAATTTCAGTAAAGTTTCTAATATTCTATGGTTTTGTTGCCCTATAATTCTAAGAAATTTGCACATTTTACCAGGGGAGCAATGCTAAGAAAAAATCTAATAGACTTCTGCAAGCTCTACTACAGTTCTACATATAAGCGTACACATTCTTGGGAATAGGCAATTGTTACCAAAAGACTGCTACTCAAGAAGTATTCAATTCCAGTGGAGTCTTAGATGCTATCTCGGGTGTTCCAATAACACGGGGAGATGTTGAGCAGTTGTTAGACCAACTGCTTCGCTGGAGGAAGTGTTGGTGTCGCGATCCTATTGATTACATGTCGGAGCGGCGCCCCCTGCCTCAGCTTTGGTAGCCTCTGCGGCCCCCCTGACCTCACCACTGCCTCGTGACCGTAAAGTAGTGACCTCACTTGGTTGCCACTACTGCTGCCTCACAGTTAAGTATTGACCTCACTTGATGGTCTCATCCCTGCTTCCTCACCATCAAGTAGTGTTTTCACTTGTTGGCATCACTAATACCTGCTGAGTACAAACTAGTGGCCTCACTTGGTGGTCTCAGCAGTGATTAGTAAACATTTAGCGGGGTCTCATAAGCATAATGTTTAGGCTAATGGTTATGGTAATTCCGCATAAATGTCTGATGGTGTCAGTTCATTCTAAAAGCCATAGGGGAGCCATTCCAAAAGCTTTTGCCAACTTTTGTTTAGTCTTCAAAGTCAAGATAATGATGATTTCATTTAGCCAATCAGAAGTATCTTTAGAGAGCACATGAAAATACATTTTTTCACCAGCAGAGTTACAGTAACGAAGGGTTGAAGTAATCGATAGACGAGAAAGCTTAGGGCTCAGCCCCTCTGAACATATTAACTACAATCAGAAGATAAAACGCATATCGCAGACAGCAATGCACCGTCGTTAGGAGACTCAAGAAATTGAAATTAAAGCTGATTCATTAAGATGAGTCTCCACTAATAGGTATCTGCTGTATTTGATTCTCGTAGCAATCGGAAGAAAACTGAGCGAACGTTGGTGAACTCGGTAACTTTGTTAGTTCTTACCATCAATATTAAACATCAAATTCATCAATTTACGTAAGTACAATATATCGCTATCTGAAACTGGATCGAACACTACCCAAACAGAGTTCTTCGCTGCCAGGAAGCTAAGGCCGCAAGTCAGCTTTTTGGCAACCAAAAATTCTGTAAAGTATAAAAAAGCTGCTCAGCAGCCGCTATGCAAGGATGCTGAGAAGGGAAACATATCTGTATAATCCAACAAATTGAGGCTGCAGTGGGCAAAGGCAAGGACAGACTGGGAGAAAGAAGTTCTAGAGAGAGAAAATGGAGGGGGAAGAGGGTCACTGAAGGAGAAGGGGAGGGACAGCCTTCAGATGGCACAACTCGGTAAGGCTTCTCCACTAAATTAACAGCAGCGGCGTCTTCAGTGCGACTTCGTGGCCCTCGCAGCTAATGAATGCTCTGTAACTGACGATGGTGAGGTGAGGGGATGTAACTGTGTTGCAGTGACACCTAGCGTAGAGCTACAGGCAACACCTGATCCACGGTAGAAAAAGATGTAGCTTAGGACAAGAGTTGCCACATTTGAATGTTTTCACCGACAGGTAAGACAAACAACAGTGAAAAGGTTTCAGTAACAAATCTCACCAGACGTGTTAAATAATTTAGTTACACTTATATTACCGGGCATAATTTTGAAGGCAGGGTATCAGGCCGCACCTGGTCCCGATCGCCAACTTATGCATTTCCGTACATAGCTTAGTTGCCTCGTGTATGAATTAAAAAACAATGTACTTGTTCACTAGCAATGGTGTTCCCGAAAGGTGACATCTATCGGGTTTCCACAGATAATATCCCGGCAAAATAGCTTATTTCTTTCACCTAATAGCTATATAATTTTACGAAGGCCGAATTACTTATGAAAGGTAACTCGTCGGGAAGGCCGCTGTCGAAGTGTGGCACAAGACGAAGAACACGTACTGGTTATCCTTAACGGAATGACTACGGCGTAGTCAGCACCTCAGGTCTTCCCAAAATCCCTCAGTTAAACCCATAGCGGACCCACTACGGCGCTTGCAGTACCCCGATATTTCCAGGGTCTGCCTTAATTTGACACGAGAGGAGGAATTCTTACGCTAGCCTCTACGGCTAGCCCCCATGGGCGGCTTAGCACAAGACGAAGAGCCCGCGAATGACTCCAGGAACCGTTCGCATAGGTAGCTAACTGCCACAGTCAGCAGCAACCGGACGGCCAGTGAGAGCCATATTAGGTACCTACCGTTCACACAAATTATCTCTAACTCAGGGTAATTTTTTCAGCTCTGAATAATATAACGCAACATGGACTAAGGGCAGCGCGGTCCTGCGTTGTTTGAAACGCACACGAAGAACGCTGATGCCATCGGTTGAGTGATTTTCTAGATAAACATTTTTGAGACAAGCATCGGCTTCAAAAAGCTGTTGCTCTAAATACCACGTACTACAAAAAAAAAAGAACCCAGGAAAGCTCCTACCCTAAATTAGAGGCCGTAATGCAAGCATGAATTATTTTGCGTGCAGATGCACAAACCACTTTGGTAATCAGGCGTGCAGGCGAACCCATTGAAATTTTTCTCACAGGGCACCACTCCAAAGTCTGTCAAACGGTGCGTGTTATTTTAAAGAGAAGCAGCCGACAGATGGCGCTGCCATTATGAGCGAACCTGCCATATTAGTGGTAAGCGCAGAACAAAGCTGCGCACCGCACGACGTCTTGGTGAATATTGCGCGCTTCAGTGGTGTTCGAAAGACCAAATCAGCGGCAGTGAGCGTGCGACCATCAGTGAACCTCAAGACTCTGCATTTACATACAAGTTTGTGAATGCGAATGAGTTAGATAGGACTCACGAAATTTGGAGGTGCAACAGATCCAAAACCTTCAGAAGCGTTTTCAAGCCATGATAGCATTCAGGTTACGTGGGAAAGAGTAGAGGCGTGGTTTAATAGCCACTTCTGGGTTATTGGTGCAACACCTGCGACTAAGTCGCACGCAAAATATATCGCAATCATAACCGGAAAGCGGTAACGACGATTACGACAAGGGTTACGGTAAACACCTATTGCAATTACTGTGAGTATAAGAATTAGATGGATGAATAACGAGCAAATTCAGGAGCCCATGGTAAGTAAGTAAGAAAGCAAGCATGCTTATCTATTTCGAGTTTCCGTCGATGAAATTGGAATTAATAGAGACTGTCATTATTGTTGAGCTTACACTGCTCGTTAGCAGATGAGGCTCCCACAACAGCATCGCGGGTTACATTAGCCCAAATGGGTTGTTATTACAACACGCCTCAGAATTACAACGCAGTTTCTGAGTCAATCCTATCGCTGCAGAAACTCAGCTCTTTCAAGAGTTTTTTAACGCTTGTAGAGAATAAATAGTTATTTCTGTTATTGAGCATTATCGATCATTTACGCTTCAACCCCATAGAGTAAGGTGAGCGGCTACCTGAAGTTTAATCAGCAGAGTAAAAAAAAAAAAGAAAGAAGTCCGTTACCTCGGCCTTTTTACTGTTTTTACTGATCTAGTTGAGCCAGCGATGGTCGCGAGTCTAGATCTTTGTTCATACAGTAAACACAAACTCGCAAAAGTTCCAGAGAAGCTTCAGCAAGCTCTGTCGGAATAAAAAAAAAAATAAAAACACGTACATGTTTCGAACATCAAAATCTAATCGTTGCATCTGTGAACAGATACCTCCAGCAGCGAAATAGATTGCACAGGTTACAGGGTCTATGGGCCAAACTTTTAAGTAATTTGCTAAATTCATTCATCGAAATGGAACAGCTTATGAAATTAATATTACGTATTGATGGAACTATAAGGTTTAAAATATTACAGGAAAATTATTATCTGAAGGAACACTTTGAACAATGTCCGGTGACATAATGACTGCTGTATAACAACGTATACTATTGTCGCGTTCTAAAATTATCGACAGTACTGTTCCACTGGTTAACAATAAGTACTTTTGCCCTGTTTCTGCGAATTTAAGACGTGCTACCAATTTACCATTGAAGGATATTAACTACATCATTTCCTTACAAAATGCTTGGAAGAAACATAAACGAGCTGCGGCTGAGGCCCATCTCTAATCATTGTAGCTTGTTCAGTGCCAAACTCGCCAGTTCAGTTATTTGCGCAGGCATGGAACTCATCGCTGGGACCAGTGTTCAGCCGTGTAGATCTGCAAATGTTCAAGTCAGCCTTACGTGGCTTTCTGAGTGGTTCTTCTCTGAAGTGCTTCGGGAGCCTTGATTATTCTTATCCTTGGGTTCAAGCTGGCCCTTGATGCCTGGACATAGATTTTAGACTTTGGAAATGCCCCAATTTTGATCCAATACTTGGACATTGACATTATCATAGCAATAACCTTTGTAAAACGTTAGTAAATGCTCTCAGCGGATGTTCCTTATGGTAACCTTGGTGGCATCAAAGAAATAGTATTTGATTACTTAAAAAAGGAACTTGATGAACACAAACGTACGGTAGTCAGATTTAGAATCAGAAAGTAGAATCGATAAAAATACAGCTGAAGGAATCCCAGAAGCATTGTGCTCCTCTGTCAGCATTATTACAAGATAAGGAAGCACTCAATTGACATAAATATCCTTGAAAATTTACAACCAATGTAGTATACAGCAGAAAAAGGTATCTTGCGTCTTTGTCTCTTACAGTCTCAGACTGATGATCATTGAGTATCCATTTAATGATATCGAGAAATAATATTTCTCAGTGAATGTAAAAAAGCGTTTCTTTCCCTTGCAACAGAAATAAAACATAAAACGCTGCACTCACAAAGAAAGAAAGGTATTAATTACTTGATGCACATCGGAGCCGGGCGTTATCAGAGTGATGGGCACGACAATGGATCAAAGGAATTCTTGGTCACTATAAGACGGACGTCGCCTTGTGCGCGTGAGGACCACGACTCCTACGATAACAGAATCCATATTTTCTTGCATTGAGATGTGCCGAATAAACACATCGTAAAACGTGGTCTCTGGTGGGAGCAACAGTTGGATGGTTGTGGTTACAAATGTAGAATTCCATTTAGATTTTTACTATGAATGGATCGAGTGATAGCTGACTGGTTGTTTACGCAGCTGCAGTGAGGTAGTTAAGATGCTGCCATGGGTTTACAACCCTTTGTGGTGAAGCGGGAGCAGTATTGGTGACAACTGTATGTGTGGGTGTCCCATGTGGTGTGTGTGTGTGTTCCTTGCAGAACCAAGCAATCTTGTCAGGTCGCAAAAGAGTGTCTCTCGGACAATTGTTGCTTGAGGTTTTGCTCTGCCTCGAGCTGTGGGTTTCCGCGAGCATTGCTGTTACAGATTGTCCCTGGATTGAGCAACAGTTTGGCAGTACAGTGCCACCTGAAATTTTTAGCCCCCGCCCGCTGGATTGAGCAAGAGTTAGCTGGTTGTCATCAGAAGTGTAGTAAATGTAGCTTTAGAAGTGAAGCGAGTACTTGTAAGAATGCTGCGCTCTGTCACAGTAGCCTTCAGCTGGGGCTATCTTAACAAGCGCCATAATCTCATAAATTGAAGTTGGAGAATCAGTGCCATTTTTATAAAGGTTGTTGCTGAACTTTTACCGAAACGCCTCGGTTATGTTACCAGAGCGTAGGCTGCAGTGCCCGTTGTAGTTTGTAAAAGCCATATTCATAACTGTTTCAACCAAAAAGGTGGAGCTGCGGCAATGAAAACTTTTTCGTTATCCTGTGCAATATTTCACTTCTTCTGTAAGCCGTGTACCTTACACTGCACCCGGGCGTCATAACTGACTAGCAGATCTTATGAAATAACTAGAGCACTCTGAGAGCGCATATTTCCGCCAAGCAAGGCAACGTTAACGAAAATTCGAATGGATTCTTAAACTATGATTTCCTCTTTATCGACACAATCCGCTTATTTGTGCCTTTTTGGCAGTAATTACAGCTTCTGTTATTTTCTTGAAGATCCGTCCGTAACTTTTCCAGGAATGTTCTGACAAAAATTTTGACAAGCATTGGTCAAGCACACGTGGACAAACCAATTTTCACCACAATTGAGTCAATTGTGTCTTCAAACATTTCTATCAATTCCTACTAATTTCATAAAAATCCGTTCCAAATTTTTCGAGTTATGTTGCTGACACACGTTCTGACAAATATGGGTCCAGCAAGCAAACAAACAAACATACAAACGAAAAATCAGATCTATAATCACTAGATTTGGTCATTTATGTCTATTTTTAAGATTCTCAACAATGCTTGTAAATTTCATAAACATCCGTTCTTAATTTTTTGAGTAATATTACTAACAAAGATAAAATCAACATAGAGACAAGCAAACAGATGGACAAACAGATCGTCACAAATATTTGATCAATTACTCTTTGCAATATCTCTAACAACTCATTTGAATTTCATAAAAATCCGTTCATAAATTTTTGAGATATGGTCCCAAGAAAAATGGCAGAAAAGCATACTAACAAACGGTAGAACGGATCTTCATCAAAAGGTAATCATCTGTGCCTCCTAATATTCCTAACAATCCCTGTAAATTTCATAAAGATCCGCCCATAACTTTCTGAATTATCCTGGTGATAGACAAGCAAAGAGACAAACTCGATAAAAACATGACATCTTTGGCGGAGGTATTAAGTGGCCCTGACGTCAATCTTATGTGTCTACTACTTGTAGAAACAGAGCTCTTTTTATATAATAACCGTAAGCTAGTGCCCTGCTCGTGGTGCACTCAAACCGGTTTTACACTATAATCTTTGTTCCCTGTAAGCAGCACAAAGTGTCCTAATATTTTGTTGTTTCTTTGTAGAAATAAAAAATGCACAGCTTTCTGCACTCTTTCATTTCGAAGTTAAAGAAATCTCTAGTACTCTGCTGACAAACTGACTTGACGACTCGCATTATAACAAACTTTTTTCTTGTTGGAGACACGGTAGTGTTAGCAAAGACACAGCAAACGTCCGAACACTTTGCCCTGCGTACGGAGATCTAATGTCAATTGTGTGAAGCCGGCTCTGGTGGGAGGCGACATAACGTGCCCAACACCATCCAAAGACAACGAAAAATTGGAGCAAGGTTTGCCCATGTCAAGTTCTAGCAAAATTTGTTGTGCTATGGCCTACTTAAAGGGAGTCTCCTGTTTCAATACGCACTACGTTGTTTAAAGTACGTATCAAGAGCTAATAAATCGCAAAATTTTTAATTAGACTGCATTGTTCCACTACCTTTTTAAAAACTGAATCTGTTAGGATACTAAAAAAAAATAATAATAAGACTACGGGAGCTTGAGAAAATTTTATGCTTTGTAGCATAAAATAAATATATATACAAATCACAGATCAGCGCAAAATTTTAACCCATCTTAAAAGAACGCTGCGGTTGGGCTGCTGAAAACCGGAAAGTTTTCTCCAGTAACAACTCATGCGGCTGCAGTTTAATGCTCTCTATTAGTGTCATCAAGACTCCATTATTAATACTAACTCTAATTTTGAAGTCACGAACGTCGCCTGGGATTCTACAGTTAAAGCTAAGTAGAAATGCTAAAGCACGTTCCGTGACCGGTACCCAGATGGAGGCGATAACGGGGGAACCGAAGTACCTGGAATGACAGGAACTGCTGCCCGCGGCTTGTGTGACTGCGTTGCAGTTCACTGCTGGCCAGTTTAGCCTCTCAGTCAAGGAAGTAAGAGGGTGGAGAGGGTAAATCTACGACTTGCGACGGTGCCACTCGCCCGATACCTAGCTGCTCCGCACTTACTTACAGTCGTGGTAGCAAACTGAACATGTTTGCTAATTACACATCGATTTAAAATATTAATTTAGTGCACAGTTAACATTTCAATAGTGGACTGTGTTATTTGCGAGATGCCTTCCACCATGTTTCAATCCAATAATTCATGAGTCAACAATTTTTGTAAAATCCATACTGCTAAACAATACGTGTGCGCATATGGTAAAGCGCGTTACTGTCTAATTTCAGTGACTGGTCTAGTTCACAGTTCTATTTTTCGCATTGAATGGTGTCAAATTTATGGCTGCTTCGCACTTTTGCAGTATTTTCAAATTAAAAATTGACGTAAACTCATTATTAGATTGTTCCATAATTCCCATAGCGTAAACGGTTAAGCCATGCCACATGTTGAGCAAGCGTGCGTAGTAGTCAGAGGCATTGTCTAACGAGCTCTCCGTGAAGTCCAAAGAAGCGGACTGCGTGACCTCTTCGGTAACCATTAGCCAGAGCGTGCGAGGCGTGCGTGAGTCTTTGTGTTCATATTCTGCTGATATTTTTTGTGGCATGTGTAAGGCTTAGAAGCAGGGCAGGGATCACTGGTACCTATTACAGAGCGCCACTAATCATCATAAGAGCGATCTGGCTGCAACAATTAAGTGAAAACGCGTCTTACGTAAAATAGTTACTGTACCTAAAAAAATCGATGAAAGAGTTGGATGAAAAGATATGATAGACAAATTGAAAGTACATCACAGACAGCAGAATCAACTGAATTCACACCAAACATGAAAGATTTTCATGAAAGCGCAATGGTAAATGTTGAAGTGAGTTAGAAACACTCTTGGCATAAACTAAATGATATTTCCTAATCCTTACCGGAATCCTAACATTCTACAAATTCTTGTGACTCCACAGTTAAGTGAAAAACTTCGAGTGCTAAATACTATTACGCTGAATCAAGATTGGGTTCAGTCCTGCAACTTCTTCAATTATATTTGAAAACAGTTAGAAGGATGATGAGCGAAAAAGTAAATGAGTCAACTACAAAAGTGCTAAACTAAATAACCTTTAAGAAAGACAATAGGGAAGGACGGTATGCATTTTGTATCCTGAAATGATGTGCATTTTATGGTTTTACTATTGACCCGCTAGATACTTCAATGATTATTATCGCCTAAAAGTTTCATAGTGTTGAAGTAATAAATAAATAGTTTGCAGAATGTGGCTCGCAGCTTCATGTGTTAATGCCTAGTGCCCACTGCAGCATCCGCTAGAGTGGTCTGTGTTGCTCTAGATTCCATTGGTTAAAGCTGGGACGCGACAGAGCTGTATACGGATTGCTTACAATTGACGAGCAGTAACGCGATTGCACGTAAAATAGAGATGCACGAAAGGCTTAATGAATATAACAAAAGGAAATACTTTTAGTAAGTGTAACAAGAAGATTAAAAATAAAAGAAGATGAACGAAATTACGTCGATTGTCAGTGCAAAGGGAGTCAAGGCATTTAAAAACTGCTTTAATAAACTCTGGGAGCAACACCCTCCACAGCTATGAAATCTTCTTCCGGGAGTCACAAACTCTTAATAGCTACTGACTGTAGGCCACTCCAGCGCAATATCGCGCTTGCACGGTCACCTCCTAGGTTTGATTGAGTTTTTTTCTTTCTTCTTTACTCTTTCTTCATCCTTAGATACATACATTACTTGACATTACGGCAGCAGCTCATAGAGGGCTGGATCGCTAATCTCGGCTACTCTCTGGGAACGGGCCTGTTGGTCCGTCTACTGCCGGCTATCTAATCTCATCTAATAAGAATAAGTATGGCAAAAAGTTAAGGGGCCAAAAGAACAAGAAAAAAAAATAACTTCTATTAAATAAGGTAAAACGATAAAGAACGAGAAGTAGAACAAACGAAAGAAGGAAGAGATAGTAAGAGGAAAGACGGCAAGATCGTGCATGCAAAAAACTGGCGAGACGCAAGAAATAACTGGAAGAGGGAGGGAAGAGAAGAGGGGTTGGGATGGGTGGGGGCAGCGGAGGGGTCAGACGGGGGAGAGTAGCCCCCTTATCTGAGCCATACATCACGCAGCGCCGACCCTTACAATGTTATCAAAGAGGGGACACGCAAGGGAGCTGAGGGTAAGGAGGCGGGGGGCTAAAATGGAGAGTTTGTTTAGATGAGAGGAGCCCTCGCTACATTGATTTTGTGTGCACAGGAAACAAAGGACGTGCGGCGCGGGGAAATGTAGAGATACCGTACAGAGAAATGTATAAAAAGAAGGATAAAGTATGAAGTGATACGGCAGGGAAATATGCATAAACTGGTGTCAGCGTACATAGCGATACGAGAGATATTTGATTATAACAAGAAAGTTGAAATATATAATGATATAGCAGATAAATGCATGTTGCAAAGAAGATGAAATATTTAGTGATGCGGCAGACAAATGTGCGTAACAGGATGTCAGAGAGTGTCGTAATACGACAGACTAATGCATAAATACAGAATAAATGGAGTCAGTGGGGGAACTACATAATAGATGTAAACATTTGTTCATAAAAAGGGACACAGCCGGTAAGTGCCCAAAAAAGACGCACAAAAACGAAATAACGCGTAATAAAAGTGCAGCAATAAAATAAAAAATCACTAAACTGGGCAAGAGATAAGGTAAATTTATGGCAGGAATAAAAAAAAAACTAATACAGTCGCCACTACGGCGTTGCGTTTCAATCAATGCATGTCATACTGCATTCGTAATACTTCACTTCAAAATTAGTTTGAGCCTTGGTACTGGAAAACCTACATTATATGCGATATTACAATGCCTACGATGCAGTTCTTCCTATCTACTACTAGCTCCCACTACCACCAATAAAGCGCTCGGAACGCAATGATTCCCATCCGATCCACGACCCGACCGCTAGCTATCGTTGCGAAATGCTTCGCGCAGCACGCGTCACTCCTGATGAGACCACTGAGAAAATTCCCATTTAAATTTTCAAACGAACTCAATTGCCGGTGCAAATATTTCCTCTTGCCGATACTGCATTACTGCGGTCCGGCAGTCGGCTCTATAGTGACCAGCCCTCGCTACTGAGCACGTAAGTGAGGGCAATGAGACCAGCACTGAGCCAGCAGAGCATTAGAGAGTCGGTGATGGGCGCGTTGCGGAGAAGCAGAGCATGAATAGGAGGCTGTGATGAGTTCAATATCAGGTAATATGCAGAGTAAACAAAACGGGACACTCAACTGTAGCGAGTTGGGAATGTTTGGTGAGGGAGAGTGAGGGGAGGTGAGAGTGACGGGAAGTGTAAAGCAGAGTGTAGGGAGGGATGGTGTGGAGTTGTGAGGGAGAGTGATGGAAGGTATGAGGAGAGTGAGGGACAGTGTGAGAGTGAAGAATAGTGAGGGAAGGTATGGGGAGAGCGAGAAGAGGCTTGAGGAGGAGTGAGGGGAAGTGTGAAAGAGAGTGAGGGGAGTTGTGGAGAGGAAGTGGGGGATAAGGAGTGGATGAGAGACAAATAGTCAGGAAAAGTGTGAGGAAGGTATGGGTCTCCTTCGCGCATCCCTGAAGACAGGTCAGGTATGATACAGATGTTGGAAAATGAGGGGAAGCTCGAGGAAGAGTGCGAGGAAGTGCAAGGGAGGATGAAAGGAGGTGCGAGGGAGAGTGAGTGAATGAGTGAGGAAGAATAAGAGGGTGTAAGAGAGGGTGAGGAGCGGTTTGAATCATACCTGTAACATGTTATACATGCGTTTTGCACATACAACATTCTACTGTTTTAGCTTTAACCTTCAAATGTGTAGACGCATTCTTTCTATCATTCGAGTTCATGTTAGCAGATGCGACCACGTCTACAGGTCAGATCAATCGGACAAGGAACGCAGAAGGTCAGAAATCATTCAATGTAAAATGTGCTTGCTTTCCAGCGTCGCTAATGTGAGCGACATGCGTAATCCTCAAGACCTTCCGGCCGGAACCCAAGGATGATGAACGGGATCAAGTTAGCGCACTGCCGACGAGCGGCGCTTGCGCGCGGCGGACGTACGAAGTGATGACGTCATAAAAACTTAGCTAGTTTTTCAGTAGCTGTTTTTTTTTCATTGTTTCTTTATAATTTCATTTGGGTCTCCAGAGTGTCCTACATGTCATTATAACTGCACAAAAACTTGCATCATGGCATCTACGAACTTTTTAGCTCTCTGAAGGATAAAATTTTGAAAGAACCTTGGTAAAAAGGCTTGTAACAGAGCAGTGAAATCAATCGGCAAATGCACGTATGCATCAGAAGCACTTTTAGAACCAAGTTTATCGTCTTTAAAATGTAATAAATCAAGTGAGTTTCATCAAGAAATGTATGACATTCTATAGATGGATTTATATGAGTGAAAACTGCAATGTTTACGATTCATTTTCGTCTTCTACCAGTGATCTGCTTTCCTCTATAATTTCAAACCGCTGCAACAAAACTTGGCTCAGATGCGAGTGATTGAACGCCGAGTTAAAATAACTTTTTACAAGATTGGTAAAAGAAACATTAAAGGACAAAAAAAAATACGCTTCTTTCCTTCTGGCGAAGTAATATTAAAGCAAAAGTTTATATAGAATACGCAGAAGCCATACAATTGCTCGGTAAAATCAGAAAAAAACATCAGCTGTTACACGCTGCGCGCGTTACAGCAGTATAACAAGAGGGTGGAGTCCGACTCGCGTTAGCTAACTTGCAGAAAAAACTACCTAACCGTATTCCACTTACCTAAACTGTCTCATGGAATGATGTCGTTGAAACTGGCGAATGTTTAATACATATTTTTTCCAGTGATGCTGTAATTGTTACGATTAGGAGAGGCGGATATGTTAACGACGCGTACGCGACGGCACAGCTTAGGCCAACATTTTACCGAAACTCTCCGACCGGGTGCGTGCCTCTTTTAGAAAAAACAACGTAAATATTTAAATAATAAAAATTTATCCTTCAGAGAGCTAAAATAGTTTGTTGATGCTTTTTTGATACATATTTTTGTGCAACTATAGTTGATGCTTTTTTGATACACAGTTTTGTGCAACTATAATGATTGTAGCACATGTAGGACACTCTGGAGGTCCAAATGAAATGATGGAGAAACAATGTAAAAGAGCTGCGAATTACCGTACTTGAACGTTATGACGTCACACACCTCATTACCCATGATGCGCTACAGCTTGGCTCCGCCCCCTGGGTTAACCTGTTGCTGTCATAATCCTTGATCATGGGTAATGAGGCGTGTGACGTCATAATGTTCAAGTACGGCAATTCGCAGCTCTTTTACATTGTTTCTCCATTCTGCCGACGTTCCCAAATGAGGCTGGCTACGACGGATATTTAAGGTGCTCGTGCTTAGAAGCATCAGTTCATTCGGTACTTAGGATTACAGTACTCAGCATTCAGCTACAACATTCTCCATGTAGCATTTATTCAGATGCAGACCTCGTACATTCTTGTCTGCGTCTATCAAGTAGCATGCTGGCTACTTATTCTTGGCTCATTTCTATAAGTCTTGTATAATAAGATGTAAATAAACAAGAAGATTTTTAGGACATTCCTGCACCATCCAGCACTGTGGCTTTTGCATATTACGTTCCGCTAAAGTTAAACCTTCACAGCCAAGTACGGGGACGATCTCAACTAGAACTCATCTACGCACGGAATACTAGAATACACCACAACTGACTCGAATATATTATACAACAGAAAAATTTGAAAGCATGTCGTAGGAAGAGTAGAATGTCTTGTTTCATACGTATATGGAGCGAAGATGCAGGGATTATATAAAAAGGTAAAAAATAAATACGAGAGAAACTCTTCCAGAGTTACGGCATGACCGTCATCTGTAATAGAGGACGTTACAGGAAAACAGCGAATGGGTAATTTTATTCTTTCTAACGACACATTTCGATGACTAAATTATTTAACTTTTACGAGTTTTTCAGAATTAATGTAAGTTCTTCATCAATATCTATCGTATTTTCTTTGAAAGCTTTGTTGGTAAATGCTTTTGGAGCTAACTCACAAAAGTTGAATAAATCTGAACAGTTCAATTTAAATATTCCTAACCTACAGCTGCCTTTTATCTACAAATTAGTAGGCCATTCTTTAATTTTTGCGGTAATTTAATTTCTAAGTAATCGATGTAACATTGTTAGAATTATCTACTTATTTTACTGCTGGGAGTATTTATTACCACTATGGCACTAGCATAGATAATTTTCAGTTTTGTACGAAAAGCTCTATTCTTTGGCATTTACAGGACACTAACTTTAATTTACAGTGCATGCAAGAACAATTCAGTTATATCTAAGTACAGTCGCATCGCCATCCATTTAACTCTTCTAAGTTGATTCATTTTTTATATGTTAATTTGAAAGCTCTCAACAGTTTCTGTGCCAGCTTACGTTCAAAATTCAATAAGTTCCGTACTCGCAGCATCGCATAAACTTCAAGTAATCCATCAAGGATCATGATTGTAAGATTGAAGCTTGAATCCGTTTAAGAATTTAAATATATTATCAAAGGGATCAGTCTCGTAAATAACTAAACATGCTGAACAATTTTGTAGAATGATTACTTAATCTCTTCTACACCAAGAATATCGAAATTTTAGTGAATACCAATTTTGCATTAAATAAGTGACATTCGTTAATATGAAACATATTTACATGAGTTTGTCACATAGCCAAGCAAGGTACAAAGGAGCACGGCAAGACGTCCTCACGACCAGGAGCTCCAGAAACTCCATCATCAAAGCTTGCGTCGATAGCTGTGTTAGATAGTGGAGCTCGTACCGATGTCTTCCTGACCACTGCGCCCTAAGGAGATCTCAAGATCAGTTAGTTCAGCTGATGGGCAATTCTGGCCTGTAGTGAGCGACTACACTGATCAACGACTCCCCGACCTCCTTACTCCGTGGCTTCAAAGCCTTTAGTAGCAGCTCGGCACATTGGGAGAAGTTTCCTGTCGTCCTGCAATGCTAAATTCACAGTGCTCTCGAATTCTGGGCTTGTTACTTCAATACTTTCAGTCACAAGAATAGTTATCGACCATAACGATCAGTTATAAGTATCATCGACTTCTCGAGCTTGTTACTTCAATGCTCTTAGTCGCATCTCTGAGTCTTCAGATGAATTCACATTATTGTCTTGCAGTCCGATTCGCTCTACCAGTTGCTACTGCATACGTTGCCAGCGAAAAAGTGGGGTTCACCCGCCATAGCGCCGACGGACTGTCTGTTACAGCTGTGTAGAACGTTCTTCACAGCATATTTACAGAATAACAGTAGATTCGCAACGTGAATTGGTCGCAGTTAGGAGTGAGCTCGCAGCTACTGCCGTCATTTTTAACTGCAATATTGTTGATGTCGAGCCTGCATGATCACAGAAGGCAGCTTACATGCAACATTGGAACGATAGGCGGCTTACTGGTGTGTGTGTGTGTGCTGATTTATTTCTGCAGTTTTGAACGGGCTTGAAGAAAATATCAGAAATAAAATAATCAAGTATAATTAATAATAAATTCTCGACCACTGGAAGAAAGTCGTGAGATAGCATGTTGTTCTTCTTGTGGAAAAAGCAAGATTTAGATAGAGAGATATGAATAGAAAACCGTGAGAATTAGCGACTTTAAACAGTTAAATTGCTAGCAAAATTTATGTTTTGGGAAGCGCTTAGTAGTAGTTAAGCACTGTTTATAAATTATTAGCCGTTAAAAGCAGTGAAGTCATTAGGAGAACTTGCCATACGCTCATATATAGCGCTTAGGGGTAAGGCATAGTTGGATATTAGGCTTTATGGAGTCGTCATAACCAATCTACAACACTGTTCTTCACCTATGATAGGTTAGAACCGTGGAACAGGTGCTTCTAATTTCTTGCAGTTAGTTACGACGCACCACTACGTGAACAATGACACAGATGTCGGGGCGAACGACGCAATGGTTGTGACGTGATAATGTGTATTACTGTGATATTTGAATATGTTTATACTGCTGTTTTCGCTTTCACGAGACAGAAAAATAGTTATAAACACAAAGTATAGTTTTTTCAAAACTTGCTTCAAAAGCATTTAATTCGGGCTTACAATGAAACCAATCTCAATCGAAGTTCACTCAGACGCTGCCAAAAATGTAGCATGCAACATTATCCCGTCGCACGCTCTAGCTCCATCATTCGTCGGAGGAGCGGCGCCGTTTGTTGGATGATGGATTGTGACGGAAATTAAAGTTTATAGTGTGAAAAGTTGGTAGTTCTCGACTGTAACACTCGATATCAAATTTTCAATAAGTACTGAACTCTGGTACAGAATTAGCTCTTAGAAATATTAACTTAGCATCAATCTCAGTCTACAATATTTTTCCATAAGCCTTATACTTAGCTGCATCATTAATAATTTATATGACCCAAATGGATAGATGTTCCTGTGAGGTTCTTATACTGAAGCATTGCACAATTGAGCGATTCTCTTTCGGTATAATAAACCTCCTTGTTTATTTAGATATATTTTATTTGCTCACGAGAAGTTTTATTAGCGAATAAAAGATCACATTGACGACACTCTTCTTAGAAATTTGTAATTTGGGTAAACAACAACTGATAAGAATAAGAACATACAAATCGATGCAAGACGATGTACCTGCATGTGAGGAGTTAGAGCTGAGTCCGCAGGGTTAACATTGAAGCAGACCACGATGTTACTCAATTCGCACCCAGAGACAGAACTCAAAATACGGATCGCGCAGTGCTTTCAATGGTATTTTTTTATCCAACGCTGAGATGATGCAAATATTATTTTCAAGATGCAAATAAGGGATCAAACCAAAATTTGATACTTAATAAATGAATTTACAGTTAGAGCTGATAAGTGCGAAAAGCAACATGACGGCAGAGAATTGACGAGGGAAGCTCTCGCTATACAACCGGCGCCGTAGAATTAAATAAGCTGAACAAGCTCAGTGCAGGTGTTATTGAATATCATAAGCATTCCCATACAGTTGAGCTTTTCACCGTGTTTTGCATGATGTAATCTGGACGAAGCTTTATTTGTTTGCTTTTCTATTATCAAAAGAACACACAACTTGAAACTCTTCTTTTTAAAAGCGGTCATTAGCAAGATGTTACGTGACAACCCAAGATCTGAGAGAACTCATGTATTGACCGTCGTGAACCAAAGCCATCTAGACAACATTTGTTTAGGTGGTGTTGCCTGAACCCTTAGACCTGCGCCAGGGCTGGAAGATTGGGCTCATAGAGAGTAGCGTAAAATTTCCAAACATATCCGATTGCGTACAAAATAATTTTTTTTTTAAACAAGCGGTGACGGCTCATTCGCAACATCAGTTGGACCTTTGTGCCGTCAAGAGACATACTGTATTATTGAATTGATATAGAATTCAAGTAAATTTTTACTATAACAGAAGCTTAAAACAAAGGCATTCTCTTAATTTGATAAAATTTGAGTTAGTAACGTATAGGTAGATGCACTCAAATTACAGCTGCCCAGTGCTCATCTGCAACAGTCGTGAGCCAAAGAGACAAAGGAACGAAGAGTGTGTGCAAGCGTTACGAGGATCCTGTGAATAGACGATCATCGTGCATGGTAACTGCAAATAAAGGAAGTAAAAAGAACCAACTAAAGAGTTGGTAAGAGTAGGATAAGTAAAGGAAACGATGTGGGCAAGCAACGAATGGTGTCCCACGGAAGTCTAACTAAGTTATGGTAACCCAAGTAGTATCTCTGGAGCCGCGGCTCCCTATACATACTAAAATATAGACTTGGACGAACCTAACTACATCAGTTAGTCATAACCTAAGCATATCCTGTGCTCAGTGCAGGGTGTTGCACTGAAGACATTCATTTACTTCACCGGCTTATAAGTTTAAGATTCACATAATGGCTAATTTAACGCCTGTACCTTTACCACCCACTGCAGACTCTGCAACAACTGTACAACATATATATGCGAAGACCCCCAAAAACTGAACACGAGTTTTGATAACGAAAAAATTTCATCCGTTAGGTAAAGTAATTCTATGCGCTAACTTCATAAGCAAATTGGATGTCATGGCTCATTACAGAATCGACCGACGTCTGGTGGTGACTAGCTACACCACTCCTAGAAATCGAAAAACATTTCTAATGCATGCGAGATACTCTGCACGAGGACCTCGATCAGCTGACTCTCCAGCGACTCAGCTCATCAGGTAAATTAATAATGCATGCTCATATCACACTCCTACAGTTGTCATATAGATTGGATTAGTAAATACGCTACCTAGCCCAAGTCTCCGCAGGCACTAATTGCTGCATATCTCATTAAATTAATAACGACTTTTATTAAAATAATTAATCTAGCTATTTTATCTATTTTCCTGAAAATCTCGATAGTACGCTCAATCCACCGGTACAGCCAGGATCTTCAAACTTTTGGGGGCATTGTACCTCCGTAACACCATTCAACCGTGATGGCATCTATAAATACACCGCTGCTCCACCTTCTTCTTAGTTCGATTTTAGAAGCAAAATTTAACCGTGCAAAACTCAGAAGTCTGTAAAAGCTTCCTGGCTGCCATCTTTAATTAAATTATCACCGGCGTCAAATTTTATTTGTATAGCATTTGTTCCGCTGTTTAGATAATGATAGTAACGAGATTTTAAGGTAAATAGAGAAAAGTAGATAGATAAATAAATAATTCCAACAGTAGTCAATGTTTGCATGAGACTTGCCTGAAAAAGAATATTGCTTCCCAAATATATATAAATATATATTATATATACTGATGTCCATAACACCTCTTGGCAATTCATTGTGTGATAGCGTTAATAAAATTCTTTCACGTCAATGACTAGACTTTCAGTAACTACGGTTAGATGCAAAAATATCATAATCATCTTAAAAATGGATCAACCGTTAAACACTCGCTTGAGTCCATTTTCGGGTACTAAATGATGTGATTCAAGGAAAGATTTGACTGAGGGAACCATGCGTCTGAAGGATTTTCTCCGAATATTAAAGAGTCGGCAAGGACTTCCAAAATTTGGGTTTAGCGAAACTTCATAGGCGAGACCGCATGTGTGTGCAATTTTTACCTTACTTTTATTTTGAGAAGTAGAAGCAGTACTACTGAAGTTGGTTGTTTCAGTTAAAGATCTAACTTCTGAGTCAGTCAATGTAACCCGTGATGAAAGCAACATCTTCACTCGTCCCTTTGAGTCACGCACCCCAAATTTGAGAAAGCCCTTGAGTGGCTCATGCTGTTGGTGGCGAAGATTTGCATGGGACCACACAAAGCATTAGAGGGGCGAGTGATGATGAGGAAGGGTGACACTGGCCAATATTGGATTGCTGTGTTGGCTGAGTGCCGCACCAGCAGATTAGATAGTGTGCTTTGCTGATGCCAATTTAGTTGTAAGTTCAGAGGGAGGTCTCGGCAAAGCAGAAGCGACTTTGGTTAAATCTTAGGAGACTTTGTGTGATGAATGCATATGAATGATGTGTGCAGATCAGTGAATATTTATGACTGAAACTTGTAGTGTTTGATCATAGATTAACTACTATACTCGAAATTTTAGGAAACGTCCCTGGTATCTCATGCTCCAATATCAACCTATTATATTTAGTGTATTTTGATAACATACGTATAAATACTGACTAATCAAGACAGATGTGAAAACTTGCTATAGTTGTCAGTTCTCTCAGAAGAGATTGTAGATTGTCGCTCAAAGGATATTCACGTATATGGATTTAGTACATCGCCCTAACTTATGCAATATATTCGCTTATGTATTTTCAGCTCCATATAGATGCGACACAGCTGGCACTAATATACTCTTGATTATGATTATAATCAGAGCAATCTCTGCCTGTTGGAAATACCTCAGTAAACTAAACAAACTTTCCCGATTCTGACCGAAATGAATATAAAGCAGCAACATAAATCTACAAGACAATTATTTCTTCTTTGATGTTGCAAGTAGTCAAATGTAACATCGATTTATAAGTGGAAAAGATTTCCAAATTTCTTTGTAGTTATAACAGATTTCTAATGAAAGAGCAGCATTAAAACTATTTACNGAAATAAATATAAAGGAGCAACATAAATCTACAAGACAATTATTTCTTCTTTGATGTTGCAAGTAGTCAAATGTAACATCGATTTATAAGTGGAAAAGATTTCCAAATTTCTTTGTAGTTATAACAGATTTCTAATGAAAGAGCAGCATAAAAACTATTTACTTTGCTCGCGTTTATCGGCGGCGCTCACACGAAATTTCCAAGTTTGCAGCACCTCGGACAATATTTAGAGTTTGCGCGGAGCTCCTCGGTCTGCGGAGTTCACTCCAGCTTTCGCTATCTCGCCGATGTCTGGCAGGGCGACGCGACCGCACGCACTCCCGGTTTGTTTGTTTACGTCACCCTTTGCTGAGCGAACCAACAGCCTTCCCTGGGAGAGGTCTCGCCTGGAACTCTGGACTAACTTCCAAACCAAAACCCACCTAAACAGTAACTTTTATATTCATAGCAATGTCTGTTGCTAAATGGATCATTACAAGGAAACGCTGCGACGTAGCAGTGATTGTGTCTATTAAGTAAAAAACACGAGAAGCATTTGGGAATAGAAAACAATAGAATTTACTAAAGTCGATGTAGGATGACACAGAATGAGAGCGAGACCGTCACGACCGCAGCACGCGCTGCAGTTGTTTACATAGGCAAATGATGGACCAAATGATGAAAAATAAGAAAGATGCTGAAATGCCGGACAACAGAAAAGAGTGGAAGAGTCGAAGAGAAGCGTTGTAATCCTGCTGTGTAAAAGAAAGTGCATGGGAAGAAGTGAAGATTAATGTTTCACGGTTGTCAATTACCAGTGCACAAAATCAACAAACACAACGGCAGATGAAACCGTAGGTACGATATGAATAAAAATTTTGACTCTGTATAGGTAGTAGTTGAGTATTTTTGTGTGCAGTAAAAATATTGACGCATATAACTATACAGGAAGTTTCCGTTATAAGTCCTTCTCCTTTTGTGCATTTTTCCATTGTATTCAGAAATTTAAGTTCCATCTATCCGATATCGTATTCTTGGATTTACGAGTGTATATAACGCGAACACCTGCAACCAACAACCAACCAACAACACCTGCAACGTGGACTCTTGGACTCACATCAAGGGCTGCAATGAAAGAGTATGGCCAGCCATGCACGGGGATAAGCTGTAGGGAGAAGTCAAAGTTTGTCATATTTTATAATGGTAGTAGTGAACCCAGTCGTCCAAAGTGACGGTGAAGAATTCGTGATGTTATTCCCCTATTGCAACACCTTTGTTCAGTAGGTGCTTCTTGCCCTGGTCTGTTTCGGCTTGGAATTCATTGCCGGCATTGGGTTTCGGTGCTGTTGGCGTGGAGGCGTTTAAGTCAGCGGTTTAATGGCTTTCTGTTGGTTTTTATTTAGCAGCGTTTCGGGCTTTCCGGTGCTGCATAATACTTTATTCGGGTTGTACTACCTTTTCGTGGTGACCCGAGTGTGAAGTTTTTGTAAAATTAATAAAATATAACAATAAATCTGAAGGATCATTAGAGACCAGTGTGTGTTCTCGACTTCATACCTGCTGAGCAGCAAAATTCTTCTTCGCTGCTTAGCGGGTGTGAAGCCGAGAACGTTCATCTCGTATGACATATAAGTTTGGTGTGGTATTAAAGAAAGCGTGGCACTGGAGAACTATCACAATTCTTCACCATCATTTTTGATGGCCGGGTACACAAGGAAACAAATAAATAAACAGTTTAGAACGCCTCGTGGCGTAAGACAATCACCCACGGTGGGTTAATTCAACGCCGTCATTATTGATGGCCAGCTAACTCTAGGTTTTTTGGCATTGGTCACATCTAGGTCAACCCTCCTAACTCCCTACAAAAATTTTGAACGTTGCTCAACTAATTCTCTTTCATTTTGGGTGGACAGACAAACAGAAATACACACACACACACACATATATACTTGAATCTTCAACCAAAACATTGTCACCGCTCTTCGCTTCGCTTGCGGGTGAAAACAGATACACATTGATTTTTACTATACTATACATTAGAGTACCCGGCAGTCATAAATGACGGCAAAAAATTTCTGTTGATACTACTTTATTGGTCACACTTTCGTTGACGTTTTCCTTATAAAAGCATCGTGCCACTGTCATATTGAAGAATTTGAAAAAAGCGTCCTCGGCTTCACTCCTACTCAGCAGCGGAAACTTTCCTTCAATCCGTGACGTACAGAAAACTTGATTCATGTTGATAGGCACTCAGATAATTACCACTCATAAAATAATTGTGGGCTCGTCTGGATATGTGCTGAAGATATCATATCAGTCGCATTTCTTCGCGCACGCGAAAAGCTATCTCATTCTTGGCGTAAACATATGCTGGAGCGCTCACAAATGCTAATTTGAATTCAAGCCAGCGATTAAAATTTCTGTATTATCTGGTTTGTGATGCCGGCGGATGGGGAGGGGCATCCGGCTCATGCTGCTCTTTAAGTGTCTTAGCTGCACATACTGTCAGAGCGTACTAAGGTTTGATTTTCAATTCTTTAGTAGACTCGACGCACATAGCACTTGGTATCCAATTTACCAATTTACTGTGTCGAACATTATTATTTGTAATAGGTTCTGTTAGCCAGCCTTGGTTCAGTAACTGGCCCATGTGGAGGAACGTATTTAATGGCACCAGAGAACTGGCTGTGAGCCAGTCACACAGCCAGGTTAGTCGCCGAAGTTAGGGTATTGGGGGTTACCGGCTACAGCCATTTCACCAGGCAGCATCCTGTAACAAAGGAGACTGAAATTCACTCAAGCTATATTTCCTCCGAAGGTCTCCTTGAAGGAAGTTAAGTCAAGTTGGAGAAAGTAATTGTTGCAACGAAATTTTCGTGTACTTCGCCCATCATCATATTCTTAAGATACTTTGAAGTAAGTCTTACCCCTTACTCCACCAACACCAGCTTAATTTTCGTATGAAGTCACACTAGCTAAATTTTGGTTTTGAAAAGAAGCTAAAATTAAGATGCATCAGAGAGCTAAGAGAAGCTTTAGATATTTTCATTGCTTAGAGTTCATCGTTAGCAACGCAAGAAGGGCATTTAACTATAAAATTGCATCTGTGATTCTTCAGCTGCCAACTGCAACCTGCAACCTGTATAATAATACAGTGTGACAGAATCACCACAGTTTCCGACCTGATCTAATTATCACCAACATAAATTATTAAGGCTTTATCGTACTGGCTATATTTTGCGCCGCTCTTATACTAAGTACCAAAATGTTCTTAATAATGTACTAAAGAAAGCTAAAAAGATATATTATACGGAAAAAATCCAACAAAAGTTAAACGATTCTAGGGAACTTTGGAACATTGTTAATACTCTAATATCAAAGAAGTTTAGTGAGAATAGGACTCGTATTGTGAAAAATGATACCCCATTGCAAGGAACTGATGCTGCAAATGAATTTGATAATTATTTTGTCTCTGCTGCATGTGAAATCACTAGAGGTCATGGAGTCAATAATGTTAACCCAGCTTCTCGAATTGCTCATTGTGAGACTTCGTGCTTTCTTACCCCTACTAGTACCCTTGAAGTCAAGCATATCATTTTGGCAAATAACAATAGACGCCTCCATTTAGATG
>LQNS02278091.1:50842203-50877688 GCA_001587735.2 Parhyale hawaiensis | reverse complement strand
TCTTGTCCTTCAGCTACGTACAATACAGAACAGCGATTTCGTATGCAGAGAAGAGCACTGTTGCAGTTGACCCCAGATTGTCTGAGATACGGCGACGCTGACGGCAGGCTCTTATGACAACAGCACCTCCCCTCTCCCCCGACCGTAAAGTTAGTGTCCCTCCTCCATAGTAGACAGTCAGTGATAGAAATGCAGACCAAGTATTACTAAGCGCCAAAACTCACCTACCGGTACCTGGTTTGTGATAGAATGTCCGTGTTCGTGACAACAGGTGAGGCAACATCTGTACCCACTAACTAATGAGCCATTCTACCTATTAGGCAGTGATAGGCCTGTGTTTTACCAATAGGAACAAACTAATATATGAACCCATTCATGCAAAAAGTGTTTTGGAGCATTTAGACTGTCAAGGTGAGAGCCCCTCTGCAAGAATTAGCAGGAGAACATCTGCCCGATCCCCACGCAATCTGCGCAATGAGGCGACCGTTCAATAAACCACAGCCCCGCTGGCCCTAAGCAAGGGGTGTGTCGGTCATAATGAGCTGCTGCAGTAATAAGGGGCATTATAACTATCGTAGGCTACTGCAATGACACAAGCTAGGCACAAATCACTGCGGTTATGTGAAATTACACTATATATATATCATCTCATGCACACAGTGCGATACTTTGTTACCTGAGATTAACCCTTAACTTTACAGTATCTATAATACAGTAAGTAACAAATATTGTTATTCCTACGAAGCGGCAAGATTAAACTATACATTAAAGTGAACAGTGATGACACACTCCAGCAACGAATTTGCTAAAGCTGGAAGCATGTATGGAAGTTATGTTAACGGTAGTTTTTGAAAAATAATTTGCTGAAGCCAGAAGAATCGATGGATTAAGTCAGTTGAGCTGATAGCTGAAATAACAAATGGTATGCATTTTAGGTCAAAAGGAATGGAGGCTGACGACTAAAGATAGCATTACACTGGATCTCACACCAAGAGGCTACGTTTGTACCTATACTCCTCCATGCAATCAAATTAACCTTCAGCATGCACTTACCGTCACTCCACAGTCTTAAACTAAATTAAAGCTTTACAACACCACTGCCCTCACTCCACACCACCACCACCACCACCACCACACAATCAAAGCTTTACAGCACCACTGCCCTCACTCCACGCCACCACCACCACCACACAATCAAAGCTTTACAGCACCACCGCCCTCACTCCACGCCACCACCCACTACCACCACGTAATCAAAGCTTTACAGCACCAAAGCCCTCACTCCACACCACCACCACGCAATCAAAGCTTTACAGCACCACTGCCCTCACTCCACACCACCACCACGCAATCAAAGCTTTACAGCACCACTGCCCTCACTCCACACCACCACAACGTAATCAAAGCTTTACAGCATCACTGCCCTCACTCCACGCCACCACCACCACCACGTAATCAAAGCTTTACAGCATCACTGCCCTCACTCCACACCACCACCACGAAATCAAAGATTTACAGCCCCACTGCCCTCACTCCACACCACCACCACCACCACGCAATCAAAGCTTTACAGCACCACTGCCCTCACTTCACACCACCACCACCACGCAATCAAAGCTTTACAGCACCACTGCCCTCACTCCACACCACCACCACCACGCAATCAAAGCTTTACAGCACCACTGCCCTCACTCCACACCACCACCACCACCACACAATCAAAGCTCCCTCAGAGTGACGCCTCATTGTTCATGTAAATCAGCTAAAGGTCGGCCTGTGCCACCTGCTCCGTCATGAATGTGGCAGAACCACTCAGCCCGATGGGTCAGTTTCGCCCACCCCAGCGGTCACGGAACGTCCAGCGGCGAGACGTACCACCAGTAAAGGTAGCGATGGTCATTCGTAAAATTAGTCCTGTATTGCAATCGCTGATTGAAATCTCGCCGCGTTGCCGCCATATGGCTCTTCTCGCTAATGATGGGGCCATTTACTACAGTAACGCTCAATGAGAACTTGATAGAATGGTTTATCAGCAAATTGTAGAGAGGAATTGGAAAGCTAATTAATTCCATAACTAAAGTAACTCAGTAAGCTTTACAGGCTAGTCCAAAGTATAATCACCGCGTCAGAGGAGGAGATACTGCAGTAAGCTCTCCAACTGCATGTTCAATTTTCAAATTTCCTCATGGTTAAATACGAAATATTTTATAGCTAGTTTAATTTCATACGGTCTGACATGTAATGCTAGTACTAGTGTCTGAATTTATAAAAAATGATTCAGTAAACAAAATACGACAAAACAATGTAGTTACAATAAAGTGGATATGTAGAAACTTACCGAATAGATCTTCTGGATCAGTTAGAGACTGCTTCATTGTTGCCCTGAGACCGCTGTCTATACGTACCACCAGCAGTGTCTGTAAAGAGAGGTGATCTAAGACTGGCAGACTGAATGATTTCGATGAAAGAACAGTTGAACGGCAGTGATGCCGTGTGGGTGTAGGACACAGCTATATTATATGTTCACAGTAGGCTATATAGACAGTGCAAGCATGAGCTGCAATAATGATACTTGCACGTCCAATACGGAAAATCTTTGCTATTTATTGTCTCGTTTTATTTAGTTTTACTACTTTTCTTCAAAATTTGTAATTGCAGGTGCTCGAAATGTATACAGTAAATACTCGTAAATAAAATGTACAGATATGGGGTAACTCAAATTAATAATCTTTAATGTAAATGAGAGGAAACTGCATGAGACGAGATGATATAGAACGAGGATTTCCTGTCCTGAGCATCAAAATATCTACTAACAGCATCAAGAGTCGGGCTATGGAATGCGGTGCACCAAATTTCGCTGCAGCATATAACTACATTAATGCATCAGAGAAAGCTTCACAATTACCTAACATATTTTGCTCATTTTTTGCCTAAATGAGTTGTTCACTACGCTAGTTGGTTATGATCACAGTCTGAACCTCCTTTTCTATGTCAGACACTGGCTATCAAAAGAGACAAAGGAATAATGAACATGCAGTATGCAATGTATAATATAGAACTCACGAAAACAACATCGTCTATAGCTTATATGCATTGCATGTTAGGAAATAGAGGAGAAACAGAGCAAAGACTGCTCTTGACAGCGCCTGCCAAAAGGAAGCAACGCAACTTGGGCAAAGAAATAATATAAATATCCTCAACGTTCTATATAGCTTAGGCAAAGTAACCTACGGTGTCTCATTGGGCGCGAGATTCCCAGTAGCATAAGGTGGAGAATTGCATAAGATGCTATTAAAATGTTAATGACTTAAACTAATAGGTATAGTTCAATTTTGTCACAAGGTGAACGGGTTAACTCCATTATAGTAAAAAAATCTGCCATCCCTCAAGGCTGACATATTAGGCATTTAAAGCACAGAGATAATGGTCGCAGGAAATGTTGCTCGCCAGTAGTTTCATTGAAGCAGACGCGTTCAGCAATTAATTGCACCTATTTTAGGAAACCAGTCGATAGTATGTATCCAGTGTTCAGCATTTGATGGCACAAGTTACATTATACGCAAAGCTGTTCCAGCGTATGCAGGAGAGAAAATTGTGTCGATGTAAACATGTGTAACAAGTAATATTATAGAGGAGTACACACCATACATTTAGTTGTGGATTTAACATCACTACTGCAACGCATCACCAAATCCATGAGCGCACTTTATCGCTCGCTTCAGCCATATAGCGCTTGCTTTAGCTATCTCCCCTGGAATTTAGCCCACAAATATGAAGCGACGTAGTAAAATACGGCGTAGTTTCTCCTCGCGCTAATCGCTATTTGCTTTAAAAAGCCCGAATTTTCACAAAATCCTTTGAGGAAGACGGGGATTTTTAAGGCATTCAATCTCGATATGATTTCTATTGGAGAGCTTCCCTTTTGTTCGGAGATTTGCTCTCGAAACCAAGGCTTTTAAACAATTAGAGATGAGGGGCGGGCTGCTAATTGCGGCCGAGATGGGGAGATGTTGGAAAAAGATGGTGAGCGATCGCAGCTGCGACTGTGTTGTATATACCGGGAACCCGCGTGGGTCCGACTGCGCAACCCATTGGGGGATTCCCATTATAAGGGGAAGATTATCAGCTTGGCGACTCCTGAATAAGAAAAAAATGGAAAACAAATAGCAGCGTGACATGGGCAAGTATCCGTTACTGCAACATAAACACCTCTGATGTAATCTCATACGTACTTCACTTAAAGATCACAGGTAGGTTGCATTCTCAACTGTACAATCAGTTTTGGAAAGATGATTTTTAGATAACATCGGGTCTTGCAAAACTCCTGTTCATTTCATTTTTGCTTGCTTTCCAAGATTCTTACGTATCGAAAATAATATTTTGCTTAATTATTTAACAATTTACTTTTCACTAAGTTCATGCAATATATATATATAGTGTCCACCTAGATTTCTATAATGGTGCCGTGAAATGAAAGTTAAATGAAACTGGGAGCTCAGTTTTATTACGCGCGGGACACAACAACTACATATATCCGCGAGCCCTGTACTGCAAGTCAAGAGATCAATGGCCACTTGTATCGCCAGACTACCACATGCTCAACTACAGCATATAACATCAGGTCGAAAGCAAGTCCTGCACGATCAGGTACTACAACAGCACCAAGGCACTGGAGTCCTCCGCTAGTCGCTCGCGGGTCATAACGAGGACGCAGTAAGGTACATCTGATAACACCCACACATCCATCAAGGCTACCTTAGAGCATACGTCCCTTCACTTCCAATGGGGACTGCATTGATTAACAATAATATACATACATATAGACCGATATAATGCACTAAGAAGAGTAAGACTATTCAACTAAACCAAAAGTATTGTTCTAGCAACAGTCTACGATACTGTACTTGTAACGAGCGTATGAGAACTCTTGCAAAATCCTACTCTACCTTAAGCTCATTGAGGTGTGACACGGGTTTACAGCAGAGCAAGAGCAAAAGCAAGGACATTTAGCTTAGCATGTGAAGTGGGTAAAAAATCTAAAGAAGGTAAATTCATAAATTAATGAAAATTGGTATAAGTAAGATGAAGAAAAGGGGGCTCGCAAAGATAGCAGTAGCAAAAGCTTAGCTGATACAAAAATTATCGACGGAACCTGCTTCATCTAGCTTTATGGCCTATGGTCAATTCTCTGCCTCTCGAGGAACTTTGGAACGATGGAACAATAATGTAGTGGGGACAAAGCGACTGATATGTGGCCGTGTTGACAGTGACGTGTACGCGTGTAGTGTTGGCTCAGCACTCTCAGTACACACACAAACAGACCGAATCCAATGGGCTGTTACTCATCTTATACTGTGCGAGGAAAATGCCTGTTGCTATGGAGGATGAAAGCTTCGTGAACGAAAGAAACTTCTAGCAATATTAAAAAAAGTAGATGTGATAAAAATCTTAAAAGTCTACGGCTCTCGCTCTTCACATTTCACTTACTGGACATCACTATCTTCCATGAGCAAAATACACTGCAAAAGAAACCTCGGGCCAAAAACTAAAGAAAGCGGACCCCAGCTACCGACTTGTTAGTTGTGGGCTCAGACACCATGCGGGTTAGTTATGGGTCACACCATGAGAACAGAAATGTTTAACTTCACAGCCAGTGGTCCTCCCTATTCGCTAAGCTCCATGTATGTAACTGTCATAATAGGCTTCCTAGGTAATAAAAACAGTACAGCATAGTTATACAGATTTGATTTCAAAAGCTTGTTTCAACCCGCAATGGTAGAATGTTAGCGTGTCGGCCTCACACGCTAGTACGGAGGATCGAGCATCTATGACAGACAGGTGGATTCGTGCAGTGCTATGCTTGCTGAGTCAGCATTTTCAGCATTCAGATACTACTGCGGAGGCATTGACTCTAATCAGAAATAAGGATGGCCGGAGGTTGCAGTAGTCGCATAAACCTTCTGTCTCTGACGCTTTAGTTCTGACAAATTATGATCGATTGAAGTCGTGCATTCCTCGGGGGCCAACGGAGATCGAGTCGCAGTTGGGGTACGCGGTCGAGTTCACTTTACTTTTACCACTATCATCAATGATTTTTTGAATACGTCTAAGAATCATTATTGTGAATAATTAATACACAAATCCGCATATACCATTGCAACTAATAGACGGTGAAGTCTCATCGCTCGCGTAAGGAAGGATTTAGAATTATACTCATGCCTCTCTCTCACAAACATTGAAAACATATCATCATTGCAAAACGTCAGGTTGCTTACATTTTCTGAAGCGGTGACAGATGAAGGAATCGACAGGCAGGTAGGTTTCCACTGAAAATGTTATGGATCGGTAAGGCACATATACATATTAAGCTAAACAATACAACACAATGACATTTTGCTTGACTATAAGATCCGAGAGATGCGCAGAGTACCTGCCAAGCAGCAGTAACGTGACCTTTAGTTCAACCATTCTTTACATACACACGCGTTCCATATAAAAACCAACGCACACGACGGACGTGTTACATAACTATTGGGAGAAACTGTCTGAACGCCTGCACAATGAATGTGCCAGTTGTATGCATAGTGAATGTTAAGGGGTTGCTGATAGCAAATACCTAAGCCTTGCTAGTCTTGATAAGTGAAAAATCAGCAAAATGAAGATACGACGATTCTACTTCACTTCTACCCTTAACTGCAATACCCTATGAGTTTAAGAGACAAGCATCGCATTAACAGCAGTAATTTAATAAAAAGGCATCTGTATACGCCAGGGTCATGCTGAAGGTAGCAACGTATTGTAAAAACATATTGACCTATAGGCGGCTTAATTTCTTATTCCAACGCTGCCGTCATGATGCTTTCAGGCTAGCATGAGCTCTCGGCAAACGAACCGATGTTGTTGTAATAGGTACAAAGGAACTGCTTCATTAAGCCCAAAGCACAGAAACAAAATATGCTTTCTCTTAATGCATATCCAGAGAGCAACTTTAGTTGTGGAACACGTACACTTTGCTCTCCAAGGCCTGCTCTCTCCCGATGAAAAAAAATCCCTCTCTGTGATTTTCCACGTGAGTGTTTGGGATTCCAGCTAAGTGAAAGTCCATCAAATCAAAAGTACTCGTGACTCTTGAATAGTTAAAATGCAAACTGGAGGTTAAATTTCAATAGTCAATACGCAAACCTATGAATAACAGTAAAAAAACTCAGAACTTGAATTTAAATATTCAGGAGCAAAATTCGGTAAAAGTGGGAAACTCCTAAAGAGAGCCATGTTGCATGAAAAAGTTCTACAGTGTGAATGGGGCTTTCGGGATAGCTCTGCTTAATAATATTATTTATCGAAAAGTTTCGCCAGTCGATGATGAAGACTTTAACCCAATAAGGAAAGGCGTACATCATAGTTGACGTTTCAGACAATGCTACTTTCTACAAGAATCCCAAAGTGCATTTGGTTGTAAAACGTTTAACGTTGCACGGTCATAGTAAGCAGGGATTTTCGAGGAAGTGACGGCCGCATCTAAGGCTTAGCTAGATATGTTCAGGTAAGATTAGACAGTCGCATGGGTCAGTTTAGATCGGCTAGGTAGTTAGGTCTGATTACGACCTAGATTAGGTCAACTTATATTGGATAAGTTTAACTTTGGTAATGAAGATTAGGTTGATCGGGGTGGGTACAGTCAGGTTAGGTAGGTTAGGTTTCTAACTAGTTAATCTTTCAAAAAGAAGGAAGAATGAACATCTGTTCTCCGTTGTATGCGACAGGCAGATTTACGAAAAAGTTCGCATGAAAGTGAATTCGGATGTATCGAAACTATCTACATTATATAAAGTGGGTTATGTTTGTCGCGCCATGGTCCATTTTTTTAAAAGCTAAATGTTGAATATCGCAGTTTTTCGCAATAATATTGCAGTTATGCAGAGCTAAAACATAACAGTAAGGGAATATTACGACAATCTATATATAAAAACACTGCAAGCAAGAATAATAGGCGTACTAATAAAAAAACAAAAAACTGTATTGCGGCATTATCTCGCAAAATACATATGAGCAATTTTTTTTCTCGCATAAAGAAACTCAGTGGTCACACTTGTCTATTAATATGCAACGAACTTGGATATAACGACAACCAGGTGTAGTTTTGCCCAGATGCAGCAGTCGTATGGAATATAGCAGGTCTAGCTAGAGTTGTTTGGAATGATAACGGTCTCTTTGCTCGGTAAAGGCTGAAGATCATTAGCTCAAAGTTCCAGATTTTAACTCTTACTTAGTCTGTGCTGCATCACTACAAACGTTTCTCCTATGGTACGCATTTTTATAGAAGAAAGAGCCCTTGTACAGAGAAATAGATAGCGCCTAATTAAGAAAGAGCTAGCCTTATTTAGCCCAGTATAGGCAGGGCTTCATAGAGCATTTTAGGAGGACTCGGTATAGGTTATTTTCCTGTACTATTCCTAAGAGAAACAATATATTAGTTCAGCGCTGTACTGTTAAGCGAATTTGGTATTCTTTTTATCTCTTTGCTAGCGCATTGTTTCCATGCAGCACCACGCACCGAGGACAGTGACACTCGGGGACCCCTGGGACCACAGTTAGCACTCACCCGCGGGTCTCTGGTGAGTGCCCCGGGCCACAGCTCTGGGGTCCGAGGTGATCCAGCGACCTAATCTCATTGTCGGGCTTTTTGCTGGTCAGCGTCAGAGCGCCGCGAGAGAGGCTAAAAAGAGAGCCGCGGTGCGCTGACGAGGCCGTCTGTCATCGGTCCGGAGATAAAACTGCAGCCCGTGTGTGAGGCAGAGGGAGGATGGCATTGCGGCACATCGGGGCAGTGGCGCAGGTCTCTTAAGCTTAAGGGTTGTTAACAAGGCGAATTTTGATAGGCATTGGCTTTTCTGTATTGTCTGTCTTATATAGTAATAGAAAATTGATGTGCTATCTCCTCCTTAGAAGGGTGATAATATGATAAACTTCTATAATTACCTCCACCAGGGAGGTTATTCTGAGTCGAGTCGATAACTCAAAAAGTTTTCAACGGAGTTTCACGAAACTTACAGGCATTGTTAGGTATACTAGAGGAAACCGATGATGAACTTTTAGTGAAGATCCATTCAACTGTTTGTTTGTCTTCCTCTCTTTTCTTAATACCATTTTTTTTTTATTTAAAAAGTTACGGACGGATTTTCATGAAATTTACATGAGTTGTTAGGTATACCATGAGAAGTAAATGAGAATTTTTTTCTGATAATTTGCTTGCTCGTTCGTTTGTTTGTTGCTGTATTTATTTTTATGCTTGTTAGCAAAATAACTCAAAAAGTTATAAAGGGAACCATGGACCACACGGCACTTTGACTGTTCACACCTGGCAAATGACGCTGATGGTAAATTCATAAATCCTCAATAAAATTTGTTCCATTCACCGTATAGACGAAGCAAAAAATAAACTATTCTTGGAGGCACAGGGAATATAATATCTATTGGAGAGAATCACTCATACGTAAGCACTGGCCAAGATAAACTGCAAAATTTATTTCAGCACTTTTAGGTCATTTTGCGGTCCAAGCTTCAACTATCGTCGTCCACAGTTGCTATTTGGCTACATACTTGTCTTTCTTGCTGACAAGCACATTTCTCGCATCACCGAGAACCGTTTACTTTTTGTTTGAGGTCGTTCTGTTGCCTGAAAAAGATTTTATCCAAGTTTAATCTATTGACAATCAGCATTATTTGCCAAATTTCAATGAACAGCTAATGTATCGTGTGGTCCATGACGGGTGTTAATGAAATTTACAGGAATTGTTACTAATGTTGAAAGATATACAAATTATTAAGTTATGATCATATTTTCAAGTAAATTACAGGTGCTGTTATTACTGTCAAGAGGCAGAAATAACTAGTTTTTTGTGGTGATGCAAAGGAATTCATAGTTTCAGTACCAATTTGAATTTTTCATTACCCTATCCTTGCTTGGCGGAGTTATGCGCTCTCACAGTACTCTAGTTTTATATATATTGTCCTGAACACTGTTAGGGTGTAATGGAAGTAAAATACGAGTGTATAATATGCATAAAGACGGGGAGAGGGATGTGCGCGTCTATTAGAAGCAAAAACGGGTGTTACCTAAGATAGTTTGGGAAGAACTTGGCTACAGGATTCATAGGCAACTATTATAAAGTCACAAAGTTTAGAACATATTTAAGTGGTTCGTTTTTTATTTTCAAAACATCAATCATCAAATTATCTTCATGCATCTGTTGTCCACATTTTCTTACTTTCGTATTTTTTTCTTAAAGACGTGACGCAATGCCTTTAAGGGGAAAATTTAATATTGTTTAGGATAATACCATATTAGTTTGCAGGAATGCAATACAGTCTGTTACTCTATAGAGTAAGAACAGCAGGACCTGAACTGGCAGGGCTGATCCACGGTTTAAATCCACACAGTACCCCAGGCTCGGCACACCAGATCACGCCGGTCGGCCGCAGCACCGAGCCAACTTCTGTCGGCAGTTGCCGAGGCTCCAGAGTTTGTCACGTGTCCGGCATAGAGATGACCTATCGAACACCCAAGAGCGATGTTACAGTGCAAGCTGTCGCTCTCACGGCGTCTTTATTACGTCAATTCAGAGCGAAATCTTTGGCTGTATAGCGTGCGATACTGGAAAACCTGAGGCTTAGCCGTCAGTCAGACAAATTCCACATGTTTCACATTCTTGCGAGCAGGCAAGAAGTTTATGAGAGCTGCAATATCAAAGCGTTTTTAGAGCTATGCACTAAACGTTGCTGGCTGGTATTTTCAGTCAGGTTCTGATCTCACAGCATCTTCTGGTATTGGCTGAGTAGCACAAAACTCTTTCAATTAGTTAAAAGTTTTTAGAGCTTTAGTACTGGAAGTCTATGGCCGGAGCTTTTGCGTTATCATATGTAGAATGACCTCCGAGGGGACCCGGGTTTTTGCCGTTCTTGAAAAATATCTCTTTACGCAGAGCATATGCATTAGTAACGGTATTACTCGCGAGGGAGCTGAAAAGTACCTGGTTTTCAAGGTACCGGATCTTACGCTAGCACATTAGTCATCATTGCCTGTACATCCACGGACTGCAATATCACTCCAAGAACAAACGTTGCATATATAACAACCATCTTGTTACATCCCAAGAACACTTGTGTTGCATTATTTGAAATGCCCCACATGAGGAATGCGAGGGCAGGGGATAGAAGATTATTTTTATGTGTATGTTAACGTATGTATGTCGGTCGCAGCAGCAAGAGTATTCTGTGTGTCCACGGATTCTATGTCCCCCACAGCACGCTGAGGCCCCGACGGTCTCGGTCACTCAGCATGATCACTCGTATCCATGAGTTCGAGTCGCCCTTTGGCTCTTTGCTTTTTATGCTCGTTTATTGCGCGCACATTACCATATTTCCGGCTGCTCTGTTTCTTTCTTTGAGGTTTCCCTCAAATCTATATTTCTTCTCACCCCATTGAATGCATCACGCATGACTTTATTTGCATTAAGGTTCGGCGGGAGCTTGGATGTTTTTATTTGTTCAGAGGCCGAGACCAGAGGGAGAGCCCTCGGTCAGCGGGCCGACGCGGCCATTCTCGACACACGTCGTCTTTTCTGAGGCGATATCCTAAAAATGCTCGCCAGTCCATTTAATTGGACTCCATGAGAGCCCCTCCAGCCTGCATTGTGGTCAGTATCACAAAAACTCTTGCATTTAATCGATACCAATTCCGCTGTAAAACTGTAATCGGACAGCATGTTATGCTTAATTTTCTTGCTTATTGGCAATAAATGTTAAAGCGACAATACTTGGGAAATAAAAGTAAAAATTATAGAAAAGTGGTCGCAGTTTTTATACTGACCAATGCTTAAGGATTTGATTTACAGTAATACTCCACATTAAAAAACAAAATTTGGCATAAAATAAAAAAGTAAACCAGTATAAGCATATGCGTAAGATAAAATGTTCTAATAACCCTTTATTCTCAACAGCTTGTTAATATGTATTGGCCTTTAACTGCAATTAGAGAAGTACAATGGGATAGTTATTCACAAAAGTGAACATATCTGTTCTATATGCTATAAAAATTTGTCACAAAAGTGAACATATCTGTTCTATATGCTATAAAAATTTGAAATCTTGTTAATCAAATGTTAGCGTCTGTCTGAAAGAGCCAGCAGTAGAACATGCTCTACACGAGGGATTCATTTCAAACTACCTAGGTAATGAGTAAAGTAACCTCGGATATATATATAGGTTGTAGTAGAAAGCGTCTAAAAGCAAAAAAATCAAGCGATGTATAATAGTAAAGGGCTAACAAAGTTTAAATTACAAATGCAACAACCTTCAGCAGATCATTCTTCTTAACGAGGTATCAAATCCATAATTATATATCGAAGCTTCATGTTTCAACGCTTGAAAGAGAGATAGAGAAAAATGTTGCATTGGGCGTGGCAAAGGTCACAGTTTTCTTCGCTTTCAAGTAGCAAGGCTTGAACGTGAATATAGCTTGTACCACATAAGATATTATTGGTGAAAACAAAGTAGGTTTATCAAGTATAACTGACGAAGTTAGGATACTATTAGTTCTTATATACTTTATCTATGACATTTGGCCACTATTTTCTGAGGTGGGCAATGCCAGATCCAAATGTATCATCCGATCCGTTTTTTTTTTTACTCTTGAAGCTCTGCCGCAATTGGGGCCTCAGGTACCCATTTCGACTCTTTCTCAACCAAGACTTCTAGACGCTACCGTACTGCATAATAACGGCGATAATTCTGGACCGTAGTTAGACATATTGACCACTAGGGCCCTGCCTCCTCGTATATACTCAACACATTCCAGCCCTGGCCATCAATCACATGCACTGAGCTACGTATATGGCATCGCTACCTTTGGCGGAAAATATTTTTTTGAAACTTTTGCAATAGGATTTTGAAATAGTCCATTAGTGAGAATGTGGTGCACTTAGTGCTCGCTTACCATGAAGAGTAAAACAGAGACAGATATAGCTTGAAGATTCACTATTTAGTTACTATATGTAAATGTTAAAATTTTTACCATGTATGCACAGGTCAAGCGGCCAAATTTAAGCGTTGCTGTTGTTTTGGGCTCCACGTAATGTTTTGCCGCCTGGAAGATAAAGTCTTACCATGGTGAAGATTACAGCGTCAGAATTTCTGACATTCACAGTTCACTGCGAGGGCACTGACCTTACCATCAATGGGAACGTTCTAGTTGGAGATTGTAGCTGTCATTTAAATCATCCATCTCTGACGCTATAACTTGGACAATCTGTAGTCGATTACAGCGGTGTACTCTGGGGAATATCAGATATTAATTTGAAACACGAACCAGTGTATGTAGAAATTCTAGTTGAGGTGTGCTATCAAGATTGCTCAGCCTGTACCTCTAATTGCAATTAATAGTAGCATCGTATCAAAATACATCAGTACACTTCCGATCCTTGAGCTCCACAGCTACCGCAATTATTGCCCAATGTCACTGTCACGGCGCCAAGTTTATATGAAAGGTGTGTTGGATTGGTGTCCTTCGACGAATTTTTTTTAGTTCGAATAGCTTCAATTTATCCGGAACTGTAATCTTGGGCGTTCAGTCCACCACTTGATTAGAATTCGAGGCGTTATTCGCCAGCCGATTACCCTGAAGAAGGCAGTAAACTCAATTCTGCAGATTAGATTAACTAGATTTACGAAAACAGACAAAACACGCCTCATAGCTATAATTTTGTATGCAATTGAACGGCTGTTGACTATTCTTACGTTCTCAGTTAATATGTTTTTGTTCACAGCACGCACCCACTCAGTGTAGTGAAACGTCTTTTAGAGTGCAGTTATCATTTCTTTAGTAAAGATTTTTAATAAGATGTCGTAAGTTTCCTTATTTCAAGTGGTACAGCCGCTACTTTCAACTAACGAGTTAATTTCAGTATAATTTAGTGCCCGTGTAACTAAACCAGTGCTATCGTGCAGGAAATGAGACACACTGTCTCTAAAATGCAGTAGTGACATATTCGTGGAATGCAACGTCAATTATTCTGTGGCCGAAAACTAAGCCAGTGTTATCAAAAGATGAGACATAGTATCTAAAGCCGAAAACTAAGCCAGTGTTATCAAAAGATGAGACATAGTATCTAAAGCCGAAAACTAAGCCAGTGATATCAAAAGATGAGACATAGTATCTAAAGTGCTGTGGTGACATCGCTCCCACAATGATGTCCGTTTCTTGCAGTCGTGATATTGGTTTGTATCGTTCATTTGTGCAGGGTCCGGCATGAGGGGCGTAGGCAAATGAGATTACTCCGAGGCATCAGGGATTTATGGCGAGCTTTATAAGAGAGGGAGGCGAACAACTCGCACATCAAACGTTTGGTCACATGCGTCCTGGAAAAAAAAGTGCTGCTGCTTGCTGTTGAAAAGATAAAGCACACTTACGAGCTTCTCTTGTTGGTGGCTATGAAACTACCTTAAGGTAAATAATCGTCTACGTTATCACTATAAATTTAAATACCACATTAGTCCACTTGATTCTGCACCCTACCCGTGTTCTTATGGAGGTAGCGTGCAAATACACTGCTTGATGAGCTTAAATTTATTCCTTTATCGTCTAAATCAGGCATTAATTTTCATTGAAAAGATACTATTTGAAATGGGACCCTACATCCACTTGGAAGTGCTGTGTTACATAGATAAAATACGACAATTATTTATTGTGCGGTCAATGTATAAGTGCACTAGAAAACTCTGCACGGTAATGTATCAACTGAGCCTATTACACGATGACATAATTATCACTAGAAATGAGCAAGTAACGCATATACGGCGACAGAAATTTACAGAACGTGCACCTGGTTCGATGTCGCACCGTAAATTCTCATCCATATAAGGAGCTTCGCTCATACGACGAGAGTTGAACATATTTGTCCTTATTGGACGTATCGCGTCTGCTCCATGGTTGTTGTTGTTGCTGTTATCTCTCACTGGGATGTTGTTATACGATTTATTATTTTTCTTATATTTTTAGACTAAGCTTCTCTATCATCGTAACTTACTGCAACTTCCCAGTCCTTCCAAACGTAGGATTTCGATGTTTATAGTAAGTAAAGGCACAGTAAATTAGGAAGTAAGGAGCAGAACTGCAGCCAAGGTCATTAGTAGGAGTACTGAAAAAAAAAGCAGTTCAGTGGTTCCGACAGGAAAGGCGTCCTATAAAGGCCTTACTAGCTGGGCGCGGCCCTGTGACAGCAATTTACTATTTCTAGCTCTCCTCGACCTGCAGCCCTTTTTTGGAAGCCGTGGAGCCACAGGTTCTTTAGGTAAACAGTAGTACATTCATAATTTTCGACCCTTTTAGCCGAAAAAGTTTTATTAAGAGCAATGGTGGGAATTTAAAGTCTTGCCGCCCTACGGCTGTACTAAAGAAAATAAACTCACTATTATGACAACTGAGAGGGCCGCTGGCGGTCACGCTTACAACAAACCGGCCAGGGAACTGGAGGCCGCAAAGCGTCCAAAAGCGTCCTGGAGGATAAGATCAAGCTGGAAATAAGAAATTATACTATCGTTGGGGCGCCCCTTGCTCTGCTTACCAGAGATAAAACATACTTGAAGGAAGATTAATAAGTTTCAAATAACGAATTCGTTATCACAATGGTAACAAGCTAAAGTTCAGTGCACATACGGTATACAAGAAGAGTTCGGAACGATACCTTCGGACCTCAAAAGCATAGATGCAATGCAGACTAACTGCAGCCTTTATTATTATTATGCTTCCGTGAAGAGAAGAGATGAATAGCACACGAGTATATTTGAGTTGTTAACGTGGATCGAGATAATTTAATTCACTTAGCGTCAACTTTGGGGTAACTTCTGCATTAGTCACAAACCAAATACGTTTGAAATGGCTCAGTATTGAACTAAGCGGAGCGAAGCTAAGACTAAAGTCCGGAAAAGTTCAAGCTAAGCGGATTCAATTTTCTTCGTATAACTGGGCGAGTTGAGCACGCCTCATGTCGTCCATACCGAGGAAAGTTCTGCAATAGTGTACTAGTGATAGCAGCAGATCTACGTTGTCGTCAAGTTGATCTGGATGATGTATGTACATACTGTATACATGAATATACGGTTTTATATTATTGAAAATACCAAAATGACCTGCCATCTAACCGTGCAATACATAGCAAACGCTGTCAGTGCGCGTAATGGAACCCGAAATGCGGTTCTACGTCAAGGAAATGCGTGCCAAGTCGCCCTGTCGCCAAGCTATAAACTGCACGTTGTAATCGCTGCCTCTGTATAGGTAGGCACTGCGATCCGAAGGAATAGGCCTGACAGCTTCATGTTGCACTGTGGATGGAAGACGCTATATCATATTAACAATAAAATGAATTCAATGACTAGGTCATGTACCATACCAATAATCTATTATAGTGCATTCAACATCAACGGATTCTCGAAATGTGATCCAACGTGAGGATGTATTGTTTACTGTTACAGGAAGTCCTCGATTTAGACCGGCGCTGTTCTACGCATTTGTCTTATTTTGAGTGAATAATTTTTAGTTTCACGTACTCGATATGTGCTCTTCTCGATTTAAGACAACATGTCTTAGTACCCTGAAGTATAATTTTTCAACCTAAGTAAAGAAAATTTCCAAAAGAAGAGTGGCCTAAACCGAGGACTTCATGTAGACCATCTGATGCTTCTCTCTGAGTTCATTGTGTCTCAGACAATCTAGACAACTGCCTGCGACAAAAAAAATCAAAATTCAAATTTTGTTTGGGGCACTGACAACCGTGAAGCTCACGCTTTCAGTCTCGCGAAGAGCAGCGCGTCTACTTCCACTTCATATGTGATGGAAAGTTCTGACACCACTGAGAATATTTCGGCGTTCAGTATATAAAATTATAGCGTATTCCACGGTCTCACTAAATGCGGCTTAGTTATAAATGTTTCACAAATCTACATAATTATGGGCAACATTTTTCGAAAAATGCTGTAGGCATCACACTCGTTAAACTTTTTCGATAAGAGATTCCGCTCTTGCAAAAGCATTTTTTAGGAGCTCATCGAGAACCTATCATAGTAGTCACCTAAGCTCATCAATAGTTTTATTCAGATCGTAAATAAAATACTAGCACTAATTTTGGAGGAGTTGTTCAATTTGCTATTCAAATATTCAGAGAAAAATACAACGCTCTAGTTTTAGCAAACAAATCTTAGATGCTGCGGCTAGCATCTAAAGATACCGTCAATGCTCAAGGGGCTGACGTAGAATTAGAAATTCCTTCAAGTATTCTAATTCACGCACCGCCACATAGACGCTTCACTAAAACATTCCTTTAACATATCACTTCGCTGTGATAACAGCCGCAAATATATTTATTTGTAAACAGTCGCCCGTCCGAAAAACCTGGACGCTGTGTTGACGTGAGGAAGAGAGCGTTACAATTTTGAAGACGGCATTGTGAGTGGAAGTTAAATTTTCGATTTGAAATCAGCGGCTGTCAGAAGCTGAGAGGAGGAGAGAGGAGATAAGTGCTGCGGACAGCGTGGCCGACGCTCCGTTTTGTGAGGCAGTCCGGCGATGGGATTTTTTTCTTTTTTGAGGTGGCCTATCGCAGTGTGTGGTATTCGGCGGAGCTGTGCTGGGGACTCGATGCAGAGGAACTTTGCTAGATGAGCCCTAGTCATGCAAGAGTGTAATAATATCGATGTGTTATATATACAGTAGAGTGTGCTAGTTGAAATGCAGTACCTTACGGTTCCAAGTAGGAGACTATGTTAAAATAGTTCTGAAATTATTCTACAGTAAGATATTCCCTAGAGTTATCAGATGAAGCTCAAAATTGCCATCCTCAGAACATTTATAGCATCCAGGAGGCACACGTGCAACTACCCTAGATACGGTCATTGAACTGAGGACAGACACTTCACCTTTATTTCCGTACGAACGGTGTTATTTCACTGAACGGTCGCTGTATAATTACACAATCATTAATTCTTTTGTTAAGATAACAAGCGCATCAACATGAAGTCTTTACAGCCTCCAACCTCGTTAAAAAAGCCTCTACCCAGAATATAATGGCTTAAGCGCCTTGACACGAAACAGTGAAGAAATCGTGACAAAAGCCTATAGACAAGTTATCTTATAGCGCATGCGTTATTGCACTAAGCACAGAACAAATTTACGGGTGTCTCTACACGGTGCACTGAGATCTTTACAAGCGCCTATATACAGAACAGCTTATCGAAACCGCTCCCCACAAAACGAGGATATCATTACAAGCGATTCTAAGGACGAAACAACTGAATGTACGCATAACTAGTGAAAAAATATTCACAATAGTCTCTATATGCACTAAACAAAGAAAATATCGTAACAAGCATCTACACACAGAGCTGCTTAGTGCAAGCGCCTCGGTACTAAATCAATGAAGAAATCATTGCAAGGGTCTCTATCAACGAAGCATCTTAGCCTATGCACTAATTGGAATAAAAAATATTTACCGCAATTTTTAAGTCTATGAAGCACAGAAAACGTCTTTGCTGATACATCTACGCAGAAGATCTTAGCGCAAGCGCCTCGGCACTAAACAATGAAGTAATCATTACAAGCGTCTGTACGCGGTACACTGAAGAAATCTTTAGGAGAGCCTCCACATTGAATAGGTCGACTGCGTTCTCCCCGCCAACTCCCGCGTCGCTCTCGACCGACCGCTCCGACGGACACTTCCGATCCATCTCATAGCTGTCATGTCGCTCCGTGGGGAACACTCTCGCCGCAATCTTAATATTATCAACAATTTCATATGCATGAGTGAATAGATTTAGAACATGAAAATAAGCGCTGCCTCCGACAGAGGGGAGAACTTATATTGAAACTCACTTCTGGGAAAGAAGTGCTTATCATCGAAACTGGGAGATGTCCCTTCGTGAAATAGGACATTTGAATTTGAGAAGTCGGTCCACGCGTTCGCTATTAGAGAGAAACTTAGTGGGAATGTAAAGGTACCACCGGAGTTTTTTTCTGTGTCTTATTAAAGACATAATACTTTCAAATGCCCCACATTAGAGTTAATATTGCATTGTATTACAGTCAATGTTCAGCTCAGATATGCATGCAAAAAGTTAGAAAAATAACGTATCCAAACGTTCGATACTTCTAGAACAATCTCTACAAAAGGACGATATCTTATATTCGTAATTCGAAAGAATGTTCGTTAAACACTGGGAAAAATTTAACTCCACAGCACCTTGTTACAAGGTGTTTAATTTCACTGACCTGTACAAGAGTACAAGATTATATCATTTCATTTAAGGCAATTTCCTGGGAGAAACTTCTGTAAAATGTCCACCTACGGCATTGCTTAAGCTCGAAGATGAAAAATAGGGAAGCAGAAAGCAGTTCAGTTAAATGTAAGCTTTGACATTCAGAAAGGACTGTTAATTTGATATTCCTCAGTAAATTGAAGTAAACCTTATTACACCATCTCTCATTGTACATAGTCATGTCTAGAGCCGGCCTTTCGTGTAAATGGGAAGAGTTTACTGTGACAAGTAACCTCTACTTTTACAGCTCAGTAATGGAAGAAAATATTGAAAGAACATGACGATCGAGTTTTACAAATTCGATGAGATTATAACAAGCCTATGCTGTACATGTCTATATAATATATAAAAAAAATACAGGCATCACTTGGCATCAGTAGTAGCGACGCAATAATCATAAAAGAATTAAAAACCTAATTAAGCTCTCCAGGTAGCACCAAAACTGAAACTTGTGCTGGCTCTTATTAATAGTATAGAACCTTACAGCCAGAGACAAAGATGACCAGACAGCTCATTATTGTACGTGAAAATTTTACCAGGACGCAGCTAGGTTGTGCCGGCCGGCCTGATTTAGCAGGCTATTGCTTCTAATGAGGAGCTGGGCCTGCCGACAGATGCTTCCAAAACTAATCTGCAAAAAGCACGTCGCGAACATTCAACCTCATTCAGACTCTGATCGCTTCTGATGCAAATTATGATTTGCAGGCTTCGGCGAAACGAAATCTGCCGCATACTGCTAGGTTGGCAGATACAAATGGTTGATCGGGTGTGTGTCGCGCCCGGTGTATTGCAAAAGATAATATTCACATGCAAATTCAATGACACCTTCCTCATAATGCTCGGTTCACAGACGCGTTGTATGGGATGCTCTATGGAAGATAAACTACGCAACAGAATTCATCCTTGGTTCCAAGATGCAAATGGTTGAGTGGGTGGTAGTAATTTGGGTATTTTTCAGAACGTATCGTCGTACTCTCAACCAAGCGAGATTTGCCACATTCTGCTCGGCGTGCAGACGCAAGAGCTTGATGGGATGAACACTAGCGGGCAAAATAAGAGAACGATTTTCATTTTTTGAAAATAAAGGTTAATGTAGAGTATGTTAATGAATCTTTTGATGGGGCCCTAAGGAATGTATTTAACATATTTCTACAAAACATCAGGACAAATATAATTATATTTAATACATTAGAGCAATCTAACAAACAGTAACAAAAATTGAACAGTGTAAAATAAGAGAACGATCGTTTTTAAATACAATTTTACAAACAAATAACATGGAGCAATGGTCAATTTTAGGTTTAGAACACTTAGTATGGAGTACTAGAACCTTTATTTTCAATAACTTTAGCACAGCGACGATTACACTACATCAAAAGGTTCTTACAAACCTCTGGAGTTATTTTTTCCATTCCTCTTCAATTTTAGTCCACGGATGCTTTACTGTTGATGGTTGTCGTTCTCTTACAGTGTCACCTATAATTTTCCATAAATTTTCAATAGGATTAAGGTCCGGGCTTAGGGCAAGCCACTTCATGACTTCGATATTCTCTTCCGCATAATATTCCTTCACTTTCTTTGCAGTATTGCACGGGGCATTGTCCTGCATAAAAATTGCTGGCTGGTTTGGTGATTATCGTAGAGATGGGATAACATATTGCTGTACAATATTGAGATACACATTAGCATTGACAGTTTCTTTAATGGCCACCAATGGTGCAACTCCTTCAGATGAAAACATGCCCACACCATTACGCTACCTCCCCCATGCTTTACAGATGTTTTGACACATTTCGGGTTCAGCCTGTCACCTGTTGCACGTCTAACATATCGTCTGCCATCAGATCCAACCAAATTAAATTTAGTTTCGTCGCTGAAATGCACTCTTTCCCAATCTTCATCTTTCCAAACGATGTGCCTTTCCGTATATTCAAGTCTTGCTTTCTTATTCTTCTTCCTGATAAGTGGTTTAGTGGCAGGACTGCGGGCCTTTAACCCACATGCATCGAAGCGACGAGAAACTGTATAGCGAGACACTTCTATGTTGTCATTGACCTTCAGCTTTCTGGAAATTCCCGCTGCAGTTTCGAAAGGATCCTTCTAGGCGTAGTGTTTCATAATCCTATCAACTCGTACGGTGGTTTTTCGAGGGCTGCTTGCAGATACCGGTAATTCCAGCTGTTTCTTTTCATCATAGAGCTTCAAAGCACGAGAAACAACGCTGTTGGATCGGTTTACCTCTCTTGATATGGCCGAAGGAGTCATTCCTGAGGAGTAACTCAGGAGTAACTTTCACGTGAGGTGCCATGTTTCTATAATGGTGTAATCGTAAGAGTGGCAGTTCTAGAATTCAAGTACACGAGAAATTAAATGTTGACAGATGACCGGGGTAAATGTGATAATGTTTTAGAGACGATCGTTCTCATATTTTGCACTGTTCAATTTTTGTTATTGTTTGTTAGATTGCTCTAATGTATTAAATATAGTTATGTTTGTCCTGATCTTTTGTAGAAATATGTTAAATACATTCCTCAAGGCCCCATCAAGAGATTCATTAACCTACTCTACATGGTTAAACTTTATTTTCAAATAATGAAATTCGTTCTTTTATTTTGCCCGCTAGTGTAGGTACGACTACCATTTCACGTAAGGGAGATACTGTTCTTAAATGTAATATATGACACTCGGATTGAAGACAGGCAGAAAAACTTGATGAGTTGTGCACGTCACTGAAAATTGTACTTATAGTTATTGAAGTCTAATGAATGATTTTACCACAGAGACGCAATTAAGTGAAAAGGAATTATGTATAAAAAAAAAGTGTCTAGGCCGAGTTGGTTCATTGAGTTCGAACATAAAACGCAACTTCCAATCCAGTTTTCCTTGCTGGAAAAAGATATAAAAAGCATCTTAAACTTATCTTAAAGTGAAAACGGAAGTTGTCATCAACAAATATGCTCATAGTAATTCTAATTTTGCTTGCAAGTCCTGTAGTGTATGTATAATTTCATCCTGAAGGATTTCAACTTCAAGCAACTTTCTCGTGCACCCGTACAATACATGGCCAGTGAAGTGTGGCGGCAAGCTTCTCCTTCCGGCAGTTCGGTCTCATCGGAATCATTATTGTCGCTCGTACGTGTGCGTACATTTTACGAGGTACATCTATGTTGTTTGGGAGTATGGGCACACGTATACGAACCTGACCCACGAAATTCTGCTGCCCATCCTATGCCCCCAAGGAAATTTGTGCTGAGAGATAATGAGAGCATCCAACTCATCTAAAAAGTTCGGCTAGGGAAAGCACTACTGGATTAGCGATATTCGTGATAAGCACGAGATCAATATATATATATATATATATATATACCTGACTGTATATCAATATTAGTAGATTGATGAAGCCTTGTTGTGTTTCTGCTGGAAACTAATTTTCTATCAACAGAATATTTTTCCACAGACTGAGTGAAATAATTTAATTGTAAATGTATTACCTCTGTGCAGACACCACAGCATAAATATGCGCTTTAGTAAACTAAATTGACATTAAAAAAAATCTTCGCTATCGGACGCTCAGTAACACGGGAACGGGAGTCCCTAAAATATTCAGAAACTCGTCTACGAGATAGCCTGGGTTAAAATGTTCATAAATGGTGATCTAGGAAGCGTTCGCTTGCTCGGCAAGTTTGACACTTCAAGGCTTAATGTGTTCCACATATCAGACAGGAGCGGTGACTTTACCACTTTGAAACATTTAGTGCGTGTTAGAAGCAACCCGATTACGTTGAGCCCACTGAAACCTCCACCTTACTGGGCAAAATTCAATTTTTGGAAGTCTCCAGAGAAACCGATTACGGGTTGACGCATAACAATCGATTCAGCTGGTCGAAACCAGCATGCGTCTCTGGTATTCCGGACAAGACAAACTCTGAAGTATTTAAATCGGCGTCCAATCGAGAGTGCCTTTAATTCATTACGCTGAACTAATATTGATTTTTACAGAAATAGAACGATCTGAAACTTGACTGAAACGTGCGTTTGGGCGGTAAATGATTAGCCTTTCACCTGGCGGATGGAACTCATAACCCACCTAGCTTAAGATAGTTTGCTTCTGCGAAACTTGAATTTTATTCCAACGCTAAAGAACTCAGCAAAACAGCACGACGTAAGTGTGCGGTAGCTTCGTGTCGTCCAATATCGCAGCTCCTGAAAATTAGGTGGAGATAAGAAGTATATCATCTGGCTACGTCAGCCGTTGTATTGAGTTTTGAAAATACTTCTTCAAAAATAATTACATTCAGGAGTGTAAAGTTTTTATTTTGTGAGACGCAGAAAGTTCACTACTATGTACAGTGCAGTAGCCTTATAATTTTCACCAAATAAACTATGATGAGTGTTGCGATATTTGCTGTACTTATATAAAAAAAAACAGCTTCGCAATCGTAAAAAAAAACTTCCTTTGCACTATAAACAATTCTATTGGATCATCAAAAAGTACTAAACGACGAAAAACATTAGTTTACGACTGTAACGTCACTAGAACGAGGACCAAAAATTATCTACACATTTGTAGGTATTTTTTACCATTACGCACTCAAATCCAGTGTCTTTGTTGGCCTAGTTTGGTCAAATAAGGCATTCCACGCCTTTTCAGAATAACATTTTCGTCAGATATGCTTAGTCTTCGAGATATTTGATGTTGTACGAGTACTGCAGGCAAGTTTAAAATTGGTCTGATCAAACAGTACAATGATGCTCTGCCTGGTATAGGTCTGCTGCAGAACAGAGCTCAACAAATTCAGTGCTGTTGTCTTCTTTTCTCAACGTTCGACAATTACAATAACGCAATGTAAAGCAATTTTTTTTGTGTATTTCTGGCTGTGTTTTACTTTGAAAATCTCTGTGTTACCGCGGTACTGCGTTACCGATCTGGTGGTGCGTTGGAAATACATTAATGCGAGCGGAAACGCAAGTGCCCGACTTGGCTACATGCAACGTCTACAAACGTGTAAAGTAGGCCAGAGGTGCACAGTCCTTAATCAAAGATGTAATTACTACTCTCTGGTCTGTACTAATGGGGCCAGAAGGCAGAAGCTTTTCGAAAAGGCTATCGAATCCAAATTAAACACTGCAAAATGTTGTCATCAAAAACGCATCAGGCGTTCGGTTAACTCGACAAGTTTTGCTCGGGGCCTCCAGAAGTTTTTTTTTTTTTAAGAATGCGAAGGCTCTTCTTTGAGGCCAATTAATGCGCGTCATTAAGTTGAGTGATGAGGCCATCCTTCAGCGCCTCTCATTAAAGGGACGCACCTCGAATTAGTGATACATTACTAACTCGTTAAGGTGAGCTCCCATCCCTAAAATCTCCCACCAACTTTCGCCCACGCCAGAATTTAGATGATACCGATCTGTCAGTAAGGTCATTCTTGGGTGAGATTAACAGCGTACGCCGCGTTTGTTTGCACATATTCTATTAGTGCTACAGTACCTACAGTAAGGCGTCGAATTAACAAAATTTATCTAGTAAAATGCATTTTGTGGATGTTGCTGTATAAATATACATATATTTATAATAACGTACTATTGTGTTTTAGACTTTTGAGCCTACACTAGCTGTATCATTGCTGCTAAACGATTTTTTCATCGAGTGGGTAGATTAGAGTGAATCATTATAGACAGCTGGTAGTAGACGGACCAACAGGCCCATTTCCAGAGAGCAGCCGAGACTTACGCTCCAGGCCACCATGTGTAACAATTGCTGTAGTAGTAAAAAGGAAAGTGGCTTCAAAGCACTTCCAATGTAATTATTTTTCGCACAGTCCATACCACAATTGATGGTTTTTATATCAGCTTTCTTACCGGAAGGCATCAAGTTGGCAGCGAACTCATGACAGTTCTTTCTTTAAGTCTTACAGTAGGCCTGTGCGCTACTACTGGCAAGATAGTGAGGCACAAAGCATTTTAATGAGGAGAAAAACGAAAAGAGTATAAGACGGAGAACGCAACATTCGTGCAGAGCGTCTTTTCCGTGGACCCCCACACAGGGGCAAGAAGTAGTCCTGTGACCGGTGACATAGATCGCGTACTACCATCGGTGGCCCATATCACGGGGGGGGGGGAGGAAATCAAGCTGTCGCACCTAACCCTACAAACTATAACCTTACAGCATAGATTGCGGCTAAGAACACGGCCGTCGCTGTAAGACATCAGGGTTACTCGGTGGGTGTACGAGACCCAACGATACTCTGAAGGGGATGAGGGTCGCCAGAATATTCCCCTGCTGGGAGGGGGGGGGGGGGCGAGTACTGCTAATTTGTATACTTCCCATGCGTAACCCCTCACCGAATTTGGTCAGGTCGGGTAAAGTGCGTGTTCAGAGCAAACCACTGCACCTCTTCCATCTTACAGAGCTCCCTATTCGCGGTAGGGCACCTGCCTTTAGCCTCGTAGGGGTGTAGGTAGAAGTTTGAATATGAGCTCTTTATGAAGGGTGTGCAAGAGACACTGATGTCTTTTGGTGAAGATTATTCACAATCCCCACAGATTTATTTCACTTTTCTCTTATCAGTTTAGCGGCTCAGGAAGGAGAATGGCAATGCTTTTTCAAAAAGTAGAAAAATCAGAGTTGGTTAAGCTACCTCTTGGAAATTTCATATAATGGAACCAGGTTCTAAGTATCATACATACCGGAAAGGAACCATTGAAGGGATGATGACGTCTTTTGCCGTCATTTTTAACGGACCGGGTAAATCCACTTTGTATACGACAGCCAAAGCGCTGGTGTTCATTGTCGGTTTGTTGGTCTCTCGGTCTCTCCGCATTATGTCTGCTTAGTTATAAGCTTTAGAATCTCATTACGAAATCCAGAATTAGTCTGAAGTGCTAGTAGCGACATATTATAGTAAGTATCTTTAACAAGTCTAATACTTTAGGGATATTTACGTGTAGAAAAAAATTACATAAATGAAAAAAGAGAGTTTTGACTGAAGTACTTCAAAACGCTGAAAAATTACTGCAAATATCGAAATATAAATATTAGATGGCAAAAAATAATTAGATAACTATGCTTGTAGACAATTAGGAAACAAAAACCTTGCAAACAAACAGCGCAAGTATTATAAGGATGAAATACAAAGAGACAGACAGAATTAAATAGAGAGAGATAGAGAGTGAGAGAGAGAGAGCGAGGAGTGAGAGGAGGGAGCGCTGTGCTATTGATCTCGGCGTGCCGTGCTGCAGAGGTAACGTGGGGTCGTGCTCCGTAGTGCCCCTGCGCCCTCTGATGGCTGCCCTGCGCGCCCTCCCTGCGCCCTCTGATGGCTGCCCTGCGCGCCTCCCAGCACCCTCTGATGGCTGCCCTGCGCGCCCTCCCTGCGTCCTCTGATGGTTGCCCTGCGTGCCCTCCCTGCGCCCTCTGATGGCTGTCCTGCGCGCCCTACCTGCGCACTCTGATGGCTGCCCTGCACGCCCTCTCTGCGCCCTTTGATGGCTGCCCTGCACGCCCTCCCTGTGCCCTCTGATGGCTGCCCTGCACGCCCTCCCTGCGCCCTTTGATGGCTGCCCTGCACCCCCTCACTGTGCCCTTTGATGGCTGCCTTGCACGCCCTCCCTGTGCCCTTAGATGGCTGCCCTGCACGCCCTCCCTGTGCCCTCTGATGGCTGCCCTGCACGCCCTCCCTGTGCCCTTTGATGGCTGCCTTGCACGCCCTCCCTGCGTCCTTTGATGGCTGCCTTGCACGCCCTCCCTGCGCCCTCTGATGGCTGCCCTGCACGCCCTCCCTGTGCCCTTTCATGGCTGCCCTGCGCGCCCTCCCTGCGCCCTTTGATGGCTGCCTTGCGCGCCCTCCCTGCGCCCTCCGATGGCTGCCTTGCGCGCCCTCCCTGCTCCCTCTGACGGCTGCCTTGCGCGCCTTCCCTGCGCCCTCTGATGACTGCCTTGCGCGCCCTCCCTGCGCCCTCTGATGGCTGCCTTGCGCGCCCTCCCTGCGCCCTCTGATGGCTGCCTTGCGCGCCCTCCCTGCGCCCTTTGATGGCTGCCTTGCGCGCCCTCCCTGCGCCCTCCGATGGCTGCCTTGCGCGCCCTCCCTGCGCCCTCTGACGGCTGCCTTGCGCGCCTTCCCTGCGCCCTCTGATGGCTGCGCTGCCTGCCTCCCTGCGCCCTCTGATGGCTGCCCTGCGCGCCCTTCATGCGCCCTCTGATGGCTGCCCTCCACTTTTTCCCGGCGTTCTTCAATAGCTGTCCTGCACGTGTCTCTTAGGTATGTCCTTTGATGACTGCTTTGCCCGCCCTTTCTATGCCTCTAATGGCTGATTTATATTCTTTCCCTGTGCGTGCATACCTACAGCTGCCTGCACATCCTCCCCACAGCCTCTCATTGCTGCCCTTCACGCCCTACCTATGCCCTCAAGAGATTGCCTAGCACGTCCTACCTGCGCCCTCAGATGGTTACCTTGCACACCCTCCGTACACTCTCTGATTGTTGCTTTATACGCGGCCCTGTGCCTCCTGATGGCTGCCTTGTACTGGTATGATTGTGCTACAATCACAGGAGGGGGTCCAAAAATTAAATGCATTTTTTTTTTACGAGAATAACCTTTACTTAAAACTAACCTTCCATGAAACTTTTAAACGTATTGTTTTGGCATGCAATTATTATTATTAGATTCAGTGTTTTACCACCCATTCTGACATGTAAATGTGACACTCTTTGAAATAAACTAATTTTACATTATCTCCTTATATTTGATTTGCTGGAATATGTGATCGAACGTTACATTTGTCTGAGCATGGGACAAGATATTTGGTGCAACTCTATCTGGACATCCGTCTATTCTAGATTTTTCACTAAGGTTATTGTAGGGTGTCCGCGTGGCTAGTGCTTTTGTGTTACGTTCTGATAATATGGATAGAACGTTAAATTTTGTCTATTTATTGACTTCCGGCTAGTGGAGAATCTTTGTAAACTAATGTTGTTAGAGAATACGTCAGTGTCTCATTATTGCCATGAATGCTTCTGATCCGCTCACAGCCATATATCATGGGTAGAGGCTCTCTGGCATAGAAGATGACACTCGAGGTCTTGGTTCAGTAATGACGTTCTGAGTAAAATCTTAAACGCAGTTTTCATTTCTATTTCTGTTGCAAATAAGCACACGTTGTACTTGCCTATTCTAACTAAGTTACTGATTTCAAGTTTCACCAGCTGCTTGTATAGCTTTGATTTCCTTCCAGTTTGCACTGCACTACCGAGGAGAGGAGTTAGGCCAAGAGAGCCTGGCACTGAGACGGCTACGCAGCGGCGATATCCTCGACCGTAATGGAAATGAGGGACATCAGCGAACACGGGAGGCAATCTCGGCGTACAGACACTGCTGACTCATGCTGTCCTGCTCTACGACCCTACGACTTGGACTTCTGAGCATCGACGTAAGTGGATGGTCTTCTAGACTGTCTGCCAGTTAGGAGGGGACCAGCCACGGTAGAGGATGATGGTAGAGCGGACTTTCTGCTAGAAGTGAAAAAGGCCTGGGAATGGAATAGGATAATGGTAGAGCAACACTATCTGTCTGTTGGGAGAAGGACCCATGAGGAAGATTGTACAGGAAAATTGTCTATCAATTGGGAGGGTCACCCAGGAGTGAGAAAGGGTGCTTGTACGCTAGTACTGTCTGCCAGTTAGGAAGGGGACTCAGCCGCGGGGAAAGGATGATGGTCCACCAGAACTATAGCTGCCAATTGGGAAGGGCTGGTACTACAAAACTGTCTGCCAATTGAGGTGACTCAGTTGCGGGAAAAGGATGGTGGCTCGGTGAAAGTGTCCGTCAGTTGGGAGGTTCTAAGGAGCGAGAAAAAGAATGATTGTGAGACAAAAATTGCTGTGATACAAAGCTTCTTGCTTTGCCGATAAGCACTTAATACCGAAACGCACAAAATTGCTGAACTCTATATATTGTGACCATTATAGTCCAACTAAAGTTCCCGCACGATTAAAAACAACAGCACTGAACTTATAATGACCTTCCTTGACCCAGTTGACCGTACTTTCGTTACTAATATGCCTCCGGAAGCAGTACGTGTGAATTGGTGATAGCGTTTCAAGGAGCCGTACCATTGATATAGGAGTTCCGCAGGGTTCAGTTCTTGGACCTCTCCTCTTCGGACTATATATTAATGATATCAATCAGTTGCCTTCCGCACAGTGTATATTTTGCAGATGATGCGGTTTTTCAAATAAACGATAGCAGTATCCATCATGTGGAACGGCGGCTTGCACAGCTGACTGAGGACCTACTGGAGTGGTTGAATAGAAACAGGCTTACCCCTAATGCAAATAAAACTAAACTTATGCTTTTCTCTTCACGTCTTTCTCCAGTCGTACCTGAAATTTACTTTGCCGGTAGCAAGTTGCAATGGGTGTTGACTTTTAATTATTTGGGCATTGCAATTGACAATAAACTCAACTACTCGAACCACATATCAGAGGTGTGTCATAAAGTCAGTAGAGCGAAAGGGGCCATCCATGCCACAAAAAATATTTATCAAGGTCTACCTTAACTATCTTATACTATGCTATAATTTATCCTCATCTGATTCAGGGCGCATATTATGGGGCGGATCTTCACTTAACAAGCTGAGACCGCTTAGTGTCGCTGTCAACGATGTCCTCAGGATCATTCTTAATGTTAAAAGAGACAATAATAGCGTTCCCACTATGTCTGTGAATAATATCTTCGTCAAACTAAAATTGTTGAAGTTAAATGACATATATGAATATTTTTTGATGAAATTCTTGCGTAATGCAATGTCTTTTAATACAGAGATCTTTGATGAACATTTTCGACCATTGCTACCTGTTCACGAGTACAATATGAGACACCAGAGATTCGTTTTGCCGCGTGTCAGGATTGAAGTTCACAAGCTATCGACAATATATCAATGCGTAAAGCTATATAATAGCTTGCCAAACGATCTTGTCGAACTAATGTCGGATCAAGCGGTTAAGTTTAAATACAAACAACACTTCCTTGCCAATTACGAGAATTCTGACTAAGTTGTAGTCACTCAGGCCATCGGTGGCATGTATACTCTTTAGGTAAATCATAGATTAGTAGAATACTGTATACGTATTTAGATAGATTTGTTCCATCAATTCGTATTTATAGTTAATGTTTGCATAGTTCCTGTTACTTTAGGTACCATAGCTATTGAGTTTTACGTGAATGATTTTCGGTTAGGATATTAACCTTAGTGCTTACTGTTGCAAACAGAACTGTATGTATCAAAATGACTTTATGACCTTCATCTAGGAACCATGCTCATATGTATATAGTGGAATACTTTGATTCCTTTAAAGTTGAAAGCGTTGCTCATGCACCTTTAATGTTTCACAGATTGTATATTTTAATTGCCCCATAAGTGATTAGCACTTTGAGTTGGGCTCGTTCTCAACTGTATTTATGTACACTTGTACTTTTTCAAATTATTCTTGTATAGAGAGAACAATAAAGGAGTAAAGGAGAGTAAAGGATTACAGTAATGCTCCAAACATATGCGTCCCAAAAACGAAGCACCATCTTTCTGTTTTAGGGAACATTTCAGATTACCAGTGAACAAATACACATCCGGGAAATAAACTATATACTTTCTGCCTGGAGGCTACGTGGCACGTATCCGAAGGCCGCAGAGACAACCAAGAACCACCGCATGGGAGGGCCAAGCTCTAGAATGATTGCGACAGAAGAGGATTACAGAACTACAAGTGTTGGAGAGGATCAGCTGTATGGACTGTCATGGGTGGAACTCCTGCAGTTCCAGACCTTAAAATGTCGAATCAATTTCTTAACATTGTGGCGTACCTCGCCTTAGAATAAATCTCTACGGCGCCGTAAGTAAAGAAGAGATTCTCGCAAGGCCTGCTACGTCTCCTGAGAACGTTATATCAAGGAGTGCGATTGGTATATAGCTAAAATATGCAGATATGTGGTTTGTGTTTTACTCTATTTTTTGTGAGTGTTCACCCATGAAATGAAATAAATGGAAGCGCTCACAGCTATTATATTTGTCCACCTAACATAGGAAATATATACATTCATATCCTGTGCGTCAATTAAGGTTGTGGAATAATTCACGATGCAGTTTAAGCAACAAGTGCGTGCAATGCAGTACCTTACAACTTAAATATATTTTAAAGTAACTGACCAGTGAATCGTTAGTAACGAGTTTTGCTTAAGTAACGTTTTAATAGTATGTATTTATGCCCAAAGCTTTGAAAGGGATCTAATTTATATTAATTCATTCAGAGAGTTTGATTTCAGCATGCCAATAACAACTTCATGCATCCTGATAAACTAAAAATTGTTATGACCTCTGCTGCCAGTTTTACGATAACACGAAAAAATTCATGGGTTGTCTAAAATTTTTAGATATTTGACCACGATTATTCTCTCATTAAGGGTTAAGATGTGTAGTTACATCTACTTTTGCCCGAAAACCCGCACCGTGTTGTGCAGCCAATAGACTAGCAATTATCTTTTTAAATTTGAAAAAAACCCGACCAAATTCTGAACGTCTAAAATTTTTACAGATTTTAAGTTGCCAGTGAGACATAATCAATATTTTATAGAGTTAATATTAGAATTTTTTATTAGCTTCAATGGCAAGTTCTATTCCAACACAGTACATGCGTCTCGAATGTGCTTCTCGACATTCTAGTAGTGTCTCCGAGACCCCTGCCAGTCTGCAGAAGCCTTTCTTTAGCCCACCACCCTCTGCCTGTTCACACGCCCGCTCCAAAAAATACGCTCCCCATCTTCCTCCAAGTTACTTTCTAAAACTTAGCTAATAAATATCGGATTACAGACACTCACGGAACTGAATCTATCACAGCTGACGAATTTATCAAGCTCGAGTGAAGTCTTTGAAAGTTGCAGCGGTCGCTCAATGGCTCCACACGGAACGCTCTTAATCGAAAGGAAACATGAGAGGAATATGATTCGCGCGACGCTTCTAAAGCCTCTCTGTTGCACGTACAGCTTCTCTCATTGGCAATGGAACGAACGCTTGATGGAGCGCGTCGTCGTCTTTGGTTCCATTGAAAATGCGGTCACCGCACCGAGCACTTTCCGGTAACAGTTACGGAATTCTCGCGTCGCGAGCTCTATTCAAAATGCGTGGACACATCGAACACTTTCCGCTGCTGGAGAGACGTATAACCGATACACGTATTTGCCAGACGGCAGGTGTGTGTTTAGGGCTAAGCCAGTGTTCTACTTTGAATTGCATGCAATCCGCCGCAGTCGAGAGGAATCACACCGCAGTTGGAAAGTGCTGCCGATGCTAAATCTGATTGTGGACTCGCCACCGATATGAAGGAGAAGTCGGGGTTTTGCATCACCGGCATGACGCAATGGAATCGTGTCGCTTCTTGATTGCAATTCTGTTTTGCATTGAGTGAAATGTTTTTAGGCTGCCGCAACAAGTTCTTTGTTATCAATTCAGCTTCTCCACACTTGGTTATTACCGGGAATTTGATAGAAGGGATTTGTTGGAGTAGGCAAACATTTCGGGGATGCACAGATTTCATTTGGGCTCCAGACAAGCGTCCAGAGCTCGCTATTGCGGTGACAACCTCACGACTGCTGCGATGCGGGGGAATTTAGGCGGAATTTCGGGAGTAGAGCAGTCAAGCTGGCGGGATTTAAAGTTAAGCCGATCAGGAATTTGCTGTCGAACACGGTGAGAGGACACACAATGGAGCGCTCCCTGGGAAACCTCACGCGAAATGTTACGACCATCTTCGCCGATGTTTTGCAACATTATAGCAAGCGCAACATCTTCGTTTGTTGAAATTTCTAGCTGTCTTTTCTGATGTTCAGAATGGCTTTACACAGCGTACACTATATTTTCACTTACTGAAATAAATTATGATCTCCACAGATGTTTCTGAATCCTTGCAGCATACGTAACATCTTCACTTTACTACATATGCATATACCGAACGTATTCCTCTAGAGATGAAAGGAAGGAGGATGTCTGTACAAAGAATGAAGGAAATGTTACTCGGCAAAGAAGAATAACCTTTGTCAGTAGGAGTTAAGATAGAGGAAGGAAGCAAAGAGGAGCACGGGGAAATATACACCGTAAACACGTAACTTAGACTATAATTTATAGCAACATACACTGTAGGTCCTCCAGGAGACACAAGTAACTCTAACGTGAGTTGGGGAAATTTACATATAGGTCATGTCAGGTGCTGAGGGCAGACTGGGCCATATGCGCCACAGAAAAAAAAACTTAAAAACAAAAAAGTCAAATGGTAGCGGCTATTCAAAGCGTCATATTTTTGTAACCATAAACGCCTTTAAGGAATTATTTTTAAATGTAGCTAAAATTAAGGACAAAAACAAGTGGGTGGCAGAGGTAAGGGTTATAGGTAACGTTAACTTGACCTCACCCCTGCTAGGAAACCCACACGCACTGGTTCGTGCTGCAGATTTAGGCCAACTGACCTCAGAGGAGTGTATGGCTGTAGTCGACCACTGATCTTCATGAGCAGTACCGCCATCGAGAGAAAGCTCTTATGTAACGACTTGTGCCTCCTACGCTCCTCATTTCTGGGAAGGGGAAGTATTCCAACCGCAGCTGTGCAGATATTTAATGCTGAGTCAGCACGTCGAGCGCCGCAAGAGTTCTCTTGCCTGGGCTGGCATTCGAACCTGGGCCGTCCAGGATCATAAGCTCAACACTCAAGGCTTCAGTTACTGCAGGTAAGCATTATCCAAACACAGCTGCGTGCTTATAGAAACTGTGGCATTTTCTTAAGCTGCGCCGTGACTGGTTGGGAGCAGCCTAAATCGTATGCAAGGCGGCTCGTCATTGGCTGCCTCAGCCAAGATTACTGCCGTCTAGTAGCGGTGGCGGTTGGCCAGCTATGCTTCTCATGATGACTCCGTGAAAACGTGGTTATGCGACGTGTCGCAACCTGTTAATCAATGAGAATTTCACGCTTACTGGCATTAGCGTTTTGGCTCGACTGTTTCTCAAGGCGACAGTGGATTACAGCGACAGGTCCCTCACTGGCTGCGGGATGCTAGAAATGCAGCTTATTGTAATTATTGTCCGGGAGAGGAATTTTCGACCTTGCAATATTTAGTTTTAAAGTTGTCACGATTTCTAACTGATGGTTGAGGACTTGAGTTACACAATGGTATAACAAAATGCAAAAGGCCGAAGTGTCGCTTAGCCAAGTCTGCTTCTCAAAGCCTCATATATATATATCCCAGATTATGTCGGTCGCCTAAGGGATGCTGTGTTGCTATGTTGACCTAATTCCATGAGTTACGGAGCTATGTGAGACAGCCCGGAAATTAGGTTAATTTAAACTTGGGCAGCACATGGCCAAAGTTATGATGTTTGATTGGCTGTTTATTTATATATTGATTACCTCCGCCAAGAAGGTAATGTTTTCGTCGGGTTGGATTGTCTGTCTGTCACCAAGATAACTGAAAAAATTACGGACAGATTTTGACGAAATTTACAGGGATTATCAAGTATATTTGGAGGAACAGATGATTAATTTTTGGTGAAAATCCGTCCATCCGTTTGTTTGTTTGTTTTTTCGCCTCTTGTTTCTTAATGCCATAACTCAAAAAGTTATGGACAGATTTTTATGAAATTTACAGAAGTTGTTTGGTATATTACGAAGAGTAAATGACCAATTTCTTGTAATGATCTGTTCGTTCGTTCGTTAGTCACTGTATGTATCTAATTCTATGCTTGTTAGCACAATAACTAAAAAATTTATGAATGAATTTTTATAAAAATTTTTATAGGAGTTGTTATTAATATTAAAAGACATAAATGATTAAATTTTGGTGCAGATCGGTTAGTTCGTTTGTATGTTTGACCCATGTTTGTTAGCAGCATAACTAAAAAAGTTATGAACGGGTCTTCACAAAAATTGCATAAGCTGTTAATACTATTCGAAGGCACAAATGATTAGATTTTGGAGTTGATACAAAGAAAATTATGGTTTTAAAGCCAAATTAAATTTTTCGTTCCCGTTGCCTCGCTTGGCGGAGGTATGAGCTCTCAGGGTGCTCTAGTTTATTTTGCAAATGCAGTAGC